>CM060927.1:10192500-11392500 GCA_030737875.1 Allium sativum | reverse complement strand
AATGAAGAGATGACAGTATATACGAATGCATGTGGTACCGGACTAGGTGCTGTATTGATGCAAGGAGGTAGGATTGTAGCTTATGCTAGTAGGCAACTGAAACTGCATGAGAAAAGATATCCTACCCATGATTAAGAATTGGCAGTGATTGTATTCGCGCTGAAGATGTGGAGACATTATCTCTTTGGAGAATGATTCGAGTTGTTTACTGATCATAAATCGTTAAAGTATCTTTTCTCCCAAAAGGATCTAAATCTATGACAGCAAAGATGGTTAGAATTCTTGGCTTCCTACGATTTCGATATTGCATACACACCAGGAAAGCGCAATGCGATGGCTGATGCATTGAGTAGAAGACATGCCAGTTTAGGGGCTATGTTTCTTGAGTGGAAGCAACTGGAGTACATCGCTGGGTATGATTTCAGACCAAAGTGCGAATTAGATCCAGAAACGTTAGCAAATTTGACGACCAGACCCACTTTGATTGAGCGAATTGGTTCCAGTCAGAAGAACGATCCTAACTTATTGGAAGTCATCTCCAAGTTAGAGATGGGTATCGACGAGGAGATGAACAAGTATGGGCTTGATCGAGATGGATGGCTTAGAAAGAATGGAAGACTAGTTGTACCCAATGTCAATGGATTGAGAGATGAAGTGCTTAGAGAATGTCATCACTCAAAACTGACTATACACCCCGGTGGTAACAAGATGTATCGAGACATGAAGCAGACCTACTACGGGGAAGGGATGAAAAGAGACGTTGGGAAGTTTATATCCAAATGCATGAACTGCCAGCTAGTTAAAGCTGAGCAAAAGAAGCCTAGTGTTTTGTTGCACCCATTAGAAGTTCCAGAACGGAAATGGGAACAAGTCTCAATGGATTTCATTGATGGGTTACCAAGGACTAGATCGGGCCATGATAGCATTTGGGTGATTGTGGACCGATTGACTAAGAGTGTAAGGTTTATACCAGTCAAGTCGAATAGAACGACAGCTAAGTTAGTTGAGCTATATATGAAATGGGTAGTGAGATTTCATGGAATACCCAAAGGCATTATGAGTGACCGAGATCCGTTGTTCACTAGTGGATTTTGGAAGAGCTTACAAGAGGCGTTAGGATCAGAATTACATCTCAGTGCCGCATATCACCCTCAAACCGACGGTCAGATAGAGAGGGTGAATCGAGTATTAGAAGATCTCTTGAGAGCTTGCATATTAGACTTTGGTGGATCATGGGATGACCATTTACATCTAGTGGAGTTCGCATATAATAACAGTTATAAATCCAGTATTGGTATGGCTCCATTTGAAGCTTTGTACGGAAGACCGTGCAACCTACCGTCATGTTGGTTAAAAACTGGTGAGAAGTTTGTGCTTGGACCAGATGTGATAAGAGAAACTTCAGACAAGGTCAAGATTATTTAACATCGAATGAAGGCTGCCCAAGATAGGCAGAAGTGTTATGCTGATAAGAGAAGAAGAGATTTAAAGTTCTCCATTGGCGACTTGGTGTTTGTCAATATTTCCCCGTTAAAGAGCATGATACGATTTGGCAGGAGAGGCAAGTTAACACCAAGATTTGTTGGTCCATTCCCAGTTCTTGAGCAAATTGGGAATTTGGCATATAAAATTGAATTACCAGAGAAGATGGCGGGAGTTCGCAACGTATTTCATGTTTCTCAGTTAAGGAAGTTGTGCATGACCGCGATGTGACTATTTCACCTGATCAGGTGGATGATATAGAGGTTGAACCCGAGGCGGCTGGGAACCGCAAGCCTATGCATATTGTTGGGAACGATACGAAGCAGCTTCGAAGGAAGGCGGTGAAATTAGTAAAAGTTCAGTGGGGGCGAGAATGAGAATGACTGTATTTGGGAGACAGAGGAGAACATTAGGAAGACGTATCTAGAACTCTTTGCCTGGTAAGATTCTAATTGCGATTTAGTTTTCCGCATGCTCGGATAGACTTGTTTGTTTGTTATGCATGATTGATTGTTTGTAAGTGATTGGTAGACATGCGGGATCTTTTGTATGCTTTGGGTTAAGGAATTTCGGGGACGAAATTTCTTAAGGGGGGAGAATGTAACGACCCATATTCTACATATCGAAGGATCGTAGAATATTTATTTCTTTCACATACGAAGACGTATGGTCATGTAACTTTGGGAGAAGACTATTGGGGTCATTTCCCATGTTCATGATTTTTGCCGATTTTTAAATGACCGTTTTGCCCCTAGATGATCTTGTTTCGGCCATAACTTTTGATTGGAAAGGAGTTTTGACCTGAAACCATTTCCAGTAGATCTGGATGATGGTTTACCTTTCCGTAAAGTGGTCATAGTGAAAAACGGACTTACCGTTTGGGAGATATGGCTGAAACAAGGTTTGGAAGATGAAAAACTGCTTAACCGGGCCAAATGAGGTGATTAGTGAATGGGCCCATAACCCATTTCGGGATTACGGTTATGGGGAGGCTGAAATGAGCTAGGTTTTCATTTCATTTCAGTTTTCTAGCCGCCACTTTCATTCTAGGAACCATAACAATGGCCTCCAACATCTAGAATCACTTTCTAATCAAGTATTAGCCTAATCTACGTCAAATCAAAGGGGAATAGCACCAAAGCAAGGTTAGAACTGCTGCGTTGTCTTGGGAACAGCACCAAATCAGAGGATAGTTCAGTTTTGAAAGTTTATTTGTGGCTAAGGTGAGTGATTTGCATAGTTCCTCACTAATTATGGTTAATTAAGGGTAATTAGTGAATTTAAACATGATTAAATTCTAGAAAAATATTTATAAATTTCGAAATATTGTTTTAGGCTTCGGTTAGAAAATTTGGTTGATTTGGTTAAGTTTTACTAATCCTGTCATTAGTTTTGCTTAAACATGATTAAGGGAAAATATGGGTTTTTGGCTATGTTTGATCCGTTTTAACATATCAAATTGTTGTTTTGGTGTTTATGGTTAGTCCTCTATGTTGCTATGACTATTTGGAATGATTTGTGATTGTTTAGAAAAGTTAGATTGGTCGAAAACTCCGTCGAATGGCGTAAACAGGTCGCTGGAAAAGTTGCAGAAAATATGCAGGAACCGGATCGAATCGTCCTTGCCCCCTCCGATCTGAACCGCTCACACTTGAGGCTCCACAATCCGACCTGAGCATGGTGGAACGACCTGAAGAGAGCACCTGATCCGAACCACGCCAGTTGATCCGAATCGATTCACCATGGATGGACTTGAGAGGCTCGACTCGATCCGGAGTGCTTGGGAAGGAGAGCCGAACCGCTTTCCTAAAGTCACGATCTGATGCTCTGGAGATGACCCGAACCGATCCGAAGTATGAGCCACGATCCGACCCGTATGGGGTATTCCGATCCGAACCGAGATGCTTGGGTTTGAGGCGTGAACCACGATCCGAACTGGAACTATGAGTTGAAGTGAAGAATAGGAACCGAACCGATCCGGAGAAGACCAAAACCCGAGATGCAAAGGTAGTCCAAATGGGAAGTTTGTACCCAGGATCCAGTTGGGAACCAACGAATCAACTTCATGAGTTGGGCTTTGCTACGGGACATGTGCAAAGGGGTTATCGACGTCCATAGCTTTGATTCACCACCGAGACGGATGTTAGGCTACGTATCAGTACAGTGGGGTAATTATTACTCCATGGGGCAGAGTGATCGTAGCATGACTATGAGCCAGTGCAGTGGAGTTGTTATGACTTCATGGGGCAGAGTGGACATAGCAAGGACTAGTAGCTATGGATCAGTGCAGTGGTATCATTATGACTCCATGGGGCAGAGTGATCATAGCAAGGAATGGGTGGTCAGAGCGGTGGATATCGTATGCTTTACGCACTGAGTGAGAGATGTGAGAATGGTTGCTACGCTTGATTGTTTGTTATCACTATGACATGCACGCCCCCTTCCCCATATTCTTTACACCATATGTTAGTGGCACCTTAGAGTATTGAGCGGTGTGTTGTGCTAACTCTTTGGTTGCAGGTCCAGGTTCAGGTATGGTTTAGTATACCTATTATTGCTCTATTTTGTTGCTTATCACTCATACCAGACTTTTGTCTGACCCAGAGTTTTATGTATCTTCTTATTACTCTGGGTGCTCTTAAAGGGGCAGACTAGAGACAGGTCAGGTGACGATGCACGAGTAGCTGTACCGGAGACGAGTAGGAGGCTCCTACGTATTATCTACATATATTCCCCCTGTGTCGCTGCTGGTCACTATTTTGGGCATTAGTAGTGTACCTTTCCTTTCTTTTGCTTTAGAGACAGTTTTAAAGTTGTGATAATGATGATGCGGAACATAAGCTGTATTTAGATTTTTCGCTGCTATGATGTTTAGTTTTCAGCTTATGCACTGTCTCGCCTATGTTATGTCAAAGTTATGTTATTATTATATTTCATTCCATGCACTGTGAGACATTCTATGGGTTCCTTGTTAGTTCAAATTCCCTTTTTCTTTCTTTGGCGACCGTCCCGTGCAAGTTGGACATTGGCACAACGCACTGTCATGGGAAATGTCGGCTGGTGCGGGGCGGGCCGTCACACATACATATATATATATATGTATGTATGTATGCACACTGAACATCTCACATTATGCCAATCACTTGTAGATGTTGGATTTGTCTGGCAGTCTCGAGTAGGCTTATACTATAAGTTGGCCTTAACTTTGCATCATAGTATACTAATTATAAGTGCCCATGACACCTAGACCTCTCACACTAACCTGATTTACTTGTAGACACTGGATATGCCAATCGGTTCCGTGGTAGACTTCTACTACAAGTAACAGTTAACCTTGTGTCTATGTGTCATTAATATTAATTAAGCCATTAACTCACACACATAAAAACATACAAATTCCTATGGGGACATTCAAATTCTATTCCTAATTTAATCATATTTATTGCACACTTAATACATGTTAATATACATTGATTACGTTATATATATATATATTAAGCGAATGAGATTAGCGTCCTTACCATGTTTTTGAAATGTAAATCCTATTAAATTCTTAAAGGCATACAAGTCATTTACCCATATTTTCCTCGACCACCGCGCAAATATACATATTATCATATGACAATAAAATGGGAAAAACAATCGCATCAACATATAAACTTGCAACCCAAGTTTTGATTATTGTAACAACCAATACGCCATATATTGCATACTGCAACACCGAAGAAGTGATGCAGGAAGTGCCAAAAAGTGTTGCTATAGGCAAAAAAAGATATGTGGCACCACTTTCTCGAGGTTGCCTTTTGCCCCGTTGCCTTAGAGTCAAAGGCAACACCTTTGCGACCCTATGGTAACATTAGTACAGGTGTTGCCAGGGTACCACTACAACAAAAAATACCCTTTCACAACTGCAAAAAATAGTTGTAATATGTCTGTTACAGCTGGCAATCGTAATAAAGTCAACCTTTTTTACAACTGTTTCTAGCAGTTGTTAAAATTTGTTTTACAACTGCTGAAAGTAATTATACCTCAACTGATATTAATCAAAATTTTCATAATATTATGATAAATATTATTATAACATAGTATTTTATTCAAATAAATATTTTATTTCAACATTTCAAATGGTACAAACTTTTTGAATTCCACTATTGTACATTCAATGGTATATTTCATATTTACATACTTTCCCCACTACATTTTCACTCGATTCACTCGTATACAGACTCACACATACAACCATAAGCAAGAAAAAATACACGAAAATGATTATATAAACTTCTACCTTTATTTTTTCCCTTCTGATAGTTCACTCGCATTAAAGTATGTGCAACTTCTCTAGTTCGACCACGAATGGCCTTTGATACATCGACATTCCTTCATCATTGATCGCCTTGAATTGATTTGCATCACATACATCAATAGTAAAGATTCACAAATAAATGTGATAGGCATATGTGACATAAAATAGTGCCTATATAGGTATGCATGATTTTTTATATGCTAACACTTAAATTTATCAACATCAAAACCCAAGCAGTCGAATGGCTTGATTGTGCAGAACAAAGAAACACCACTTAAATTTATCAAGAATGGATGGATAAATAAAAATTATAATAACGAATAACTGAGAAATAATATACCGATGGGTCTCAAGAGCAACGGTGTTAGCGCCTCCATTCCTTCATCCTCGCCGTGGCCATCTACCGACGAGCTGGAACGAGTGAAAAGAATGGCAGCTGGAATGCGAGGGTTTCTAGTGAGAAATAATAGATATAATGAAAATAATATTAGTATTTAAAATGGAGAAGAAGAAAAACAAGATGAATCAATTAGGGTAGTAGTTTCCCCATACAGAATATGCCCATTAGGGGCGCATGTAGATCATCAAGGTGGAACAGTTTCAGCTATGACCATCAACAGAGGCATTTTATTAGCTTTTGTACCATCAAATGATGCCAGGATTGTACTGCGTTCTAGTCAATTAGATGACCTGCTTCAGTTCATGGTAGATGAAACTCAACATCCAAGAGGACAAAATGAAAAGCTCAAATGGGGATGTTATGCAAAAGGTGATGTTTATGCATTGCAGAGATCCGGACATCATCTTATCAAGAACACTCACCAACGTCACTAGGCACGTCTCCTTTAGAGGCTAGAGCAGAGAAATTAACACTGTTGAAAACATCGCAATAGGAGAGGAGTTCATCTGCAAATTGCTTTTTGGCATCATCCTACGAATTAGAAAAGCACTCGTTATGAGAGGAGTATTCAAATCACGTATGGTTAACACTGTCTTTCAGCAACTTACAAACTATTTAACTATACTTGCCAAACATGCTCATATTTCAGTCTAGGTAACCATTGCAATTCAACAGAAATGTGCCCAGGTAACCATTGCAATTGTTCAAGTATGAAACTTATTTATGATATCATAAATGAATAAACATGAGAGACGCTTAAGATATCATATCTGTCAATTGCATATGCTAAAACTTCACAAAATATTTTATACAGATATCAAGTACCTTTTAGCGTTTTGAATCCGAAGTAAGGTGCCCCATTTGAATAACAAATTATTAACATTTTGTGCATTCTCACGTCTAATACTATTTGATGCTAGATCAACACTTTGTACCCTTACATTGCCTTCATCGTATCTCATATCTCACCATATACACTTTCCTGCATTTCTTCGGACAGTTCTAAAACCATAGCTTGAGGCTTGTTCTGCACATTGTCTATATCATTAACATTGCTCATATATTCAAGGAAAGTGAATGGAGATGCTATCCCAGTCTTACTCTAACTATCATTAACTGAAACACCATTTAATTTATCCTATACAATTTCTTGCATGCCAACTTTAGGATCATTTGGAGTATCATCAACTACAGTATCACCGACATTACTTTTAGTTTCGAGCATGGGAGATGATTCAGAACTTAACATTTGGTCAAGCATCGTATTATCAACTACAGTAAACTGATGTACAAATGTAATAATGGAAATTTAACCTGACATTTGGAGTATCATCAACTATAGTACCGACATTACTTACAGTTTCGAGCATGGAAGATGATTCAGAACTCAACATTTGTTCTAGCATCGTATTATTAACTACGGTAAACTGATGTATAATTGCAATGATGGAAATTTAACTTGATAACTCTATAAATTATACAACCAATTTAGGAATTTGGGTAACTGAAAATTACATAATGAACTAGGGCATTAAGTATATGGGACAAGGGATGCTCACCTAAAACCAAACTAACGTCAGAAAGATGAGTGGGCAAACTGGAGGAATCACATTCAGCTATCATTTCAGCTTCAATTTGAAGCATCAAATACACATATTGATGCATCCACAAAACAAGCATATACCAACTGACTGTCATATGAGAATGCAACGTGGGGTATGGGGGTGTACCCAAAAAAAAACAAGCAAAAGGGTAATTATGTAGCTATGCCAAAAAAGGTAATTATGTATGTAAATTGCAGAGAGAGATACCTGTTCCATACAGTCCAGGTTATTTGCATCGTATAAGCCTCTGTGTTCCATGTACAGCTAGGAAATATATATAATTCCGATGAAAATGAACTTGCAAATCTGATTTAGCAGCCCGAGAGCGACCAGATGGAATTCACAATGCCTTGCTTCTTAGCTTGTTCCACCCATCTGTTCCCTAAACACTAATCTACACAGCAAGTATTATAAAAAAATTAAACATATCCATATTACACCATCAAGTTTACTAAGGGCAACCAATGGACATCTGAAAATGTTTAAATCCACTCACATTCATATCTACAAATTGAAAGTTTTGATATTCTAAAAGCAGAAATGGACAGGGATACGATGGTATTCGCATTCAAAAAAATATTCACTCGAATTTTTTAAGATAATAAATGAATATTTTATGTACTTTAGTAAAATGGAAACTAACAATTGTACTATTGGTTATCCATACTAACCGAAATTCATCACTTATGTAAGTTTATAAGGTATATCCAAGGTACAATGCAACATATATTTAATTTATAGCTAAACGCAACAACATAAAATATGGTTACTCATATGAGAAAAAAAGATTAAGGAAAAGACAAAATTAATTAACCATTTATAACTAATGAATTCTCTCCTTGTATGAGCATTGATAATTCTGACAAAAACTGGTATAAATGGCAACATTAACACACTGTTGCTGGTGAGTAAGAAGAAAGAAAAAAACACTGTTGTTGGCAAGTTTACCTCCTCATTTTCTTGCACATCTTCTCCTCTGTCTCCTTCTTTCCTTTCCTGAATCACAAATCCACATAGAAAGCCCAATTTCGTTAGCTCAAATCAGATGAAATCGCCAAAATCTGAAGATAAAATCAAACAATTCACCGTTGATATCTTCAACCTTTTTACCGCACCTCCATCTCCTTCTGATTTGAAAACAGACTGGGACGATATCATCTACAAATGCTTAACCAGAAAAACAAGAGTTTAAATCATTGAATACGCAAAGTGAAGCAGAATTTTAGTTCTAACAAGCATTCGTTGCGATTTGAGAAGGAACAAAAGCCTTAATTTTTATTGAATCGACCATCAGAAAGAAAAGAGGGAGCCGATTAGTGACTATGGAAATAAGTCGATCAGAAATCAAATTAAATCAGATCAAAACCCTAGGTCCATTAGAAAGAAAGCCGACTTTATCTTTTCTCTGAAGTGAACAAAAAAAAACAAAGGCATATAGCGGGAAAATGAAATTTGGGGGAAAAAGGGCTGAGGCGGTGAAGTAAAATCAGAATGACGCGGATCGCTAACCTGGACCGTTGGATCGTGTTGTCACGGATTGATAATTTTATTCATGTGGCTACTGCAAAACTCTATGATAACACATTGAAGCGTGTGTTGCAATTGACAAAAAACAGCATAGCAATGGTAACATTGTAGTTAACAACACCATAGATTTTCGTTGCGATAGGCCATCTATGGCGTAGTGAATAAAAGATAAACATAACATTATACATTAAATATACATATATGTTTAAAGTTCCTATTTTTGATAGATTCCTTTCTTATGTTTGTTTATACACAAAACCTTAATATTTAGATTATTCTAATTAGTACATTTGAATGCTCTATTTACAGAAATAAAGATTCAAACTTATTTAGATTTACAAGTTTATCCAAATCTTAAACTTTTTCATAAGATCAAACATATGGATTTACATGAAATAGAATAAAAATGAATCTAAATAATATAGATAATTATACAAAAGCATAATGTCCTTCTTTTATTGTTACAATAAACTAAAACCACAAATATAACTAGATTGATCATTTCTACAAACAAATAAAATATAGGAAATTTGGAGGATGTTTAATATTATATTTTCGTTTAGATCCAAATTTCTTTAGGCATATAGATCCAAATCCACACTACAAAATAGATAAAATAGCAAATTAATGTCATTCCCACTCATGGTGCTAAGAAAGATAAAATAGTGGAAATCTGAACTGTGTTTGATTTTGGATCCAATTCCTCAACAAAACATTCTCCAATTCTTATTCATCTATATATAAGAATCAAGTGATTAGAGTCTTATATATAAATCTTTGAATTCCATAATATAAATATAAATCTAATCTTAAATCTGAATAGTGAAGAAAAGAAATACAAATTAAGGATTTAGAAGAAAACCTAAACCTTCTCTGGAATTCTAATTGCAGAATGGAAACGCAAGAAGAAAACAGATTAGGGTTTCGGAGGGGCTAAGTAGGTGGTGTATATTGTTGCAACTGCATATACAAACTGTTAGATCAATTAAATTTAATCTGGACAGTTCATTGTTTGCAATTTATATATAAGTCCCTACAAAAACAAGCCACCTCCATCAAAATCCCTTAAGGGCGGTCGACACCCTCCATTGTATATGAATATATATAAACAAATTCGAATTCAAAAGGAACATTCTTTTTCATTCTTATCCAATTAATATATCCTACGGTCGTATATATATTTATTTGAAATTCAAACTCTGTATGTTTAATATATAAGCACAACTTAAGCTATTAATAAATTTTGCAATGGACTCCGTTTTCAGTAAATAAAATATGAAAACAGATCAGAGTCTCGCTAAGAACGCATTAGTAATACTCTCATTGCCCAATACTCAATTTTCCATAATTTTATTTTTAGACCATTAGTATTTTATTAATTTACTATATTTATACTTAATTTAATTATTAATGTCTATTTAGGTTATATTTTTATGGGGTATTACATGGTATCACAGCCTTAGAGCTATAGGACAACGCAAAAGGAGTTCGGCCACTCACAAACTTATGGGTTGTGCGATATGCCCAAAGGTCCAATGGTAGCTCATCGACCCGCTCACCTTTAGCCTGCTCCAATCTCTTCTTCAGAATGGACTTGATGGTCTTATTCACAGCTTCAACCCGTCCATTGGATTGCGGGTATGCAACTGCATTGTATTTCTTTTTGATGTGATGTCTTCACCAGAAATCTCTAAACTTTGTGCTATTGAATTGGGTCCCATTATCAGTACTGATAATCCCAAGAAGTCCAAATCGACATATGATGTTTCTGACGATGAAGTTGATCACTCGCTTCATCGAGCTCATGTTCAGTGGTTCAGCTTCGACCCATTTCATGAAGTAGTCAACTGCCATGATCGCATACTTTGCTCCACCCTTTAAAATCAGAAAGCTTCTGATCATGTCTATCTCCCGGACTACAAACGATCAACGAGTAACCATCTGGGTGAGTTAAGTTGGTGAAGCTCTAGGAACCTTTGCAAACCTCTAGCACTTGTCGCAGCGTTGTGAATAGTCTGTCGCATCTCAGTTCATGGTAGACCAAAAGTAATCATGCCTGAATATCTTCTTTGCTAGAGTTTTCCCCTTGTGTGATCGCTACATTCGCCTTTATGCAATTTTCGCAACATGCGCTTGATGTTGTTGTTGGCAACACATCGGAGTAAAGGAACCGAGAAGTCTATGCGGTACAAAGTGTCTCCCTGGATAATGTATCTTGAAGCTTTATGCAAAGAGAACGAATTTCATTCTTTCGATCAGGAAGGGTTCCATTCATGAGAAAGTCTTTGATTGGAGTCATCCACGATTCTTATTTTGGATAAATGTCTAGCGCCTCATCAAGTTGCATCTGAGCAATGCCGGGCATAGCTAATGTCACCACCATAATCAACTCCTCTTGTTCTAGATCGTTAGAGCTAGCCAGTTACGCTAAATAGTCCGCTTTCTCATTTTTTCTTTTGTAGGATATGAGAGATGTTGTAGTAGTCGAACCAGTCCAACGGCTCTCCGAGCAGGTTTAGATAGGTGGTAAGCAGTGCCCTTTTTTTAGAACTCCATCTTAACCTTAAATGTAATAATCTACGAGTCATAAAAAATTTCAACCAACTTAACTCCCAGTCCCCTTGTGAGTTTCATCCCAATAATCGGGTCTTCATACTCGTCTTCATTGTTCATGGCTGAAAATTCTAGCCTTAGTGCATAATAAATCATATGTCCCTCAAGAGTTAATAAAATAACTCCAATGCTAGAATGTCGATCATTTTAGGCTCCGTCAATGTACAGCTTCCATATGTTAGTTGATGGATCATGTTTTACTTCTTCTTCTTCAACATTTGGAGCTATGAACTTTGTTATAAAGTCCTTTAATGCTTGTCCTTGGATTGCACGCCTAGGAATATATGCAATATTGAACTGACTTAATTTCATTTTTCATTTGAGTCTCAAATGCCTCTGGTCGCTGAACGACCTATCGCAGCGGCTGGTCGGTGTACACTTTGATATAATGTGCCTGGAAATAATGTCGCAACTTTCTCGAGGCTATAAAAAGGATATAAGTAAGATTTTCAAGTTTGGAGTAGTTGCGTTATACTCCAATCTGTCTTTTGCTTACATAGTACACTGGCCGTTGAACCGGATCTTCTTCACGGACTAGTGTTGAGCTAATGGCATGCAATGATACCACCTGATACATGAATAATTCCTTGTGATCAATGAGCTTCAAATAAATCGGAGGTCTCTCCTAATGGCTCAGCAAAATTTGGAAGGCTTCAAAACAGTCTGGTGTCTAAGCCAAGTTGTGCTTTCCTCACTTTATCAAACCGAAGAAAGGAATGCACCAGTCTATGGCCCTGGATCTGAATCTTCCTAAGGATTCTACTTTCCCATTCAGGCTCTGCATATCTCTAATCTTCTACAGTTCTTGAATGTCATGAATAGCTTTAATCTAGTCGAGGTTGACCTCAATACCCCGAGAGCTGACGATGAAACCCAAGAACTTCCTTAATGCAACACTGAAAGGGCATTTCAAATGGTCGAGCTTCATCCCATATTGGTGGAGAATACTAAGCATTTCTACCATGTCCTTAACATGGTTAAGTATATCATCTACATACACCCTCGTCGATCTCCCGATTTGATTTTGGAACATGCAGTTGACTAACCACTAATACATTGCTCTACCATTCTTCAGTTCGAATGACATAACTATGTAACAATATAGCTCGATATCTGTTATAATGCTGGTATGTTTCTGGTCCGGAACATTCATTGCTATCTGGTTATATCCGTAGTGACCATCCATGAAAGTGAGAAGTTCGTGTCTAACCATTGATTCGATGAGCTAGTCTATTCTAGGTAGTGGAAAGATATCTTTAGGCTAAGCTTTATTCATGTCCGAAAATTCAATGCCTGTCCGCCACTTCCCATTAGCCTTCTTCACAAGAACTAGGTTTGATATCCACTTGGGGTGTGTCGAGTCTCAAATAAACCCGATGTTCTCTAGCCTTTCAACTTCTTCCGTTAGTGTTGCTGATCTTTCTGGACCAAGCATATGTCTCTTCTGCTTTACTAGACGTATTTGGGTCAATGTCGAGCAAATGAATCATGATCGATGGAGATATCCCGCATATCTGCATGGGTCCATGCAAATACATTAAGGTTTGCATAGAGAAAATCAATCAACTCCCTCGTCCAGAGGGAGCCTAGATGGGATATGATCTTAAAGACCTTAGTGGGTCGTCGTTATCGACCAGGATCTCTATCACAGTTTCTTTCAGAATCGCCCTTCTACACCATGGATCTTTGTCTTCTCTTAAATCAATATCCTCGAGTTGGCGATCTGACTATTCCGGTTGGGATGTCTCCTTTATTTGCTATGCATCTGCCTCCTTGGCAGGAGGAGGGACATCTTTATTTCTTTGTTACAGAATTCTTTTCATTTTCCTAAGTAGTGTGCTCGTCCTGCTATTTGGTCTCCTTGTACAACTCCAACTCCTTCTTCAGTTAGAAACTTCAGGAGCAAGCACCAAGAATCTATGCATGCTCTAAATTCATCTAGTGTCGGTCAGCCCAAAAGTCATTATATGGAGAGTTTATGTTCATCACAAGAAAGGAGAGGATCCTCACTCTCCTACTGTCCCCCTCGCCAAACTCATCCATTCTTACCAGCTCATTACTTGTATCATTGAAACCATGTATCCTATCATTACATGGCATTAAGTCACTTGCCTCCAACCTCTTCTAGTCGTTGGCTCTCTTGAACAGATATTCACGGAACTCCCACAGTCCACAAGGACTTTTCGTACTGTGGCTGAGCCAATAATGACCGAAATCACCAATGGGCTGATACTTGAGGTCCCCACTTTCTCAGCTTCTCAATAACAAAAGATGATGTCATCTTTTATCGTCCTACATTGCTTTGAAGGAACATTCCCTTTGGGAGTGCTGCACTCCCCAACTTCCAAGTGTTTTGCAGCATCCACATACTGCTCTATGGTACTTGTGTTAAAACCTGCCGAATGCGGTCCTTTGACAAATATAACGATTCCCTTACCTTTATCTTTTTTGCTGGATGGAAGTTCTTAGGGTCGTATGAGTTGTATGGGATACGAAGTCCCCTGATGCTCGGGGCGGCTTTATACTCACTAAGTTTATCTTCTCTAATCAATTTTTCAATAATGTCTCTGAGATGACGACACTCGTTCATCGAGTAGACGTATATCACATGAAATAAGTGAAATTTACCAGTTTGCACGTCCTTCTCAGTCGACTCTCATGGAAGTGTCTTTTTATACTGAATTGTACTGCAAGTATCAAGAAAAATATTCTCCAACGTATCACTCAGCGGTGTATAGTTGTCAAATGTTTGGAATCGGGGTCACTTCTTAGCATCCTCCTTTTTATTACGGCCGCCTTCGTTTCCATTCCTGCGATGGTTACCATTCTTCTTATTATGGTTTCCAACGTTCACTTCCACTTTACAGGAATCATATCCGGATTGCTTTACTACAATGTTACTCTAGATTCCCTTATTCACTGTTTCATCAGCTCTCCTCTTTTGATTTTTCTATGCCTCGTCAATTTGCAAGTACATGTTTTCTTTCTCATAAAACACATCTAGGTCTGCGGGGGGCTTTCTAGTCAAATACTTTCCAAACTCGGTCTCACGGTTTACACCGTCAACCAATACCTCAAGACTGTCTCTGGATTGAGGTAGGTGACTTTAGTAACGACCGTATTGAAATGGTTGAGATAATCTCTAAGTGACTCACCTTGAGCTTGAGTTATCCGGGAGAGAGACATTACATTCTTAGACTTCGCGGCATGATGAAGACATTGGTTCAAAAATTTCTACCAAAATCTTCAAAGTTAGGTACCGACCTCAGAGGCAGTTGATTAAACCACGTAAGCGCAAACCCAACGAGGTAGATAGGAAAGCCCTTACATTTTATTGCGTCCGGGGATCCCACCACATTCATAAACTAAGTGTACCTTACAAGGTGCAGGCTTGGGTCAGTACCCTCTAAGTAATGGTTTATTTGTGGCAAGTTGAACCATCTAGGGTATTCAGCTTCCAAGATGTTGTTGATGAATGAGGTATGACTATGCTCCAATCACCAATCCTCATTGGTATATCTCTTGCTATCATTGATGATTTTTTATACCATTGCCACTAACTCAGCATTAGTTAGTACATGCTCAAGCTCCAAACTCTCATCATGTTGAACCCTCCTGGCTCCGCATTAGGCAACGCAACCTAGACCGCCTTCCGTGTGGAACTTCCATGCCTCTATTGTCCCGGTCAATCACGAGACGCAAAAGAGGAAGAGCGGGAGCACGGGTGGTTCTGGAAGCATCAGGTTGTCTTGGGGGAGGAATGTTTTGGTTTGGCATGGATGTGGGCTTGACAAGGTCCAGTTCGATGTTTCTCAGATTGGCATGGTCGACCCGACTAGTTTCTTCCATTCGAACAAGCAGCGTACCAAACCGGAGATCCTAGAGATTTTTTGGCCTCTTGTATGGGCGTAGATGTCTTGTCTGCTCTTGACTCCTTTCAGATTATGATGTGCCCTCTGGCGCTTAATGATTCGGTGGGGAAGGAGTTCTTTATCCCATGAACTCTTCTCATTGCCTCGCCATCCTGTCCATATCCTACATCACCGCGATGTTTTCTTGCCTTTGGGAATTCAATGCTGAAGTGGATTCATCCAACCTATTTAGGAGCAGCATGAAGTGTTCTCATGTGGCGAAGGACGCTGCAGGAGCCTTATTGGTAGTAGTATTGGAGGTGGTGGTGGCCTGGTTCCCAAGTCGGCTCAACATCGAACTAGGTGCTGACGATTGGCAATTCTGGTTGCTTCTTGTTGCTACTAGAAGGCCTGGAGGAAGCTCTGTTCTCTTCAGATCTTGTTAACACAATTATTTCTAAATGTAATAACCCGGTAAATCAGAACAATTTTAAATTTTTTATTTTGGCAATTTTAATGAATTTTGAATATTTAAAATGATTTATTTTAAATAATGACGACTAGAAATTTATTTTGAATAGAATTAGAACGTATAAATTTATTTGACTCGAAGTTAGAATATAAATATTTATTTTAATTGTAAAAGGAACTGGAAATGGCGCAGTAGTTTGAAAAATCGATTTCAAATTTCAAATGAATGTACAAGATTCAAAATAAATCGGATTTTAGTGAAACCAAAAATATTAGAATCTATTTGAAAATATATTTCGAACGAATCCGAAAAATTGAAATTTCATAGCGGGAACAAAAAGTAATGTCCAGCTGAAGATTTAGAATAGTCGCTATGGAAATATAGCCCTCAAAAATAGCGATTTTGCAAACGATCTCCATTTTCAACGAAACCACTTTTATTGGATCCGGAATGTAAAATTATTACTTGGTTCCAATTTTCGTAATTATTAGAATCAATATGTGAGTGTGGCAAAGTAAAACGTGTTTTGTCAGTTTTAGTCAATTTGGATCGACCAGAAAATGGCCATTTTTCAAACGGTCTTCAAATTTGCGAAATTAGTTTTGTTAGGACCGTATCGTCAAAACAAAGCTAGATTTATTTTTCGGGAATTTTTGGGATCAGTATGTGGCCCCGGTAAATTAGAATGTGGGTTCAAATTCAATATATAGATTTTGATAGAAACTGATAGAAACAGTCGAATCGGCTTATCGGACATATCCCATTGTGTTCGGGATGAGGGTAATTAGCTAGGGGCGACAATCGTTGGGTCTCGTTTGGAGATCGAATGAAAAAGTTTTTTTTTGGGAAATTAAAATAATATAATTATAAAATTATATAAAAACCTTACTCCCTCCTCCCCCTTTCTTCTAATCGGTCAACGCCCATTCATAATCGAAAAAAAGGAAAACTGCGCATCCCCATTCCTTCCTCCAGCCCCTCCGATGTCGACGCCGTGCCCAGCCATCGTCGGACCCCCTCCCTCCTCCGCGCCTCGTCCTCCCTTCCCCCATCTCTCCAGCACCATTCGCGAACCCTAAACCTCCACCAAGTCAACAACGCGCTGCCGCAGAGGGACCCTACCCCTGAAGAAGCCCGGCGCCGCCATCTAGGGCCTGCCTCTGACCTGCCGAGCCTTCCCCGTCCTCCTACAACTTCGACAGTGAGTTTTCTAATTTTTTTATTTCATTTTATTATAAAAAGGCTGATTTTTTTAATAGGAAAAATCCGAAACTTATATATATTGACATAGTGAAAAAAAATATGTTTTTATCATGTATGTAGCATTTTCAAGAAATGGTTTTTAGAATAAAGATATGATTTTTATGTTGTTAAAAATATAATTTTTAGTTCATAAAGAAGTATGATTTTTATAGAGAAAAATTTTCATATAAACATATAACTTTTATGTATATAGTAGGATAAAAATTTGATTTTTATATACATGACAACATTATAAAGAAATGATTTTTAATTATGTAAAGATTCGATTTTTAATTATATAATAAAAAAAAGAAGTGATTTTTAATTACATAAAGAAGTGATTTTTAATTATATAAAAATATAATTTTTATATATATAGCAAAATAAAAATGTGATTTTTATATGATCTCTCTTTATATAAAAATACGATTTTTATATAGGAAGTAACGATATAAAAATATGATTATATATATATATATATAGTAGCCATATAAAAATATGATTTTTATACAAATGGTTTAGAGTAAAAATATGATCTTTATAATGAAAACATCGTGTTAAAGATGTGATTTTTACACATATGGTTTTTAATATAAAAATCGTGTGAAACGGTGTGCGATGCAACAGACAGGAAGCAAAACGGAAATCCAAACCATCGTCCAATATAGAATGACGGAGTGGAAACCAAAGGTGAGAACTCTCTCACTGAATTTAAAGTTATTTATTTTATAACTGCATATATGAACTGCTCCCCGTCGTCCACAGACCATGGACGACTTGTTTGGTTTGGTTGATTTGTTTGTTTGAATTGATTGTGATGTTTAATGGAATGTAAATATACACGTGTTGAAATAAAATATTTTATCGTTAAAAATATAATTTTTAACGTGTATATGAATAAAATAAATATTCATTTGCAAATCGAACGATTTGTTTATGTACACCCATTTGACTGATATTGATTGGGACGATAAATTTTACACATCGCCCAACTGCACAAATAAAATCTGTGTTTGTTGTTTGAAAACCCCACACGGGTGTTGGGATGATATTGGACATACACTAATCCCAATATTTAGTTGTTATCAATCGATTGGTTGACAAGTTGTGTAAGCGTTGAATATTTATATTTAATGCTTATACAGTGTAGAATGCACTCTGGATGATGGTTGACTGTGTTTGATTATTGTTGTGTACACGTGTGTATGAAATCCATATAATGAACATTGTATGGTAATTGACTGTGTCTGATTCCAATTCAGAAGAAAAGAATATTTTAAAATAACGAACATTTTAAAATAACGAATATTTTAAAATAATATTCAGTAATGGATCAAAATCTGATTTTTGATGTCCGATTTGGGATGGACACAAATATATTTAAATATATAAAGCCGTGTTGATTAGATTAACGCCATTTTGACGTGAACGATATTTATATCGATTTTATTCGTTTTTATAACGAATATCGAAAAGGAATTGATTTCAAAATCTAACGTTTTGAAAATATTATCATTTAAATATTAATGATATGGAATATTAAATTTTTATTTGAAATTGAATATGAAGTTGAAAACGAATTTAAAACGATTTATAAAATAAGTTTTGAAAGGAAATCGACGAAATATATATCATATATATATTATATATATAATGGCCTTTATAGAACGCGCCGCGCTGCGGCAGTTTGCGAATTTCGACCATTGACTTCGAATGGACATTACGAGAGATCCGACCGTCGGATTCTCCTAAAATGGAACCGTTGGGTTCGTATCGAAAAGAGATTTCTAACGAATATTAGAGATTTGAAATCTAACGGTTGGATTTGGAATTATGTCCAAAACAATTTTGGAAAAGGTCGTTGTAAGTGTAGTTCGATGGCCGTTTATGGAAATCGACTGTACGGGCCTTGATAAAATTATTAAAAATATCAATAATTAGTGTAAAATCATAAGAAATGATTTGGAAAGAATTGGGATGAAAAATTCCCTATTTGAAAAGATAAAAATATATTTTTATCGAAATGAACTAGTTACTAACTAGAATTACAATCCAATATTTTTAAATAAAATAAATTGGATTTGAAATGGTTTTAAAAATAACCAGAATTTCCAATATATGAATTGGAATGGATTTGAATCGAAATTATCTTCGGAATATTTCGATATTGGATTCCGTGATTATACAGGCATTGTGGAGGGATTTGGAAGATATATATATGTCGTTATTCCAATATGATGTTTGTTGAGTTCAGAATTTGATATTGAATATAAGCCGATATATTTTCTATTCAGAGTCTTGTATTTAATATCAAATGGGATTTTGGGTTTGTCATGAACGGTGTCTTCAGTAACACTGTTCTTGAACCCCATGTGAAGAGAATAAATCTTTTAATTAAGATTGTTAGAGTTTCCAATTATATTTAATAACTGGAATAAAATGGTATGTGAATTGGGTTTATCGTGAACTGTGTTTTTTTGGCGACATTCGTTCTTTGACCCGATTTACAGTGAAATGTGATTTGGAATTTATAAATCTTTTGTTAAGATTTAAAGGAGATTTTCCAAAGTAAAGTTTCCAATTTAACATATTAAATTGGAATTGAATGGAGTTCGATTTGGTAATAATCGAGCTGAGCTTCTATAGAGGAAGACTGTTAATATATACGGAATTTAAAAGGCCTTGTCGTTATTCCATTTATAATATCGGTTGGATATGTAAGTTCATATCGATTATATATATTGATCGGTTTTCCGTGAAGATTCCATTGTTAATGGAATGTGATTTTGGGTTTATCGTGAGCTGTGTTTTAAATGACATTAGTTCTTTAACCAAGTTAAAGATATAATTAATTTCTTAACTTTGAATAATCATTAAGTAATGATTTTTGGAGATTAAAACTAAATTAGAGTTTTAATGAATCTTTAAATAGATTGAAAGGTGAATTTGATAACTAAAATTATCAAATTCAAGAAATGATCGAGAATGGAGTATCACCATTTCTTGTTGCTGGTCCTGTGTGGACTGGGTAAGCATGATAGGGGGTTCTCGCTTCGCGGTTTGGTGGCGAACGGGAGACTCTTACCCCTACATGTCCCTTTTGAGGGTTGGCAGCTATGTGCGTGTAGTCGAGAGGCTCACCGTAAAACAAGGGTACTGGGGGACCAGGTGGAAGCAACGGTGGGTTTTACCTGCTGCTTAGGGGGATGAAGAGATGGTTGCAAAGCCTACCGGATTTCGTCGGCTATCTCAGTTGGTATCAGAGCTTTGGTTTACAGAGCTCGTAGAACAAGATGCATTAGAACCAAACGAAAGAATTCATCAGAGATTGGATTAGCAATATCCAAGGAGAATGACTAGTTAGAGATAGGATCAGTAGTATCCTAGAACGAGTAAGAAGAGTGTTATTTTTAAAGTAAAAATGAAGACAAACTTTGTTTTGAAAATTTAATCTAATGATACGTATTTGATTGTTTATTTTGTATTGAATTTGGACAATCGAGTATATGAGATTTTGCATGTACGCGTCATGAACGTATATTTGAATTTTAAAATATTGGATAGATATAGATTCACACTCTAGTCACCCGAAGATGATTCTGATGATTGATATATCATCATCAGATTCTATGTTCGAGTTTCGAAAGTGGGATTTCTATATATTTCCAACTGGCCGGTGTGAGAACCGTAACTAGATAAGGTCTATTGTTGTGATTTGGCATCAAAAATGGATTTTTTATATATATAAAAATTATGAATTTGAAATGATAATCAACTAATTGATTGATGGTTGTGTTGTTTGATTATTAGTTTCACAAATTAGAATAATGAAACCATTATGAACATGAACGGTAAATATAATCAAATTGTGTAGAATATTGGACTGTTTTGGAAATTGTTTGAGATTGCATGCATGTACATATATATGTGTGAACAGGTCATAGCATGAGGTTAGAGAAGAGGAATAAAATTGTATGCCTGACAAATAGGTACATGTTTACTAATTTCTTGGGTTTGGATGATTTTGTGAGCCGATTGGCCAGCCGCTTAGCCTTTTCTTTTTCTTTTTGAGATGAGATGGCATGTGTGGCGGTTTGGGGATTTTCCCGGTGCTCCCCGTACAAAGGAGGTTATGGCGAAATTTTTCGAAAATTTAGGGTGTTAGCCAAATTTTTTAAGAATTGGAAAATTCTTAGAAACTGAAAAGTTGAAGAATGGAAGCCAGAATGAAAGTTGAGTTGAATAGTAAAACAACTTTCAACTCCGTTCCTTTTCGAGGACGAAAAGATTTTAAGTGGGGGAGATTGTAACAACCCGGAAAATCAGAACTAATTTAAAATTTTATTTTTGCAATTTTAATGAATTTTGAATATTTAAATGATTTATTTTAAATAATGACTACTACAAATTTATTTTGAATAGAATTAGAATGTATAAATTTATTTGAATCGAAGTTAGAATATAAATATTTATTTTAATTATAAAAGAAATTGGAAATTGCGCGGTAGTTTGAAAATTCGATTTCAAATTTCAAATAAATGTACAGGATTCAAAATAAACCGGATTTTAGTGAAACAAAAATATTAGAATCTATTTGAAAATATCTTTCCAACGAATCCGAAAAACTGAAATTTCATAGCGGGAATAAAAAATTATGTCCAGTTGAAGATTCAGAATAGTCGCTATGGAAATATAGCCGTTAAAAATAGCGACTTTGCAAACGACCTCCGTTTTCGACGAAACCACTTTTGTTGGATCGGAATGTCAAATTATTGCTTGGTTCCAATTTTCATAATTATTGGAACCAATATGTGAGCATGGCAAAGTAAAACGTGTTTTGTCAGTTTCAGTCAATATGGATCGACTAGAAAATGACATTTTTCAAACGGTCTTCAAATTTGACAAAACTAGTTTTGGTAGGACCTCAAAACAAAGCTAGAATTATTTTCTGGGAATTTTTGGGATCAGTATGTGGCCCCGGTAACTAAGAATGTGCGTTCAAATTCAATATATAGAATTTTATTTTGATTTCGACAGAAACTGATCGAAACAGTCGAATCGGCTTACCGGACATATCCCATTGTGTTCGGAATGGGGGTAATTAGCTAGGTGCGATAGTCGTTGGATCTCGTTTGGAGATCGAATGAAAAAGTTGTTTTTATTTTTGGGCAAATTAAAATATAATTATAAAATTATATAAAAACCTTACTCCCTCCTCCCCCTTTCTTCTAATTGGTCAACGCCCATTCAAAAAAAAAGGGAAAACCGCGCATCCCCGTTCCTTCCTCTAGCCCCTCCGATGTCGACGCCGTGCCCAGCCATCGCCGGACCCGTCCCTCCTCCGCGCCTCGTCTTCCCTTCCCCCCATCTCTCCAGCATCGTTCCTGAACCCTAAACCTCCCCCAAGTCAGCAACGCGCCACCGCAGAGGGACCCCGCCACCTGAAGAAGCCCGACGCCGCCATCTAGGGCCCGCCTCCGACTTGCCGAGCCTCCCCCGTCCTCCTACACCTCCGACAGTGAGTTTTCTAATTTTTTTTAATTTCATTTTATTATAAAAAGGCTGTTTTTTAATAGGAAAAATCCGAAACTTATATATATTGACATAGCGAAAAAAATATGTTTTTATCATGTATGTAGCATTTTAAAGAAATGATTTTTATAATAAAGAAACGATTTTTAGAATAAATATATGACTTTTATGTTGTTAAAAATATAATTTTTAGTTCATTAAGAAACCTGATTTTTATAGAGAAAAATTTTCATATAAAAATATAACTTTTTATGTATATAGTAGGATAAAAATTTGATTTTTATATACATGACAACATTATAAAGAAATGATTTTTAATTATGTAAAGATTCAATTTTTAATTATAAAATAAAAAAGTGATTTTTAATTACATAAAGAAGTGATTTTTAATTATATAAAAATATAATTTTTATATATGTAGCGAAATAAAAATGTGATTTTCATATGAACTCTCTTTATATAAAAATACGGTTTTTGTATAGGAAGTAACGATATAAAAATATGATTTTATATATATAGTAGCCATATAAAAATATGATTTTTATAAAAATGGTTTAGAATAAAAATATGATCTTTATAATGAAAACATCGTGTTAAAAATGTGATTTTTACACATATGGTTTTTAATATAAAAATCTTGTGAAACAGAGTGCGATGGAACGAACAGGAAGTAAAACGGAAATCCAAACCATCGTCCAATATAGAATGACGGAGTGGAAACCAAAGGTGAGAACTCTCTCACTGAATTTATTTATACAGTTATTTATTCTATAATTGCATATATGAACTGTTCCCCGTCATCCACAGACCATGGACGACTTGTTTGGTTTGGTTGATTTGTTTGTTTGAATTGATTGTGATGTGTAATGGAATATAAATATTCATGTACTTAAATAAAATATTTTATCGTTAAAAATACAATTTTTAGCGTGTATATGAATAAAATAAATATTCATTTGCGAATCAAATGATTTGTTTATGTACACCCATTTGACTGATATTGATTGGGACGATAAATTTTACACATCGCCCAACTGCACAAATAAAATCTGTGTTTGTTGTTTGAAACCCCACACGGGTGTTGGGATGATATTGGACATACACTAATCCCAATATTTAGTTGTATGTCAATCGATTGGTTGACAAGTTGTGTAAGCGTTGAATATTTATATTTAATGCTTATACAGTGTAGAATGCACTCTGGATGATGGTTGACTGTGTTTGATTATTGTTGTGTACACGTGTGTATGAAATCCATATAATGAACATTGTATGGTAATTGACTGTGTCTGATTCCAATTCAGAAGAAAAGAATATTTTAAAATAACGAACATTTTAAAATAACGAATATTTTAAAATAATATTCAGTAATGGATCAAAATCTGATTTTTGATGTCCGATTTGGGATGGACACGAATATATTTAAATATATAAAGCCATGTTGATTAGATTAACACCATTTTGACATGAACGAAATTTATATTGAATTTATTCGTTTTTATAACGAATATTGAAAAGGAATTGATTTCAAAATCTAATGTTTTGAAAATATTATCATTTATATATTAATGATATGGAATATTAAATTTTGATTTGAAATTGAATATAAAGTTGAAACCGTTTTGAAAACGATTTATAAAATACGTTTTGAAAGGAAATTGACGAAATATATATAATATTATATATATATATATTGCCCTGAATAGAACGAGCCGCGCTGCGGTAGTTCGCGAATTTCGACCATTGACTTCGAATGGACATTACGGGAGATTCGACCGTCGGATTCTCCTAAAACCGGAGCCATTGGTTTCGTATCGAAAAGAGCTTTCTAATGAATATTAGAGATTTGAAATCTAATGGCTGTATTTGGAATTATGTCCAAATCAAATTTGGAAAAGGTCGTTGTAAGTGCAGTTCAATGGCCGTTTATGGAAATCAACTGTACGGGCCTTGATAAAATTATTAAAAATATCAATAATTAGTGTAAAATCATAAGAAATGATTTGGAAAGAATTGGGATGAAAAATTCCCTATTTGAAAAGATAAAAATATATTTTTATCGAAATGAACTAGTTATTAACTAGAATTATAATCCAATATTTTTAAATAAAATAAATTGGATTTGAAATGGTTTTAAAAATAACCAGAATTTCCAGTATATGAATTGGAATGGAAATTATCTTCGAAATATTTCGATATTGGATTTCGTGATTATACAGGCATTGTGGAGGGATTTGGAAGATATATATATCGTTATTCCAATACGATGTTTGTTGAGTTCAGAATTTGATATTGAATATAAGCCGATATATTTTCTATTCAGAGTCTTGTATTTAATATCAAATGCGATTTTGGGTTTGTCGTGAACGGTGTCTTTAGTAACACTGTTCTTGAACCCCATGTGAAGAGAATAAATCTTTTAATTAAGATTATTAGAGTTTCCAATTATATTTAGTAATTGGAATAAAATGGAATGTGAATTGGGTTTATCGTGAACTATGTTTTTTTAGCGACACTCGTTCTCTAACCCGATTTACAATGAAATGTGATTTGGAATTTATAAATCTTTTGTTAAGATTTAAAGGAAATTTTCCAAAGTAAAGTTTCCAATTTAACATATTAAATTGGAATTGAATGGAGTTCGATTTAGTAATAATAGAGGTGAGCTTCTGTAGAGGAAGACTGTTAATATATATGGAATTTAAAAGGCTTTGTCGTTATTCCATTTATATTATCAGTTGGAAATGGAAGTTCATATCGATTATGTATATTGATCTGTTTTCCGTGAAGATTCCATTGTTAATGGAATGTGATTTTGGGTTTATCGTGAGATGTGTTTTAAATGACATTAGTTCTTTAACCCAGTTAAAGATAACTTTGAATAATCATTAAGTAATGTTTTTTGGAGATTAAAACTGAATTAGAGTTTTAATTAATCTTTAAATAGATTGAAAGGTGAATTTGATAACTAAAATTATCAAATTCAAGAAATGATTGAGAATGGAGTATCACCAGTTTTGCTCTAGGTGATAGTTAAATCTTTAATTAGATTTGAACGTGAAATGGTAATTAATTCTACCGATAACACCGTGGTGTTAGATATGAAGTATTACAAGTTTTACTTCATGGGATGAATAGGTTGGGATTGGGAAATTTAACAAATTATTACTTCGGTAAGGTTCGCTAATCCCGACTAGTTTGGATAAACCATAATTTGGTTTGAATTGATATCCAAAAGAAGATTAAAGAATAAATTTAAAGAATTTATCTTTGATAAAATTATTGGGAACCTTTCGCAAAGTATAAGAATATTTGAATAAAGGAATATTCTAGATTGGAATGAGGCGTATGTTGTGTTTTTATAGCACTTGTTTATTATATACGCGAGTTATTCAGAAAGACCGGGTTTATCCCATTCTGAGTAACTGAATCGACGATGAGTGGACGATGAAGACGGTGGTTGAAGACTGGAGGTCTTCACATATGATTATTGATGTCTTGATAGGGCTACACACCCAAGACGAGGTAATAAGTGGTGATCGTCCAGACGTACTTGGAGATCGGCGGATATGCGAGGGCCTCTCTCCTGTATTGGACATACGGGACAAGGAATAAGGTGCCTCCGGTTTTGTTCAGACCCAGAACGAACTTGTAAATGGATGTGTGTCTGACATTGGATTTCATTCTATGTGATTGATAGACATCGGTTGTGTAGCATGAATTGCCTGTGTGGCATGCTGAGAAGCAAATGATCAAGGCTTCTGTTGAAAAGAAGAGCCTTGTGGTTGCTGATCAAAGCACGACTTTAATATAGCATAGCTTTTTGTAGCATTAATTCGCGAGCCTCACACCCCTGTGTGAACCAGAAACGGGAGAGGACCTCAGAGAGGGCATGCATTTCTTTCTAGCTAGGAGTGGTGTTTGGGTTTTGTACGCCCAGGCGTTTTACTTATGTGGATGATGGATAGCGAGGTGCCTCAGATATATCGGTCTCTGCGGAGCCGATGGATGATATGGTCTTTATACAGACTAGATTTACGCCCCATAGAGCGGGGAAACTTAGTGTTCAGGCATTTTAATCCACATCGAGTGGACCGGCCCTGCCGCTCCAAGGATTGATGCGTTCTAATCCTGAGACACGGGCTAGAGCATCTCGAAGCAGTAAGGACGATCCCTTGCCTTGGTTCACAGATGGAAATCTAACTTCCAATACGACATTTCGCGGTTTTGATTGTAGAGCCTAGTATGGCGACATAGTGGGATGGGGCACTCATGCCGTCTATGATTGATACATTTATATTCGAAGTTGTTTTTGACACTATACACTTATAGTAATAATAAAATATGAAATTTCACGTACCAAGCATTTTTGCTATTATAAGGTAAAAACTCTATCCTTCGGCTTGTGTTGCATTGTGTGATGGGACCTGAGTCATATAATAGCTTCATTGTTTTTTATTCAGCATTGCGTTGTTTGTTTTATGCACTGGTATTCATGGGGGTAAACCCGTTCCGTGTTATACGGCATGGTCCCTTAATATACCAAACTTTAAAATCAGATTAATAACTGTTTTAGTTCTCACACCAGTCACATGACTGACCTGGAGTTTATTGTTTTAACCTAAACTCTGGGTGCCCTATTTTCCACATGGGCAGCTTGTAGTTTTGGTTTTGCAGATTTGTATTCATAGGATCCTAGTTTACAGCTGGAATGATATTCAGAAAGCTCTATATCTGTGTATCTCTTTCAGTTGTGTTTTGTATTATTTTTCGCTGCATTGTAATTTGTAAATCTCTGTCATTTATCAAATGTATATTATTTTTTCATACTCTGTATATTCTTGTACTCTGATGTAAATTGTTGTAATAAGCAATGAAATGTTCTTCTGTTTGTGTTCTGATTCATCTTGTCCTCAAAGCAATCCGGGCTTTCCTTTACGAGGAAGCTCGGGTCGTCTCACTAAAATTGATGAAAATGTAGGAAATCTGGGAGAAGTAGGATTTTCTCTCCGAATTTGGCGATTTAAAAAGTAGACTAAAAAAATCCTTTGACGTTTAGAAATCTTCTGTTCTCAGTAAAATCACCAAAGTATTGATGCCAAAAAGTGGTACAAACACTCAAACAGAAATTATGAAGAGAATTAAATGAAGAAATATAAATTAAAATATGTAAAACAGCGTTCACACATGAGCTTATAGTGGCTCAGCGTTAACGGACCTATGTCCACTTTATATTTCTCTTATTAACTTGAGAAAATTGATTACAATGGTCGAAATCCTCTCAAACTCGAGTACAATGCAGTATTACAGAGTATACAGAAGATAGTGGAGCAAGTATTTAGTCCATACAACAACTCGGCCTGGCTAGAAATTGCACAAGTGGCATTCGATCCGAACTTTTAGGAAGTGATGGAGCACTTTTTTCAGGATTAGAGCGTTTCTCTAGGAAGAATATCCGATGGGCTCGATAGGCTTGGTTCGACAATGTCGAATAGAATATCCATCGCTTCAGGACTTGCTTCTCAATGACTAAGTCAAGCCAAAGTATTATCAAACCAGAGCTAGCATCAATCCAGAGCTCTCTAAAGTTTTGCTTAACCGAACCGAGCTTCGGTCGAATATAAGGTGAGGTTATCTTGTTTGATCTCTTTGACGCGTAGTGAATGAGCTTTATGGACATTGGTCTCGTGTGTGATGGCCTTGCCAAGGGTAGGTCAACACCAGGCATCTCCTAGATAAAGGAAAAACCTTTGAGACGGACTAAAGGGATGATCCTTTAATGTCGCAGTATGCCTCACTGGGCACCCTCGATAAATAGTCCAGGTTCCCTAACCAAGCAAGGAGAATCCACGCTGCAGCCAAGCAACCCCTAGGGAGAGGAAACCCGTGACATAGACTTAAGGTGGCAAACCTTCAGAGCCATTACATGACTTACTGGAGAACCCTAGTTGACAAGAAGGAAGCTTCTAACTAGCATCAAAGTAAAGCCATGGTCCATTTAGGCACCTCGTAGAAGGAGGTGATCAAACCGCATTAAAATCTTATTGTGACGACCCATATTTTATGTATCTAATGAACGTAAAATAATTCCATTTAATTCCCAAGTAGTCGTATCATTCTAATATTTTGATAAGGGGTCTATGGGGATATGATACATGACCACAATTTTTACGAATCTTTTTATGACTGTTTTCCATTATGACATCTTAATTTAGCTATAAATTTTGGTGGAGACCGAATTAATTGCTCAAACATGTCTCATTTCTTTGAAAGGGTAGTTAGTCGTTCCATAGAGTAGTTATATTAAGAAATGGTTTAGTGGTTTTGGGGAAATGATAGTTTTAAGCTTCCTTTTTGATGGATAGATTTCAGGATAACTAGCGGGCTGAGATTAATATCCCATTAGACTAACGACCAACAATTATGAATAAAAGCAATAAGGGAAGGTTTAGAGCTTTCTCTTACATTCTCTAAATTAGGTTGGATTGTTATCCACTTCGGTTTGATTCCAATTCTCGCCAAACCTTGGATCTCTATTTTCTTCATCAAATCATTCATGTTCTTCATCCAGAAGTTAGATCTACGTCGAGGAGAATTTGATCTCATCAAATCATCATCATATTATACATTTTTTTTCGTTGTCCAAATCAAATATATACCTTATTATTTTGCATTTTAGGTTTTAGTCAGATATAGTGATCTCTCACATGACCATGTTGTAACATATGTAGTAGTTAGGTATTTAAACATAATATATGTTATGTTAACACTAAAACTAGATTATATATGTTGATTTGAAATCTAGACACCCTTATGTTAAGCTAATTATAAGACATGCTGTAACGACCGCCCACGACTCCTGCACTTAACAAGGGAACTAATGCACTGAAAGACATGTCAGGCAGCTATGGACGATCATCAGGGTAGGATAACACAAGCAGAACCTATCATATAACTCACAACGCAAGGATAAAATGTAATAGAACATATACAACATGGAATAATAGTGAAGGAGAATTGATGAGATTCTTAAACTTTTCATATCACTATGAAATATCCATACAACATTGGATAACACTATAAGAGTCTATACAAAGTGCCTCACTACAAGCCACTAAGAGAATACATCAACATAGCAGCGGAAAAACAACAAATAGTAGGTAATAGGAAACTAATACGTAAGCCTCCAGCTCGTCGTCGCTCAGCAGCATCGTCCTCATTAAGATCAACTACCTACCACCTACTAGTCAGTCTGCCAATCCAGCACATGGATGAACAACCCAAGGTAATAAGTGGAAACATAAAACCTTGAGTCGGACAACAGTCTTAATGAGCGATAAAACAACTGTCTAACATCATCAATAAAGTATATGAGAAATAGATAGATCAATCAACTAATTTACCAACACATCAGAGAAGAACCCAACCCGTCTTCTCCGCATCCGACAGAGATAGCCTTTACAACAATCAGATGGAAACAAACAGCGCATTCATGGCAATTAGTTATCAAGCGTAGATCATCCTAATCGATATTGACATCACCTAAAAACAATCCCCGAAGGCCTAAACCAACATCAGACAAGCACTCGAGAGATATCTCCTTCGATGTCGAATGATCTACACAAGATGATACAAGCAAAGCAATCATCATCCATGACTCTGGCTATCACCGCCAATCCTGCTTTGAAACCATCGTTGATCGTATGACCAGCTCAACATCATGTCATCCGTCTAGGGATAACGGTAAATCCCGGTTCTAGTAAAACTCCATACGCCATCATGACTCATATCTCCAGGCCCATCATGAATGCCCAAGGTACTAGACCATTTAACCGGTCTTTTAGGCATCCCTATTATATCCCTGCTTTGAGTCCGCTAGAACCTACGACAATAGTAATTCCTCGGCCTTCATAACTCTCTTCGTCATCGCTGATGACTATCCATAAGCTCAAAACATACTTGAACAGCCATTATCCACGAACTCAAAACACACTTGAGTCGTCTGTATATTCGTTGCATATCACCGATCAACGAACACCTCATAACACTTCGAATATTCCTGCTTGAATTCAATTCGAAGCCAAGATCATTGTCGATCCAAAACGTACATCGTTTAGTCGATATTCAATTCACAACGTTTCATTTAGCCTTTTACAGCGTTTCAAAAATGCTATCATATCCCCTGGATCGCTCTAGACCCATTGGCTCCATTTCTATACCATAATATTTCTGAACCCTTTTCACAATGTTTCTGAACTGCTGTGGCTTCCCCCCTTTGATCCATCATGGATTAGTTTCGATCAACCTGCCAGATCTCGTGCCAAGCTCAGTTTTTACCATGTTAATCCATCAAAAATTGCTGATTCGCTCCACCTATGGATCATGTCTGATCCATCGCTTTCCACAACGTTTGGCCAAACGTTGTCAACCCCGATGGATCGGCTGCGATCCATCACCTTGCCAAGCCGTCGAATTTCTCACTGATCCACAGGAAAATGTTGGGCCGATCCATCTGTTTAACGCTCCCGATCCATCTGTTTAACGCTCCCGATCCATCCATGGATCGTGGCCAATCCAGGACCTTTCCACATCATTTCCCAAATGCTGTCAATCCGCCTGAACTAAATTTTGCTTGGTCCATGAAAATATACCCGAGCCACTCATTATCTTTTGGCGATCCATATTTTTTCCACTTGCCAAAACTATTACCAATCATGCCAGATCCATACTTTGGTCGATCTATCGAAATCACCATCATTACAAACCTTAAACCAACCCGATTCAAACTTATGATGGTTCGACCAACCATTTTAACAACGAAACCACGCAATCATTAATCAATCACTCAACAAACAATAAAACAACGATTCAACAAATGATCAAATCAATAAATGGATCTAAACATAGAATTAGCATATGAAATTACCATTTATAAGTTGCTTGATTAGATCCTATGGTGTTTTGAATTGAAATCATACTTACATCAATTGGATCTATGTGAAAACAACATGAAATGATGAACATAAGATCAAACAACCCATATACTTGATTGAATTCATATGAGAGATGCTTATCACTTACCAAATCTTCAAAATATCTTGAAAACAACAAATCTCTAATCCGGATAGCAAAGAACGATCTTCAACTCTCTCAATTTGATGCGATCTCCTCTCTTTTGATATAGATCTAGCCTTCCTTGATGTAGGTCTTCAATCTTCTAATGTAGATATAAGATTTTAACAGTGGGGAGAGGTATTAGATTGAGCAAGGAGGATCACGAGCTCAACCAAATGAGAGAAATGAGTAAACTAAACTTTTCTCCATGCCTCTAACCCCCTATTTATAGCCAACCCATCAGCCCAATAATAACTAATTAGTCTATCCAGAAATTATGTAACACTAAAACAGCGATTCCTCCCAAACCGCTAAAACAAATCTTTAATGTGACCACTCTATAGAATTAGAAAAACCATTTCCTTTCCATTGAAATTGGTCACAACTCTTGTTTCAATCTCAGTTAAAAATTATAACCTGTACCAAAAATGATCACAAATAAAATTGATAAAAATTATGGACATGTCTCACATCCCCATAACCATCATATCAAAATATGAGAATGATCCGACCCTCAGGGAATTAAATAAAAATATTTTATGATCCTCCGATACGTAAAAATTTGGTCTGTTGCATATTCTAAGTTATTTTTTAAATCTGGCATGCTTTATATGTAACTAAACTTAAATTAGGCCTAGTTTATGATTCTTATCAATTGATTCATGATTATATGTTTGTATATTACTAGAATTCGATGCAATTACTATTTGCATGCTTGATTAGTATGTTATTCTCGATTTGTAATTTTAGAAATGTTTGAATTGAGACTTAGGATTGGATATTAGAGCATATCAAGAGCTTTGTTTTTCGGACTAACATGAGACTTGGAATATAATTTCAAAAGGAGGCACAATAATTTTGAAGACAAAAATCCTTAAGTATAGGGATTATATCAGCATCGATCCATGAGGAAGGATCTTTTGTGGTTGAAATTTCTCTACCAAGATATAGGGGTCCTCGAGAAGGTACATTTGAAGATTTGCTTGGGTTTGAATAGGCTAAGGTTGAATTAATTCATGGACCAACGTAAAAGCAAAGGATGGTTAGAAATAAATATGACTTGGCAAAAAGCCAAAAAGGGAGACCGAAACCTATCCATAAAACCACTTAGCCAATTTTGGCTAGGTGAATGAATCGACGATATTGATCCAATACAATAAGGGGACTTCTCTACTTGATTATAAATTTTGTCTGGAGTGTGCAAGAACTTGGGTTCATCAATCGCTTCTACGAGGTGGAATTTAAGGCCTGGCAAACTTGTAGCTCTTCGATTTTAAACATAGCTAGTTATGTTCAAAAATGAATGTGATAGGCAGCTCGAGATGGAACGAGGATATGAGATAATGGACTGGCTTAAGTGGGATTCTACATAAAGATGGAGTTGTGGATAGCCCGTGTGCTTGAGAGTGCTTAGGAATCATTTATAACTTAGAGTGTTCTTAATGCAAACTTAAAGCAGGGTTAACATGGGGATTCCCATTAGGAATGATAGCGATGGTCATGTACCTTGGATCATTTGCAAAGTGATTTCGTTGTCTTGGGAAGACAAACTTAGGTGGGATGTACAGTAATCCCGCAAGAACCGAGGTTTTTCATTAGCCCTTAGCATAAGCGAGGATGGTCATAGGGTATTCAAGGATTTAGATGGCGATAGCTTGGATATTGTTTGATGGATGTTATGATTGCTTTGAATTTTTCTTTTCCTTTTTAGGTAGGTTACCACAGTAGTATACTAAGCAGAGATTGGGAATCCTATTTGTTGCAATATCTTTTTTGTTTTTAATTGAGTAGTATATTTTAATTAATTATTATGTGCTAACTCTTTGATTTTAGGGACAAGTAAGACAAGACATGAACTGCGTAGTTATATATTTATAATACAGCTGTTGGCAGTCATTTATAGCTTATGCTAAACTGTTGTTTGGCTCAAGGTTTTACATTTCCTCTTATTACCTTGGCATGCTCATCAATGATGTTGTTGAGAATATATAGTAGCAGGTTTAGTGATAATCTTGTCATTTAACGACAAGCTGGAGGCCGACGTATTATTATACTATATAGTTATTTGTTTATTTCTGGTGTTTGATTTATATACTCTAAGAGGAATTGTAGTGAGGCTTGGTGTACTCTGGTTGTTGCTATTTTGTACCAAATTCTGGGATTTTATTTAGAGATGAGATTTCTACTTTATCATGCTTCACTACTATCATGTCATTTATTTCCTTATTATATATTATCCATGAGCTATGAGACATATGATAAGTTTTGTTTTAGATTTATTTACCAGTAACATATGATATCAGAGCTTTGGTTAATTGATTTACCCAAATTTTAGAGCATGTAAGCGTATCGTATTAGAGACATATTTGTGACTGGTTTTACATAGTAGCTATATATATATATACACATATACATAAATGATATATAGTGTAGCGTATTAGTATGCACTTGAGTACCATTACAACTTTTCTTTGAAATGGACTAATCATTTTGGTTTCAAATAAAAATGAGTCATCGGCATATAAGAATGCAGCTAGGAACAATTCTGTCGTTGGAGTAGTAAAAGAGGATGGTGGATCGGGTACAGCTTCACTTGATTAACCAGCTCTATTTGAGGCCACGATGATGTCGGTTTTGAGTACTTACTTCTGGAGTGGTGGTAGATAGCAATGCTCCTGTGCAAGCACCTAGAGTTGTAAATTTTTCTGTGTTGTGCAAATATTATTTTTCCCTTGGTGGTAAGTCGTTTGTTGGGATAGAATCAATAGTTGAGGTTCAGAATTGGTTGGATAATTATACTTGCAACTTTGAAGATCATGGAATATATGATGCGATGAAAAGGGAACTTGCTTCGAGGCAACTACAAGGACAAGATATGAATTGGTGGAATTCGGTAACTACTGAGGTTCTTAAGGATCGGATATCATGGGAGTAGTTTAGGACCAAGTTCAAAGATATGTTTATTTCTGCGATCCAAATTCGATTCTTTTTAAGAGGTTCGCTAAGCTAAAGAAGGGTGAGAGGTTTGTTGCCAATTATGTGGTAGGATTTGAAGCTTTGTCTATGTATGGATCCTCTTTTATTGCTACTCCTCTTAGGAAGGATGATAAATGTATTACTAGATTAGATGAGTATCTTTTTTAGAAGCTTGTTGATCATATAGAAGTTCCATTCGAGAATTTAGTTCGGAAGACTCTTAAGCATGAGAGTTTGTTATCAAAGAAGAGTGAGGCCGACGTTGATGTTAGCGAGATAGAGATTCGAAACAACAACAAAGAGGTGGAAATAATAAGTGGAATTAGAGGAGAAAACAACAACAACAACAAGAAGGAAATAATGGCCAAAAGAAACCTAAAGGCGAAGTTACTTGCTTTAATTGCCATGAGAAAGGCCATTATTCAAGAGATCATAAATCTATTAAGGTTGAGAAGAACTTGTTTAATTATGATAAGCCTGCGCACGTTAAGAAGAATTTCCTAGAGCCGCCAAAAGAAAAACATATATTCAAGGCTTATGCATTAGATCATGTATCGTCTACTTCGAGAGCTCCTATTGCTGTGAAGAATGGGAATAGTTTTGTTGTGCAAGGTGAGCTTTCCATTGGAGATGTTTCTATTACAATTTTGTTTTATACTAGAGCATCACATTATTTTATCTGTAATGAGATTGTGTGCAAGTTATATTTAAAAGTTGAGATAGTAAATAGAGCATTGGTTGTGACTAACCATGCAGTGTTTTTGTATGTTTTGTTGTGGTCTTGTCTTATCAAGTCACGGTTACTCTTCTGTATGTGATTGTTTTATTTTGAAATTTCTTAGGTTTCAGAATATATTGGGTGTGTAATGGATTAAGAGATACTAGACTACGTTGGATTGCAAAAATTTTGAGGAGATAATTAGGAATGTGAAAAGGAAAACAATTTTGATTTAGTGCCTACTAGAGGATGGGGTCCTTGTTAGGTTTCTATATTCGCTTGAGATTCCACATGATTGGCTAACATTTATGGCTATCAAGAGAAAGTTTTCTGATATCTTTTACGACATCAAAGGATTGCAATGGGAATTGAGTTTTTGATTGATCTAGAAGATGGACCCAGGCCTATAGTTATTCCTATTAAGTGGATGGCACCACGAGAGAAGTGAGAGTTTGAGGTGCAAGTGAATGATCTACTAAGTAAAGGATTCATCTAGAGGATCGTATTGAAATGGGATGCACCAGTTGCATTTGCGACCAAGGTTGATAGATCTTTGAGATTGTGTGTGGCTATTGTGAGCCGAATAAAGTGACTGAGAAGAACAAGTATCCAATACCGAGGATCGATGACTTGTTCGATTAGCTTCACGAAGCCAAGGTGTTTCTACAAATGGATTTTTCTGGAGGATTTCATCAGCTTAGAGTGGCTAAAATGGCATGTGCAAAAACCTTCTTTTAGACAATATTTATACTCTTTGGGTGAGTGGTGATGCCATTGAGATTGACCAAGGCACCAACATATTTTATAAATCTTATGAATCGAGTTTACAAGGATTAGTTAAAGAAGTTCGTGGATGATATATTGATCCATCTTAGAACTGAGGATGATTAAGGGATGCATTTGAGGATTGTGTTGAAGATCTTAAGAAAAAACTAGCTAAGAGCTAAGTTTTCTAAGCGTCTCTTCTAAAAAGAAGAAGTGATGTTCTTGGGTTATGTCGTATCGAGACTCGGAAAAGCAGGGGATCCTTGCAAGATAGCACTAATTCATGATTGGAATCTACCTAAGAGTGTTATGAGTGTTATTAGTTTTCTTGATTTAGCTAGACATTATTGACATTTTATTAAATATTTTTTGAAAATGGTGGCACTGTTGACTGATTGACAAAGAAGAACCAGGCCTTCTTATGGGTTGCAAAGTGTGAACATGTTTTTGATCTTACAGGGGAGAATGGCTACTGTTCCTTTTTTGTTATTCCAATTGGGAATAAGGAGTTGATTGTCTATACTGATGCATGTGGCACCAGTTTAAGTGTGGTGTTGATGCAGAAGGAAAGTGTAATTGCATATGTTAGTCGAAAACTAAAGTCACATGGAAGGAATTGCCCTACTCATGATCCAGAGTTAGCAACAACTGTGTTTGCTCTGAAGATGTGGAGGCATTATCTATTTACAGTTAGAGTTGAGTTATTCAAATATCAAAAGTCATTGAACTATCTTTTCTCCCAAAAGGATTTGAATCTTTGGCAACAAAGCAGGTTGGAGTTTCTAAATTTTATGATTTTGGTATTTCCTGTACTTTCGGAAAATTTGCACAACGGTGGATGCAATAAGTAGAAGATATGCTAGTTTGAAAGATATGTTTATGGAGTGGAAACAACGGGAGTATGCCATTGTATTTGATTTTAATCCTTGTTGTGAGTTAAAACCGAGATGTTGGGAAATTTATCTTTTAGACATATTCTCGTCGAACAGATTGACAAAAGCCATAGGAGAAATGCCAAGCTAGTTGGAAGTATTAAGAGATTAGAGATGGGAGTCGAGTTCAAAGAGCTTAAGCAATACGAAATCGACCGAGATGGTTGGTTTCGTAAGGATGAGCGATAAGTTATTCATGATATAGATGAAATATGAGATGAAGTTTTAAAGGAATTTCATCACTCTATATTGACTATTCATTCTGATGCTAATAAGATATATAGGTATATGAAGAGAACCTACTATTGGGAATGTATGAAGAGGGATGTTCGAAGATTCATTGCGAAGTGCATGAATTGTTGGCTGGTTAAAACTGAGCAAAAGATGCCAAGTGAATTTTTATAGCCATTAGAAGGTCCTATGTGGAAATGAAAGCGAGTATGAACGATTTTACTAATGGATTGCCTAGAACTAGGACATGATATGATACCATTGGTAAGTTGCGGATCGATTTACCCAAAACACGGGATTTATTCATGTCAGATCTACCAGAACAACATCTAAGTTGTCAGATGGACAACTCAATTCCTGGGAGTACCCGAAGGCATAGTAAGTGAAAGAAATCCTTTATTCATTAGCGGATTTTAAAAAACTATGCAAGAAGCATTAGAGACTGAAGTGCACATGAGTATAGCTTATCATTAGAACACTGGTGGGAAAACCGAAAGAGTTAGCTGAGTTTTGAAAGATATTCTTAGAGCATGTGTATTGGATTTTCGAGGATCATGGGAAGGCCATCTTCATTTAGTTGAGTTTTCTTACAATAATAGCTGTCTCCGAGTATTGGAAGTATGAGGCGTTATAGGGAAGACTGTGTAAGTCACCATCTTGTTAGTTAGAAATAGGAAACAGATTCATGCTTTGGCTAGATAAGATAAGGGAAATTGTGACAACTGCCCCATAACTCATGCATTAAACTAAGAAGAAGTGCGCTATATGACATGCCAGGTCGATATGGGATGACCATTAAGGAAGAATAACTTGAAATAAACCTATCGTATAACTCACAACGCATGAATAACATATAATTGAAAATATACAACAGGATATAGTGGTGAAGCATAATAGAAATGAAACTCAAATCTTCATAACATCTTAGAGTCACTAATACAGAACAACTGTGAAAAATGAGAAATCTGTATATTAAGGTTCACTACATATCTCTTAGAGTATCAAAAGACATCAACATACAGCGGAAACAAAAAGAATATATATATATCATAGCAGTAGTACATCAGCCTCCTGCTAATCGTCGCACAATATCATCAACACAAAAACCTGCCACCTGCTATCTTAGTCTACTCACTAATACAATTGATAAGCAGCCTAAGGTAATAAGAGGGAAACATAAAACTTTGAGTCAGACTACAGTCTTAGTGAGCGATAAAATAGCTAATAATAGTTACATAGGATATATAAGTATAAACAGTTCAATCATCTTATCTGTCTTTGCAACCAACGAGTTAGCACATGATAATCATTTATCATATGTCATTCAAAATATAAAAGGACATCCCTAATCTCGCTTCTCCTTGATGCCTATGGTGATAGCCTACCCCGAGAAAATATAGAAGAAAGCATAAAAACAATCATAGTATCCATAACATCCAATATCCTAGCTATCACCGGCTAAACGCTTGAATACATCAACCATCGAATTATCGACCATTGCTGTCCATCAAACGCTAATATAGAACCCTGGTTCAAGTAAGACTTCCATACATCATTAACCACATGTTCCTAAATCATCTAAGATAACTAAATCACTCTTAGAGCTCAATCTAGGGTACATGATCCATCTTAATCCTAATGGGTGTCCCCATGATACCCTTTCTTTGAGTCCATTAAAACTTTCGATAACTAATGGGTCCTTGGCACTTCAAATTATTCAAGACATTATCCTTGACGACTTCATCTTTAGTCCAAGCTATTTCTCGAACAACTCCATTATCATTCATGATCGACTCCCATCCTGAGTCAATCTATCATCATACTAAACCATATATCATCCTATGATCAATATCACATCAATCCAGCTCCGACCACTCCAACTTGAGTTCACAATCAAAGCAACATCCATTTTTGAGTTGCACATCAACCATCTGAAGTCCATTCATCACTGAACTTCACCAGCAATCCCCAGAATCCATCACAATCAAAGCCCCAAAATATTGACCCACCATCATTCTTCATGATGGATCGGTACCGGTCCATCATCCATTGACCGGTACCGATCCTTGCACTTAACTAAATTTGGCAAGTATCTAAGACCACCCTTCTATCCTCCTCGAGTACTTCCTGCCTGTCCAATTCCATAGCCAAATTCCAAATGTGCTAGCCAAATTCCAAATGTGCTAAAACCTCTACCGGTCCATCTCATGCACTCGAGTAACCAATCTTCGACCCATCTCAAATCACATCCAAATCTCTCGAAAATTTGCATACAGCCTCGATTTATCTCCATAATGCCACGCTATAGATTTCACCATGCTTCGATTTATTCAGATGGATTGGTACTGGTCCATCGGCCATTGATTGGTACCATTCCATGCAATTATAAGATCTCAAGACGAAACTTTCTGAGTGTTATCCCGGTGTCCTACAAAGCACCTTTGCCAAGTTTCGCTCGAATCCAATTGTCTGAACCTCCGATTTGCTCTATTCGTGAATCCTAAGTTCTACGGCAAGAAATTTTAACAAAAAACTCAAGCAATGCAATCAATTTCTATCAAAACAAACAGTGATTCATTCAATATTGATCATACAAACACGAACACATAATAATCATAACACAAACATATCATAAACTAGGGATCTAACATGATTTGCATATAGATATATGCAAGAACATGTTAAACTAGCAAATTGCCAGGTTTATGTAATTGGATTAATTCATATTATAACATCTGAAACTGATATGAGCACATATGATGTGATATACGGTGAATTTAACACATAAAACGTGAATTTGGTCTTAATTTACCCATACAGTCCGTAGTTTCCGTATGAGAGAAATCTATCACTCAACAAATCTAGGATCCAATGAAATTAGATCTGAACATCGTGAAAACCCCAAAAAACTGATGCAATATGATGATCTAATCTTTCCAGATGATGATCTAGCCTTAAGATGCAATCTATAATGAACTAGAATAAACATAATGAAGAAATAGGGTTTAGTTTGGATTCAGATAATCATGGATACAAGTATAAATATTTAAATAACGAGAGAAACCTTAATTATCTCCCCTAAATTCCTATATTTATATCTGTAGGTTACTAACCTAATGGGCTTAACTAATCAGCCCATTAACAGCTAATTAGTCTGCTTAACGGAAACTGAAACTATAAACAACGATTTCTTCCAAATCGTTGAACCAAATCTTTAATGTAACTACTCTACAAAATCGTAAACCACCATTCCAGTCCAATGAGACCGATTTTAGCACTTGATTCGATCTATATCAAAAGTTATAGACAAAAAAATATTCATAAGGGAAATAGCTCTCAAATAAATTCAATAAAAATCATTGACGTATCTTACATCCCCACGAGTAACATATTAAAATTTGAGAGTGATTCGATCACCAAGGAATAAAATATAATTATATTATGATCCTTCAATATGTAAAATACGGGTCGTTACATTCTCCCCCATCTTAGGAATTTCGTCCTCAGAATTCTAAGAAAACATGAGCAATCATAGGAATTCTGCATGTCTACCAACCATGAATATCAAATCTGCCACCCAATCTAACATCAATAATCCATACATTCAAAATCGTATCCTAACATACAAAACTTCTAATAATGCATGACATAATGGTACAAGTAAGACACGATATATGGGACATACCATTTAAAGGTCCTGGATGGACGACCACATACTCTCATTTGTTTTCCATGTGCAATTGTCATCGTCCCTGCTCCATTTTACCTTGACTAGCTTAATAATCTTCCTCCAAAGTTGTTTTATGTTACTCAATATGACGCGAAGTGGTTTACTAGGCCTGGAAACCTTGGGCTCAACCACTAATTTTTCAATCTAATCAGGGGATGTCAAAACATTCAAGTCGTGTACATACTTCCATAGAAATGACACATGAAACACATTGTGCACACCACATTCTTAAGTAAATCCACTTTGTAAGCGAGGTTTTCAATATGCTCGACAATCGAAAATGGCCCAACAAACCATGGCACTAACTTTCCTTTTTCTTTCAAAATAAACTACATTCCTTGGAGGTGAGACCTTAACAAACACCAAATTTCCAATTGATAATTCCAAATCTATTCGTCGTTTATCGTCATAACTCTTCTAACGATCTTGGGCTATGTTCATTTGTTGCGGACAAATCTAAATATTATCCATTTTTTCTCTTATCATCTTTGGCCCAAGCACTAACTTCTTTCCAGTTTTTAACTAACCAGATGGAGAATTACATGGTCTACCATATAATGCCTCATACCACTACTCGACTGGTAGCTGTTATTATAAGCAAACTCGATCAAATGTAGATGGTCTTTTCATAATCCCTCGAAATCCTATACCCAAGCTCTAAGAAAATCTTCCAAAAATCGATTAAGCCTCTCTGTTTGACCATCAATCTGGGGATGATAAGTTGTACTCAAACATAGCTTGGTTCCTAAAGTCTCTTGCAAACTCTTTCAGAACCCATTAGTCAATAACGAATCTCGATCGCTAATAATACTCTTTGGTATCCCATGGAATCAAACTATCTAATTAAAATATAACTCAGCCAACTTCAATATCGTCCTCGTTGATCTGACATGAATTAACCTTGTGCTTTTTATCAAGCGATCCATAATGACCCAAATACTATCATTCCCTACTCACATCCTAGGTAATCCATCGATAAAATCCATCAACGCTTGCTTCCATTTTCATGTATGAACTTCCAATGGATGTAACAATCCACTTGGCTTCTTCTGCTCATCTTTAACCAACTGACAATTCATACACTTCGAGATAAATTTTCCAACATCCCTCTTCATGCCTTCCCAGTAGTAAACTCGCTTCATATCTTAATACATCTTATTACCACTGAAGTTAATCTTCAATCTAGAGTGATGACATTTCCCTAGAACCTCATCTCTTAATCCATCCAAATCAGAAACAACTAGTCATCCACCCTTGTGAAGCCAACCACCATGACCGACTTCATAATTCGTAGCTCTCTTGGGTTCGACCGTCATCTCTAATTTCCATATCGTCTCGCTTCTGGCTATCACCCATCCTTTCAATGAGAGTTTAACTGATCGATAAGCCTGCTAACATCTCGGGCTCTAACTGACAACGTGGCCTGAAATCAAATCCATTCAAAAACTCAAGATGCTTCCATTACGAAAACACGGCACCAAACTAGCATGTCTTCTACACAATGTGTCGGCCACCGCGTTACCTTTACCTGAAGTATAAGCTATTCCAATGTCATATGAAGCCAAAAACTCTAACTACCATTGTTGTCGAAGATTCAAATCCTTCTAGTAGAAAAGGTACTTCAATGACTTATGATCCGTAAACAACTCGAATCTGACTCCCAGTAAATAATTCCTCCAAATCTTCAAAGCAAACACTATCACAGCTAACATTAAATCATAGGTCGGATAACTTCTTTCGTGCGGCTTCAGTTGTCGACTCGTGTAAGACACGAGTGTATCTTGTTGCATTAACATTTATTCAATTGCATTGCCACATGCATTAGTGTATATCACCATCTCTTCATTCCCACTCCGAATTGTTAACATAGGAACACATGTTAAACTTTCTTTCAAAATTCTGAAAACTTGCTCACATTTCACGTTCTTCACGAAGACCTGATTCTTCTTTGTTAATCCGGTTAATGGTGCAGCTATCTTTGAGAAATCCTTGATAAATCGTCGATAATATCCAGATAAACGAAGGAAATTCCTAATACCCATTGAACTTTTGGATCGTTCCCAATCCTGTATCGCTGCCACCTTAGCGGGATCCGTCGTTATTCCCTATACTAATATGACATGACCCAAGAATCTCACTTCTTTTTTCCATAAATGACACATCGAAAACTTGTCCCTTAGCTAATGCTTTCGCAAGATTCCTAAAACAATTCTTAAGTGTGCCTTGTGTTCTTCCATATTCCTGGAATAAACCAACATATTGTCTATGAACACAAGTACAAACTTGTTCAATTAATCTCTGAAAACTCGGTTCATAAGATCCACAAAATATGATGGCATGTTAGTCAATCAAAATGGCATCACCAGCCACTCATAAAATCCGGATAGTGCCCTAAAATCAGTTTTCGGCACACTATCCCTAGCCACTCTCAATTGGTGAAATCCCATTGCCAAATCCATTTGGGAAAGTACCTTGGCTTCGTGAAGCTGACCGAACAAGTCATCAATTTTTGGCAATGGATACCCGTTCTTCTTGGTCACCTTATTCAGCTCACGGTAATCTATGCATAGTCACAATGACCCATCGGCCTTGGTTGCAAACACAACTGATGCATCCCATTCGCATATGCTTCTATGAATATATTCTTTACCCAAAAGGTCGTTCATTCGCACCTCTAACTGTTGCAGTTCCTTAGGCGCCATCCGCCTAAGGGGAATAACAACAGGTCTGGCTCCATCCATTAAATCGATCTGAAACTCAATCTCTTATTGTGGAAGCAATCCTTTGACCTCATCAAAAATATCAGAAAACTCTTGAATAATTAACATAGATAACAACCCATTCTGTGGAATCACAGGAGAATATAAAAAGCTAATCAGAACTTCGTCCTCTCGTAAACAACATATCACCATCGTTTTCCCTTCCACATTCCCGATTGTCAAGCCTCTCGCAATCCATAATAGCTGCATACCTCTTGAGCCATACCATACCCAAAATAATCGCAAACCCAACAAAGTTCAAAAAAAGGTAATCACACACGAAGGAGCAATCGTGACTCGATAAGACTAGACCACGATAAGGCATACAAACACTAGACAAACCCCCTACCGTGTTAGTCACAAGTAATGGTCTATCAGCAATCTCAGGTTTTAAACCTAACTTGTAAACAAGCTTATTACAAAAAAAAAGAATGTGATGCTCCAATATCCAACAAAACACTAATAGAAACACATAGACATAAAGCGTACCTTGCATAACAACACTCTTCCCTTTCTTCTCGGCTGTCGGACCCGTTAAAGAAGATGGCATAACATCTAGAGCATATGCCTCGACAACTTACTTATTCTTTGGTGGTTCTGGATAATTCTTCTTCTTATGCCCAGGTCTATTACAACTGTAATACTTTTTCTCCACCTAAAAGGGTTCTTATAATCGTTGGAATAATGACCTTTCTATTGACAGTTACAGCAAGTAACCTCACCCTTTAGCTTCTTCTGGTCGTTTTCCCCTTGTTGTTGCTATTTCCTTTTACCATTCCACTTCTTCTTATTTCACTACTGTAACATCCCACGTCCATTAATATCACTCTCAAAGGGAATGCATTAACTTTCATGGAGTAATATTGGTGTATAGAACAGAATATAACAAGACAGATACATATAATTGGTACTTGAAAATTTTAAAACAACTTTTATTGCAACGGAGAAATAGTTTGATTACAACAACTTCATAAACCAACGGTAAAACCAAGTACACTTAATATCCATCTTGACAACTTGTTTTCTGAGTACATAAAGTAAAAAAGCATAACCCCAACATAAGTAGCCATAAAAGAGATGAGCTGAACTTTACTTTCAGCAATCCAAGCACTTCGAAAAGAGAGAGAAAGAGATCCAAATCAAGCTCCACTAGTAATAGTCCCACCATGAGAACCGGGGGGGAAGGAAGAAAAGAGGCGAAAACAAGGGGGGTTAGACATAAAGTCTGGCGAGTACAACAACATTAACAATATAATTATTAAAGTAATTAGGATAAGGCATAAACTGGTAAAACAAGGAATGACTGTGAAACAAGTGGGCAAGACAAAACAAACAAGAGGAATATTCTGGCATTAATCTCGTTCCTAATCACTATAGGATAATTACTATGCTGCACCCTTACTAGTCACCCTAAAAGTTGATCCCGCCTATTGAACATAATAATGATAACGGTGGTTTCGTGTACCCCTAACTATCTTCATAGGTGCCGCTTGCCCTATCTCCACTAGTTGTACCCACTACCCCCATGCGATCGGCTCCCTAACTCGTAGATACCCGTGCTGGTCCCACAGTGGGGTGCATTACTCCCCAAAGTGGCAACTCGATACCACTAAAGATGCATGGCTTATATCTACACGATGCAGTAATGTCTTACCTACCGGCCCGGGCCCACGCACGCACATGACCCCGTTGGACTTGCATTGCCACCGTTAACCCGTTTTGGCCTCTTACGATCAAACCCAGTAAGCGTTTCCCGTCCTCGATCTAACACGAGCTCACAAAGATACTTAATGGGTTACTGGTTTGAAAAGGGCCCCCATGCTTGACACAAGCTTTCCACCTATGCTTGGTCCCCACTAGAATTTCCCACTTAACCCCTTCTTATTCATGTCTTCTTACATGTTTCAATTGGGTTAAGTGTTTCTAATCGTATTTCACATGTCAACCATGTCACCCACTTAACCCCCATGTCCCACCACATGTTTATCTTCGTTAAGTGTTACTTAATTCATTATAACCGTAACCTTGTAAGACCTCCCACATTAGACTCCCGTTTGTGGTTGCTGGATTTGTTGGGCGGGTCCGGGCAGTCTTATACCGAAAACGTGTCTAACCTCGTGTCTTTACAATTGTTACGCATTTAATTTATGCCATCGACCTCTCACATTAGACTACCGTGTAAAGACCCGTAACTTCCCCGTTGAGGAAAGCGCGGATAGTTCGAGAACAAGCCACAACAGAACGCAGACGGAAGAACATTTCAATGTATATTACAACAATTCATTAGAATACAAGAATATACAGAGTATAAATGAATAAATATTACACAGAAATATCATAGATTTAAATTACATTTAAATACATCGCAGCGGAAATAATACAAAACACAACTAGAAGGAGATATGCGGATACAAAGCTTTCCGGATATCGTTCCAGTTGTAAACCAGGATCCTGTGAATATAAATCTGCAAAACCAAAACTATTAGCTGCCCGTGACGAAAATAAGGGCACCCAGAGTTTAGGTTAAAACAATAAACTCCAGGTCAGTCATGGGACTGGTGTGAGAAATAAAACAGTTATTAATCTTTATTTAAAGTTAGGTAAATCAAGGGACCACGCCGTATAACACGGAACGGGTTTCCTCCCAAGAACACCAGTGCATAAAATAAACAGCGCAATGCTAAATAAGGAGAAATGAAGCTATTATAAGACCCAGGTCCTATCACACAATGCAACGCAAGCCGGGGGATAGGGTTTTCCCTTATAATAGCCAAACATGCTTGGTACGTTTAAAACAAATCATTTGATACTATTATAAGTGTATAGTGTATAAAACAACTTCAAATCATAAATATCAATCATAGACGGCATCGGTACCATATATCATGTCGCCATACTAGTTCTACAATTAAAACCGCAAAATCGCGTATTTGGAAATTGGACTTCCGTCATGAACCAAGGCAAAAGATAGTCCTTACCGACTTCGAGACAATCTAGTCCATGTCTCAGGGTCAGAGCGCATCAACCCTTCGATCGTCAGGGCCGGTGCACTGATGTGGATTAAAATGCCTGAACACTGCGTTTCCCCGCCCTTTGGGGCGTAAATGAGCCAACGAATGACTCCATCGGTTCGAGAACGACCGACATATCCAAGGCGCCTCGCAACAACAACAACTACATAAGTCAAACTCGTCAGGGCGTGTAAAACCACTGACGCCACTTCTAACTAGAAGGAAACGCATGCCCTCCCTGATGTCCTCTCCCGTTTCTGGTTCATACCGGGTGTGAAACTCGCGAAGTAAACGTTACACAAAGCTATGCCACAAAGGCCGTGCTTTGATCATCAACCACAAGACTCTGCTTTTCAATAGAAGCCTTGCTCATTTGCATCTTAGCATGCCATACAGGCAAACCACTCCATGCAACCGATATCAATCACATAGAATGAAATCCAATGTCAGACACACAGTCCATTTACAAGTCCGTTCTGGGTCTGAACGAAACCGGAGGCACGTAGTACCCCGCATATCCATCGATCTCCAAGTACGTCTGAACGATCACCAACTATTTCCATCTTCTTGGGTGTACATCCCAGTCAAGATCGTCAGTAATCACCCAAACGACGTGGAGACCTCCGGTCTTCGACCACTGTCTTCATCTTCGACTTATCGTCGTATTAGTTATTCAGAATGGGATAAACCCGGTCTTTCCGAATAACTCGTGTATATAATAAACAAGTGTTATAAAAAAACAACACACGCCTCATTCCAATTCATCAGTCACTAATCGTAAATTAACCAGAGAATAATTCCCCAAATATTAACCCCGAAGGTCGAAACCAACATCAAATCAATATCCAGGAAACCGTTCTGCTTAGCTAACCTACATTTAGTTTCTAAATTTCACATTCTTAGGGAAATGTTCCCATTAATTTTATCAAAGATAAATTCCTTGAATTTATTCTTTAATCTTCTTTTGAATATCACTTCAAACTAGTCGGGATTAACGAACCTTACCGAAGTAATCATTTGTTTTAATTTCCCAACCCCAATCTATTCATCCCATGAAGTAAAACTGGTAATACTTCATATCTAACACCATGGTGTTATTGGTAAATTCAATTACCATTTTACGTTTAAATCTAATTAAAGATTTAACTATCGCCTGGAGCAAAACTGGTGATACTCCATTCTCGATCTTTTCAATCTAATTAAAGATTCATTAAAACTCCATTTAGTTTAATCTTTGACTGGGTTAAAGAATCAGTGTCATTTAAAACACGGTTCACGATAAACCCCAAAATCACATCACATTTCAATCAGTCCCTAACCGTAAATTAGCAAGTGAGCAATTCCCTAAGTATTAACCCCGAAGGCCGAAACCAACATCAGATCAATACCCCAAAAACCATTCAACTTAACTAATCTCCAGTTAGTTTCTGATTTTCTTAACTCCTTTGGGTCTAAGAACAGTATTATTGAAGATACCGTTCACGACAACCCAAAATCACATTTCCGTTAATTATCGGGTTAAAGAACACGTGTTATTTAAAACACCGTTCACGATAAACCCAAGAATCAATTAGAATTCAATTCCAATTAAATATTATTTAATTGGTACACTTCATTAAATCTAAATAAAAGGATTTAATCTTTTTCTCAACAGGGTTTAAGAATAGTGTTAATGAAGACACCATTCACGACAAACCCAAATCACATTTGATATTAAATACAAGGCTCAAAATAGAAAATATATCGGCTTATATTCAATATCAAATTCTACGACCAACAAATATCGTATTGGAAATAACGATATATATATATGTATATCTTTCAAATTTCCATAACAACATCTGTATAATCACGAAATCCAACATCGAAATATTCTGAAGACAATTTCGATTCAAATCCATTCCAATGCAATTACTGGACATTCTGGTTATTTTCAAAACCGTTTCAAATCCAATTTATTTATTTAAAAATAAATAGAATTTTAATTCTAGTTCAAAACTAGTTCATTTCGATAAAAATCTATTTTTATCTTTTCAAATATGGAGTTTTTCATCCCAATTCTTCCCAAATCATTTCTTATGATTTTACACAAATTATTACTATTTTTAATAATTTTATCAAGGCCCGTACAGTCGATTTCCATCAATGGCCATCGAACTACACTTACAGCGACCTTTTCCAAATTTGATTTGGACATAATTCCAAATCCAACCGTTAGATTTCAAATTTCTAATATTCGTTAGAAAGCTCTTTTCGATATGAACCCAACGGTTCCGGTTTTAGGAGAATCCGACGGCCGGATCTCCCGCAATATCCATTTGAAGTCAATGGTCGAAATTCACGAACTGCCGCGGTGCGGCGCGTTCTATTCAGACCATTATATTATATGTATAATATATATAATATATACTTTGTCGATTTCCTTTTAAAACGTGCTTTATAAATCGTTTTAAATTCATTTTCAAAACGGTTTAAACTTCATATTCAATTTCAAATCAAAATTGAATATTCCAATATAAATTCGTTTTAAATTCATTTCAAATCGATTTCAATTCGAATTCATTTATATTCAATTTCAATTCGAATTCATTTATATTCAATTTCAATTCGAATTCATTTATATTCAATTTCAATTCGAATTCATTTATATTCATTTTCAATTCGAATTTCAATTCTTTTCGAAATATCAGATTTTGAAATCACTTTCGATATTCATTATAAATTGAATAAAATCGATATAAATATCGTTCACGTCAAAATGGCGTCAATCTAATCAATACGGCTTCATATATTCCTATTTTCAAATATTCTATTTCAAATATTTCTATTTCAAATATTTCTATTCAAATATTTCTTTTTCAAAACTGGAATGAGGCCCAATCAATTACCATATAATGTTAATTATATTGATTTTCTACAATACATGTATACAATAACAACGATGAATAATCAACCATCATCCAAAGTGCATTCTACACTGTATAAGCATCAAATATAAATATTTAACGCTCATAACAGTCTATCAATCATTCGATCGGCATACAACTAACTATTGGGATTAGTGTATGTCATATATCATCCCAATACCCGTGTGGGGTTTCAAACAATCAAACACAGATTTTATTTGTGTAGTTGGGCGATGTGTAAAATTTATCGTCCCAATCAATATCAGTCAAATGTGTGTATACAAACAAATCATCCGATTTGTTTATTTTTATTTCATTTCATATACACATTAAAAATTCTATTTTTAACTAAAAAATATTTTCAACTATATAAATATTTTATTTCATTTCACATCACATCACACAATCAACTACACATCAAAATAAAAAAACCAAGCATACAAGTAGTCCATGGTCTGTGGACGACGGGTGTCGGGTGCTACTAAACACCGTCTGCATCCTAGTATATATTTTTAACTAGAAAACAAAATTAAAAGGTGAGAAGTTCTCACAAATAGCTAACCAAACGCCACGACTCTTCATATGTAGGAAATCTTCATCGTCTTGCCCTCCATCACTTTCGTCGCCCGTATTCACTACATATATAAAAATCGCATCTTTATATTATCACTCGATGTATAAGAATTATATTTTCATTTCTACTTTATATATATATAAATCAAATTTTTATCTATATAAAAATCTCAACTTATAATTTAAACAAAATCACTTCTTCATATTGTTAATTCGCTACAACACATATATAGGTCGTATTTTTATAATCTCTAGTATATAATCAAAATCATATTTTCTCTTCGCTATTCACTATATAAAGATTTCTCCTTTTCAAATATAAAGATTTCGCCTTTTCAAATATAAAGATTTCGCCTTTTCAAATCTGAAGATTTAATTTTTATTTTCACTTCACGTATATAAAAATCATATTTTTATATTCTCTACTATATAAAAATTATATTTTGATTATCTCCACTATATAAAAACTATATTTTTTTAACTTACTACACGAATAAAAATTATATTTTTAGCCATTCTATAATATAAATTTTTTATTTTGAACCTTCCTATTATATTAAAATTATATTTTTAATCTTCCCATGATATAAAAATTATATTTTTATTTTGCTAACTATATAAAAATTATATTTTTATTTTGCTAACTATATAAAAATTATATTTTTATTTTGCTAACTATATAAAAATCCTGCCTTTTACACATTAAAGATCCGACCTTCCTATATATAAAAATATGTTCCTCCTACTTATAAAAATCATAACTTTAGCTAATTTTAAAGTTCATATATTTTCAGTTTTACATAAAATAAAAATCTAACCTTTCCTTTACAATAAAAATCAAACTTTTTCTATGTTAAAATCAAACCTTTACCTCTACATTGCCTACAAAAGGAGACCCATATTTTTTTATTACCTAATTAAGTAGGAATAAAATTAAAAACTCACCTTTTATTAAGGTTTCAACGAATGGGAAGGCATGGGGTCGGAGATGGACTGAGCGGAGGCGGTGCAGGGCGCTGGAACGGGCGGAGGGTGGCTGAACTCGCTGGCGGCGGCTAGGGTTTCGGGGCGGATTGGGGCTCGGGGTTTTGGGGGTTGGGGGAAAGAAGAAGAGGAGGAGGGAGGCATGGAGGTCCAGGGGGGAAAGAAGAAGAGGAGGCGGCGACGTTGGGGAGACCTTCGGCGGGCGGCGTCGACGATTGGTTGGGGGGGGGGTGGTTGCGCGATAGCGCGTCCCCCTTTTTTTTGTTTCTGCGTTGAACAAGATAATGAAAGGGAGGGGGTTGACTTCAAAGAGGAGGGTATATAGGGGTATGAATAATTATATTATTTTTAAATTCTATAAAGTAACTTTTTACAACGAACTCAAAATCGAACCCACTGACTGTCGTCCCTAGCGTAATACCCCCATTCCGAACACAATGGGATATGTTTCGTTAGCCAATTCGATCGTTACGATCAGTTTTTCTTTAATTTAAAATTTAAATCTATATATATTGAATTTTAAACGTACATTTCAATTTACTGGGGTCACATACTAACTCGAAAAATTACAGAAAAATATTTTCTAGCTTCGTATTGATGATACGGTCCTAACAAAACTAGTTTCGTCGAATTCAGAGACCGTTTGAAAAATGGCCATTTTCCAGTCGATTAAAATCAACTGAAACTGGTCAAACGCGTTTTCCTTTGCCACGCTCACATATTGATTCGAAAAATTACGAAATTTGGAATCTAGCAATAACTTGACATCGCGGATCCAACAAAATTGGTTTCGTCGAAATCTGAGGTCGTTTGTGAAATTCCTATTTTTAAGGGCCTGAATTCCATAGCGACTATTCAGAATTTTCAACTGGACATATCTTTTGATTCCCGCTATGAAATTCCAATCTTTCGAATTCGTTGGAAAGATATTCACAAATAGATTCAAATATTTTTGGTTTCACTAAAATCCGGTTTATTTTGAATCCTGTACATTCATATGAAATTTGAAATCGAATTATCGAACTACCATGCCATTTTCAATTCCTTTCATAAATTAAAATAAATATTTATATTCAAACGACGATCTATATAATATACACATTCGAATTCTATTCAAAATAAATTTCTCGTCGATATTATTTAAAATAATTCATTTTAAATAATCAAAATTCGCTAAAATTGCCAAAATAAAATTTTTAAACTGGCCCAGATTTTCGGGTTGTTACAATCTCCCCCAATTAAAACTTTTCGTCCTCGAAAAGGAATGAAGCCAAAAGTTGTTTTAAATACCAACTCAACTTTCATTATTTTTATTATGGCTTAAGTTCTTCAAATTTTCAGTTTCTAATAACTTTTCAAAAAAATTCAAAAATTTGGCAAACACCCTAAATTTTCAAAAAAAATCGCCATAACCTCCCCTGCACAGGGAGCACTGGGAAAATCCCAAAATTGCCATACAGGCCCTCTGATCTCAAAAAGAAAAAGAAAAAGCCAATCGGCTCATAAAATCGTCATCACCCAAACAAAACAGTAAATTATGTTAAACATGTACCTATTTGTCGGGCAAACAATTTTATTCTTCTGCTCTAGCCTCTTTGCTATGACCTGTTCAATGTAAGTACATGTATATGCAAGCAAATGCGACTAATTTTCAATACAACTCACTATTTGATTCAATTTGGCTAAATGGTTAAAAAAAATTAATTAATCAAATAACACATTCAGCAATCAATTAGTTGATTAATGTTTCAAATTCATAGCTTTGATATATAGTCAAAAAATCAGATTTTTGATGCCAAATCACAACAATAAGCCCTATCTAGTTTCGGTTCTCACACCAGTCAATTGGAAATATACAGAAATCTCACTTTCGAAACTCGAAAATAAATACTGGCGATGGTGCCCCATCACCAGAATTATCCCCGGGCACTAGAGTGCGATTCTATAACTATCCAATACGTTAAAACTTCGAATACACGTTTGCAAGACATATATGCAAAATCTTTATATATTGGATGGTCCCAATTCAATATAAAATAAATAATCCAATACGAATAATTGATTTAAATTTCAAAACAAAAATCGTTTTCATTTTGAAAACATACTCTTCACACTCGTTCTAGGATACTACTGATCCCATCTCTAACGAGTCATTCCCATTGGATATTACTAATCCAATATCTGATGAATTCTTTCATTTGGTTCTAATGTGTCATGTTCTCTAGCTTTGTAAACCAAAGCTCTGATACCAAATGTAAAGACCCGTAACTTCCCCGGTGAGGAAAGTGCGGATAGTTCGAGAACAAGCCATAACAGAACGCAGACGGAAGAACATTTCATTGTATATTACAACAATTCATCAGAATACAAGAATATACAGAGTATAAATGAATAAATATTACACAGAAATATCAGAGATTTATATTACATTTAAATACATCGCAGCGGAAATTATACAAAACACAACTAGAAGGAGATATACGGATACAAAGCTTTCCGGATATCGTTCCAGCTGTAAACCAGGATCCTGTGAATATAAATCTGCAAAACCAAAACTACTAGCTGCCCGTGATGAAAATAAGGGCACCCAGAGTTTAGATTAAAACAATAAACTCCAGGTCAGTCATGGGACTAGTGTGAGAACTAAAACAGTTATTAATCTTTATTTTAAAGTTAGGTAAATCAAGGGACCACGCTGTATAAAACGGAACGGGTTTCCCCCCAAGAACACCAGTGCATAAAACAAACAGCGCAATGCTAAATAAGGAGAAATGAAGCTATTATAAGACCCAGGTCCTATCACACAATGCAACGCAAGCCGGGAGATAGGGTTTTCCCTTATAATAGCCAAACATGCTTGGTACGTTTAAAACAAATCATTTGATACTATTATAAGTGTATAGTGTATAAAACAACTTCAAATCATAAATATCAATCATAGACGGCATGGGTACCATATATCATGTCGCCATACTAGTTCTACAATTAAAACCGTAAAATCGCGTATTTGGAAATTGGATTTCCGTCATGAACCAAGGCAAAAGATAGTGCTTACCGACTTCGAGACAATATAGTCCATGTCTCAGGGTCAGAGCGCATCGACCCTTGGATCGTTAGGGCCGATCCACCGATGTGGATTAAAATGCCTGAACACTGCGTTTTCCTGCCCTTTGGGACGTAAATGAGCCAACGAATGATTCCATCGGTTCGAGAACGACCGATATATACGAGGCTCCTCGCAACAGCAACAACCACATAAGTCAAACTCGTCAGGGCGTGTAAAACCACTGACGCCACTTCTAATTAGAAGGAAACGCATGCCCTCCCTGATGTCCTCTCCCGTTTCTGGTTCATATCGGGTGTGAAACTCGCGAAGTAAACGTTACACAAAGCTATGCCACAAAGGCCGTGCTTTGATCATCAACCACAAGACCCTGCTTTTCAACAGAAGCCTTGCTCATTTGCATCTTATCATGCCACACAGGCAAACCACTCTATGCAACCGATATCAATCACATAGAATGAAATCCAATGTCAGACACACAGTCCATTTACAAGTCCATTCTAGGTCTGAACGAAACCGGAGGCACCTAGTACCCCGCATATCCATCGATCTCCAAGTACGTCTGGACGATCACCAACTGTTTCCATCTTCTTGGGTGTACATCTCAATCAAGATCGTCAGTAATCACCCAAACGACGTGAAGACCTCCGGTCTTCGACCACCGTCTTCATTTTCGACTTATCATCGTATCAGTTATTCAGAATGGGATAAACCCGGTCTTTCCGAATAACTCGCGTATAAAATAAATAAGTGTTATAAAACACAACATACGCCTCATTCCAATTCATCAGTCACTAATCGTAAATTAACCAGAGAATAATTCCCCAAATATTAACCCCGAAGGCCGAAACCAACATCAGATCAATATCCAGGAAACCGTTCTGCTTAGCTAACCTACAGTTAGTTTCTAAATTTCACATTCTTAGGGAAAGGTTCCCATTAATTTTATCAAAGATAAATTCCTTGAATTTATTCTTTAATCTTCTTTTGAATATCACTTCAAACTAGTTGGGATTAACGAACCTTACCGAAGTAATCATTTTTTTAATTTCCCAACCCCAACCTATTCATCCCATGAAGTAAAACTGGTAATACTTCATATCTAACACCACGGTGTTATCGATAAATTCAATTACCATTTCACATTTAAATCAAATTAAAGATTTAACTATCGCCTGGAGCAAAACTGGTGATACTCCATTCTCGATCTTTTCAAACCTAATTAAAGATTCATTAAAACTCCATTCAGTTTTAATCTTTGACTGGGTTAAAGAATCAGTGTCATTTAAAATACGGTTCACGATAAATCCCAAAATCACATCACATTTCAATCAGTCCCTAACCGTAAATTAGCAAGTGAGCAATTACCTAAGTATTAACCCCGAAGTCCGAAACCAACATCAGATCAATACCCCAAAAACCATTCAACTTAACTAATCTCCAGTTAGTTTCTGATTTTCTTAACTCCTTTGGGTCTAAGAACAGTATTATTGAAGATACCGTTCACGACAACCCAAAATCACATTTCCATTAATTATTGGGTTAAAGAACACGTGTTATTTAAAACACCGTTCACGATAAACCCAAGAATCAATTAGAATTCAATTCCAATTAAATATTATTTAATTGGTACACTTCATTAAATCTAAATAAAAGGATTTAATCTTTTTCTCAATAGGGTTTAAGAACAGTGTTAATGAAGACACCATTCATGACAAACCCAAATCACATTTGATATTAAATACAAGGCTCTGAATAGAAAATATATCGGCTTATATTCAATATCAAATTCTGCGACCAACAAATATCGTATTGGAAATAACGATATATATATGTATATCTTTCAAATTTCCATAACAACATCTGTATAATCACGAAATCCAACATCGAAATATTCCGAAGACAATTTCGATTCAAATCCATTCCAATGCAATTATTGGAAATTCTGGTTATTTTCAAAACCATTTCAAATCCAATTTATTTATTTAAAAATAAATAGAATTTTAATTCTAGTTCAAAACTAGTTCATTTTGATAAAAATCTATTTTTATCTTTTCAAATATGGAGTTTTTCATCCCAATTCTTCCCAAATCATTTCTTATGATTTTACACAAATTATTACTATTTTTAATAATTTTATCAAGGCCCGTACAGTCGATTTCCATCAATGGCCATCGAACTGCACTTACAGCGACCTTTTCCAAATTTGATTTGGACATAATTCCAAATCTAACCGTTAGATTACAAATTTCTAATATTCGTTAGAAAGCTCTTTTCGATACGAACCCAACGGTTCCGGTTTTAGGAGAATCCGACGGTCGGATCTCCCGCAATATCCATTTGAAGTCAATGGTCGAAATTCACGAACTACCGCGGTGCGGCGCGTTCTATTCAGGCCAGTATATTATATATATAATATATATACTTCGTCGATTGCCTTTTAAAACGTTCTTTATAAATCGTTTTAAATTCATTTTCAAAACGGTTTAAACTTCATATTCAATTTCAAATCAAAATTGAATATTCCAATATAAATTCGTTTTAAATTCATTTCAAATCGATTTCAATTCGAATTCATTTATATTCAATTTCAATTCGAATTCATTTATATTCAATTTCAATTCGAATTCATTTATATTCAATTTCAATTCGAATTCATTTATATTCATTTTCAATTCGAATTTCAATTCTTTTCGAAATATCAGATTTTTAAATCATTTTCAATATTCATTATAAAATGAATAAAATCGATATAAATATCGTTCACGTCAAAATGGCGTCAATCTAATCAATACGGCTTCATATATTCCTATTTTCAAATATTCTATTTTGAATATTTCTATTTCAAATATTTCTATTCAAATATTTCTTTTCAAAACTGAAATGAGGCCCAATCAATTACCATATAATGTTAATTATATGGATTTTCTACAATACATGTATACAATAACAACGATGAATAATCAACCATCATCCAAAGTGCATTCTACACTGTATAAGCATCAAATATAAATATTTAACGCTCATAACAGTCTGTCAATCAATCGATCGACATACAACTAACTATTGGGATTAGTGTATGTCATATATCATCCCAATACCCGTGTGGGGTTTCAAACAATCAAACACAGATTTTATTTGTGCAGTTGGGCGATGTGTAAAATTTATCGTCCCAATCAATATCAGTCAAATATGTGTATACAAACAAATCATCCGATTTGTTTATTTTTATTTCATTTCATATACACATTAAAAATTCTATTTTTAACTAAAAAATATTTTCAACTATATAAATATTTTATTTCATTTCACATCACATCACACAATCAACTACACATCAAAATCAAACAACCAAGCATACAAGCCGTCCATGGTCTGTGGACGACGGGTGTCGGGTGCTACTAAACACCGTCTGCATCCTAGTATATATTTTTAACTAGAAAACAAAATTAAAAGGTGAGAAGTTCTCACAAATAGCTAACCAAACGCCATGACTCTTCATATGTAGGAAATCTTCATCGTCTTGCCCTCCATCACTTTCGTCGCCCGTATTCACTACATATATAAAAATCGCATCTTTATATTATCACTCGATGTATAAGAATTATATTTTCATTTCTTCTTCATATATATATACATATAAATCGAATTTTTATCTATATAAAAATCTCAACTTATAATTTAAACAAAATCACTTCTTCATATTGTTGATTCGCTACAACACATATATAGGTCGTATTTTTATAATCTCTAGTATATAATCAAAATCATATTTTCTCTTCGCTCTTCACTATATAAAGATTTCTCCTTTTCAAATATAAAGATATCGCCTTTTCAAATATAAAGATTTCGCCTTTTCAAATCTGAAGATTTAATTTTTATTTTCACTTCACGTATATAAAAATTGTATTTTTATATTCTCTACTATATAAAAATTATATTTTGATTATCTCCACTATATAAAAACTATATATTTTTTAACTTACTACACGAATAAAAATTATATTTTTAGCCATTATATAATATAAAAATTATATTTTGAACCTTCCTATAATATAAAAATTATATTTTCAATCTTCCCATGATATAAAAATTATATTTTTATTTTGCTAACTGTATAAAAATTATAATTTTATTTTGCTAACTATATAAAAATTATATTTTTATTTTGCTAACTATATAAAAATTATATTTTTATTTTGCTAACTATATAAAAATCCTACCTTTTACACATTAAATATCCGACCTTCCTATATATAAAAATCTGTTCCTCCTACTTATGAAAATAATAACTTTAGCTAATTTTAAAGTTCATATATTTTCAGTTTTACATAAAATAAAAATCTAACCTTTCCTTTACAATAAAAATCAAACTTTTTCTATGTTAAAATCAAACCTTTACCTCTACATTGCCTACAAAAGGAGACCCATAATTTTTTATTACCTAATTAAGTAGGAATAAAATTAAAAACTCACCTTTTATTAAGGTTTCAACGAATGGGAAGGCATGGGGTCGGAGATGGACTGAGCGGAGGCGGTGCAGGGCGCTAGAACGGGCGGAGGGCGGCTGAACTCTTTGGCGGCGGCTAGGGTTTCGAGGCGGATTGGGTCTCGCGGGTTTTGGTGGTTGGGGGAAAGAAGAAGAGGAGGAGGGAGGCACGGAGGTCCGGGGGAGAAAGAAGAAGACGAGGCGGCGGCGTTGGGGAGACCTTCGGCGGGCGGCGTCGACGATTGAGGGGGGTGGTTGCGCGACAGCGCGTCCCCTTTTTTTTGTTTCTGCGTTGAACGAGATAATGAAAGGGAGGGGGTTGACTTCAAAGAGGAGGGTATAGGGGGGTATGAATAATTATATTATTTTTAAATTCTATAAAGTAACTTTTTACAATGAACTCAAAATCGAACCCATTGACTGTCGTCCCTAGCGTAATAACCCCATTCCGAACACAATGGGATATGTTTCGTTAGCCAATTCGATCGTTATGATCAGTTTCTGTTTAATTTAAATTTTAAATCTATATATATTGAATTTTAAACGTACATTTCAATTTACTGGGGTCATATACTAACTCGAAAAATTCCAAAAAAATATTTTCTAGCTTCGTATTGACGATACGGTCCTAACAAAACTGGTTTCGTCGAATTCTGAGACCGTTTGAAAATGGCCATTTTCCAGTCGATTAAAATCAACTAAAACAGGTCAAACGCGTTTTCCTTTGCCATGCTCACATACTGATTCAAAAAATTACGAAATTTGAAATCTAGCAATAACTTGACATCTCGGATCCAACAAAAGTGGATTCGTCGAAATCCGAGGTCGTTTGCAAAATTCCCATTTTTAAGGGCCTGAATTCCATAACGACTATTCAGAATTTTCAAATGGACATATCTTTTGATTCCCGCTATGAAATTCAAATCTTTCGGATTCGTTGAAAGATATTCACAAATAGATTCAAAAAAATTTTGTTTCACTTAAATCCGGTTTATTTTGAATCATGTACATTCATATGAAATTTGAAATCGAATTATCGAACTACCGCGCCATTTTCAATTCCTTTCATAAATTAAAATAAATATTTATATTCTAACGACGATCTATATAATATACACGTTCGAATTCTATTCAAAATAAATTTCTCGTCGATATTATTTAAAATAATTCATTTTAAATAATCGAAATTCGCTAAAATTGCCAAAATAAAAATTTTAAGCTGGTCCAGATTTTCGGGTTGTTACATACCGTTTATGGTTGCTGGATTTATCGGGCGGGTCCGGGCAGTCTTACACCACAAACGAGTCTAACCTCGTGTCTTAGGCGTTTATTATTATACATAATTATTTCACCCTAATATGAATTAATTATCCCTATTCATATTGTCAATAATTTCCAAATTAACTATGTCCATAATTGTCACCTAAATTATGTCTATACTTTTTAGGTATATAAATTATACCAATTTATGTCACAATTTAATTATATGCTTTTAAAGCCATTTTATGCCAATTCACAATTTACATAATTAATATTTTCCCATTATCCCCACGTCGTTCGTACGTTTTAACATGAAATATGTTAGACTCGCAAATAGTCTAACTTATAAAAAGAAAAGCAACGTCACAATTTGCATAACACATAAAATAGATCTAACTTGCGAATAAGGATTATAACATAAGTTTGCATAGCCAATAACTTGCATAGGCAATGAACATATAGAACATAAATTTGCATAAACTGCCATGGACCTAAATATAGATCTAAACATGAAATTGTGAACTTGCATATATGAATATGGGTTTCACCTAAACTTGCATATATGGAATATAGTTTTCACCCAAACTTGCATATGTGAATATAGTTTTCACCTAAAAATGTGAATATAGTTTTCACCCAAACTTGCATATGTGAATATAGTTTTCACCTAAAAATGTAAATATAGTTTTCACCTAAACTTGCATATGGGTTTTCTACAAACTTGCATATGAATTTATCACATGATTGCATATAAACTAGCATATGTATATACTTGATTCGCATACAGACTTGCATAAAATTCGCATACAGACTTGCATAAGATTCACATACAAACTAGCATATGATTTAACATCTCAAACTTGCATAAGTTTCATATACAAACTAGCATATGTAGAAACAAACTTGCATAAGATTCATATACAAACTAGCATATGATTTAACATCTCAAACTTGCATAAGTTTCATATACAAACTAGCATATGTAGAATCAAACTTGCATAAGATTCATATACAAACTAGCATATGATTTAACATCTCAAACTTGCATAAGTTTCATATACAAACTAGCATATGTAAACACAGACTTGCATAAAATGAATCAAGTTAAACATGTGTAATTGGACATATGAAATAGATCTACCAACATAAGATAACAAAACTGTCATATGTTCACCAACAGACGATAACATCACATGATTCAACAGTCATGTTCTCATAATCCAATTATAACTCATCACAATTAATTTATTAATTATTTTGTGAAAGAAATTGTGCTCACAAAGATGGGTTAGAGAAGAGAATGATTCGTTTGTCTTTTGAATTAGAATTTGACTTGCTAATCCCTAAGCTTTAGGAAGAAGAACTATCCTAGCAGCAACATGGTGGCTAAGAGACAAATTTAGTTTAGGTTTAGGGTTTGAGTCTAGGCATCCTTTTATAGAAGTTTAAATTAACATAAGCCGTTAGATTTAGATAGAATTAATTCGGACCATCCAGACAAGATAGAGTCATCCACATCAGCCCTAATGACTCAGCAACAGGTCAGGTAAGACTCAGCAACAAGTCAGGATCATCTAATTCCAGATTTACCACGAGGGGTAGGTCGACCCCCAGGTCGACCCCCTGGTCGACCTGTGTAGGGGAGGTCGACCCCCTGGTCGACCTGGCCTTAGGCGGCAGAATTCCCGCCCAGCCCGCTTCCCTGTTTGAATTTCGAATTTCGAATTTCTGAACCTAAGCTGTTTTTAATTTATTTAAATTCTGAAACTTCGGAAGGCCATAACTTCTTCATATGGAGTCCAATTCATGCAAACTCGGACTCTATCTTAAGCAGAATTCCGAGACGAACGCAATGGCGTAACCCGTTTTCCTTAATTCTCACATTTGAAATTAAGTATTCTTTAATTCATTAATTTTAATATTTAAAATCATGGGGTGTTACATTCTCCCCTCCTTAGAGGATTTCTTCCCCGAAATCTCCAAGTTAAGGAGTATGTATATCCTAACATCCAATCATCCATCTACTCAACAATCAAATACAGGCATCCATTGTCCTTACAAGATTTCTAATGTAGTATGAACATATGCAAAAAGTGTGTGTATATGTTCCTTATCTAATGCAAAATCAGGCGGTCTACTGATTCAGTTGACCTCCTTAATGCAAATCATGATAGTGCCATGCGTCCATTATGTATGCGAAAGAATCATAACGATGCATATTACTTCTACATGTGTGCACAACCATTCATCAAAATGCAGCATCCATATGATAACACAACCATTATACATACATTAATTTAAATATGCACACACATTTATATGCAATATGAAAGTGACTGAGCCGATCTAGTGCCTAAGGTGTGTGTACATGCATCTACGAGCAACCTCTAGCAACCACTTGCAACCACTCGCAACCATCAATCATAACATGTTTCAAATACATGTTTACATCCATTGGTTTCTACCTAAGGATAAAGGGGAGATATACTTAAAAGATAGATATAAGCATGAATAAACTTATGGAAAACTAGATCAAGGAGGTACCCTAAAAAAGAAAAGGGTAGGCTACGCGTATTTTCCTCTCAGTTTCCCAAGTCGCGTCTTCCTTACCGTCACTCCATTGAACTTTAACAAGCTTGACTTCACGGTTGCGTAGATTTTTGACTTCCATACCCAAGATACGAGTTGGAACTCTTCTCATAGTCGCTTCTCGTTCCACTTCTACTTCCTCTAGTATACTTGGCTCCACCACTTCCGTAGATTCATGTAAGCACTTTCCTAATTGAGAAACATGAAAAACATTATGAACTCCAGCCAGTCTCTCGGGTAGCTCTACTCTGTAAGCCATTGTCCCAATCCTTTCAATGATAGGAAATGGTCCTACAAATCTTGGTGCTAGCTTTCCTATGGACCCAAAGCGAATGATATTCCTCAAAGGAGATACTTTAAGGAACACCCTATCTCCCACCTTAAATTCAAGGTCGGTACTTCTTTTGTCTGCGTAGGACTTCTGTCTGTCTTGTGCAGCCTTCATTCATCTTCTTATCAAGTCCACCTTTCCTGAGGTTTCTCTAATCAAATCTGGCCCAAGTACGAGCTTGTCTATAGACTCCCACCAACAAGTTGGTGATCGGCATGGTCTTCCATTTAAAGCTTCGAAGGGCGCCATGCCTATGGTGGCTTGGTAGCTATTGTTGTAAGCGAATTCCACCAAAGGAAGATGATCCTCCCATGTCCCTCCAAAGTCAAGAATGCACAGTCTCAAGAGGTCTTCCAATACTCTGTTCACCCTTTCCGTCTGACCATCGGTTTGGGGGTGATAGGTCGTGCTTAAGCATAATTGTGTGCCTATAGCCTCTTGCAAACTTTTCCAAAACTCGCTCGTAAAATAGGATCTCGATCACTCACTATGCTGGAGGGTATCCCATGGAGCCAAACTATCTCTTTAAGATAAATGGATGCTAGGGACAAGGAAGTCCTTCTACTCTTCACAGGTATAAAGTGGACGCTTTTAGTGAGTCTGTCCATTATTACCCAAATACTGGTATTGCCCCTTCTTGACCTAGGCAACCCATCAACAAAGTCCATCGAAATGTTATCCCACTTCCACTGTGGGACCTCCAAAGGATGGAGCAGACCACCAGGCTTCTTCTGCTCCGCTTTGACTTGCTGGCATATCAAACACTTAGCGACGAACTCAGCTACATCCCCCTTCATGCCATTCCAAAAGAAAACCCTTTTTATATCTTTATACATCTTGTCTCCGCCCGGGTGTATGGTCAGCTTAGAATGGTGTGCTTCTTCGAGAACTGTCTTCACTAAATCTCTTACTTGTGGTACGCATAGCCTTACATCCTGTCTCAACCAACCCTTGTCATCGATGGAGTATCTAGTGAGGTGACTAGAAGACTCACCCCTAACTAGCTTATCCATCATGTCAACTAGCTGAGGGTCTTCTCGTTGCGCGGTTCCAGTTGAGTCCAAAAGAGTAGTCGCACCTCTAGTGATGCTAACAGACCAGGTACAATTTCAGAGGAGGGTCTAAAGTTAAAGTTTGCTATGTACTCCAAGCTTCGCCTTTCTACAAAGAGGGGACTCAAGGTCAGCTTCTTTCTACTCAAGGCGTCTGCTATTACATTGCCCTTGCCAGGGGTATAGGAAATCTCAAAATCATAGGATGCTAAGAACTCCATCCATATTTTTTGCCTCAAGTTAAGATCTTTCTGCGAGAAAAGGTACTTCAACGATTTATGGTCAGTATACAATTCAAACTTCTCACCTAGGAGATAATGGCGCCAAGACTTAAGCGCAAAGACGATGGCAACCAACTCTTGATCGTAGGTTGGGTAGTTTTTCTCATGTACTTTCAATTGTCTGCCTCCATAAGCTACTACCTTCCCTTCCTGCATCAAGACAACACCTAGTCCCATACCACATGCATCCGTGTATACGGTAAACATCTTGCTCCCATCCGGCAATGTCAGAACTGGGACTGTTGTTAGAGCCCTTTTCAAACGTTGGAAAGCAATATCGCAATCCAAATCCCACTTGAAAGTTAGGTTCTTCTTTTTCAACCTTGTGAGTGGAGCTGATATTTTTGCAAAGTCTTTAATGAACTTTCGGTAAAAGCCCGCTAATCCGAGAAAGCTTCGGACTTCGGTTGCATTCCGTGGAACCTTCCAATCTTGCACCGCAACTACTTTTGCGGGGTCCACAGCATGTCCAAGAAACCTCACTTCTTCTCTCCAGAAATGGCATTTGGAGAATTTGGCTTTCAGCTGATGTGCACGAAGAGTATCCATGACTTCCCTTAAATGCAAAAGCATGCTCTTCTTTATTCTTCAAGAAAATCAAAATGTCGTCTACGAAGACCACCACAAACTTATTAAGGAACTCTCTGAACACCCTGCTCATTCAGTCAACGAAGTAAGCGGGTGCGTTTGTCAAGCCGAAAGGCATGACAAGCCATTCGAAGAAATCATCCGGGGTTTTGAACGCAGTCTTATCAATGTTGTCTTCAGCCACTCTTAGCTGATGAAACCCGGTGGCCAGATCTAATTGGGAGAAAACCGACGCACCTACAAGCTGATCAAACAAGTCGTCTATTCTCGGAAGTGTGTGCCTATTTTTCTTGGTCAGCTTGTTTAGCTCCCTATAATCAATGCATAGGCGAAGTGATCCATCCGCTTTGGTTGCGAATACTACTGGAGCACCCCATTCAGAAATACTCCGCTTCTAAACCCCTTTTCGAGCAACTCTTTGACTTGCTTGCTAAGCTTTTTTCTCTCCCTTGGAGCCATGTGTCTAACCGGTAGAGCTACGGGTTTTGCATTATCAAAAAGATATATGCGGAAGTCTATTTCCCGCTTCGGAGGTAAGCCCTTCACCTCTTCAAATACATCTGAGTATTCACGGAGTACTCTAACAGACTGCAAGTTTTCAACAGACGCATCAAGAGATTCTAGGTAGCTAAGCATAACAGAATGTATGGGATTACAAGAGATTTCGAGAGTGTTGCCGAGGCGAGTCATAAGTCTAACCACTCTCATTTCACAATCGAGGATGGCACCATTACTGGTTAACCAATCCATGCCTAGAATCTACCCGTAGCCCGTGAAGCCAAGAACGAAGGTGTTGCATTCAAACTCAACACTCAAGATAGACACTCTCAAATCCCGACAAATCATTGAAAGATGACCCGAACCACCAATAAAATCTGAGACTACTATGGGATCCGTAACTAGACTAGTATTTAGGTGCAGTGTTTCAACTAACGAAGCAGATACAAACAAGTGTGAAGCGCCAGAATCAAACAAAGTACGAATAGGATGATCAAACAAAAAAACCAAACTTTCAACAGAAATGTTTCTACCTCTCTCCTGTCCTGGTGCCATGAGAGCCTGAATCTGCCCTCTTGCCTGCCCTGGTGCCATGAGAGCCTGAATCTGCCCTCCAGAAGTGGACCCTGTTCTTTGCCCTTGCCCCTATTTCCTCGGGCAGTCTTTAATTAGATGTCCTGCCTCTGCACAGTGGAAAAAGCCAGTCTTCTTCTTCTTCCTACAGTCCTTGTTCAGATGGCCTGGTGTCCCATATTAAAGCACCTTTTCTTTCCTTTGCTATTGTTGTTCTTCCCACCTTTCTTGTTTTGCTGTTGTGATTTCTTTTGATCCCTTTTCTTCTCCGGTGCCTTATTAGCATTAGCACATTTCTCCTCTTCATGCATAAGCGCCATGTCAACCAGTTTCTCAAAGGTAGCCCCCATAGGAATGTGGGTCATAGCCAACCAATGTAGTGGCTCATTCAAACCTTTAACGAACCTTAGGGACTTCTTCTCAGGTGTATTCACCAATTATAAGCCAAATCTCACCAACTGATTGAACTTGTTGACGTATTCCTTTACTGATAAATTCCCTTGCTTCAATGCTAAGAACCTCTTCATGTATAAGTTCTCTTCTGCTCGTGAGAGAAATTTCATCTCGAACCGATGCCTGAAATCCATCCATGTCTCTACCAAACGCTCTCCATTCGTGACCTCCCACCAGAACGAGGCTTCGTCCTTCATTAACCAAGCAGCTAATTGGACCTTCCTTCCATCTTCTATCTCGAAGATACCAAATAAATCTTCCACCTCCTTAAGCCAATTTTGAGCTTCAACAAACGTTTCTGATTCGTGAAAAGGTTTCCCACCCATTGCCCGAAAGTACTTGCATATCTTCGAAAAAGTATCAACACGGGGAGGGGGAGGAGCGGCTGCAGCTGGGGGAGGAGGAATGTCTGCTGGGCCTGCGGCGGTGGCCCTAGCCTCCAGATACCTTCTGAACCAGGTTGGTATCGGTATCCCCTCGGGTATCTCGGGTAACCCAGACATGCTGAAAAAGAAAAAGGGAGAGATTCAAAACAGAGAATCGAAGGAAAGATATATGGCTCTTGGGGGTTATGTTTTTAAAACAAACTTTTCTCTTGAAAATACTCTCCTTAAAACATATTTTTGAAAGTATTACTTTATAAAAACGCTTTTGAAAAATATTTTTCCAAAATCACTTACCTGTTCTGTTAACCTTCAGCTCCGATACCACGTGTAACACCCCACGTCCATTAATGTCACTCTCAAAGGGAATGCATTAACTTTCATGGAGTATTATTAGTGCATAGTACAGAATATAACAAGACAGATACATATAATTGGTACTTGAAAATTTTAAAACAACTTTTATTGCAGTGGAGAAATAGTTTGATTACAACAACTTCATAAACCAACAGTAAAACCAAGTACACTTAATATTCATCTTGACAAATTGTTTTCTGAGTACATAAAGTAAAAAAGCATAACCCCAACATAAGTAGCCATAAAAGAGATGAGCTAAACTTTACTTTCAGCAATCCAAGCACTTCTAAAAGAGAGAGAAAGAGATCCAAATCAAGCTCCACTAGTACTAGTCCCACCCTGAGAACCTGGAGGGGGGGAGGAAGAAAAGAGGCGAAAACAAGGGGGGTCAGACATAAAGTCTGGCGAGTACAATAACTTTAACAATATAATTATTAAAGTAATTAGGATAAGGCATAAACTGGTAAAACAAGGAATGACTGTGAAACAAGTGGGCAAGACAAAACAAACAAGAGGAATATTCTGGCGTTAATCTCGTTCCTAATCACTATAGGATAATTACTATACTGCACCCTTACTACCCACCTTAAAAGTTGATCCCGCCTACTGAACATAATAATGATAACGGTGGTTTCGTGTACCCCTAGCTGTCTTCATGGGTGCCGCCTGCCCCTATCCCCACTAGTTGTACCCACTACCCCCATGCGATCGGCTCCCTAACTCGTAGATACCCGTGCTTGTCCCACAGTGGGGTGTATCACTCCACAAAGTGGCAACCGGATACCACTAAAGACGCACGACTTATATCTACATGTTGCAACAACGTATTACCTACTAGCCCGGGCCCACGCACGCACATGACCCTGTTGGACTTGTGTTGCCACCGTTAATCCATTTTGACCTCTTGAGATCAAACTCAGTAAGCGTGTCCCGTCCTCAATCTAACTCGAGCTCACAAAGATACTTAATGGGTTAATGGTTTGAAAAGGGTCCCCCGTGCTTGACACAAGCTTTCCATCTATGCTTGGTCCCCACTAGAATTTCCCACTTAACCCCTTCTTATTCATGTCTACTTACATGTTTCAATTTGGTTAAGTGTTTCTAATCGTATTTCACATGTCACCCATGTCACCCACTTAACCCCCATGTCCCACCACATGTTTATCTTGGTTAAGTGCTACTTAATTCATTATAACCGTAACCTTGTAAGACCTCCCACATTAGACTCCCGTTTGGGGTTGCTGGATTTTTCGGTCGGGTGCAGGTAGTCTTATACCGCAAACGTGTCTAACCTCGTGTCTTTACAATTGTTACACATTTATTTAATTTATGCCTTTGACCTCTCACATTAGACTACCATTTGTGGTTGCTGGATTTGTCGGGCGGGTCCGGGCAGTCTTACACCATAAACGAGTCTTACCTCGTCTCTTAGGTGTTTATTATTACACATAATTATTTCACCCCAATATGAATTAATTTTCCCTATTCATATTGTCAATAATTTCGAAATTAATTATGTCCATAATTGTCACCTAAATTATGTCCATACTTTTTAGGTATATAAATTATACCAATTTATGTCTCAATTTAATTATATGCTTTTAAAGCCATTTTATGCCAATTCACAATTTACATAATTAATATTTTCCCATTATCCCTACGTCGTTCGTACGTTTTAACATGAAATATGTTAGACTCGTAAATAGTCTAACTTATAAAAAGAAAAGCAACATCACAATTTGCATAACACATAAAATAGATCTAACTTGCAAATAAGGATTCTAATATAAGTTTGCATAGTCAATAACTTGCATAGGAAATGAACATATAGAACATAAATTTGCATAAACTACCATGGACCTAAATATAGATCTTAACATGAAATTGTGAACTTGCATATATGAATATGGGTTTCACCTAAACTTGCATGTATGGAATATAGTTTTCGCCCAAACTTGCATATGTGAATATAGTTTTCACCTATAAATGTAAATATAGTTTTCACCTAAACTTGCATATGGATTTTCTACAAACTTGCATATGAATTTATCACATGTTTGCATATAAACTAGCATATGTATATACTTGATTCACATATAAACTTGTGTAAAATTCGCATACAGAATTTCACAAGATTCACATACAAACTAGCATATGATTTAACATCTCAAACTTGCATAAGTTTCAAATACAAACTAGCATATGTAGAAACAAACTTGCATAAGATTCATATACAAACTAGCATATGATTTAACATCTCAAACTTGCATAAGTTTCATATACAAACTAGCATATGATTTAACATCTCAAACTTGCATAAGTTTCATATACAAACTAGCGTATATAGAAACAAACTTGCACAAGATTCATATACAAACTAGCATATGATTTAACATCTCAAACTTGCATAAGTTTCATATACAAACTAGCATATGTAAACACAGACTTGCATAAAATGAATCAAGTTAAACATGTGTAATTGGACATATGAAATAGATCTACCAACATAAGATAACAAAACTGTCATATGTTCACCAACAGACGATAACATCACATGATTCAACAGTCATGTTCTCATAATCCAATTATAACTCATCACAATTAATTTATTAATTATTTTGTGAAAGAAATTATGCTCATAAAGACGGGTTAGAGAAGAGAATGATTCGTTCGTCTTTTGAATTAGAATTCTGACTTGCTAATCCCTAAGCTTTAGGAAGAAGAACTATCCTAGCAGCAGCATGGTGGCCAAGAGACTAATTTAGTTTAGGTTTAGGGTTTGAGTCTAGGCATCCTTTTATAGAAGTTTAAATCAACATAAGCCGTTAGATTAAGATAGAATTAATCCGGACCATCCAGACAAGATAGAGTCATCCACATCATCCCTAATGACTCAGCAACAGGTCAGGTAAGACTCAGCAACAAGTCAGGATCATCTGATTCCAGATCTACCCCGGGGGGGTAGGTCGACCCCCTGGTCGACCTATGTAGGGGAGGTCGACCTGGCCTTGGGCGGGAGAATTCCCGCCCAGTCCGCTTCCCTGTTTGAATTTCGAATTATGAATTTCTGAACCTAAATTGTTTTTAATTTATTTAAATTCTGAAACTTCAGAAGGCCATAACTTCTTCATACGGAGTCCAATTCACGCAAACTCAGACTCTATCTCAAGCATAATTCCAAGACGAACGCAATGGCGTAACCAGTTTCCCTTAATTCTCACATTTGAAATTAAGTATTCTTTAATTCATTAATTTTAATATATAAAATCATGGGGTGTTACAACTACCTTGTTGTGGTTTCGACTCCTCCTTATTCTCAACAATAGTTTCCACCTTCTACGGGAACAAATTTTCCTTTCTCAAAGCCTTCTTCACTAGCTTCTCATAAGAGCCATCAATATGGTTAATCAATTGCTTCTCAAGACTCTCATCTAATCCCAAGATAAACTTCTCATTCTTCTAGTAAGGAATCTCTATATATAAGAGAGAATACTTCGATAAAGCTTTGAACCCAGCCACATACTCAAACACGGGTCTACCTTCTTGTTTAAGCTCAAGAAACTTCTTAAAGAATATGGACTTCTGGAACGTAGAAATGAACTTCTCCTCAAACTTAGTTCTAAACTAATCCCAAGTGATCTGGTCCCCTGGAGTCTCTAATGTGATGGAGTTCCACCAATCCATTGCCCATTCTTTCAGTTGCCTCGATGCAAACTTCCTCTTAGTTGCATCATATATTCCTAAATCTCTGAAGATCCGAATATAAGTATCTAACCAATTCTAAATCTCAACGGTAGGTTCCGTCCCAGCAAATGGCTTGCCATCTAGAGAAGTGCATCCCTTGCTCTACTTAGTGAAATCAACCATGCTAGGTGCTTGCACAGGAACACCACGCTCCACTGCCGCTTCTGGAGTGGGCATCCTCCACATGATCGCTGCCATCGTGGCCTCAAACATAACAGGATAATTAGGCATAACAACAGTAGCTCCCGACTAGCTACTTCACCTACACCTCTAGTAGCAGGCTCATCCTTAGCAACGTGTCTCGAAGTTTGACGACTCATTCATACTCTGAAATAGAATGATTAGTCCACATCATAGAAAGGACACAATTGGTGTTCAAGTGCTGTCTAACCCACTAAAATATATATTATAATATAGTAGTCATCTAAACAAAATTACAAGTACGTCTCTCATACGCGTTTACGTTCGCGAACTATGGATAAAATCGATTAATCAATGCTCTAATACAATCACTAGTACCGAACTTGTTTTTTGAGTCTCTTCATTTGCATCTGATGTATAAACAACAGGTGCAAATAATACAGTTTGCATCCTTTTCTAATTGAAAATACATGCAAATAAGGAATGAAAATTTAATATAGCTATTTGCGTCTAGTCATTGTACAATCAGACGCAAAATAGACGATAAAACAAATTATTTGCATCTACCGTCTTAAAGACGGGAGCAAAGTATATATACTATTATATTACTACCGTAACCTTCTCTCGCTTTCCTCTTTCGTCTCATTTGATTATACTACATTTCTTTCAGAAAGGAAAGGGGAAAAAATTCGCTTGGAAAATTCACTATGGGTTCCTCTCCATTGCCTTTTCCTCGATTATTTTCCAATCCACCCTTTGGTAAATCACTCCCTTTATCCGTCTTCATCTCCGAGCCCTTGATGGATTTTGCCTTTACTCCGTCTGTAAGGTACGCTTTTTTCCTCCACTTTCCTCTTGTGTTTGTCGATTTCGAGTTTTAGCATCTTTTTAGTTGTTTGCTGTCCACGAAATCGATATATCTACGTTCTCCCCATCGTTTGGAAAGAGAAATATTAAACTTCCTGCAAACCTATTTTACCTTGAAGTGGAAATTGCATCATAAAACGATTCAATAACAGTATTATCATTCCTTTTTAAGTTACGGTTGGTATAGTCTTAATATGTTTATTATACGCTTCTTTTTTTGGTCCTTCTATGCCTTTTGATTCAGGTTTTGAGTTAGCTTTTGTTTTATGTTTACTGTATATGATTTTGCCAAATCATTTTAATTTTCTTTGTTTACTTATTTTATCTCCTTATCGCTAAAGTTTCTGACAATGAATTTATGAGGAATGAAAAGTAGTAAAAAGTCCCATGATTTGGTATGTGGTTATCCCCAGTGAACTTTTGACAATAAATTTTTACCATATCCGCTAAAAGCGACAGTACTTATTGGACTGAAAACCATGAGTTGTTTTTGTTCATGATTATGGTTTAAACTACTTTTTTTACCCTCTGTTTGTTTCAGTTTTTTTCTAGCGTGCAGACCTTAAAAGTTCTGATTGTTGAAATACCTAAACAACACTGAAATGGTAGCCAAATTTATTTTATGTCTGCCAATCGGCCCAATCCTCCCCTATTTCAGACTTGGCAAAATGTTCTGTGGTGGTAGTATAATAAATTAGATTTTCACCCATGCTGGTTTACATATTTTGAGCCCGCATCTGGTATTTGAAATGTTATTTTTGCAGTCTCATATCTGGATTGTGACAAACATACCAAGCCAAAAAAGTTACAGTCTTGAGTTATAAATAATTATTAATACAATCTTCGTATTAGACTAAGGCTCTCTGATTTTTTACGGACTTTCAAATTGATTATGGTTTCACTATGTTTCAGCTTCATGTTTTTGCTTGTGGTTTCATTTGAATATGCTTGGCGATGTTTGTTGTCTTCTATTATCCAGGGAACAACTACATGTACCAAACTCCATTTTAATTTATGTCACTGTACAAATTCTTTTTTCCATAGATTTGTGCAAAGACCATTTGCTGCTGTTGCAATTTATATGTGATTACATAAAGAGTAGAAACGCTATATCTTGCCAAATTGACTTTGAATTATAATGTAACTTTTTAGACAAAATGCATAATTAAATCCCTTTAGTGGTCTCACTTAAAATTTATTTTACAGGCTTTAATATATCAAAGTAGAAAGATGACATTGAAAGCTTATAAAACCTTTTACCTTTTATGTAACGACCCGTATTTTCGGCGACTTTGGTTATCGACATAAACACGATGTCGATAACCAAAACATCGAAAAATCCTGGTAATTAGTGAAAGAAATTAGAGGGTGAGAATAGATAAGATAGAAACTTAGAATAGAAGAAGAAGAAGAACACAACATCAGAGTAACACGAACCTCACAGCGGAACGAATAAATATATTTCATAACATATCTTCAAAATACAAATATGTACTTGAATATACATATCATTATCAAAGTACAGCACTTACAACACAGCAGAAATAACTATAGCTATATGATCCTGAAGCCTCCTGCTCCAGCTCTTCAAGTGTATCTGTAAAATCCCGACTACTTGACTGCCCGTACAAATTTAGGCACCCAAGAGTTTAGGGAAAACAACAAAGTAAACTCCGGGTCAGTCATGGGACTGGTATGAGTAAAACAGTTTAAAAACAGTTCGAACAATTAACCGATATCTCATAAGACCACGCCGCATAACGGAACGGGTTTTTCCCTTATGAGAATCCAATGATAACTTTATATCAAAAACCTTTTGATATTATAATAATGTCTATCAACAACAGTATATATATATATAATCATCTAGCAGAACGCTTTCATCTCACGTTCTACATATATTGTATACAATCAAAACCGCAAGCACGTATTGGGTAATGGATTTCCAACTATGACAAGGTATGGAACCACCTTTCGCTCGTGTACCTCTAGAGAGGAATACACTGGGTTCAACAAGAACATCTTGCAACCCGGCCACACATGACCGACCACTCATTTCGCTTGAGCGTATCGAATGTATATCACCAACGGCTGGGATCAGCAACCGTTTCTCGAATGGGACAACATCAACAATAGATTTTTGGAAATAAATGAAACTCTAGATCAGGTGATTATACACCCTACTTCGGTGCGACCGACTTAGCCATGCTGCCTGCCCGATTTTTGTCATTTACCGGATGATGAGGCTAGAAGCTACGCTTTAACATCACATCAGATTCACTTTAAATGCCACATTGTCAAATCCATCAAATCACCGATTTGCATCCTCAACCATACATTACGCGTTAGCTAAAAGAAGTTTCCTTCTCCGCTTCCACTCTTGGTACAGTTGGAGAAATCAATATACGTGATCGTCTGGACATACTCTGTCAGACATCCGTCCATACAAGTCACCCAGGAACAGGATGAACCGAAGGCACTATTCTGTAAACAGGGTAGCCCTTGCATAACTCCGTCTTCAATTTACCTTGGCATATATGATTCGCAACGCTTATGCCAATACAGAGTGGTTCTTTGGATAATAATCCAACCGGTCTCTCCATATTAATAACGTTAAAATGGTCAAAACTTCGATAATCTGTGATTTAACTATCGAATAAAAACAGATGTCCAAACAACGATATTATTTCCAAATGGAAATTATATCGATAAATCATCATTCAACATTTATCTCTTTATTTCATTAATTTACTTATCTCCTGTTTCCCTATATTCAGTATTTCTTATTTTCTAACTTTAGAAAATATATGTTATTTACAATGGAAAACATTTCCATTTCTTGTCTTCTTTATTAGAAAACATTTCGGGTTTCTTATTTGGAAAACATTTCCAAAGCTTCTTCATTGGACTTAGACAGATGTTTAAACAACCATCGCTATGCCAACTCAAACCATTTCCTTTACTGTCGAACCTTAACTATTCCTTAGTTAAAAACGAAGCCAATCAAGTTGGGGTAGAACTACCTCTCAGACCTTAACTGAACAACATTTCTAACTTTGAAATAGCAAGGTTCACTTTATATTTCTTTAACTAACTTCCTTACTTAACCCTCCTTCGAATAGCTATATTCGATTTACTCTATTTGATTTACTCTATTCACTTAACCCCTTTCAAATAAACTATATTCGATTTACTAACTTTATTCGAATAAACTATATTCTATTAACTCCTTTTACTTTAACTCTAATCGATTAACTAACATCGATTAACTCCTTTTACTTTAACACTAATCGATTAACTAACATCGATTAACTCTTTTTAACTTTATCATTAATCGATTAACTAACATCGATTAACTCCTTTTACTTTATTCTCTAATCGATTAAACTAACATCGATTAACTCCTTTGCTTTAGCACTAATCGATTAACTAACATCGATTAACTCTTTTTAACTTTATCACTAATCGATTAACTAACATCGATTAACTCCTTTTAACTTTAACTCTAATCGATTAACTAACATCGATTTACTCTTTATAACTTTATCACTAATCGATTTAACTAACATCGATTAGCTCCTTTGCTTTAACACTAATCGATTAAACTAACATCGATTAGCTCCTTTATTCTATTCAAATAAACTATTCATTTATAAAGATTTACTTTTAGTAACAGTTCTTCACTTTACAAATGATTTCCCTTTTATAAAACTCTATTTGTTTTAAAAACATTGTTCCCTTTTTATTTACTTTCGAAATATTTCCTTTTTATAAAATCTGTTGATTTTATAAACTCCCTTTTATTTCAATATACATTGAAATAATTCTTTTTACATCCCAGGGTCTTTTATGATATTTAAAATATCGAATAAAAATGATCAACATCATTCCAACACCCAAAATCCATAACGGATTATATAACACATCATATATCACAATATATGAAAACAGTAAAATAAATGTTGAGGAATCCAGTTGGATTCCTCCAACCTGTTTCCCTGCATCACAGATGTTAAACAATAAAATCAACATCACTTTCAGTTCTATATGATATATTCTGTTTAACAGAATCAGTACAGAAATTTAACTAACTGACTAGCAGCTCAATCAAACAGTCAACATACAGTCAATCAGCCAATATCTAACAGTTCTAAAAATACAACATGAAATTATAAACTGTTCAGAGTTAGTGAGATTTACTCACTTTGGCGCGTTAATCGTTAAATAACGGTTTGCGTTATTTGATTCAGTCGGACAATTTATTTCGCCATAAATTGTAATGGGCTCGGATTCACTCCCAGTCAGCTCCATTGTGAAGCTCCCGTCCATACGGTCCCAACGCAACTTACGGTTCGTCAATCTGATATCGTACGATAATGTTATGAATTTTATAAGTTAAATACACACTTAAATAAAACTTTAATTTGTTTAAAGAATTGGGCCTCACCCCCTATATCTCGGCCCATTACCATCATCCGCACCCATAAAATATTCCTCCCCCCACAATACACATCTCGTAATTCCTTCCCCCATTTGTTTTGAAATCCTTTTCTCACTTTCCAGAAAAGGGCCGCCCACTTTTTTTTTTTTTTTTTATTTTGGGCTCCACCTTTTCGTAAGGCCCATCAGCTAACCCCCCCTTAAAGCCCAATACCCACACCAAAACCTTTCTTCCCTGATTGGAATTTCTGTCGTGACTTCCTGTATACTTCCAATGCCATAGCCGCACTTTAATCTCCTCACCGCTCCTTCAGCTCATCACGAAATCAAAAACTAAACCCACCATCGAACTCATCTTCGGAACCACTTCCTCTCATACCCACAACGTCGAACTCGACATTACTATCTCAGATGCGATTTGACAACATCTCGAGTCCTTCAAGCAACCGCAATGAACTCTTTTGAGTTCGAGCCTCCTCAAAATCCACACAGACACTTCATTCGATGCTCTTAACCCAAACAAATCACAAAGACTTTGAATCGATGCCCAAAATCGAATAAACCCCACACCGAGCTGCTGTACAAATGTTGAGCTAGTCAATTGAGATGCGATTGGAACAAAACTCATCTCTGGTGGAAGGGCTTCTCACGGTGGATCCATATATCCTAGTTTGGATATTTATGGATTTTTATTGGGAATTTCTTTGATTTTTTTTTGAATGATCGAAGTCTTTCCTGTAATGGTAAAACTCACGACGGGAACATTTTGACCACCGAAATGAATGTTTAGGGTTTGCACAAGTTGAGGGTATTATATATGATCTTTGTGTGGATGAAAAAATGAATGGTGGCTCGTTTATGTTCTCATTTTTGTTTAATAATGTCTGGTCTTCTTTAGTCCATCCATGCTTGTCCATTTGAAATTAACGTAACCTTTATATGCAACTCTACTCGTTTACGGATTTCTATCGACAGAGATAAACATAATGTTGTAATCAGCTCGGTGCCACGATCCCAAAAATATAATAATACCGGTAGATTTACTCATATTTTGAAACCTCAAAATATTGATTTCAGGGTGCAAAATACTCCAAATAAAAAGTTGCTTATTTAATTAATTAAAAATTACCATAAAATTCTAAAAATCAAGTTATCGTAATGTCCCAAAAGAACCTTGTCTGAATTCACACCCGATATCTAGTTATTTTGAAATAACCGTTATGGCCGATAAACGATTCTATAACGACTATTCTGAAATTTGATTTGGACATATCTAAAAATCTACACGACGAAATCCCCTTTTTTCTCTTCCACTTGAAAGATATACTTCACCAGCTCCGTACGTTTCTTGTTTCACAGAAATCCGGCTTAAAACGAATCCTGTACATTCGGTTGAAGTTCAAATCGCCAAATTACGAACTGCAACGCCATTTCAAGCTCGTTTATAAGTATATTATAAACTATACGTTCAACTGTCGATGATTGAATATATTCGTTATTCAAATTCAATTCCAAGCTGAATTAAATATTACAGATGATCCGGTTCACACCATATCGTCATTTCAACCAATTCTGATTATTTCAGAATTAAATATATTATTTAATTTATTATTTTAATTAAATATTCATCATTATTTAATTCTACGACCATTTAATTCACTACATCACCATTGATATAATTAAATAAATTAATCATAATACCCCTGCCAATGCGGGTCTTTACAATCTTCCCCACTTAAAATAATTTCTTCCTCGAAATTGCTAAAAAGTAGGGGACGACCCTATCGACTGGTTAGAACATATTTGTTCACTTATTAACTTCAGTTTCAACTGAACCAATTTAATTTTAATTAAATATTGATTAATTCTTATCAATGAAAATTTTCAAAGATCCTGAAAATTTTCTAACGCCTTAACTCTTCGAAAAAATTTCGTCAGCACCTCCTTTGTACTGGTCAATACGACAAACTCCAACTCGCCTCTCTGGGTCATCTCCAACCCAAAAGAAAATCAAACAGCCAAGCGGCTTGCTAAGCGGCTTGCCAAGCGGCTTGCCAATTCGACTCATAAATCTTATATCCAATAGAAATATAAACTTGTACCTTTTTGTCGGCATATCGTTATATCCCTCACATCTGCTATCAATTCAGCATATACCAATGTCGTGCCAATCAAACTCCAAATCATTTTTATCTCCAACACAACCATTCGCTTATATCCAAGCCAAATCCCATTTCAACCAAGTTCAATTCTTGATTTTCAATTCCTTAACTCCTCAATCCAATACCATTTCGGATTCTAATTTCATAAATCCAATTTATTCGATTTCAATTCAACTTCAGTTACCACTTAACTGACTTTACTTTAATTCAAATCTGATTTCACAAATTTCTGTTAAATTTTTTTTTTCAACAGTCTTTCCCTGTGAGTTTTCAAACAGTTTACTCTTTTCAAAAATCAAATTTTTCCTTTTTGAAATTCAACTGAGCCCATAATCAATATTCCATTAGTTAAATCACTTCTCTATTTCTTTATCAATCTTTGTTAACCAAATATTTTCAATAACCATATTGGCCTTTTTATGTTATTTGGAAAACATTTCCGAATATCGCCTTCCTTTATTTTCTAAACTTTAGAAAATATATGCTATTTATAATTGGAAAATACTCCAATTATTTATCTCTTTTCCGATCTCGTTTATTTCTATACTCAGGAAATATTTTCTATTATATTTCCAAGTTTACACTTAATTGGGTTAAAACGGATGTTGTGAAAAACATCGTTACGACAACCCCAAATACTATATTCAACTACTCTTATTCGACATTGATCTTCGAGCCTGAAATCTTACTATTTATTGGTTAATAATGAAATCAATCAAGTTGGGGTATAACTACCTCTCAGACCTTGACTGAATAACATTTATAACGTCAAAACAGATATGACTACTTACTCGAATAATCAATACCATACAACTACTTATTCACTTTTAAACACGTATACGCTTCCTCTTTCTATTCCTATTAGATTTTATTCTTAGTCTTCCTTTTTGATTATACTATTCTATTTCTAAGTTCGTTTCCTTATCGACTTCTATATATATATATCGGTACGTTGATTTCTAACTATCAAATTATCTTTAAAAATATTCTAACTCCTTAAATTCCCGGAAAAATTTGCCATAACCTCCTTTGTAACGGGAGCATCGAGAAAATCCCCAAACTGCCACACAGGCCTCTCTTATCAAAAAGAAAAAGGAAAAGCCAAGCGGCTTGCCGATACGGCGCATAAAATCTCATATGTGAATTAAATATATACCTTTTCGTCGAGCATTCTATTTATAACTCTTGCATTATCCTTATCCATACCTATCTCATGTATATCCATACATTTCTAATTCATTCCAACTTAATCCAATCGTTTTAACTTAGTTCGTTAAGTGATTTTCAAATTACTGGTTTGCCCTTTTCACCTTTTTATTTGAATATGCATGTTCAAATATATTTTAAATTGTTTATCAACTAATTTAATTCCATTTCAATTTTATTTGAATTTCCTATATTCAAATTCCATTTCGATTCTCTTATTCAAATTCCATATTTGAATTTCATTTCAATTCACTTATTCAAATTCCATATATGAATTTCATTATTCAAATCTATTTTCAAACTCCATTTGAATTTCTATATTCAAATCTATTTGAATTCTCTTTATTTCATTTCAATTCCCTTTGAATCTTCTATATTCAAATTTCAATTTCAATTCTATTTGAATCTTCTTTATTCAAATTTCATTTTCAATTCTATTTGAATCTTCTTTATTCAAATTTCATTTTCAATTCTATTTGAATCCTCGACATTCAAATTTCATTTTCATTTCTATTTGAATCCTCGACATTCAAATTTCATTTTCGATTCTATTTGAATCCTCGACATTCAAATTTCATTTTCAATTCTATTTGAATCCTCGACATTCAAATTCCATTTTCAATTCTATTTGAATCTCCTTTATATTTTCTATATTCAAATTCTATATTTGAATTCCCTTTGAATTTCTATATTCAAACTCTATTTCAATTCCATTGAATTTCATATATTCAAACTCCCTTTGAATTTCCTATATTCAAAATCCCCTTTGAATTTTCTATATTCAAATCCCCTTTGAATTTTCTATTTTAAATCCTAGGTTTGAACTTCCTTTATTCAAATTCCTTTTCAAACTTTCTTTATTCATTCTTTACATAAGTCTCGATTTCAATTCCTTTTGAAATCAATATTTCTACCTTTGGAAAATAGATTTCTGTTTCAATTTCACACTTGTGTTTTTATTTCTGAATTATCCAATGATAATTCTTTTCACTTCATTTATAAACTTCATTTATAAAAGAACTATTTATAAACGTCGTTTATAAAGGAACTTCTCGTTTTTATTTCTTTTAAACAAGTTAATATTTCAAATCTACTTAAAAATTCAAATTCTCTATTTTAAATCCCATTTTGAAATTCAACACAACTTGACTTTCGCAAAACAAATTCAAAACAGTATCTATGGCAGTAATTCGTCACTTACAACTCGAAAATGAATACTGATGATGCAGCTATCATCATCAGAATCTATTTTCCAGTGATCGAAGTGAGTTCAATACTATAAAACCATTTCTAAACATTTCCACTTTGAAATTCATTTCAAAATATAATTCACACTGCTTGTAAAACAATTTAAAATCTCCCAGGATCTTAAATTTTCCTTATTTTTAATCCAAATCTATTTACAAACACTTATCCAATTCTCCAGAGTTTTAATTCAATTTCTGGTTTTAATTTCAGATTTAACTCATCTGATTTCACGTATTTCACTTATATGAATTCTGATTGGTTATTCACATAACCATTTAATTTATAATCTTACTCGATTATAATAACAACCAATATATCCAATATATATCAAAATATACGTTGGGTAAAATTATTTTCATTTACCCACTTTCAAAACATATCGTGACGGTTCATCGTATTCAAGTGTTTATCAACTCCTACCGATACAGTGGATCAAACTAATCGACCAGAACTCATAAACTACTCAACCAATAAATCTTCACAATATAAAATTATTTTTATATCATATACAAAAACGTTCACTCGTATATATACACTCAATCTCAGTCTAGGGTATTACTAACCCTATCTCTACCGAGTCACGCCACAAAGCCAAGTAATTCTTAACTTAAGCTCTGATACCAACTATAACGACCCGGATTTTCGGCGACTTTGGTTATCGACATAAACACGATGTCGATAACCAAACCATCGAAAAATCCTGGTAATTAGTGAAAGAAATTAGAGGGTGAGAATAGATAAGATAGAAACTTAGAATAGAAGAAGAAGAAGAACACAACATCAGAGTAACACGAACCTCACAGCGGAACGAATAAATATATTTCATAACATAACTTTGAAATACAAATATGTACTTGAATATACATATCATTATCAAAGTACAGCACTTACAACACAGCGGAAATAACTATAGCTATATGATCCTGAAGCCTCCTGCTCCAGCTCTTCAAGTGTATCTGTAAAATCCCGACTACTTGACTGCCCATACAAATTTAGGCACCCAAGAGTTTAGGGAAAACAGCAAAGTAAACTTCGAGTCAGTCATGGGACTGGTATGAGTAAAACAGTTTAAAAACAGTTCGAACAAGTAACCGATATCTTATAAGACCACGCCGCATAACGGAACGGGTTTTTCCCTTATGAGAATCCAATGATAACTTTATATCAAAAACCTTTTGATATAATAATAATGTCTATCAACAACAGTATATATATATATATATATAATCATCTAGCAGAACGCTTTCATCTCACGTTCTACATATATTGTATACAATCAAAACTGCAAGCACGTATTGGGTAATGGATTTCCAACTATGACAAGGTATGGAACCACCTTTCGCTCGTGTACCTCTAGAGAGGAATACACTGGGTTCAACAAGAACATCTTGCAACCCGGCCACACATAACCGACCACTCATTTCGCTTGAGCGTATCGAATGTATATCACCAACGGCTGGGATCAGCAACCGTTTCCCGAATGGGACAGCATCAACAATAGATTTTTGGAAATAAATGAAACTCTAGATCAGGTGATTATACACCCTACTTCGGTGCGACCGACTTAGCTATGCTGCCTGCCCGATTTCTGTCATTTACCGGATTATGAGGCCAGAAGCTATGCTTTAACATCACATCAGATTCACTTTGAATGCCACATTGTCAAATCCATCAAATCACCGATTTACGTCCTCAACCATACATTACGCGTTAGCTAAAAGAAGTTTCCTTCTCCGCTTCCACTATTGGTACAGTTGGAGAAATCAATATACGTGATCGTCTGGACATACTCTGTCAGACATCCGTCCATACAAGTCACCCAAGAACAGGATGAACCGAAGGCACTATTCTGTAAACAGGATAGCCCTTGCATAACTCCGTCCTCAATTTCCCTTGGCATATATGATTCGCAACGCTTATGCCAATACAGAGTGGTTCTTTGGATAATAATCCAACCGGTCTCTCCATATTAACAATGTTAAAATGGTCAAAACTTCGATAGTCTATGATTTAACTATCGATTAAAAACAGATGTGCAAACAACGATATTATTTCCAAATGGAAATTATATCGATAAATCATTATTCAACATTTATCTCTTTATTTCATTAATTTACTTATCTCCTGTTTCCCTATATTCAATATTTCTTATTTTCTAACTTTAGAAAATATATGTTATTTACATTGGAAAACATTTCCATTTCTTGTCTTCTTTATTAGAAAACATTTCGGGTTTCTTATTTGGAAAACATTTCCAAAGCTTCTTCATTGGACTTAGACAGATGTTTAAACAACCATCGCTATGCCAACTCAAACCATTTCCTTTACTGCCGAACCTTAACTATTCCTTAGTTAAAAACGAAGCCAATCAAGTTGGGGTAGAACTACCTCTCAGACCTTAACTGAACAACATTTCTAACTTTGAAATAGCAAGGTTCACTTTATATTTCTTTAACTAACTTCCTTACTTAACCCTCCTTCGAATAGCTATATTCGATTTACTCTATTTGATTTACTCTATTCACTTAACCCCTTTCGAATAAACTATATTCGATTTACTAACTTTATTCGAATAAACTATATTCTGTTAACTCCTTTTACTTTAACTCTAATCGATTAACTAACATCGATTAACTCCTTTTACTTTAACACCAATCCATTAACTAACATCGATTAACTCTTTTTAACTTTATCATTAATCGATTAACTAACATCAATTAACTCCTTTTACTTTATTCTCTAATCGATTAAACTAACATCGATTAACTCCTTTGCTTTAGCACTAATCGATTAACTAACATCGATTAACTCTTTTTAACTTTATCACTAATCGATTAACTAACATCGATTAACTCCTTTTAACTTTAACTCTAATCGATTAACTAACATCGATTAACTCTTTTTAACTTTATCACTAATCGATTAAACTAACATCGATTAGCTCCTTTGCTTTAGCACTAATCGATTAAAATAACATCGATTAGCTCCTTTATTCTATTCGAATAAACTATTCATTTATAAAGATTTACTTTTAGTAACAGTTCTTCACTTTACAAATGATTTCCCTTTTATAAAACTCTATTTGTTTTAAAAACATTTTCCCCTTTTTATTTACTTTCGAAATATTTCCTTTTTATAAAATCTGTTGATTTTATAAACTCCCTTTTATTTCAATATACATTGAAATAATTCTTTTTACATCCCAAGGTCTTTTATGATATTTAAAATATCGAATAAAAATGATCAACATCATTCCAACACCCAAAATCCATAACAGATTATATAACACATCATATATCACAATATATGAAAATAGTAAAATAAATGTTGAGGAATCCAGTTGGATTCCTCCAACCTGTTTCCCTGCATCACAGATGTTAAACAATAAAATCAACATCACTTTCAGTTCTATATGATACATTCTGTTTAACAGAATCAATATAGAAATTTAACTAACTGACTAGCAGTTCAATCAAACAGTCAACATACAGTCAATCAGCCAATTTCTAACAGTTCTAAAAATACAACATGAAATTATAAACTGTTCAGAGTTAGTGAGATTTACTCACTTTGGCGCGTTAATCGTTAAATAACGGTTTGCGTTATTTGATTCAGTCGGACAATTTATTTCGCCATAAATTGTAACGGGCTCGGATTCACTCCCAGTCAGCTCCATTGTGAAGCTCCCGTCCATACGGTCCCAACGCAACTTACGGTTCGTCAATCTGATATCGTACGAGAATGTTATGAATTTTATAAGTCAAATACACACTTAAATAAAACTTTAATTTGTTTAAAGAATTAGGCCTCACCCCCTATATCTCAGCCCATTACCATCATCCGCACCCATAAGATATTCCTCCCCCCCCCCCCAATACACATCTCGTAATTCCTTCCCCCATTTGTTTTGAAATCCTTTTCTCACTTTCCAGAAAAGGGCCGCCCACTTTTTTTGTATTTTTTTTATTTTGGGCTCCACCTTTTCGTAAGGCCCATCAGCTCACCCCCCCCTTAAAGCCCAATACCCACACCAAAACCTTTCTTCCCTGATTGGAATTACTGTCGTGACTTCCTGTATACTTCCAATGCCATAGCCGCACTTTAATCTCCTCACCGCTCCTTCAGCTCATCACGAAATCAAAAACTAAACCCACCATCGAACTCATCTTCGGAACCACTTCCCTCTCATACCCACAACGTCGAACTCGACATTACCATCTCAGATGCGATTTGACAGCATCTCGAGTCCTTCAAGCAACCGCAATGAACTCGTTTGAGTTCGAGCCTCCTCAAAATCCACACAGACACTTCATTCGACGCTCTTAACCCAAACAAATCACAAAGACTTTGAATCGATGCCCAAAATCGAATAAACCCCACACCGAGCTGCTGTACAAATGTTGAGCGAGTCAATTGAGATGCGATTGGAACAAAACTCATCTCTGGTGGAAGGGCTTCTCACGGTGGATCCATATATCCTCGTTTGGATATTTATGGATTTTTATTGGGAATTTCTTTGATTTTTTTGAATGATCGAAGTCTTTCCTGTAATGGAAAAACTCACGGCGGAAACATTTTCACCACCGAAATGAATGTTTAGGGTTTGCACAAGTTGAGGGTATTATATATGATCTTTGTGTGGATGAAAAAATGAATGGTGGCTTGTTTATGTTCTCATTTTTGTTTAATAATGTCTGGTCTTCTTTAGTCCATCCATGCTTGTCCATTTGAAACTAACGTAACCTTTACATGCAACTCTACTCGTTTACGGATTTCTATCGACAGAGATAAACATACTGTTGTAATCAGCTCGGTGCCACGATCCCAAAAATATAATAATACCGGTAGATTTACTCATATTTTGATACCTCAAAATATTGATTTCAGGGTGCAAAATACTCCAAATAAAAAGTTGCTTATTTAATTAATTAAAAATTACCATAAAAATTCTAAAAATCAAATTATCGTAATGTCCCAAAAGAACCTTGTCTGAATTCACACCCGATATCTAGTTATTTTGAAATAACCGTTATGGCCGATAAACGATTCTATAACGACTATTCTGAAATTTGATTTGGACATATCTAAAAATCTACACGACGAAATCCCCTTTTTTTCTCTTCCACTTAAAAGATATACTTCACCAGCTCCGTACGTTTCTTGTTTCACAGAAATCCGGCTTAAAACGAATCCTGTACATTCGGTTGAAGTTCAAATCGCCAAATTACAAACTGCAACGCCATTTCAAGCTCGTTTATAATTATATTATAAACTATACGTTCAACTGTCAATGATTGAATATATTCGTTATTCAAATTCAATTCCAAGCTGAATTAAATATTACAGATGATCCGGTTCACACCATATCGTCATTTCAACCAATTCTGATTATTTCAGAATTAAATATATTATTTAATTTATTATTTTAATTAAATATTCATCATTATTTAATTCTACGACCATTTAATTCACTACATCACCATTGATATAATTAAATAAATTAATCATAATACCCCTGCCAATGCGGGTCATTATATTTTATTTAGGGTACAATTGAGTATGTTTGTAGGTTTTATATCTGCAAACCAGTATAAATCAATAAACTGTGTAACATAATGAAAATAAGTAGGTTTAATTTTGAAGTAGGGAAGAATTCCTTAAGTAACTAAATTCCACTTATATGATTTCATAATAAAATTTCACTACTTTTTAAATGATTTCATGGTTACTGCTATTGCAACCACTAAATGATGCAACTATGTTATGTCAAAATCAGTTTTTTCTCGGTTGTTCCATTTATGTATAAAAAATATTGTACCAAAAAATACTCCGAACTAAGTTGAATTCGAGGAAAAAGCGACTTTTTAACAAATCTAACAGTTTTCGCAAGCATTTAGCTTTCGTTAGCTAATTTACTGACGTCCATCGACTTTTGATCACTTTTCAGGTTTTAGCCTTGCAATTTTCTCGCCTTTTAGATGTCTTCATCATTTTGTATTATTAATGTGGTTGCTCAATACAATTTTATACTACTTACGGGATTTTTTTGTATTTATTTGAATGTGTTTCCATTTTAAATTTCTAATTTTAGCCCTCTGAGTCAATAAAATTTACAAGCATTGTTTATTTACTGTCAAACACTGACTGATTGAAGCATGTGGTCAACCCGGCATAAACATGTCATGGTTTTGTTCATTTTTGATTCTAACCTAAACTAGTACTTTTTTTTGAATTTTGAAGGAGATAACTTTGTTCATGAATATCCAAATTGTGATAAACTTACTTCTAATATAAACCTTTTTTACCAAAAAAAAATAGGAATCGATTTCCTTTTTTTCATGGATCTGATGAATTTTCACTCATATTTGATATGGTATACAATTTAATCTTATAGCCCAGAGACAGGTTTAGGATAGGATAATTATTTAAATAATTTGGAAAGGTAGAGTTGGCTTTGTATAAAATCATCATATGCAATAGTTGATTGGTGAGATTGAGGTTTCCTGGTGGTTTTATTTGTTATGACTGTAATAGTATAAAAATAAACATCTCCTTATAAAGTCGGACTTACCTTATTACAGTTATTGAATATGTCTTGGTTTCATGTAAATTTGATACTCAAACCCAATGGTCTGATATAAATTAAAGCTATAAAAAGATCGTTCTTCAGTAAAATAAAGAATGTTTACTGAATATATCCTGGTTCATAAGTAATTTTGTACTCATACAGAACAGTGTCACATAAATATGACAAATTGCAGTTACAAAAAGATTGTTATTTAATAAAATAAAGAGAAGCTTAATCCATGTCAGAATACAATGATTTTTGCATATCATAACTTATAACATACAAATTATAAATATATGTTAAGATCTAACTAAATATCAGAAAAGACCTTTAGTTTCCTGCTATAACATGGAAACCACTTTTCCTTTATAGCTTGGATCAATTTTACAGTCAGAAATTTAGTTTAATCACATGATTTCTTTCACCATTTGTACTCATGCTTCATTTCACTCTATTTGGCTATTGCCTTATACTACATGCTTCTGTTTAGCAGGCTGTCATTCCTCATTTTTGTTTTTTAAAAACCTGTTATCTGAACAGACTTTTCTCTATTGTAAAATTGCCATTCAATTATAAAAACTGATTTTTAGGGGCCTTATATTTTTATATCATTCTTAAAGCATTGATTTTGTATGCTTATTCTGATATTCATGCATATATACTTGTTATCCAAACAGACTTTATAAGGAAATGTTTATTTTTATACTATTACAGTCATAACAAATAAAACCTTTAGGAAACCTCAATCTCACCAATCAGCTATTGCATATGATGATTTTATACAAATCCAACACTACCTTTCCAAATTATTTAAATAATTATCCTATCCTAAACCTATCTCTAGGCTATAAGATTAAATTGTATACCATATCACATATAAGTGAAAAATGATCAGATCCATGGAAAAAAAATGGATTCCTATTTTTTTGGTAAAAAAAAAGGTTTATATTAGAAGTAAGTTTATCACAATTTGGATATTCATGAACAAAGTTATATCTCCTTCAAAATTCAAAAAAAAAGTGTTAGTTTAGATTAGAATCAAAAATGAACAAAACCATGACATGTTTGTGCCTGGTTGACCACATGCTTCAATCAATCAGTATTTGACAGTAAATAAACAATGCTTGTAAATTTTATTGACTCAGAGGGTTAAATTAGAAATTTAAAATGGAAACTCGTTCAAATAAATAAAAATAAAACAAAAATTCCTGTCAGTAGTATAAAATTGTATTTAGCAACCACATTACATAATACAAAATGATGAAGACATCTAAAAGGCGAGAAAATTACAAGGCTAAAACCTGAAAAGTGAGCAAAAGCAGATGGACGTTAGTAAATCAGCTAACGAAAGTTAAATGCTTGCGAAAACTGTTAGATTTGTTAAGAAGTCGCTTTTTCCTCGAATTCAACTTAGTTCAGAGTATTTTTTTTTTTTTTTTGGTACAACATTTTTTATACATAAATGAAACAACCGAGAAAAAACTGATTTTGACATAACATGGTTGCATTATTTAGTGGTTGCAATAGTAGTAACCATGAAATCATTTAAAAAGTAGTGAAAGTTTATTATGAAATCATATAAGTGGAATTTAGTTACTGAAGGAATTCTTCCCTACTTCAAAATTTAACCTACTTATTTTCACTATCTTACACAATTTATTGATTTATATTGGTTTGCAGATATAAAACCTACAAACATACTTAATTGTACCCTAGATAAAAGGTAAAAGGTTTTATATCTTTCTATGTCATCTTGCTACTTTGTTATATTAAAGCCTGTAAATTAAATTTTAAGTGAGACCACTAAAGGGGATTTAATTATGCATTTTTTCTAAAAAGTTACATTATCATTCAAAGTCAATTTGGCAAGATATAGCATTTCTACTCTTTATTTAATCACATATAACTTGCAACTGCTGCAAAGGGTCAATTGAAGGACAAGAAGAACAAATTGAAGAACAAGAAGAATATTGAGAAAGCAGGAGATTCTATTGATGAAATAATATATTTCTAGTACAAAAAGTAATGAAATAAAGACATGTATATATAGGAAAGCATTGCAACGGCTAATTGTAAATTACAAATCATACTAAATATAACATAACGGCTAATTGTAAATTATAAATCATACCAAATATAACATAACGGATAACTGTAAATTATAAATCATACTAAATATAACATAACGCGTTTACACGCGCCTATGTAAATAATGGATTCGAATATGTATTCAGGACACCACTTTTTTTCTTCATTATGCCCCCTCAGTTCGAACTAGGGTTTCCTATTTCATTTCCGCCACCATCAACTACTTTCAGCTCCTCTCTTTATCTCACAAAATTCTTGGTCGATAATGCTTTTGTAAGAGCGTTAGCTCGCTGATAGTAAGCAGGAATATGACAGACAATTAGCTTTCCATTTTGCGTCCTTTCTCTCACAAAATGAAGATTGATTTCAAAATGCTTTGTCCTTGAAGTTGGATTGGTTTGAGGGAAAGAGAAACCGTACTTTTATTATCGCACCAGATAATTTCGTGTTAAATGCAACCCTAATTCTTCCATCAACGTTTCAATCCATGCTACTTCTGCAATTGCACTTGCGAGAGCTCTATATTCAGCTTTTGTACTAGATCTGGATGTATTCTGTTGTTCCTTAGTGCACCAGGAAATTATGTTGTTGCCAAGATAAACACAGTATCCTGATACAGATCATCTATCATCAACATAATTTGCCCAATCAGCGTCGCTAAAGCACTGTAAGAAAAATTTTCTCTCTGATTTTATAATTATTCCTAAATGCTTTGTCCCTTTCAAATATCTCAAAACCCTTTTTAAGGCAATCCAATGTTCTAATAATGGATTTTGCATAAACTGACTAAGCTTGTCTACACTGTAACAAATATCTGGGCGAGTAATTGTTGCATAATGCAGTGATCCTATTAAACTCCTGTACTGTTTTGCATTAGTGATGGCTTCCCCTTTATGTTTAGATAAGTGTATATTACTTTCATTGGTGTTGGTAGATGTTTGGCATAATGCATGTTGGCCCTGTGCAAAATTTCAGAAATATAATTTTCCTGGGATAAAATCAAATTTCCTTTACTGTGTTTGATAATTTGAATCCCAAGAAAATATTTTAACTCTCCTAAATCTTTAATAGCAAAATGTTGATCCAATAATTGTATGATTTTTCTTATCTCTTGATCATTTTCTCCTATGATTAACATATCATCCACATATACTAAAATAAAGATAGTTCCTTGCCTACTCCTTTTCATGTATAATGAGTTGTCAGACTTAACTTGAATAAAACCTAAATTTAATAATGTCATCTTGAGTTTCTCATACCAAACCCTTGAAGCTTGCTTGATTCCATAGATTTCTTTATAAAGCCTGCAAACCCTTTTATCATCATAACTGTATCCTTCAGGTTGTTGCATGTAGACTTCTTCAGTTCATTCTCCATTCAAAAATGCATTGTTCACATCAAGTTTTTTTATATTCCACCCCTTACTTAAGGCAACAGTTAAAATTATCCTAATAGTAGTGTGTTTTATAACTGGAGAAAAGGTTTCATTGAAATCAAAACCAAATTGTTGTGCATAACCTTTAACTACCAGTTTGGCTTTGTATTTGTCAATAGATCCATCAACCTTTCTTTTTATCTTATATACCCATCTAAAACCAATAACATTCTTGTGTGTTGGTGGTACAACAAGTTCCCAAGTTTTGTTTTTCATAAGAGCTTCATATTATGTATCCATGACCTTTTTCCAATTTCTTGACTTTAGTGCTTGAGTGAAATTAAGTGGTTCAGTTTCAGTGATGGCCACATTATAGAATTTGGTTTAAAAATACCACTTTTTGATCTAGTAGTCGTGTGATGCCTGCTTTGATGTTGTTGTGCCTGTTGTGATTGTTGTTCTTGTTGTGATATCATTGTATTGTTGTTGCTTTGCCTGCTACCATCATAATCAGTGTTGTGCATATTATTATCATCTTGACTTATTTCTGTGTCATCAGAATTTCTTTCTCCTGATCCGTTGATGTGCATACTTATTTCTCTTATATCCTCAGCTTGTGTGCCTGAATGTTCATTGTCTTTAATTATTTCAAGAGTAACTAGTCTAAACTCCACAGTCTTAATATATTCCACTCTATTGTCTTCTTTGGAATTATGTCTATCCGCATAAGGAAATTTACTTTCATCAAATATCACATGTCTTGAGACATAAGTTCTACCATTCTTCTCAAGACATTTATAACCTTTTTGATTTTGAGCATAGCCAATATATGTGCATGGACTTGACCTCATACTTATTTATGTTTATTGTAATCTCTCAGACATGGAAAACACAGACAACCATATATTTTTAGAAACTTATAGTCTGGTGTAACATTGTATATCATCTCATGTGTAGTTTTATTATCTAGGATCTTAGTGGGTAACATGTTTATAAGAAAAACCGAAGTAAACAAGGCTTCATTCCAATACTTCATGGGTAATGACCTTTGTGATAACAATGTTAAACTAGATTCTACAATGTGTCTGTGTTTTCTTTCAACCAAACCATTCTGATCAGATGTGTGAGGACTTGTTAATCTGTGTTTAATTCCTCTTTTAGCAAAATAATCATCCAAAGGTTTGAATTCTGCCCCACCATCTGTTTGCAAAATTTTGACATTACAATTAAATTGCTTTTCAATATGAGTTATAAGTTGTATAACTATGTTAGAAGTTTCATATTTATTTTTTAGCATATATATCCAAGTATATCTCGAATAGGCATCTACAAAAGAAAGATAGTACCTGTGCCCCTGATATGAATTTAGAGGTGTTGGCCCCCATAAATCTGCAGCTACAAGTTCCAGTGGCATGTTGTTCCTGGTTTCAGAATTACTAAAAGGGAGCTTGTGGATATTTCCAAGCTGACAATGTGTACATGTGTGTTTAACAGGTGCATTTTTAAAAGCAACATTATTAATAGATAAAAAAAGCAATATTATTAATAGATAAAAAATTTCTTACGGTTTAAAATTTTTGATGTCCAAGTTTCATATGCCATAAAGTAATATTATCTAAAACAGTATTTCTATTACAACGCTTATTACTACTACAATCATTATTACTACAAGCATCCACATTGTTGTAACAGACTTCACCACTTGAATTTCCAGTCTTCAAGTTGTTAAATCTGTAAAGCCCATTATGTAGACCACCCTGTAGTAATATTTCATGACTTAGAATATCTTTGACTAAGCAAAATTTTGGGTAAAACTCAAAATATACACAATTATCATTGGCAAATTTTGATGCACTTAAAACATTTTTATTTATGGTAGGAACCCTAAGCATGTTAATTAGTTGAAGTTGTCTTTAACCTAGAATAGCACCTTTGCTAACATGTGTTATATTTGCAGTCTCACCATTGCCCATATGTAAATTTTTCATACCTGAGTAATTTTTGCTTCCAATGTTCAAATTCTGAAGATTATTAGTAATATGACAGGTTGCACCTGAGTCTGGATACCATTCCTCAAAATTACTTTCATCACCTTTGTCTACATCATTACTATTTTGACTGTCATTGTTGCCTTTGCTTAAGTTTATTGTAGCAAAATTTGCCTATGTTCCTTTCTGAGAAAAACTGCCTTGACTGTTTTGAGAAATATTATCTGAATTGTACCTAAAGTAACATTTATTGCCATATGACCAAATTTTTGGCAAATTTGACATTTTACACGATTGTTATTATTCCATTGGCCTCTTCCACGACCTCACTGAGGCTGGAAACCCCCTCTTTGTGCTTGAAAACCTCCACTTTGTGGTTGAAATCCTCCTTGAAAACCTCCTCTTTGTGATTGAAAACTTCTTGAATACTGATTTTCTTGTCTGTTTGAATCATTATTGTAGTTGTTTCCTTGTTGATTATTTTCAGTTGCTGCATAGTTGACAAAAAAAATCACCTTTTATGGTTTTTCTTTGTTCAATCCTTCCTTCATGAGCAAGTAGAGCAAATCTAACAAACTGCAAACCAGATAATGTTTGTTGAGTAGCAATAACAGTTACTAATGAGTCATATTCCTCATCAAGTCCACCAGTGATAAACAATATTTGATCACTATCACTTATCTTATGCCCAACTGCATTTAATTTATCACAAATATTTTTAATTTTGCCTAAATATTCTTTCATACTCGTGCCTTCTTTTCTGGAGCTTTGTAAATCCCTTCTATACTGAATTATCCTTGCTGCAGACTGAAAACTAAAAATTTGCTCAATAGATGACCATATTTCACGAGAATTGGTATATCCTACTATCTGTGATAACAAATTTGAATTTATAGATGACATAAGCCATGATGATAATAGATTATCCTGCTTTTGATATCTAACATAGTCTGGATTTGAAATAGTGCTACCATCTTAATTCAAACTCAGGACTGGCGGTATTGTTATGGTTCCATTGATGTATTCCAATAGTCCATAACTTTTAAAGTAACTTCAACTTGATATTTCCATAATATATAATTGTCTTCATCAAGAGATGTGGTAATAATTTGGCTTTTCGATTTTATTAGTATGGGGGTGTTTGGTGGTGGATCAGCACTTGTGCTGAGCGTAGCTACAGACGTGGCTTCATTATCGTTGGCCATAGTTGATCAGAAAAAATATTGAGCGAGGTAAAAGCAGGAAATTGCAGTCAATGTAAAAAGATGCAAAAGATGAAGAGCAATAATAAGGTATATAATGTACGCCTGGCACGCAATATCAGATCTTGTAGCCGCCTTTGTGCTTGGCAAGTCAAGACAGATATTTGTAGCCGCTACAAATAAAAATATCTATGATTAGGAGAGGTTCAATAAACTAGCAGCCTGTTGATCTAGGCATGGCTAGTTTTCAGACCGATGATCCAAAATAATCAAGAGTTGGATGTCCCTTCGATGATGATAAAAAAAAAACTAAGGAGACAAATAAAATAAAACAACGCTTGGTTGATAGAAAGCCTTTCGGCAATTTGCTCTGATACCAAATTGAAGGACAAGAAAAAAAATGGAGAACAAGAAGAATATTGAGGAAGCAGAAGATTTTATTGACAAAATAATATATTTCTAGTACAAGGAGTAAAAAAACAAAGGCATGCATGTATAGGAAATCATTGCAACGGCTAATTGTAAATTACAAATAATACTAAATATAACATAACGGCTAATTGTAAATTATAAATCATACTAAATATAACATTACGGCTAATTGTAAATTATAAATCATACTAAATATAACATAATGCGTTTACACGCGCCTATGTAAATAATGATTGCGAATATGTATTCAGAAAACCTCTTTTGTCTTCATTAGGGTCATTGCACAAAATCTATGGAAAAAAGAATTTGCACAGTGACATAAATTAAAATGGAGTTTGGTACATGCAGTTGTAACCTGGATAATAGAAGACAACAAACATCGCCAAGCATATTCAAATGAAACTACAAGCAAAAACATGAAGCTGAAACATAGTGAACCCATAATCAATTTGAAAGTCCGTAAAAAATCAGAGAGCCATAGTTTAATATGAAGATTGCATTAATAATTATTTATAACTCAAGACTTTAACTTTTTTGGCTTTGTATGTTTGTCACAATCTAGATATGTCACTATAAAAATAACATTTCAAATACCGGATGCAAGCTGAAACTTTGTAAACCTACATGGGTGGAAATCTAATTTATTATACTACCACCACAGAACATTTTTCCAAGTCTGAAATAGGGGAGGATTGGGCCTACAGGCAGACATAAAATAAATGTGGCTACCATTTCAGTGTTGTTTAGGTATTTCAACAATCAGAACTTTTAAGATCTGCACGCTAGAAAAAAACTGAAACAAACAGAGGGTAAAAAAAGTAGTTTAAACCATAATCATGAACAAAAACAACTCATGGTTTTCAGTCCAATAAGTACTGTCGCTTCTAGCGGATATGGTAAAAATTCATTGTCAAAAGTTCGCTGGGGATAACCACATACCAAGTTCATGGGAATTTTTTGTACTTTTCATTCCTCATGAATTCATTGTTAGAAACATTAGCGAGAAGGAGATAAAAAAAGTAAACAAAGAAAATTAAAACAATTTGGTAAATCCATATACAGTAAACATAAAACAAAAGCTAACCTAAAACACGAACCAAAAGGCATAGATGGACCAAAAAAAGAATCGTATAATGAACATATTAGGACTAAACCAACCGTAACTTAAAAAGGAATGATAATACTATTATTGAATCATTATGAGATACAACGCAATTTCCACATCAAGGTAAAATAGGTTTGTAGGAAGTTTAATATTTCTCTTTCCAGACGACGGGGAGAACGTAGATATATCGATCTCGTGGATAGCAAACAACTAAAAAGATGCTAAAACTCAAAATCGACAAACACAAGAGGAAAGTGGAGGGAAAATGCGTACTTTAGAGACGGAGTAAGGGCAAAATCCATCAAGGGCTCGGTGATGAAGACGGCTGGAGGGAGTGATTACCGAAGGGTGGATGGGAAAATAATCGAGGAAAAGGCAATGGAGAGGAACCCATAGTGAATTTTCCAAGCGAACTTTTTTCCCTTTCCTTTCTAAAAGAAATGCGGTATAATCAGATGAGGCAAAAGAGGAAAGCGAGAGAAGGTTCCGGTAGTAATATAATCGTATATATACTTTGCTTCCGCCTTTAATACGATAGACGCATATAATTTATTTTATCGTCTATTTTGCGTCTGATTATACAATGACCAGTCGCAAATAGCTATATTAAATTTTCGTTCCTTATTTGTGTCTGTTTTCAATTAGAAAAAGATGCAAATTGTATTATTTGAATCTGTTGTTTATACATCAGATGCAAATGAAGAGACGCAAAAAACAAGTTCTGTACTAGTGTAGTACGTCAGCCTCCTGCTCGTCATCGCACAGCATCATCAGAACCAAAACCTACTACCTGCTGTCTCAGTTTACTCACCAACACAATTCATGAGCAGTCCAAGGTAATAAGAGGAAAACATAAAACCTTAAGTCAGACAACAGTCTTTGTGAGCGATAAAATAACTAGTAACAGATACATAGGATATATGAGTATAACAGTTCAGTCATCTAATCTGTCTTTACAACCCAATGAGTTAGCTCAGGATAATCATCTATTATATGCCATTTAGGATAGAAAAGGACATCCCCAATCTCGTTTCTCTTCGATGACCCACGGTGATAGACTAAGCAGAGAAAATAAAGAAGAAAGCAAATAATCAATCACAACATCCATAGCATCCAATATCCTAGCTATCACGGGCTAAAGCCTTGAATACATCAATCAACGAATGATTGGCTATTGCTTTTCGCCAATGGTTGATGGAGAAGCCCGGTTTTTGTCAAAATGCCATAGGTCATCAACCGTATGTTTGCTTCAATATCTAAGACAACTGGATCACTCCTAGAGATCGATCCAGGGTACACAATCCACCTTCATCATAATGGGCATCCCTACGATAGCCTTGTTTTAGTTCCACTAGAACCTTCGATAACCAGTGGTTCCTTAGCACTTCATATCCTTCAAGCCAACATCCTCGATGACTTCATCTTTACTCCAAGACACTTCTCGAACAACTCTATTATCATTTATGATCGACTCCCATCCTGAGTCAATCTGTCATCATACTAAATCGTATATCATCCCACAATCATTATAACATCAATTCAGCTCCGACAACTCCAACTTGAGTTCAAAATCTAAGAACCATCAATCTTTGAGTTGCACATTAACCATCTGAAGTCCAGTCATCACTAAACTTCACCAGCAACCCCCAGAAGCCATCACAATGAAAGCTCCAAAATATCAACCCACCATCATGCTTCATAATGGATTGGTACCGGTCCAACATTCACGGACCGGTACACGTCCTCACATTTAGTAAAATATGGCTTAGTGTCTCGACCACCCTGCTACTCTCCTCGAGTACTACCTACAAGTCCAATTCCATAGCAAAATTCCAAACGTGCTAAAACCTTTATCGGTCCATCATTTGCAGGCAGCCTCGATTTATCACCACGATGCCATGGTATAAATTTCACCATGCTTCGACTTATCCCAATGGATTAGTACTGGTCCGTCGACCATGGATCGGAATCTGTTTATACACTTAGAAGATTTCAAGATGAAATTTTCTAAGTGTTATCCCAATGTCCTCCCAAGCTCCTCTGCCAAGTTTCACCTGAATCTGATTGTTTGAACCTCCGATTTGCCATGTTCTTCTATCCTTATTTCCACAGAAAACAATTCTATCAAGAAACTCGAGCAATGCAATCAATTTCAATCAAAACGAATAGTGATTCATGTTAGAGTTTATGACCTAGAGGAATTCCATTCGATGTGATTAATAACACTGTAGATGTTATATTTTATTTTGAATAAAAGATTTGATTATGTTATATGTACTGCATAATATAAATATTGACATAATAAAAATCCTTAGAATAATATTACAAAATTATATAGTTTCAAGTAAGTGACTTGAACATGAGATTATATAGTATAATAAGTATAATAATTCTTAAATGTCCCTAGTCAAGTTTTATTGTATATAGGACAAAAATAGAACACTGAGACTAATATGTTGATTGACTGATGATCATATCTCCTTGATCATTAATATATGTGATATTAATGTCAATGTATTAGTGAATAGTGTATTGGGCCGACACAACATGAGAAAACTTCATAGAGCATGATTAATAGAGTCATAAGTAATTCGCATAGTAACAATGATGTAATGGTCCTCAAACCTGAAATCATAATATATTTTATTTGAGGATACTTTTGTTTTGATATCATCAAAAGTTACTTTTAACCGAGTAGATGATAAAGGTGATTATCGGATACATCTCGAATCGATTAAATAATATGAATGATCCAAATGAAATTTAATCCTATGATATAAGTAGTGATATCCATGGGCCTCTTGATTGAGTAAGATTATGAAATACATGGCAATGCACAAATATTGATTTGTTTTATATAATCTTCTCATCGATCAAGATAAAATGATTAAATTATAAAGAGGATGATACGCTCCATGCCTCGAGTTTAATCTTGGATATAATAGTTAAAAGGATTAAACTACGGTGAAACAATGGTCATAGAAAAGGTTGTATCGAATTGTTGATTTTATTATAACTTGGGTAACAACAATGTATTGCTAGATGCCACTCACTATTTATAATTTTAAATATGATTTAAATTATTGCCAACATTGTAGTATCCTATAGGTCACACACTTAGAGCGTTAAAAAGGGAGAAGCAATCTTTGGTCAAGTAAAAAATATCAAACCGTTGATATTTTTAATGTAAGAATGGGTATACCAGTTTTGGTTCCTTTATTTTTGGTTTACCTTTTATTTTAAATGAGAGAATACACTTTCCTTTAATATACAAAAATTACACAGAACCCTAATATCGAAGAAACCAAAATTCAAAAATGGGTAGTAACATTTTCTCCCTTTTTCTATTCGATTCGTATGACGATCAATGAGAAGTCGTTCGTGTGGATACCTGTGGAGACGTCGTCTCATGTGGTGGCATTTGCGATTCAATTGATTCTTCTTCGATTATCATTATGGATTCGCAATCCCTAAAATGGTAAGATTACTCGATTTATTTATATTCGCATAAATCCTGTTATTTAGAGTTGAAATTTTTTAAATTCCACCCTCGATTGATCCGTAAAACCCTATTGTGTGTTAAGCCCCTTTTATTTTGTCATGCTTCTTGTTAACGTATGCTCCAGATTGCAACTGATCAAGAATTATGAGGACACTGAACAGAGATAGAAAATAAGAAGTAAAAGGTAATAACCTGACTTTATTGAATTTTAGCAAACATTCATTGAAATTTACTGAAAAGTTAAGAGAGAATAACTCCCATAAAAATCTGAACACCTATAATGAGGACATAACACTCATATTTATACAGTTATCACCTCTCTATATAGACCTTAAATTTAAGCCCAAAATAATTCATTAACAAACCCTGTTTTACTGCAGTGTGTACACATGTGTTCTTGTGCACACGCACCACCCATTCGACATCAACTGCGGTTTCCAGGGGTTAGGGTTAAGATCAGAGAGTCTTTAGTGTCTCCCCTATATTGCCAGCTGTCCCTCATCTCCAGTGATGACATGGCTTTTCCCTCTTCGTCTTTACTGATTAAAGTGCTCGATGAATGCCATAAAGTTTTTTCTTCTTGCAAACATTTCCAGCATCAGACCTAACATCTTCTTTTCTCTTCAAATCCATGGTGGATATATTCTGGTGCATAACACTCCCCTCCCCTTCAAAATTTGACCTTGTCTCAAGGTCAAAAGCTGGAAATCTTTTGACTAACAAATAGTAATCTTCCCAAGTCGCTTCATCATCTCTTCTCTACTTCCACTTCACCAAAACTTGCACCACTGCCTTGTTGTTCCTCGGAGAAATCCTTCTGTCCAGTATAGCCTTTGGCTCATCGATTATTTCATCTACGAACGTGGGATCATTTTGTTTTACTATAACACCCTTCCCTAACCTTTTCTTCAATTGAGACACATGAAATACAGGATGAATTCTTGCAGTAATGGACAATTCTAATTCATAAGCCACGGATCCCACTTTTCTAATGATCTTATAGGGGCCATAATACTTCGCTGAAAGCTTGTTCGTTTTAGCTTGACTCACAGAGAATTGCCTATACGGCTGTAGCTTCAAATATACTCAATCACCCTCCTTAAATTGCCTCTCTGATCGATTTAAGTCAGCAAAATTCTTCATTCTTTCCTACGTAATTCTCAAACTGTCCTTTAGTAACTGAAGCACAATGTCCCTGGAATATAACTCTTGTTTGACTTGTGGTATTTTGGCAGTCTTGGGTACATAGGTTAGTAGTGTAGGTGGTGCAACACCATAAACAACCATGAAGGGTGTCATGTTAATGGAACTCTGCCAGCTGGTGTTATACCAGTATTCAGCCACTATGAGCCATTTTGACCATTCGCTAGGTTTATGGCATACAAAGCACCTAAGGTAACTCTGTAGTATCTTATTCATTGCTTCAATTTGCCCATCCGATTGTGGCTGATAAGCTGAACTTAACTTCAATGTGCTACCTTGCAGCTTCATGAGTTCTTGCCAAAATGAGCTAGTAAATATTGCATCTCGATCAGAAACTATGTTGTTTGGCATGCCATGGAGTTTAAAGACACCATCAAAAAATATCTGTGCCACTTGCTGAATCGTATAAGGATGTTGCAATGGAAAAAAATGCGAGTACTTTGACAACCTATCAATCACCACATATATAACAGTATATTTGTTACTTTGGGCAAACCTGTTATGAAGTCCATAGATATATCCCTCCAAATTGTTTCAGGTGCTGGTAATGGCTGTAATAATCCAGGAATTTTTATATTTTCATGCTTATTTTTTGGCAAACTTCACATTCCTTCACAAATTTTTGTACATCAGCCTTGAGACCCTTCTAATAAAAAACCTTCTTTAGTCTATGTTGAGTCTTCCTTGACCCTGCGTGACCACCTAAGGGTGTGGCATGATGTTCATTTAGTAATACTCGGATAATGTCTCTACAATCTTTAGTTATAAGTATTTTTCCTTATAATATAGCAGCTGATCAATCTCACCATATTTTCCAGTTAACTTGCCTTTTCTGAATTAATCAATAATTCTTTGGTATTTAGTTGATGTCCTCAATCTATCTTTCAACTCAATCAACCAACTGCCTTCAATAGTGGCAATGGCTCGGCACTGCTTACTAACAGCTTCACTTTGTTGTGCTTTAGGTAGCCTGGACAAGGAATCAGCAGCTGTATTTTCCCTTCCCTTCTTATACTCAATTCTGTAGTCAAAGCCGTGCAACTTGGCGAGCAATTTTCCTTGTATACCAGTGGTAAGTTTTTGAGTTAGAAAATGTCTTAAACTTTGATGATCTGTTTTTATAACAATCTCCTTCCTAGCAAGTATTGTGTCCACTTTTTTGTAGCTAATAAAACTGCCAGTAATTCCTTTTCATAAGTGGACAACAATAAATTTCTCCCCTTCAAGGCTTGGCTAAGGTATACGATGGGCTTTCCTTCTTAAGTTAAAACTGCTCCTATTCCCAAACCACTTGTGTCACATTCAATAATGAATTCCTTGCTGAAATCTGGCATACTTAATACAGGTGGGGTAGTTAGACATTCCTGTAAGTTTTTAAAAACTGCAGTTGCTTGTTCATTCCAGCAAAATGAATTTTTCTTCAAGAGGTCTGTAAGTGGCCTTGCAATGATTCCATATTGCCTAATGAATTTCCTATAGTAACCCGTGAGACCCAAGAATCCCTTTTAAATTCGTTGGTTGTGGCCAGTTCTTAACTGCACTTATCTTGTCTGGATCAACTGCAATTCCATTTTTTGTGATGACATGGCCCAAGTATTTGACCTGTTTTTGAGCAAAGGAGCATTTTGACAACTTAATCACCAACTGATTTTCCATAAGAACCGGCAAAACAAGATTTATATACCACAGATGCTTAGACAAATCTGGCTATATATTAGTTTGTCATCAAAGAAAACTAGTAGGAATTTTCTTAAATAGGGCTTAAATATTTCATTCAGAAGAGCCTGAAATGTTGATGGAGGATTTGTCAAGCCAAAAGGCATAACTACAAATTCATAATGCCCCTCATGTGTTCTAAAATCCGTTTTATGTATATCATTTGGGTGCATACGGATCTGGTGATAACCAGATTTAAGGTCTAGTTTAGTAAAAACACTAAACCATGCAATTCATCTAGTAAATCATCTATTAGGGGAATATGATACTTGTCTTTTATTTTTATTTTTGTTGAGTGCTCGAAAGTCCACACACATACGTCACGTCCCATCTTTCTTTCAAACCATTACAATGGGTGATGAATATTCACTGGTGCTTGGTCTGATAATACCGGCCTCGAGCATTTCCTTTATTAGTTTTTCTAACTCATTCTTGATGTGGTGGGAATGTCGATAAGGTTTTAAGCACACTGGTTTGGTTTCAGGTAACAGGGGTATTTTATGGTCACAATTGCGTGAAGGTGATAATTCTTTGTTAACAGTGATGACAGTGGGAAATTTGTTTAACAACTGTTGCACTTCAGGTAAGATTGCTATAGTGCCCTCATTGTCATTGTCACAATATTCTTTTGAGCATAAAAACAATGTCACTTGGCATTAAGCACTTTCCTTTAGTATGCTTTTGTTGTCCACTACTTTATTGCCTTTCTTAATCCCCTTCCATACATAATCTACCCCATTCAGCCGAAATTTAATCTGCATTTCTGAAAAATTAAAAGATACCTCTCCCAATCCCTTCATCCATTGTGCCCCTAAAACTATTTGACACCCCTCTATTGGTACGATTAACAAGTCAATGGGTACTACGCAGCCTTGACATTTGAATAAAACTCCTTTACATATACCACTACCATGTATTTTTTCACCATTAGCCACTTGCACCGTGTACTCAGCGGTTTCTTGCACAACCAAATGAAGTTTCTTGGACAGTTCTGAGTTGATGAAACTGTGAGTAGATCCTGAATCTACGAGCACTTCAACTAACTGCTTATTTATGTAACCTTCTACTTTGATCGTTGATTGAGAGGGAATGTTGCACATGGCACTCAAAGTAATGGAGTATGTTTATTCCTCTTCTTGGGTTGTAGCAGTAGTTATATCATTATGAGACTCTGCTTTTTCATCAATTGACACTTCTTCTTGATCTTCAACCGCCATATTATCATGCATTGACATTACACCTTCAATAATATAGATTTGCTTTGTTTTACACTCATGGCCTGGGTGCCACTTTTCATTACATCCAAAACATAGATTTTTCCTCCTTCTTTCAAGTATTTCTTGCGGTGTAAGTCCCTTTTTTTCACATTTGTCTCTTTGTTGACTGTATCTTTTTTAACAACCTTAGTTCCCCCTGTAGGTCTATTTGATTTAACTAATTTGGCCTTCTTTTTATTCAATGTCTTGCCTTCAAATACTTAGCCAAATTTACAGCGTGTTTGAAATCCACAGGATGCAATGCAAGAACATCAAATTTAATTTCATCCTTAAGCCCACCCATAAATTTTTCTAATAAGAATTGGTCGGGAAGGGCATCACACATGCTTTGTAAGTGTTCAAATTGAGATAGATAAGCCACAATAGTAGAGGTTTGTTTCAGGTTACAAGTATATTCATAGGGTTTCACGAATTCTTCAGGTGCAAACCTCACTAACAATTCATCTTTAAAGATACTCCAAGTTTCATAATTTTGTACCTTTTTTACGAGCCAGCCATACCATTTTCTTGCATCCTCTCTGAGGCGGAATGAGCAAGTAGGTACCCATTCATTTTTTGGTGTATGATGATACTGGAATAAATGCTCGACTTGATTGATCCATTCGATGACTTCTTCATTACCATTTTATATAGGGAAGTCCAATTTAATAACTGTGTTTTGCAACAATCTAGGCGGGTTTCGCGAATTTAAAGGGACAAGTGAATTGTTTCTGTTGGGAGCAGTAGTGTGGCTGTCGTTTTGTACAATAATAGGGGATGATAATGTAGAGGTTTCTTGATTCTGTCGAGCTTGTAGACGTTGGGATGGTTGTAACACCCCACCTCCACTAGGGTCACTCACAAAGGGAATGCCCTAGTTTTGGAGGGGTATTATCTAGTAAACAGGCACAAAGATAACACAAGACAGAACATAGATAAAATAGAGTATATAAAGCAGCGGATATAAACTTTAAAACCAAATCTCATTACTGAAAAATAGAGTCAAAACCTCTTACATCAAAATGCCAAGTCATTATTTCATTACATCAAGTTCTAAAGAAGCAAAGTACTTAAAACAACATAAGTAAAATATTATTCCCCAAAAAGAGCATGAGTGCAGCCACAGCATAACTCAAGACCAAACCGTACATGAGCTGTCAGAAAGCAAGCAAAGTCCAAGCTAAGAGCTAGAGTTTCCTCCCTGAGAACATGGAGGGGGGGGAATGAAAGACAAAGAGGCGAAAGAAAACGGGTTAGTCAAAAAGACTGGTAAGCCCTAGTGACTATCAGCATAGAAACTAGTAAAGTTAACAAGACATGAATAAACTGGAATTAAACATAGGAATGATGATAAGTCTGGCATGATAACTAAGCTAACAAGATAACTCAAGTCTAACATTGCGTGTTCAAGATTCGCCGTACCAACTATACTGGTGTACTAATCCCGTGTCAACTATAAATCAAGAAATAATCCCTTGGCCCAATATCGTGAAGTGACCCAATTCGGGGTCCAACGGTACGATCTAATCGATCGGCTCCCTACAAGTCTAGCTCGTCGTGTGTCTGTGTCATACGGCCATATCACGAATGTAGTCACCTGTGCTAGGTCCACCATAGGGTGTATCAAGCCCTATGGTGCCAACCACCGACACGAATCAAGAATGCACAGATAATCCTACTGATGCCCAATGCCTGCTTTTTCAACTCCGGACTAAGTGCACGACCCTAGTCCGCCTGAACCTACAATGGCGCACCAACTCAGCCGTCGTTCTGGTCGCTTACAATCAGCCCAGCAATCGTGCCCCACCCTGCCTAGTCCCAGGGTACCGTGATACATCTAGTGGGTAACTGCTGAAAAGGACCGCGTAACTAGGGTTTCGTCCAGCAGGTTAAGTTGTCATTAAAAATCGAGACTTAACCCCATCTACGTGTCATGTCAAATTGACTAAGTGTGTCGTTCTAGTTCAAGACTTAGCCCTACGAATCATGTGTCAAGTTGGTTAAGTGTGTTCAAGCGGTTCATGACTTAACCCCATCAAATCAACGTGTCAAATTGGTTTAGTATATTCAAGTGGTCCATGACTTAACCCTATCCAGTGGCATTAATTTACTTAATGCACCCCTAACCTCTCACATTAGACTTGGTTATGGTTACTGGATGTGCCGGGCGGGTCCGGGCAGCTTTACACCATAACCTAGTCTAAACATCGGGTTTCGAGTGCGATATGACCAACTACTCACATTGGGTCCTATTTTTTGCAGTTACTGGATTCGCCGGGCGGTTCCGGGCAGGTTTATACTGCAAACTCAACCCAACCTCGAGTTGGCCACGTTCAAGTTATCTAGGTGTCATGTCCATGCTTAATTTTTCATGTCAAGTTCAAGTTCGTGTTAACCATGTTCATGATTCAAGTTTTCAAGTATAATTTCATGTCAAGTTTACATGTCATGTTTTCATGTCATATCATGTTAATTTTACAGCCAATTTCAAGTTTACCTAATCTACCCAAAACGTATCCCCAATGTATGTGAATTCACATCAACACAAGATATCAAGATAGGGAATAACACAAAAAGGATATTCATAGGATGGCAAAGGTGTTTACAAGTTAAGCATGACGATTATAACATTTCAGGCATATGAATAAGGGTCTCAACATCAACTTGGCAGAATATGGTGATAGACATGGTAATGGATTGACATAAGATAATATCCCCACTAATAGTTTCAACATCACAGGTAATGTTTAGATAAAGGTCATGAGAGGTTTTAGGTTAATAACATGAATATGTCCCAAATCAAGTTCATACAATAATCCACAAGTCAAAGTTTCACATGAATAGATCTAGGGTGTGCAAAATTAGATCTAAAATAGTAGGTCTAAAAAGGATAGTCATAGATCAAGGATTTACAACGATAGATCCAACCTAGTTATCATGTTTAGGCATAATTTCAGTTTACATCGTGTTCATGTTAAATTTATAGTTTAGATCTAAGAGTAACTTAGGCTTACAGTGCGTGGGTCGAGAATTAAGAACAGAAATTGTCGTAGGATCGTTGCAGAAGCTTTAATCTCTAGTTTGAATTGAGTTGCTTAGGTTGATGTTGATTAGCTTCTAGTTTTGATTCCAGCAGAGTAGCGACGCCATTTTTATTTTTATTTAGAACAGAGGCAGAGTAGAAGCAGAATAGAATTGTGTGTAGATAAGGCTAGGTTTGGGGTTGTTTAAATAGGTTTAGGCAGATGAATCTGGACAGAAATCGGACTATATACATCAAAACGAACACTGGCCCAAAAATGGGCTCGGGGACCAGGTCGACACCCAAATCGACTGCGCAGTCGACCTGGTCCTAGGGGTGTCGACTGCCCAGTCGACTCCCCAGTCGACCTGGGTCTGGGCGGGAAATTTCCCACCCAGTTTGTTCTGCGTTTGAAATTTGAATTTTGAATTCGAATTCGAGCTGTTTTCGATTCTGAAAATTCCTGAAACTTCGGAGGGTCATATCTCCCTCATACGGACTCCGATTCTTGCAAACTCGGACTCGTTTCCAAGCAGAATTCTGAGACGAACGCAATGGCGCAATCCTTTCCCTTGGTTCTTATTTTAAAATTTAATCTGCCTAGATTTATGGTTATAACATGTTATCAAAATACGGGTTGTTACATTCTCCCCTCCTTAAAGGATTTCGTCCCCGAAATCTCTAAGTTAGGAAGAACGTATCCTACCATCCATCATCCATCTACTCAAAACATCATCCACAAGCAAACATTGTCCTTAAGAGATTTCTAATGCTGTATGAACATATGCAAAAAGTGTGTGTATATGTTCCTTATCTAATGCAAATGATCAGGCCTGATTGATCTTTCTAATGCAAAATATGTTTAGTGTCATGAATCCAACATGTATGCAAATAATCCTAGTCACGTAAGCACTATATGTGTGCACAAACATTCATCCATATGCAACATTCATATGATAACACATTCAATTTCATCCATAAATAAGTATAAACACTCATGCATATGCAATATGAAAATGTGTCTGAGTCGATCTAGTGCCTAATGTGTGTTATGCAACCACGAGCAATCACTTGCAACCACTTGCAACCATTCACAAACATCAACCATAACATGTTTCAAATACATGTTTACATTCATAGGATTCTACCTAAGGTTCTCAAGACAAGATCGAAAGGATATACAAGATGAAACAGAGTATTTAGGGAAAAGAAGTTAAAGATGTACCCCTAGAAGGTCCTTCTTGCGGGGCTTGCCCTTGCTTCTTAGGGCAGTTCTTGCTGATGTGTCCAGTTTCACCGCATTGAAAACATGCTCCTATCTTCATCTTCTTCTTCCTACAGTCCTGGACTATATGCCCATCAATACCACAGAAGTTGCATTTCCTTTTCTCACGAGACTTGTTGTCATTGTTGTTGCTGTTCTTGCCTCCTTTCTCGGAGTCTACCTTCTTGTCTTGAGACTCATTCGCCTTGACCTTCTTCTTGCCATTCTCGTCTTCTTCATGAAGTAGGGCCATATTCACTAAGCTTTCAAAGGTTGCCCCCATGGGTACATGAGTCATGGCCATAGTGTGGAGTGGCTCGCTCAATCCTTGAGCAAAGCGTAGAGCCTTCTTCTCAGCCGTGTTGACTAAGTCCAAACCAAACCGACCAAGCTGATTAAACTTATTCACGTATTCCCTAACTGACATGTCCCCTTGCTTGAGTGCCAGGAACCTCTCCATCTGAAGGCTCGCTTCTGCTGACGATAAGAATTTAAGCCCAAACCTCTCTCTAAAGTCTGCCCAAGTCTCAATTGGTCTGGTAGCGTTGGTGACTTCCCACTAAAATGCAGCTTCCTCTTTCAACAACCATGTTGCCAACTGAACTTTCCTATGATCCTCCATATCGAAAATAACAAACAAGTCTTCAGTCTCTTTTAGCCAGTTTCGCGCCTCAACGAAGGTTTCAGTTCCAACGAAGTTCTTGCCGCCCATTCCTATAAAGTCCTTGCATATTTTGGCGAAGGCGGTACCCGAGGATGAGGAGGAGGAACCGCGGCCACCGGGGGAGGAGGAGGAGGGATATCTGCCGGGCCCGCACCGTTGGCCCTAGCTTCCAAGTATCTTCGGAACCAGCCAGGTATGGGTACTCCCTCAGGAAGGTTAAGATCAGACATGCTGAAAAGCGAAAAGGAAAAAGATTCAAACGAGGAAACAAAGGAAAGTGCTAATGGCTTTTGGGGAATAGCCTTTTCTTAAAAATAAAACTTTTCGTGAAAAATGCTTCTTTATAAACGGTTTTGAAAATATTTCCAAAAGGTTTTTAAAACTTTTGCCCAGTCTGGTAACCTTCTGCTCTGATACCAAATGTAACACCCCACCTCCACTAGGGTCACTCACAAAGGGAATGCCCTAGTTTTGGAGGGGTATTATCTAGTAAACAGGCACAGAGATAACACAAGACAGAACATAGATAAAATAAAGTATATAAAGCAGCGGATATAAACTTTAAAACCAAATCTCATTACTGAATAATAGAGTCAAAACCTCTTACATCAAAATGCCAAGTCATTATTTCGTTACATCAAGTTCTAAAGAAGCAAATTACTTAAAACAACATAAGTAAAATATTATTCCCCAAAAAGAGCATGAGTGCAGCCATAGCATAGCTCAAGACCAAACCATACATGAGCTGTCAGAAAGCAAGCAAAGTCCAAGCTAAGAGCTAGAGTTTCCTCCCTGAGAACCTGGGGGGGAGGGGGAAACGAAAGGCAAAGAGGCGAAAGAAAACGGGTCAGTCAAAAAGACTGGTAAGCCCTAGTGACTATCAGCATAGAAACTAGTAAAGTTAACAAGACATGAATAAACTGGAATTAAACATAGGAATGATGATAAGTCTGGCATGATAACTAAGCTAACAAGATAACTCAAGTCTAACATTGCGTGTTCAAGATTCGCCGTACCAACTATACTGGTATACTGATCCCGTGTCAACTATAAATCAAGAAATAATCCCTTGGCCCAATATCGTGAAGTGACCCAATTCGGGGTCCAACGGTACGATCTAATCGATAGGCTCCCTACAAGTCTAGCTCGTCGTGTGTCTGTGTCTTACGGCCCTATCACGAATGTAGTCACCTGTGCTAGGTCCACCATAGGGTGTATCAAGCCCTATGGTGCCAACCACCGACACGAATCAAGAATGCACAGATAATCCTACTGATGCCCAATGCCTGCTTTTTCAACTCCAGACTAAATGCACGACCCTATTCCGCCTGAACCTACAATGGCGCACCAACTCAGCCGTCGTTCTGGTCGCTTACAATCAGCCCAGCAATCGTGCCCCACCCTGCCTAGTCCCAGGGTACCGTGATACATCTAGTGGGTTACTGCAGAAAAGGACCGCGTAACTATGGTTTCGTCCAGCAGGTTAAGTTGTCATTAAAAATCGAGACTTAACCACATCTACGTGTCATGTCAAATTGACTAAGTGTGTCGTTCTAGTTCAAGACTTAGCCCTACGAATCATGTGTCAAGTTGGTTAAGTGTGTTCAAGCAGTTCATGACTTAACCCTATCAAATCAACGTGTCAAATTGGTTTAGTATATTCAAGTGGTCCATGACTTAACCCTATCCAGTGGCATTAATTTACTTAATGAACCCCTAATCTCTCACATTAGACTTGATTATGGTTACTGGATGTGCCGGGCGGGTCTGCGCAGCTTTACACCATAACCTAGTCTAACCTCGGGTTTCGAGTGCGATATGACCAACTACTCACATTGGGTCCTATTGTTTGCAGTTACTGGATTCGCCGGGCGGTTCCGGGCAGGTTTATACTGCAAACTCAACCCAACCTCGAGTTGGCCACGTTCAAGTTATCTAGGTGTCATGTCCATGCTTAATTTTTCATGTCAAGTTCAATTTCGTGTTAACCTTGTTCATGATTCAAGTTTTCAAGTATAATTTCTTATCAAGTTTACATGTCATGTTTTCATGTCATATCATGTTAATTTTACAGCCAATTTCAAGTTTACCTAATCTACCCAAAACGTATCCCCAACGTATGTAAATTCGCATCAACACAAGATATCAAGATAGGGAATAACACAAAAAGGATAGTCATAGGATGGCAAAGGTGTTTACAAGTTAAGCATGATGATTATAACATTTCAGGCATATGAATAAGGGTCTCAACATCAACTTGGCAGAATATGGTGATAGACATGGTAATGGATTGACATAAGATAATATCCCCACTAATAGTTTCAACATCACAGGTAATGTTTAGATAAAGGTCATGAGAGGTTTTAGGTTAATATCATGAATATGTCCCAAATCAAGTTCACACAATAATCCACAAGTCAAAGTTTCACATGAATAGATCTAGGGTGTGCAAAATTAGATCTAAAATAGTAGATCTAAAAAGGATAGTCATAGATCAAGGATTTACAATGATAGATCCAACCTAGTTATCATGTTTAGGCATAATTTCAGTTTACATCGTGTTCATGTTAAATTTACAGTTTAGATCTAAGAGTAACTTAGGCTTACAGTGCGTGGATCGAGAATTAAGAACATAAATTATCGTAGGATCGTTGCAGAAGCTTTAATCTCTAGTTTGAATTGAGTTGCTTAGGTTGATGTTGATTAGCTTCTAGTTTTGATTCCAGCAGAGTAGCGACGCCATTTTTATTTTTATTTAGAACAGAGGTAGAGTAGAAGCAGAATAGAATTGTGTGTAGAGAAGGCTAGGTTTGGGGCTATTTAATTAGGTTTAGGCAGATGAATCTGGACAGAAACCGGACTAGATACATCAGAACGAACAATGGCCCAAAAATGGGCTCGGGGACCAGGTCGACACCCAAGTCGACTGCGCAGTCGACCTGGTCCTGGGGGTGTCGAATGCCCAGTCGACCTGGGTCTGGGCGGGAAATTTCCCGCCCAGTCTATTCTGCGTTTGAAATTTGAATTTTGAATTCGAATTCAAGCTGTTTTCGATTCTGAAAATTCCTGAAACTTCGGAGGGTCATATCTCCCTCATACGGACTCCGATTTTTGCAAACTCGGACTCGTTTCCAAGCAGAATTCCGAGAAGAACGCAATGGAGCAACCCTTTTCCCTTGGTTCTTATTATAAAATTTAATTCTGCCCAGATTTATGGTTATAACACGTTATCAAAATACGGGTTGTTACAATGCTGGTATGTAAGGAACCATATGGTTTGTCTGGTACAGTCTCATCTCTTTGAATTCTCTGACAAGGGTGTTTAGGGTTTCATGCATTGCCTCCATCTTCGAATTGATACCATGGTGGCTTCTTGCAACTATCAGATGTTCAAGGTAATTTGGGCAATGATGAGATCTTGCCTTGAAACATCATCGTTACCTTCTGCATCGCCTTCACCAGTTTTATCTGTGGTTTCCTCATCGGAATTCTGATGTAATTCCTATGTTGCTGGCTCTGATACCATAGTGTTAGGCCCCTTTTGTTTTTTCATGCTTCTTGTTAACATATACTCCAGATTGCAATTGATCAAAATTTATGAAGACACTGGACAGAGATAGAAAACAAGAAGTAAAAGGTAATAACCTGACTTTATTAAATTTTAGCAAACATTCGTTGAAATTTACTGGATAGTTAAGAGAGAATAACTCCCATAAAAATCCGAACACCTATAATGAGGACATAACACTCATATTTATACAGTTATCACCTCTCTATATGGACCTTAAATTTAAGCCCAAAATAATTCATTAACAAACCCTGTTTTACTGCAGCGTGCATACATGTGTTCTTGTGCACGTGCACCACCCATTCGACATCAATTGCGGTTTCCAGGGGTTAGGGTTAAGATCAGAGAGTCTTCGGCATCTCCCCTATATTGCCAGCTGTCCCTCATCTCCAGTGATGACGTGGCTTTTTCCTCTTCGTCTTTACTGATGAAAGTGCTCGGTGAAATGCCATAAAGCTTTTTCTTCTTGCAAACATTTCCAGCATCAGACCTAACATCTTCTTTTCTCTTCAAATCCATGGTGGATATATTCTGGTGCATAACATAGTGGTTTCAGAGCCATGCTTGCGAAAAGAATTTATTGAGTGTTATTATTCGGTTTGTTTATTTGATTGCTTGCCAGAATTGATAACGTGCTATCAACATCGATGCGAGTTTATAACTGATGAAAATTTGTTTCATCTAAAATATAATTTATGTTTGATATAAATTTGGAAATGACCTTATGAATTGATATTGGATATCGATTTTTTTGCTAATTCATATCCTATTAATTTCTAAAAACTAGATTAATTATATTGATGAGATTGGAATTGTGGATTTGATTTCTGAATTGAATTTCTTATTATTGAATGCAATCACAACATCATCCCTGTCTTAGTTGAATTATGGAAACAAAAAGTTTACCTTTTCTGTCAAGTAGATATTTGGGATAAACTATCACTATGGATTAATTTTGTTTATTCTATGCATATTTAAAATGTTTTTGGATCTGGTTTTGTAAACTGTGTCAAAATCTGAATCAATTTGTTTCATTACTGAAGTTTATATTGATAACTGGGTGATTTTAAAATCATTTACATTATGAAAGATGTTTTGATGTTAACATGTAACAGTTCAAGTTTAATATAGGTATTTAAACAGATTTCAAGATTTGTTGAATGTTCACTAGCATCTTCATTTTATATCATTGCTGGTGCTAATCAATCTATGATATTATTTTGACGATATATGGATTCACAAACTTGACAGACATAGAGAATTGAATTTGAAACATGCTTCCTCCACTGATATATATATATATATCTAAAATAGAATGACTTTTAAGTCATTACAAAATTTTAATTAATAATTTTGTTAATGTCATGCATGTTTAACTTGTTTTAGATAATGCTCTTGGTTTGATGAAAAACATTTAGATGTTTGGCTTTTTTTATTGGTTAAGCATTAACCATACTGTTAATAAGTTGTGAATCAATAAACATGTGATATGCATATTAAAAGCATTACATGTTTTCTCCTTTGATGTTAATCATGTATGCCTGAATGACTCATATCATTTTGAAACTTAGACTTGGCTAATTCTGTCATAGAGATTAAGATCAAAATTATGTTTTGGTCTACTAATATATGTAAGATATATAATTTGCACACGTTTGAGTCTTCTCAACTTCTGAATATGCATGACATTGTATTCACCGTGCTGTTGTGGATTTAGTTATTTTATTAAAAGGTTTACTATCATATTATATATAATATAGCTCTCTCACTTAACTGTGTTGTATGAAATACACATATTTCATGAGTATATAGCTTGTATATACATTGATATACACTGCCAATATAATCTGCATTTTCAACCCCATATTGTACAATATATATATATATACACACGCACACACATACATACATATACTTACAACAGCTATTGCGATTTATTGATTGCTTTAGCAAGTACTTGTTCGCATACAGACATATATATATATATATATATATATATATATATATATATATATATATATATAGGCGAGCATTCAATGACACCCCAAATAGTGCAGCACCCCTAAATGCCCCTTGATTTCCACCACATATCTCGTTTCTCTCTCCCTCCACTCATTCTCTCACCTCCCACTCACTTATTCTAATATAAATGTTTAGTTTATATAGAGGGGCAAATGGGGTGCTCACTATTTGGGGTGCCATTAAACGCTCCTCATATATATATATATATATATATATATATATATATCCATATAGTTATGAACTAACATGGGGATAAATATTGGCAATTTGTAAAATTCACTGTGTATAGATACATAGATCAACAAATCTTTACAATTAGTAATCTCCTATAGACATTTAAACTAGCATAAACTGTTGTGTATGTTTTAGTATGCCTACATGATTATATAATTTCTTGTATGCCATCATGAACATTTATTTATTTCATGTTAATTTTACTGGGTGAAACATTGTATTTTCCTAACTCTATTATGCTTCAAGATCAAGACAAGTTATGTTAGTAAATCAAAAATAATTTAAGTTAGAGATTCACAGTTGAGTCTTATAGGCTTTTATGTTTACATGATATTGATCATGATAACTACAAGCCATAAGGATGACCTTCAAATCATGGTTAACCAAATAAGAATTGGCAGTTTTGATCCATTGTTTTGATTTAGATACATTATGCGAAATGTTAAGTTCACAACTGTGTTCCACTCTATTCTATGCAACAGACTTGCTATAATTAGTACATTTCATTTCATTTGTATGCATAGTGATCAATGTAAGCTTCAATCCCTAAGTTATAAACATTATGGAATGTATTTGGTACAACAAATTTAGTTTGCTGGCTAGTATTATAATATATTTGATGGGACATTCATTAGAAGATCAAAATAATCTTATGTTGGTCTATTTAGTGTATATCCTTTACAAACTATTTTGTATTTGAATATACTTTACTATCTGCCTTGTATATGATTAGTTGTACAAAACATGTCTCATCTATATGTACTGTTTGAATTTGGCAATCCTATTGCAAATTTGATTTGCATATGCAACCCCTAGTAGTACACATTACGATATATTCATTTAACAAAGTATTTTAATTTTGCAGATTTCCTTCATCTATGCTTGATGTTATGTAAGATGTATTTCATGTTTGTATGATATAAGACACAGTAAGTCGGTATGTAATATAATCAGTTCAAAATTGTATACTGTTAATATACAAAATAATGCAAAACAGTTTGCAATTACACACACACTGAGGTACACTTTAAGATATCATGTCGTTACCTTTATACACATGTGTATATGTGTATATTCGTTTGTAACATGTACAGACTCTAGGCCAGCCTGAAGTTTTATTCTTGAATGCCTTTTAGCAGTTATTGACATGAATGGTATACCAGTCTCCAAGAACCTTTATAAGATAATGGTTCATCAATAAAACCAGTGGACTAGTCTGGGAAGCATATGCATTTGAGATGGTGGTCTTTATAATGATATATACTGCCAATAAATCTTGAAAGAAAAGGCAAGTTCGACTTGTTTTATTCACATGATGTGTAATGTATACTAAAATGTGTATGAGGATACATATGTACATGTTATTTATATTTTTTTTTATTAATGTATACAAATGTATAAGCCATTGTGTAATATATGTCTGAACTATGTTATATAAATGTATAATCTATTATATATATATAATATGCATTACTTTATGCAAACGCAAGTGCTACTGTGTAATGAATGTCAGAACTATGTTATATAAATGTATAATTTGTTATACATATATAAAATATTCACTACTATGTGCAAATGTATATGGTGCTATAAAATTTTAACTCTGGACTGTATTATATATGTATACTTTGTTATTCATATATATTAGTATTTACAAAGCTGTGAACAATGAAAAGGAAGCTTTATGACACGACCCGAACTTCCCCGGTAAGGAAAGCACGGATGGCGTTGAGGACAAGACAAATCAGGACGCAGACGGAAGAACATTTCATTGTTTATTACAACAATTCCATCAGAATACAAGAATATACAGAGTATGAATAAATAAACTACACATTTGACATATATCAGATTACAATAAATTACATAGCAGCGGAAAATAATACAAAACACAACTGAAAGTAATACACGGATACAGAGCTTTCCGAGCATCGTTCCAGCTGTAAATCAGGATCCTGTGAATATAAATCTGCAAAACCAAAACTACTAGCTGCCCGTGTGGAAAATAGGGGCACCTAGAGTTTAGGTTAAACAAAATAAACTCCAAGTCAGACATGTGACTGGTGTGAGAACTAAAACAGTTATTTAAAATTTTACTTTAAAAGATAGTAATTCAAGGGACCACGCCGTATAACACGGAACGGGTTTCCTCCCAAGAATACTAGTGCATATAACAAAACAGCGCAATGCTCTTTGAAAAAAAAATGAAGCTATTATAAGACCCAGGTCCCATCACACAATGCAACGCAAACCGGAGGATAGGGTTTTCCCTTATAATAGCCAAACATGCTTGGTACGTTTAAAACAAATCATTTGATACTATTATAAGTGTATAGTGTCAAAACAATTTCAATCATAAATATCAATCATAGACGGCATGGGTACCATATATCATGTCGCCATACTAGTTCTACAATTAAAACCGCAATATCACGTATTGGAAATTGGATTTCCGTCATGAGTCAAGGCAAGGGGCAAGCTCCTCTCCGTTCGAGACACTCTAGCAAATGTCTCAGTACCGCACACAGCAATCCTTGGATCTTCAGGGCTGGTCCTCTCTTACATTTGAGGATTGGCAATTCCTGAACACACGTTTCCTGGTCCTTACAGACTTATATCCGAGGCACCTCGTATCCAACAACCACGCAGGTGAAAAGTATATAAATGTCAGGGCTGGTAGGTCACTGACACCACCTTAGCTAGAAAGAAACGTCGTTCTCTCCCTGCAGTCACTATCCCGTTTGTAACAACCCGGAAAATCTGGGCCAGTTTAAAATTTTTATTTTGGCAATTTTAGCTAATTTTGATTATTTAAAATGAATTATTTTAAATAATATCGACGAGAAATTTATTTTGAATATAATTCGAACGTATATATTATACGCGTCGTTGTTAGAATATAAAAATTTATATATAATTATAAATAGAATTGAAAATGGCGCGGTAGTTCGATAATTCGATTTCAAACTTCAATTGAATGTACCGGGTGCAAAACAATCCGGATTTTAGTGAAACCAGAAATCATAGGATCTAATTGATAATATCTTTCCAACGAATCCGAAAAATCAAGATTTCATATCGGGAATCAAAAGATATGTCCAGTTGAAAATTCTGAATAGTCGCTATGGAATTCAGGCCCTTAAAAATGGACATTTTGCAAACGACCTCGGATTTCGACGAAACCAGTTTTGTTGGGTCCGGGATGTAAGGTTATTGCTAGGTTTCAAATTTCATAATTTTTCGAATCAATATGTGAGCGTGGCGAAGGAAAACACGTTTGACCAGTTTCAGTTGATTTTAATCGACTGGAAATTGGCCATTTTTCCAACGGTCTCAGAATTCGACGAAACTAGTTTTGTTAGGACCGTATCGTCAATACGAAGCTAGAAAATATTTTTCGGGAATTTTTCTAGTTAGTATGTGACCCCGGTAATTTGAAAAGTACGTTTAAAATTCAATATAGTGATTTAAATGTAAATTCAACGGAAACTAATTGAAACGATCGAATCAGCTTGCGATACATATCCCATTGTGTTCGGAATGGGGGTAAAACGCTATGGACGACAGGCGGTGGACCTCGTTTCGAGGTCGTATGTAAAAGTCAACTTTTGCAAATAAAATAAAATAAAATATATTATATCTTCTCTCTCTCTTCCCTTTTATAAATTGCCCCCCCCCCCCTTTTCTTATTTCAGATCGAATAAAAAAAAAAAAAAAAAAAAAAAGAAATCAGAGGGGGGGAATCGCGACCTCGTCGCCCCCCCCAGAAAGTCGTCGTGCCGCCGCTGATGGCACCCACCGCCATCCTCTCCAATCGCTACCCCCCCCCCTCGTTCGATTCCCTCCCCCATAAAACCGAACCCAGTCGCCATCGCATCCCCCACCTTCGAAGCCGCCTCCACCTATCAGCAACCGCCGTGCCACCTAGAGCAGAGCGCCGCCGCCTGAAGGTCAGCAACCCCGAGCCCCACCGCGAGCGAACACCCCCCTTTTCTTCGATACAGTGAGTTTTTTTTTTCTTCTTTACTTTATTTTTTGTTTTTATCTGAAAACTGATTTTGATTTTAAAAAGGAAAAAAACTGATTTTGATTTTAAAAAGGAAAAAAAAAAAACTGATTTTGATTTTAAAAAGGAAAAAAAAAAAAAACTGATTTTAAAAGAAAAAGCATTAAAAACTGATTTATTTTAATTAGGATTAAAAATTGATTTTTATAATGATTAAATCTGATTTTGAAATGATTTAATTTTGAAAAAGAAAAGGGTTTAAACTTTAAAAAGGAAAAGATTAGAACTTTAAAAGGAGAAAAGATCGTATTTTTATATAGTTGCTTTGAAATAAAAATTCGATTTTTATATACTGAACTTTGAAATAAAAATTCGATTTTTATATACTGAACTTTGAAATAAAAATTCGATTTTTATATACTGAACTTTGAAATAAAAATTCGATTTTTATCTATTGAACTTTGAAATAAAAATTCGATTTTTATCTATTGAACTTTGAAATAAAAATTCGATTTTTATCTATTGAACTTTGAAATAAAAATTCGATTTTTATCTATTGAACTTTGAAATAAAAATTCGATTTTTATCTATTGAACTTTGAAATAAAAATTCGATTTTTATCTATTGAACTTTGAAATAAAAATTCGATTTTTATTTATTGAACTTTGAAATAAAAATTCGATTTTTATCTATTGAACTTTGAAATAAAAATTCGATTTTTATCTATTGAACTTTGAAATAAAAATTCGATTTTTATCTATTGAACTTTGAAATAAAAATTCGATTTTTATCTATTGAACTTTGAAATAAAAATTCGATTTTTATCTATTGAACTTTGAAATAAAAATTCGATTTTTATCTATTGAACTTTGAAATAAAAATTCGATTTTTATCTATTGAACTTTGAAATAAAAATTCGATTTTTATATATTGAACTTTGAAATAAAAATTCGATTTTTATATATTGAACTTTGAAATAAAAATTCGATTTTTATATATTGAACTTTGAAGTAAAAATTCGATTTTTTATATATGTAGTGAAAGCGAGCAACGAAGGTGACAAAAAGGCGAAACGACGAGATCTTCTGCAAATGAAGAGCCGTGGAGCTAGGATAGCTATAGGTGAGAATTTCTCACCTTTCAATTTTATTTCTAGTTATATATATATATACTAGGATGCAGACGGTGCTTAGTAGCACCCGACACAATCGTCCACAGACCATGGACTTGTTTGTTTGGCTGTTTGGTTATTGATTGTGATATTGGTTTGAATGTGGTTTGTGGTGTGAAAAATCGAATCGATAAATTGGTTAGGATTAGACGTGCGCCGTTATAAGGCGAAGGAGTAAGGCTAGGTTAGACCCTTACTCCAAATTTTGTGGTTTGCATAACGAAAGTGAATTTGATTGATGTGTGAATGGCGTGGGCCTTCACTAGACCGGGGATAAGGCTAAGCCTTGTCCCGTTTCTGGTATCGTGCCGTTATGCCGCCGAAATTTTCTAAAACATGTTAGAAAAATAAAAATATCATTTTATTGAATAAATGAATTGAATAGAAATTCATAGGTTGAAATAAAATGTTTTATCGTTAAAAATATAATTTTTAACGTGAATATGAAAATAGTGAAGTGAATAAATAAAAATTCATTTACAAACCAGATGGTTTGTTTATGTACACTTATTTGAATGACATTGATTGGGACGATAAATTTTACACATCGCCCAACTGCACGAATAAAATAGTTGTTTGATTGTTTGAAACCCCACACGGGTGTTAGGATGAAATTTGAAGTTCACTCATCCTGATTGATTAAATATGTCAATCGATTGATTGACATGCTGTTATAAGCGTTAGATATCTTTATTTGATGCTTATACAGTGTAGTGCACTTTGGTTGATGCTTGATTATTTTTCAATGCTATTATATACATGTGTTGTATGAAAATCCATATAATTAATTTTATATGGTAATCGATTGGGCCTCATTCCAGTTTAGAAATAGAAATATTTGAAATAGAAATATTTGAAATAGAATATTTGAAAATAGAAATTTATGAAGCCGTATTGATTAGATTGACGCCATTTTGACGTGAACGATATTTATATCGATTTGAAAACGATTTCGAAATGAATTGAATTGAAAACGAATTCAAAATGAATTGAAAACGATTTCGAAATGAATTGAATTGAAAACGAATTCAAAATGAATTGAAAACGATTTCGAAATGAATTGAATTGAAAACGAATTCAAAATGAATTGAAAACGATTTCGAAATGAATTGAATTGAAAACGAATTCAAAATGAATTGAAAACGATTTCGAAATGAATTGAATTGAAAACGATTTCGAAAGGAATTGAATTGAAAACGAATTCAAAATGAATTGAAAACGAATTCAAAATGAATTGAAAACGATTTCGAAATGAATTGAATTGAAAACGAATTCAAAATGAATTGAAAACGATTTCGAAATGAATTGAATTGAAAACGATTTCGAAATGAATTGAATTGAAAACGAATTCAAAATGAATTGAAAACGATTTCGAAATGAATTGAATTGAAAACGAATTCAAAATGAATTGAAAACGATTTCGAAATGAATTGAATTGAAAACGATTTCGAAATGAATTGAATTGAAAACGAATTCAAATGGAATAGAAAGCGAATTGAAATGAATTCAAATTGAATTGAAATTCGAATTGAATAGAAATGAATTTTTAAACGAATTTATAAAGAAGAATTCAATTTTGCTTTGAATTGAAATAGAAGTTGAAATAGAATTTGAAACGAATTTAAAACTATTTATATAATTCGTTTTAAATAGAAATCGACGAAATATATATTATATATATTATATATATAATATAATGGCCTGAATAGAACGCGCCGCGCCGCGGCAGTTCGCGAATTTCGACCATTTATTTCAAACGGACATTACGGGAGATCCGACCGTCGGATTCTCCTAAAACCGGAACCGTTGGGTTCGTATCGAAAAGAGCTTTCTAATGAATGTTAGAAATTTGAAATCTAACGGTTGGATTTGGAGATACGTCCAAATCAAATTCGAAAAAGGTCGCTGTAAGTGCAGTTCGATGGCCGTTGATGGAAATCGACTGTACGGGCCTTGATAAAATTATTAAAAATAGCAATAATTTGTGTAAAATCATAAGAAATGATTTAGAAAGAATTGGGATGAAAAACTCCATATTTGAAAAGATAAAAATGAATTTTTATCGAAATGAACTAGTTTTGAACTAGAATTATAATTCTATTTATTTTTAAATAAATAAATTGAATTCGAAAAGGGTTTTAAAAATAACCAAAATTTCCAATGATTTCATTGGAGTGGATTTGAATCGAAATTGTCTTCGGAATATTTCGATGTTGGAATTCGTGATTATACAGGTGTTGTTATGGAAATTTGAAAGATATATATTGATATCGTTATTTCCAATACGACATTTGTTAGTCGTAAGAATTCGATATTGAATATAAGCTGATATATTTTCTATTCAGAGCCTTGTATTGAATATCGAATGTGATTTGGGTTTGTCGTGAATGGTGTCTTCACTAACACTGTTCTTGAACCCAGTTGAGAAAAGATTAAATCTTTTTATTTAGATTTAATGAAGTGTACCAATTAAATAATATTTAATTGGAATTGAATATCGAATGTGATTTGGGTTTGTCGTGAATGGTGTCTTCACTAACACTGTTCTTGAACCCAGTTGAGAAAAGATTAAATCTTTTTATTTAGATTTAATGAAGTGTACCAATTAAATGATATTTAATTGGAATTGAATTGGTATTGATTTTTGGGTTTATCGTGAACAGTGTTTTAAATAACACTCGTTCTTTAACCCGATAATTAATGAATGTGATTTTGGGTTTATCGTGAACCGTGTTTTAAATGACACTGATTCTTTAACCCAGATAATGATTAAAACTAAGTGGAGTTTTAATGAATCTTTAATTAGATTGAAAAGATCGAGAATGGAGTATCACCAGTTTTGCTCCAGGCGATAGTTAAATCTTTAATTAGATTTGAACGTGAAATTTAGAAACTAACTGTCGGTTAGCCAAGCAGAATGGTTTTCTGGATATTGATCTGATGTTGGTTTCGGCCTTCGGGGTTAATATTTGGGGAATTATTCTCTTGATTAATTTACGGTTAGTGACTAATGAATTGGAATGAGGCGTATGTTGTGTTTGTGTAACACTTTTATAATATATACGCGAGTTATTCGGAAAGGCCGGGTTTATCCCATTCTGAATAACTGATACGACGATAAGTCGAAGATGAAGACGATGGTCGAAGACCGGAGGTCTTCACGTCGTTTGGGTGATAACTGATGATCTTGATTGGGCTGTACACCCAAGAAGATGGAAACAGTTAGTGATCGTCCAGACGTACTTGGAGATCGATGGATATGCGGGGTACTAGGTGCCTCCGGTTTCGTTCAGACCCAGGACGGACTTGTAAATGGACTGTGTGTCTGACATCGGATTTCATTCTGTGTGACTGATATCGGTTGCATAGGATGGTTTGCCTGTGTGGCATGCTAAGATGCAAGTGATCAAGGCTTCTGTTGAAAAGCAAAGTCTTGTGTTGATGATCAAAGCACGGCCTTTGTGGCGTAGCTTTGTGTAACGTTTACCTCGCGTGTTTCACACCCGGTATGAACCAAAAACGGGAGACGGACCTCAGGGAGGACTTGCGTTTCTTTCTAGCTAGAAGTGGCGTCAGTGGTTTTTCACGCCCTGACGAGTTTGACTTATGTGGTTGTTGCGGTTGCGAGGCGCCTCGGTTATATCGGTTTCGGCCGAATGCATTCTGGTCGGCTGACGGACCAGACTTACACCCCATAGGGTGGGGAGACGTATTGTTCAGGCATAATAATCCACTCCGTGTGGACCGGCCCTGACGATCCAAGGGGCAGTTGCGGCTGTTCCTGTGGCTCGGGCTAGAGAGTCACGAATCGGTTGAGGATCTTGCCCCTAGCCTCGGTTCATAGATGGAAATCCAATTTCCAAATACGTGACATTTGCGGTTTTATTTGTAAACCTATATATGGCGACATGATATATGGTACCCATGCCGCCTATGATTGATACTTATGATTTGAAGTTGTTATATACACTATGCACTTATAATAGTATCAAATGATTTGTTTTAAACGTATCAAGCATTCTTTGGCTGTTATAAGGGAAAACCCTATCCCCCGGCTTGCGTTGCATTGTGTGATAGGACCTGGGTCTTATAACAGCTTCATTTTTCTTTATTTAGCATTGCGCTGTTTGTTTTATGCACTGGTATTCTTGGGAGGAAACCCGTTCCGTGTTATACGGCGTGGTCCCTTGATTCACCTAATGATTTAAAATAAAGATTAATAACTGTTTTAGTTCTCACACCAGTCACATGACTGACCTGGAGTTTATTGTTTTAACCTAAACTCTGGGTGCCCTTATTTTCGACACGGGCAGCTAGTAGTTTTGGTTTTGCAGATTTATATTCACAGGATCCTGGTTTACAGCTGGAACGATATCCGGAAAGCTTTGTATCCGTATATTTCATTCTAGTTGTGTATTGTATTATTTTCCGCTGCTATGTATTTAAATGTAATTTAAATCTCTGATATTTCTGTGTAATATTCATTTATACTCTGTATATTCTTGAAATCTGATGCACTGTTGTTATATAGAGTGAAATGTTCTTCTGTATGTGTTCTGTTTTGTCCTGTTCTCAAACGATAAGGCGTTTTCGAACGGTCTGGGTCGGTTTAGCGACTGGTTCGGACCGGGCGAAATTCCTTCTCGTCACATTTGGTATCAGAGCTTTGGTTTACAAAGCTCAGAGAACAAGGCACATTAGAACCATACGAAAGAATTCATCAGATATTGGATTAGTAATATCCAATTAGAATGACTCGTTAGAGATGAGATCAGTAGTATCCTAGAACGAGTGTGAAGAGTATATTTTTCAAGTGAAAACAAATTTTGTTTTGAAAATTTAAATCAATCATTCGTATTTGATTTTCTATTTATATTGAGTTGGACAGTCCAGTATATAAAGATTTTGCGTATACGTCTGATCCACGTGTGTTTGAAATTTTAATATACTGGATAGATATAGAATCACACTCTAGTCGCCCGGGGATGATGTTGATAATGACCATGGCATCATCAATGTTTATGTTCGTGCTCCGAAGGTGTGATTTCTATATATTTCCTATTGACTGGTGTGAGAACCAAAATTAGATAGGGCCTATGGTTGTGATTTGGCATCAAAAATGTGATTTTTGTATATGTATCAAATTATGAATTTGAAACTCTAATTCACTAATTGATTGATGTTTGTGTTGTTTGCCTATTTGTTTGCTAATTTTGAACCATTTTGCCTAATAGCATCAAATATTGGATTATATTGAAAATTGGTCGCATTTGCTTGCATATATGTACTTATATTGAACAGGTCATAGCAAGGAGGCTAGAGCCAGAGAATAAAATTTGTTTGCCCGACAAATAGGTACATGTTTACTACATAATTTCCTGTTTTGTTTGGGTGATGATGATTTTGTGAGCCTATTGGCTAGCCGCTTGGCTTTTTCTTTTTCTTTTTGAGATCTGAAGGACCGGGGAAGCTATTTGAAATTCCCCGATGCTCCCATTGCAGGGGAGGTTATGGCGAAATTTTTTCGAAAATTTAGTGTGTTAGCCAAATTTTTGAAATTTTAGAAATTCTCAGAAACTGAAAAGTTCGAGAATGGAAGCCAGGTCGAGCGTAGGGTTGAATTATCAAACCACTTTCGACTTTGTTCCTTTTCGGGGACGAAAAGTTTTAAGTGGGGGAGATTGTAACAACCCGGAAAATCTGGGCCAGTTTAAAATTTTTATTTTGGCAATTTTAGCTAATTTTGATTATTTAAAATGAATTATTTTAAATAATATCGACGAGAAATTTATTTTGAATATAATTCGAACGTATATATTATACGCGTCGTTGTTAGAATATAAAAATTTATATATAATTATAAATAGAATTGAAAATGGCGCGGTAGTTCGATAATTCGATTTCAAACTTCAATTGAATGTACCGGGTGCAAAACAATCCGGATTTTAGTGAAACCAGAAATCATAGGATCTAATTGATAATATCTTTCCAACGAATCCGAAAAATCAAGATTTCATATCGGGAATCAAAAGATATGTCCAGTTGAAAATTCTGAATAGTCGCTATGGAATTCAGGCCCTTAAAAATGGACATTTTGCAAACGACCTCGGATTTCGACGAAACCAGTTTTGTTGGGTCCGGGATGTAAGGTTATTGCTAGGTTTCAAATTTCATAATTTTTCGAATCAATATGTGAGCGTGGCGAAGGAAAACACGTTTGACCAGTTTCAGTTGATTTTAATCGACTGGAAATTGGCCATTTTTCCAACGGTCTCAGAATTCGACGAAACTAGTTTTGTTAGGACCGTATCGTCAATACGAAGCTAGAAAATATTTTTCGGGAATTTTTCTAGTTAGTATGTGACCCCGGTAATTTGAAAAGTACGTTTAAAATTCAATATAGTGATTTAAATGTAAATTCAACGGAAACTAATTGAAACGATCGAATCAGCTTGCGATACATATCCCATTGTGTTCGGAATGGGGGTAAAACGCTATGGACGACAGGCGGTGGACCTCGTTTCGAGGTCGTATGTAAAAGTCAACTTTTGCAAATAAAATAAAATAAAATATATTATATCTTCTCTCTCTCTTCCCTTTTATAAATTGCCCCCCCCCCCTTTTCTTATTTCAGATCGAATAAAAAAAAAAAAAAAAAAAAAAAAAAAAAAAATCAGAGGGGGGGAATCGCGACCTCGTCGCCCCCCCCAGAAAGTCGTCGTGCCGCCGCTGATGGCACCCACCGCCATCCTCTCCAATCGCTACCCCCCCCCTCGTTCGATTCCCTCCCCCACAAAACCGAACCCAGTCGCCATCGCATCCCCCACCTTCGAAGCCGCCTCCACCTATCAGCAACCGCCGTGCCACCTAGAGCAGAGCGCCGCCGCCTGAAGGTCAGCAACCCCGAGCCCCACCGCGAGCGAACACCCCCCTTTTCTTCGATACAGTGAGTTTTTTTTTTCTTCTTTACTTTATTTTTTGTTTTTATCTGAAAACTGATTTTGATTTTAAAAAGGAAAAAAACTGATTTTGATTTTAAAAAGGAAAAAAAAAAAACTGATTTTGATTTTAAAAAGGAAAAAAAAAAAAACTGATTTTAAAAGAAAAAGCATTAAAAACTGATTTATTTTAATTAGGATTAAAAATTGATTTTTATAATGATTAAATCTGATTTTGAAATGATTTAATTTTGAAAAAGAAAAGGGTTTAAACTTTAAAAAGGAAAAGATTAGAACTTTAAAAGGAGAAAAGATCGTATTTTTATATAGTTGCTTTGAAATAAAAATTCGATTTTTATATACTGAACTTTGAAATAAAAATTCGATTTTTATATACTGAACTTTGAAATAAAAATTCGATTTTTATATACTGAACTTTGAAATAAAAATTCGATTTTTATCTATTGAACTTTGAAATAAAAATTCGATTTTTATCTATTGAACTTTGAAATAAAAATTCGATTTTTATCTATTGAACTTTGAAATAAAAATTCGATTTTTATCTATTGAACTTTGAAATAAAAATTCGATTTTTATCTATTGAACTTTGAAATAAAAATTCGATTTTTATCTATTGAACTTTGAAATAAAAATTCGATTTTTATCTATTGAACTTTGAAATAAAAATTCGATTTTTATCTATTGAACTTTGAAATAAAAATTCGATTTTTATCTATTGAACTTTGAAATAAAAATTCGATTTTTATCTATTGAACTTTGAAATAAAAATTCGATTTTTATCTATTGAACTTTGAAATAAAAATTCGATTTTTATCTATTGAACTTTGAAATAAAAATTCGATTTTTATCTATTGAACTTTGAAATAAAAATTCGATTTTTATATATTGAACTTTGAAATAAAAATTCGATTTTTATATATTGAACTTTGAAATAAAAATTCGATTTTTATATATTGAACTTTGAAGTAAAAATTCGATTTTTTATATATGTAGTGAAAGCGAGCAACGAAGGTGACAAAAAGGCGAAACGACGAGATCTTCTGCAAATGAAGAGCCGTGGAGCTAGGATAGCTATAGGTGAGAATTTCTCACCTTTCAATTTTATTTCTAGTTATATATATATATACTAGGATGCAGACGGTGCTTAGTAGCACCCGACACAATCGTCCACAGACCATGGACTTGTTTGTTTGGCTGTTTGGTTATTGATTGTGATATTGGTTTGAATGTGGTTTGTGGTGTGAAAAATCGAATCGATAAATTGGTTAGGATTAGACGTGCGCCGTTATAAGGCGAAGGAGTAAGGCTAGGTTAGACCCTTACTCCAAATTTTGTGGTTTGCATAACGAAAGTGAATTTGATTGATGTGTGAATGGCGTGGGCCTTCACTAGACCGGGGATAAGGCTAAGCCTTGTCCCGTTTCTGGTATCGTGCCGTTATGCCGCCGAAATTTTCTAAAACATGTTAGAAAAATAAAAATATCATTTTATTGAATAAATGAATTGAATAGAAATTCATAGGTTGAAATAAAATGTTTTATCGTTAAAAATATAATTTTTAACGTGAATATGAAAATAGTGAAGTGAATAAATAAAAATTCATTTACAAACCAGATGGTTTGTTTATGTACACTTATTTGAATGACATTGATTGGGACGATAAATTTTACACATCGCCCAACTGCACGAATAAAATAGTTGTTTGATTGTTTGAAACCCCACACGGGTGTTAGGATGAAATTTGAAGTTCACTCATCCTGATTGATTAAATATGTCAATCGATTGATTGACATGCTGTTATAAGCGTTAGATATCTTTATTTGATGCTTATACAGTGTAGTGCACTTTGGTTGATGCTTGATTATTTTTCAATGCTATTATATACATGTGTTGTATGAAAATCCATATAATTAATTTTATATGGTAATCGATTGGGCCTCATTCCAGTTTAGAAATAGAAATATTTGAAATAGAAATATTTGAAATAGAATATTTGAAAATAGAAATTTATGAAGCCGTATTGATTAGATTGACGCCATTTTGACGTGAACGATATTTATATCGATTTGAAAACGATTTCGAAATGAATTGAATTGAAAACGAATTCAAAATGAATTGAAAACGATTTCGAAATGAATTGAATTGAAAACGAATTCAAAATGAATTGAAAACGATTTCGAAATGAATTGAATTGAAAACGAATTCAAAATGAATTGAAAACGATTTCGAAATGAATTGAATTGAAAACGAATTCAAAATGAATTGAAAACGATTTCGAAATGAATTGAATTGAAAACTATTTCGAAAGGAATTGAATTGAAAACGAATTCAAAATGAATTGAAAACGAATTCAAAATGAATTGAAAACGATTTCGAAATGAATTGAATTGAAAACGAATTCAAAATGAATTGAAAACGATTTCGAAATGAATTGAATTGAAAACGATTTCGAAATGAATTGAATTGAAAACGAATTCAAAATGAATTGAAAACGATTTCGAAATGAATTGAATTGAAAACGAATTCAAAATGAATTGAAAACGATTTCGAAATGAATTGAATTGAAAACGATTTCGAAATGAATTGAATTGAAAACGAATTCAAATGGAATAGAAAGCGAATTGAAATGAATTCAAATTGAATTGAAATTCGAATTGAATAGAAATGAATTTTTAAACGAATTTATAAAGAAGAATTCAATTTTGCTTTGAATTGAAATAGAAGTTGAAATAGAATTTGAAACGAATTTAAAACTATTTATATAATTCGTTTTAAATAGAAATCGACGAAATATATATTATATATATTATATATATAATATAATGGCCTGAATAGAACGCGCCGCGCCGCGGCAGTTCGCGAATTTCGACCATTTATTTCAAACGGACATTACGGGAGATCCGACCGTCGGATTCTCCTAAAACCGGAACCGTTGGGTTCGTATCGAAAAGAGCTTTCTAATGAATGTTAGAAATTTGAAATCTAACGGTTGGATTTGGAGATACGTCCAAATCAAATTCGAAAAAGGTCGCTGTAAGTGCAGTTCGATGGCCGTTGATGGAAATCGACTGTACGGGCCTTGATAAAATTATTAAAAATAGCAATAATTTGTGTAAAATCATAAGAAATGATTTAGAAAGAATTGGGATGAAAAACTCCATATTTGAAAAGATAAAAATGAATTTTTATCGAAATGAACTAGTTTTGAACTAGAATTATAATTCTATTTATTTTTAAATAAATAAATTGAATTCGAAAAGGGTTTTAAAAATAACCAAAATTTCCAATGATTGCATTGGAGTGGATTTGAATCGAAATTGTCTTCGGAATATTTCGATGTTGGAATTCGTGATTATACAGGTGTTGTTATGGAAATTTGAAAGATATATATTGATATCGTTATTTCCAATACGACATTTGTTAGTCGTAAGAATTCGATATTGAATATAAGCTGATATATTTTCTATTCAGAGCCTTGTATTGAATATCGAATGTGATTTGGGTTTGTCGTGAATGGTGTCTTCACTAACACTGTTCTTGAACCCAGTTGAGAAAAGATTAAATCTTTTTATTTAGATTTAATGAAGTGTACCAATTAAATAATATTTAATTGGAATTGAATATCGAATGTGATTTGGGTTTGTCGTGAATGGTGTCTTCACTAACACTGTTCTTGAACCCAGTTGAGAAAAGATTAAATCTTTTTATTTAGATTTAATGAAGTGTACCAATTAAATGATATTTAATTGGAATTGAATTGGTATTGATTTTTGGGTTTATCGTGAACAGTGTTTTAAATAACACTCGTTCTTTAACCCGATAATTAATGAATGTGATTTTGGGTTTATCGTGAACCGTGTTTTAAATGACACTGATTCTTTAACCCAGATAATGATTAAAACTAAGTGGAGTTTTAATGAATCTTTAATTAGATTGAAAAGATCGAGAATGGAGTATCACCAGTTTTGCTCCAGGCGATAGTTAAATCTTTAATTAGATTTGAACGTGAAATTTAGAAACTAACTGTCGGTTAGCCAAGCAGAATGGTTTTCTGGATATTGATCTGATGTTGGTTTCGGCCTTCGGGGTTAATATTTGGGGAATTATTCTCTTGATTAATTTACGGTTAGTGACTAATGAATTGGAATGAGGCGTATGTTGTGTTTGTGTAACACTTTTATAATATATACGCGAGTTATTCGGAAAGGCCGGGTTTATCCCATTCTGAATAACTGATACGACGATAAGTCGAAGATGAAGACGATGGTCGAAGACCGGAGGTCTTCACGTCGTTTGGGTGATAACTGATGATCTTGATTGGGCTGTACACCCAAGAAGATGGAAACAGTTAGTGATCATCCAGACGTACTTGGAGATCGATGGATATGCGGGGTACTAGGTGCCTCCGGTTTCGTTCAGACCCAGGACGGACTTGTAAATGGACTGTGTGTCTGACATCGGATTTCATTCTGTGTGACTGATATCGGTTGCATAGGATGGTTTGCCTGTGTGGCATGCTAAGATGCAAGTGATCAAGGCTTCTGTTGAAAAGCAAAGTCTTGTGTTGATGATCAAAGCACGGCCTTTGTGGCGTAGCTTTGTGTAACGTTTACCTCGCGTGTTTCACACCCGGTATGAACCAAAAACGGGAGACGGACCTCAGGGAGGACTTGCGTTTCTTTCTAGCTAGAAGTGGCGTCAGTGGTTTTTCACGCCCTGACGAGTTTGACTTATGTGGTTGTTGCGGTTGCGAGGCGCCTCGGTTATATCGGTTTCGGCCGAATGCATTCTGGTCGGCTGACGGACCAGACTTACACCCCATAGGGTGGGGAGACGTATTGTTCAGGCATAATAATCCACTCCGTGTGGACCGGCCCTGACGATCCAAGGGGCAGTTGCGGCTGTTCCTGTGGCTCGGGCTAGAGAGTCACGAATCGGTTGAGGATCTTGCCCCTAGCCTCGGTTCATAGATGGAAATCCAATTTCCAAATACGTGACATTTGCGGTTTTATTTGTAAACCTATATATGGCGACATGATATATGGTACCCATGCCGCCTATGATTGATACTTATGATTTGAAGTTGTTATATACACTATGCACTTATAATAGTATCAAATGATTTGTTTTAAACGTATCAAGCATTCTTTGGCTGTTATAAGGGAAAACCCTATCCCCCGGCTTGCGTTGCATTGTGTGATAGGACCTGGGTCTTATAACAGCTTCATTTTTCTTTATTTAGCATTGCGCTGTTTGTTTTATGCACTGGTATTCTTGGGAGGAAACCCGTTCCGTGTTATACGGCGTGGTCCCTTGATTCACCTAATGATTTAAAATAAAGATTAATAACTGTTTTAGTTCTCACACCAGTCACATGACTGACCTGGAGTTTATTGTTTTAACCTAAACTCTGGGTGCCCTTATTTTCGACACGGGCAGCTAGTAGTTTTGGTTTTGCAGATTTATATTCACAGGATCCTGGTTTACAGCTGGAACGATATCCGGAAAGCTTTGTATCCGTATATTTCATTCTAGTTGTGTATTGTATTATTTTCCGCTGCTATGTATTTAAATGTAATTTAAATCTCTGATATTTCTGTGTAATATTCATTTATACTCTGTATATTCTTGAAATCTGATGCACTGTTGTTATATAGAGTGAAATGTTCTTCTGTATGTGTTCTGTTTTGTCCTGTTCTCAAACGATAAGGCGTTTTCGAACGGTCTGGGTCGGTTTAGCGACTGGTTCGGACCGGGCGAAATTCCTTCTCGTCACACCGTTTTTGACTCATACCGAGGTGTGAGGCTTGCGAATTCACGTTATACACAAAGCTGTGCCACACAGGCCGTGCTTTGATCATCAACCACAAGACTTTGCTTTTCAACAGAAGCCTTGATCATTTGCCACTTACGCGTGCCACACAGGCAATTCACTCCATGCGACTGATGTCCATCGATATACAACCTCTGAGCTCGTACGTCTCAGAGAAGGGCGTTAAGCAAGAGAATAAATTCTCTGCCGCCAAACAGATGTATATTTAATAGAGATCAATCAACATAGAATAAAATCCAATGTCAGACACACAATCCATTTACAAGTTCGCTCTGGGTCTGAACGAAACCGGAGGCACTTTCCTCGCATATCCATCCATCTCCAAGTACGTCTAGACGATCACCAACTGTTTCCCTCATCTTGGGTGTACAGCCCAATCAAGATCATCAGTAATCACCCAGACGATGTGAAGACTTCCGGTCTTCAAACACCGCCTTCATCTTCGACATCTCGTCGAATCGGTAATTCAGAATGGGTATAAACCCGGCCTTTCTGAATAACCCACGTATATGATAAACAAATGTTACACAAACACAACAAACGCCTCATTCCAATTCAGAATATTCTTTTATTCACAAAATCACATTCTTAGGGAATAGGTTCCCATTAATTTTATCAAAGATAAATTCTTCTAAATTTATTCTTTAATCTTCCTTTGGATATCATTTCAAACCATATTATGATTTTCCAAACTAGTCGGGATTAGCGAACCACACCGAAGTAATTGTTTATTTTATTTCCCAATCCCAACCTATTCATCCCATGGAGAAAAACTGGTAATACTCCATATCTAACACCACGGTGTTATCTGTAAAATTAATTACCATTTCATGTTCAAATCTAATTAAAGATTTAACTATCGCTTTGGAGCAAAACTGGTGATACTCCATTCTCAATTACTCTTCAGATTTGATAGTTTAAATTATCAATTCACTTTCAATCTAATTAAAGATTTATTAAAACTCCACTTAGTTTTAATCTTCTCAAAAATCAATATCCTACCATTATCTGGGTTAAAGAACCAATGTCATCTAAAACACGATTCACGATAAACCCAAAATCACACTCTATTGTTAATCGGGTTAAAGAACAGGTGTTGTTCAAAACACCGCTCATGATAAACCCAAAAAGCAATTCAAATTCAATTCCAGTTAAATATAATTTAATTGATACACTTCATTAAATCTAAATAGAAAGATTTAATCTTTTTCTCTATTGGGCTTAAGAACAGTGTTAATGAAGACACTATTCACGACAAACCCACATCACATTTGATATTAAGTGCAAGGCTCTGAATAGAAAATATACCGGCTTATATTCAATATCAAATCCTGAAACCAACAAATATCGTATTGGAAATAACGATATAAAATATATCTTCACGAAATCCAACATCGAAATATTCCGAAGATAATTTCGATTCAACTCCAGTCCAATTCACGTATTGGGAATATTGATTATTTTTAAAATCACTTTCAAATTAAATTTATTTATTTCAAAAATAAATTGATTTTAATTCTAGTTCAAAACTAGTTCATTTCGATAAAAATCTATTTTTATCTTTTCAAATGTGGAGTTTTTCACCCCAGTTCTTTCCAATTCACATATTATGATTTTACACAAATTATTAATATTTTTAATAATTTTATCATGGCCCGTACAGTCGATTTCCACCAATGGCCATCGAACTGCACTTACAGCGACCTTTTCCAAATTTGATTTGGAAATAATTCCAAATCCAACAGTTAGATTTCAAATTTCTAATATTCATTGGAAAGCTCTTTTCGATACGAACCCAACGGTTCCGGTTTTAGGAGAATCCGACGGTCGGATCTCCCGCAACGTCAATTCGAAGTCAATGGTCGAAATTCACGAACTGTCGCGGCGCGGCGCATTCTATTCAGACCATTATTTATATAATATATATATATATATATATTATATTTCATCGATTTCCTTTTTAAAACGTATTTTATAAATCATTTTAAATTCGTTTTCCAAACCATTTCAACTCTATATTCAATTTCAAATCAAAAATGAATATTTCCTATCATTACTATATAAATGATAATATTTTCAAAACGTTATATTTTGAAATCACTACCTTTTCCATATTCATTATAAAAACGAATATAATCGATATAAATATCGTTCACGTCAAAATAGCGCAACTCTAATCAATACGGCTTTATATATTTCAATAAATTCATTATTCTATTCAAAAAATGAATATTTATTCTATTCAACACATGAATCTATATTTCTTTCAACACACGACTAATCTCAACACATGAGTACTGTCCACACACGACTATTTTTGTTATGTAAAATATTTTATAAAATTATGGTATCTATCGTTTGATTTTCAATCAGACTCCACCGTGAAGTAGTTCTAATTTTAAACATGATAAAGATGTAAATTTTATTGTTAAAATATTTTACTCGACACATGAATAGCTTCAACACATGAACATCGTCAACACATGACTATTTTTATATTCAACACATGATTTTTTTTTTATAATATTCATTATTTTCCCGATTGGAATCAGGCCCAATAAATCACCATATAATGTTAATTATATGGATTCCATACAACACATGTAAATAATAGCAATGATAAACAATCAACCATCATCCAAGGTGCACCACACAACTACATAAGCATCAAATATAAATAATTAACGCTTACACAGCCTGTCGACCAATCGATCGACATACAATTAAATGATTGGGATTAGTGTACGCCAAATTTCATCCCAACACCCGTGTGGGGTTTCAAATCAACAAACACAGATTTTTATTTGTGCAGTTGGGCGATGTGTAAAATTTATCGTCCCAATCAGTATCAGTCAAATCAGTGTATATAAACAAATCGGCCGATTTGTTTATAATTATTTATTTATTCACTTTCACGTTAAAAACTATATTTTTAACGATAATTAATTCATTTCAACCATCTACAATTTATTATCGATTTCACATCAACATCACAAACAATTTCACAACACATCAAACAAACAAGCAAGCCGTCCATGGTCTGTGGACGACCGGTGTCGGGTGCTGCTAAGCACCGTCTACATCATAGTATATATATATATATAACTAGAAAAGGAAATTTAGAGTGAGAAGTTCTCACCTATAGCTAATCCAATACCACGACTCTTCTTATGTAGAAATCTTCGTCGTGCTCGCCTTTTTGTCAATTTCACTGCCCGTAGTCACTACATATATAAAAATCACATTTTTATATTGTTGCTATGTATATAAAAATCACATTTTTATACTACTATATAGATAAAAATTCTATTTTTATACCGCTGTTCATATAGTAAAGATCAAATCTTTACTATCCATATAACATAAAAATCGTATTTTTATTATCTCTACTATATAAAAATCATATTTTTATTCTTTCTATAATATAAAAATCATATTTTTATTCTACTTCATTCGTCAAAAACCATAGAAGCTTTAAAGCGGAGAAAACTCACTTTTTTCTAACGCCCGGATTCGCTGTTCGGGTTCCAGCACTTGCAAACAAGCTTCAATCTTCACACCATCTTTTTTTCTAGCTTAAACGCGCCATTCCGGACAACTTTCGTCTAAGGGACTTTTTGCAAAAAATGCTCCAGTTCGCCAGAATTCGCGAAAGTACACGAATTTTACCGCTTTCAGACAGCAGATTTTGAACGCATTTCCCGAGCAGCTCCGAACTCCAAAACATGACTTCCATATAGCCAAATCGAAGAGAATTTCGCGCTCTACAACTTTGATCAGGGACTTTGGCCAGAAACGCACCGTTTGAGAGATATAGGCCAAAATAGTCCGGTGTGTTTTGTGCGAAACGGGAATTTTGGTGAAAATGAGTTTTTGAGTGTAGCGGGGCCCACGGCCAGAGTTGGGTGGCCAGCGGGCGGTGGCGGGCCTGATGGACGTGGGGGAGGGTGCTAAGGTCGGTGGTGGGCCCGTGGTGGCCGCGGTGGTGGTGATTGGTGATTTGGGGGTTTAGGGTTCATGAAAAGAGGAGAGAGAAGGAGGAGGAGGAGGAGGAGGGGGTGCGGGCGGCCGGCGGTGGAGGCCGGTGGTGGCGCTGGTGGAGGAGGGCAGCAGGGTAGGGGGCGGTGGTGGTGATGGCCATTTATTTTCTTTTTGGAAGAAAGAGTAAGAAGAAGAAAGTGAGAAATGTAAAGGAGGAAAAGTGATTATATGCTCGTTTCTCGCCTATCGTCCGAACGCCGACGATATCCAACTGCCGCGGCTTTCGGACACGAGATAGTAGACGTGAAGACGAGTCCAACGAAACAAGTTTCGTCGAATTCTGAGTTCGTTTGATCATTCAAAAAAAATCACGAATATGCTCAGATATTGCTCAAAAATGCGATTTTGGCGCACCTTTTCTTCTCGCACGCTCACACACTAACTCCAAAAATCATGCCCTCTTGGATTTAACCATTATTAGACGATACGAATCCAGAAAAAAAGGTAGAATCGAATTCTGAGGTCATATGCAAAATTCAACTTTTTAAGGGCTATGTTTTGCTAACCGGAAAGCTCCAGCCAATTGACACTATTCCGGATATCGGAATATATCAAAGCTTATACTTTTCGGAGTTCTAAACGTCATTTTGAACTCAATGGAAGTGGTTTCGAGTCCAAATTCATCCGTATGCAAAATTGACTTTTTGGGCCATGTATAATTTACATGGCGACTATTCTGAATTTTCAACTGGGCATAACTTTTGATTCCCGCTATGAAATTTCAATTTTTCAGATTCATTGGAAAGATATTCTCAACTAGATTCTAATATTTTTGGTTTCGCCAAAATCTGGTTTATTTTGCACCTGGTATGTTCAATTGAAATTTGAAATCGAATTATCGAACTACCGCGCCATTTTCAATTCCTTTTATAATTATTTATATTCTAACGACGATGTATATAAATATATACATTCGAATTATATTCAAAATAAATTTCTCGTCATTATTATTTAAAATAATTCATTTTAAATATTCAAAATTCATTAAAATTGCCAAAATAAAAAATTTAAATTGGCTCAGAATTTCCGGGTTGTTACACTTTATTACATCGTCATTGCCATTATGGCATGATATCTTAGTCCACTACCATCATGGCATGGCCATGTTTAATGCATTGTGCTGTCTTGATCCAGCCAGCAAATTTTAAGATTTCATGTAGCTTGTAATAACCCATATGTATGCTTGAGCCAGCATATTTTAAGTCAAACTGCCCTTCCATTTGATGTTGTTTCCGTTAGAATTTACTACCTCTGAGTTAAATTGCTAGGTACCTTGAAGCTCGCAGAAAGTTAAATTGAATTAGAAATTGATGGCCTTATGCTTTGTGAACGTGGGTTCCCTCTATTCATATTAAAGTTGCTCATACATGTCCTGTCTTTAGTTTGGCAAGAAAACTGTGCATGCATGTTTACCCTGGCTTATATACTTAGCTACAACTTAAACTTAAGATGTTGATTCTCCATACAAAGGCTCCTTCTTGCTGTCGCATGTACCATTGTTGACTTGCATGTACTTCGACCCATTTTAACATGAATACATACCATTCGGCAATTCATGGATTTATTATGCTCGAATTACTTAATATATTTGTTGGGATTAAACTGATTATATTTATATATTATCGAAGTGGCTTACCTGAAATAAGTTTAATCCTAACTCAGGTATTTTGTATTTTTGCATGGAACGCTCGTGTCAGGCCTAAGTGTTCCAGGTCTACAGATTTCAGCTCACAAAGAGGAGAGACACGTACAAACGCATGCGTGCAATCCCGGCATAAAGCGTAAAATTTTATTCATTGAAATTTATTTATAAATTTATATTTCTTTCGCTGTACAAAATATTTTATAAACTCTGATTATTATATGAAATTTTATTCCGCTGCAAATATTGTACTCTGTGATTCTGTGTTTAATTATGTTTAAACCCTGTAAGCCAACAATAATCTGACATTTTGAACGTTTAGAGTTGGTTTAATTACCGACTTGGAGCGGTCAAAAAGCCAGGTCGTTACAGTTACTGATTCCACAAAGGAGGCTGTTTGGATTAAGAAGTTCATTATTGAACTTAGTTCTATCCAGTGTCGATCCAATGGTTTTTACATTGTGATAGAAATGAATCCATTGATCATGACTAGAAACCTAGATCTCATTAACGATCCAAACACGTATTTAAGAAATATAATTTCTTCCATGAAATTGTTTACATAGGAAACATACATATCTGCAAAGTATCAATAGGTAATAATGTTGCAGACCCATCGAATAAAACTCTATTGCAGCAAAGTAATGATAATCACACTAGTTTTATCACTATATGATACATGAATGATTAACTCTAGTGCAAGTGGGAGATTGTTAGAGTTTATGCCTTAGAGGCAATCCATTCAATCTGATTAATTACACTGTTGATGTTATATTTTATTTTGAATAAAAGATTTTGTTATGTTATATTTATTGCGTAATATAAATATTAACACAATAGAAGTCCTTAGAACAATAATACATAATTATATAGTTTCAAGTAAGTAACTTGAACATGAAATTATATAACATGATAAGTACTATAATTCATAAATGTCCCTAGTCAAGTTTTATTGTATATAGGACAACAATAAAACATTAACACAAGTATGTTGATTGACTGATTATCATATCTCATTGATCATTAATATATGTGATATTAATGTCAATACATAAATACATATTAGAGAATAGTGTATTGGGCTGACCCAACATGAGAAAACTTCATGGAGCATGATTAATAGTGTCATAAGTCATCCTCATAGTAACAGTGATGTAATGGTCCTCAGGCCTGAAATCATTATATATTTTATTCGAGGATATTTGTGTTTTGATATCATCAAAAGTTACCTGTAACCGAGTAGACGACAAAGGTGATTATGGGATACATCTCGAATCGATTAAATAATACAAATGATCTAGACGAAATTTAACCCTATAATATAAGTAGTGATATCCGTGGGCCTCTTCATTGAGTAAGATTATGAAATGCATAGCCATGCTCAAATATTGATTAGTTTTATATAATCTGCTCATCAATCAAGATAAAAGGATTAAATTATAAAGAGGTTGATACGTTCCATGCCTCGAGTCTAATCTTGGATATAATGGTTAAAAATATTAAATTACGTTGAAGCACTGGTCACAAAAAAGGTTGTACCGAATTGTTAATTTTATTATAAGTTGGGTAACAACAATGTATTACTAGATGCCACTCACTATTTATAATTTTAAATATGATTTAAATTTATTGCCAACGTTGTAATATCCTACAGGGTCACACAATTAGAGCATTAAAAAGGGAGAACCATTCTTTGGACAAGTAAAAATATCAAATCATTGATATTTTTAACGTCATAATGGGTATATCGATTTTGGTTCCTTTATTTTTTGTTTGATTTTTATTTTAAAGGAGAGAATAATTTTCTATTAATATCTGAAAAATTCACAAAACCCTATATTGAAGAAACCAAAATTCGGAAAGGCTTGTACCATTTTCTCCCCTTTTCTCTTTGATTTGTATGACGATAGAAGAGAATCCATTTGTGTGGATACTTATGGAGACGTCATCTCAAGTGGTGGCGCTCGCTATTCAACTGATACTGCTTCAATTATCACCGTGGATTCGCAAACCCTAAAATGGTAAGATTACTCGATTTATTTATTTTCGCATAGATCCTGTTATTTAGGGTTGAAAATTTTCAAATTCCACCCTCGATTTGATCCATAAAACCATACAATTCATTCAGTATTGATCATGAAAACACGAACACGTAATAATCATAACATAAACATATCATAAACTTGGGATCTAACATGATTTGGATCTAAGAATATGTAAGAACAAGATTAAACTAACAAATTGGCTGTTTTTTTAATTGGATTAAGTCATATTATAACATCTGAAACAGATATGACATATATGATTTATTTAGGATGAATTTAACATATAAAACATGAATTTGATTTTAATTTACTCATACAATCTGTAGTTTCCATGTGAGATATATCTATCACTCACCAAATATAAGATCCAATGTAAATCCATTGAAATCAGATCTTGACAGCATGAAAAAGCCCCCAAAAACTGATGCAATATGATGATCTAGCCTCTAGATGTAATATACGATGAATTAGGATGGAAAGGATGAAGAATTAGGATTTAGGATGTACCTAGGGAATCACGGACATAATCCTAAATGTTTGAGTAAAGAGAGAAACTTTAATTATCTCCCCAAACCCCTCTATTTTTAGCTGCATGTCATTAAGCTAATGGGCTTCGCTAATCCGTTCACTAGCAACTAATTAGTCTGCCTAATAGAAACTTAAAATATAAATAGCGATTTCTCCTAAACCGCAGAACCAAATCTGTGATGTGACCATTCTGTGGAATTGTAAACCACCATTCTAATCGAATGTTTCATAAAGGCAGAATGTCCACAAACTAATTCAATAAAAATCAAGGATATGTCTCTTATCCCTATAAGTAACATTTTAAAATCTGAGAATGATCTGACCACTAAGGAATAAAATAAAATTATCTTCTAATCCATCGATACGTAAAATACGATTCGTTGCATTCTTCTCCCCTTTTAGGAATTTTGCCCTCAAAATTCCAAGCATACACGAGCAAACATAGGTTTTCTGCATGTCTACCTACCATGAGTATCCAATCTACCATCCAACAATCCATACATTCCAAATCTTATCCTAACATGTAGAACTTATAATAGTGCAAGATACAACTGTACAAGTAAGATACGATATATGGGACATACCACTTAAAAAGTTCTGGATGGATCGACCTTATACTCTCGTCTGTTTCCCATGTGCAATCGGCATAGTCCTCACTCCATTATATCTTGACTAGCTTTACAATCTTCCTCCTAAGTTTTTTTGTGTCACTCCCTACAATGCAACGTGGCTTACGAGACCCAGAAACTTCAGGTTCGACCTCTAAATCTTCAATCTGGTGTAACAACCCGAAAATCTGGGCCAGTTTAAAATTTTTATTTTGGCAATTTTAGTGAACTTTGATTATTTAAAATGAATTATTTTAAATAAAAAAAAACGACGAGAAATTTATTTTGAATATAATTCGAACGTGTATATCATATACGTCGTCGTTAGAATATAAATATTTATATATAATTATAAATAGAATTGAAAATGGCGCGGTAGTTCGATAATTCGATTTCAAACTTCAATTGAGCATACCGGATGCAAAACAATCCGGATTTTAGTGAAACCAAAAATGATAGGATCTAATTGGTAATATCTTTCCAACGAATCCGAATAATCGAAATTTCATAGTGGGAATCAAAAGATATGTCCAGTTGAAAATTCTGAATAGTCGCTATGGAATTCAGGCCCTTAAAAATGGACATTTTGCAAATGACCTCGAATTTCGACGAAACCAGTTTTGTTGGGTCCGTGGTGTCAAACTATTGCTAGATTTCAAATTTCATAATTTTTCGAATCAATATGTGAGCGTGGCAAAGGAAAACGCGTTTGATCAGTTTCAGTTGATTTTAATCGACTGGAAATTGGCCATTTTTCTAACGGTCTCAGAATTCGACGAAACTAGTTTTGTTAGGACCGTATCGTCAATACGAAGCTAGAAAATATTTTTCAGAAATTTTTCTAGTTAGTATGTGACCCCGGTAATTTGAAATGTACGTTTAAAATTCAATATAGTGATTTAAATGTAAATTCAACGGAAACTAATCGAAACAGTCGAATCAGCTTGCGATACATATCCCATTGTGTTCGGAATGGGGGTGAAACGCTATGGACGACAGGCGGTGGGCCTCGTTTCGAGTTCGTATGTAAAAGTCAACTTTTCATAACAAAAAAAAAATTAATATCTCCCTCCCCTTTATCTTTCTGCCCCCCCCCCCCCCGTTCATTCTTCAAATCGAAAATAAAATATATATATATAAAAAAAAAGAACCACGACCCTCTCGATCTCGTGACGCCACCGCCAGGCGATCGCCGCCTCCGGCGAGGCAGCGCCGCACCCTCCTTCCCCACGTCGAACTCCTCCTCCTTCCTCCCTACCTCCTCCGAGAGCCACACGCAACCAAATCGAGCCCGACGTCCCTGAGCCCCACCAGAAGACCTCGCGCACCCAATCGGTAACCCCCCGAACCCTAAACCGCCACCGACAATCCCTGGGCCCCCCTGCGCCACTGTGGTGATCCACTTCCCGTCCTCCGATGCCGCCGGCTCCAAGGGAGCATCGCCCTTCCCCTTGAACGATAAAAAAAATGTGAGTTTCTTTATTTATTTATTTTGTTTTACTTAGTTTAATTAGTTTAAAGAAATATGTTTTTTTTAAATATATTTATAAATAAAGATAAGGGTTTTAAACAAAGTTAGAATTTTTATATAGATAAAAATACGTTTTTTTTTATTTATTTATAAAAAAAAAAAGATTAGAGGTTTAGTTTCAAAAAGGTTAGATTTTTTTTCTTTAAACTGAAAAGATTACATTTTTATTTATAAAGGTCGGATTTTAATTTATATAAAGTTATAATATTTTCATATAAAGAAGGGTCTTTATTTATGTCTAAGATATAAAGAAATGGGTTTTTATATATAGAGGACAAAGATTCGGTTTTTATTTGGCGAAGCTATGTTTTTTTTAATATATGAGGGGAGATATAAAAATATGATATTTATATTTTTAAAGTATTAAAAATATAATCTTTATTTAGTAGACGAAATAAAAATGTGATTTTTATATATTGAACTTCGAAATAAAAATGTGATTTTTATATATTGAACTTCGAAATAAACATGTGATTTTTATATATTGAACTTCGAAATAAAGATGTGATTTTTATATATTGAACTTCGAAATAAAAATGTGATTTTTATATATTGAACTTCGAAATAAAGATGTGATTTTTATATATTGAACTTCGAAATAAAAATGTGATTTTTGTATATTGAACTTCGAAATAAAAATGTGATTTTTATATATTGAACTTCGAAATAAAGATGTGATTTTTATATATTGAACTTCGAAATAAAAATGTGATTTTTATATATTGAACTTCGAAATAAAAATGTGATTTTTATATATTGAACTTCGAAATAAAAATGTGATTTTTATATATTGAACTTCGAAATAAAGATGTGATTTTTATATATTGAACTTCGAAATAAAAATGTGATTTTTTATATATTGAATAACGAAGTAAAAATTCGATTTTTACATATATAGTGGCTACGGGCAACGAAGCTGACGAAGATGCGATAACGATGAAGATTTCTATCAATGTAGTGCCGTGGAGCTAGGATAGCTATATGTGAGAATTTCTCACCTTTCCATTTCATTTCTATTTATATATATATACTAGGATGCAGACGGTGCTTAGTAGCACCCGACACAATCGTCCACAGACCATGGACTTGTTTGTTTGGTTGCATAGATTAGTTATATGATGTGATTTGAATTTGGTTGTTTGGTGAATTTGATTGATGTGTGAATGGCGTGGGCCTTCACTAGACCGGGGATAATGTCAGGCCTTGTCCCGTTTCTAGTATCGTGTCGTTATGCCGCCGAAATTTTCTAAAATATATTAGAAAAATAAAAATATCATTTTATTGAATAAATGAACTGAATAGAGTATTCATAGGTTGGATAAAATGTTTTATCGTTAAAAATATAATTTTTAACGTGAATGTGAATAAATAAAATATTCATTTACAAACCAGACGGTTTGATTATGTACACTGATTTGACTGACATTGATTGGGTCGATAAATTTTACACATCGCCCAACTGCACAAATAAAATATTTGTTTGATTGGTTGAAACCCTACACGGGTGTTAGGATGAAATATGCAGTTCACTCATCCTGATTGATTAAATATGTCGATCGATTGATTGACAGGCTGTTATAAGCGTTAGATATCTATATTTGATGCTTATACAGTGTAGTGCACTTTGGTTGATGGTTGATTATTTTTCAATGCTATTATATACATGTGTTGTATGAAAATCCATATAATTAACTCTATATGGTAATTGATTGGGCCTCATTCCAATTTAGAAAATAAAGAACAATATAAAATAAAAGTTCATATGTTGACAGTACTCATCCATTGAGATTGGTCATGTGTTGAACGAAATATTTTAGTAATAAAATTTACATCTTTATCAATATAAAATAAAAGTTCATGTGTTGACAGTACTCATCCATTGAGATTGGTCATGTGTTGAACGAAATATTTTAGTAATAAAATTTACATCTTTATCAATATAAAATAAAAGTTCATGTGTTGACAGTACTCATCCATTGAGATTGGTCATGTGTTGAACGAAATATTTTAGTAATAAAATTTACATCTTTATCAATATAAAATAAAAGTTCATGTGTTGACAGTACTCATCCATTGAGATTGGTCATGTGTTGAACGAAATATTTTGATAATAACAACTATTTTAAAAAGAAATATTTGAAATAGAATATTTGAAAATAGAAATTTATGGAGCCGTGTTGATTATATTGACGCCATTTTGACGTAAACGATTTATACCGATTCTATTCATTTTGAAATGAAATGAATAGAAAACGATTTCGAAATGAAATGAATAGAAAACGATTTCGAAATGAAATGAATAGAAAACGATTTCGAAATGAAATGAATAGAAAACGATTTCGAAATGAAATGAATAGAAAACGATTTCGAAATGAAATGAATAGAAAACGATTTCGAAATGAATTGAATATATAACGATTTCGAAATGAATTGAATATATAACGATTTCGAAATGAATTGAATTGAAAACGAATTGAAATGAATTCAAATTGAATTGAAATTTGAATTGAATAGAAATGAATTTTTGAAACGAATTTATAAAGAAGAATTCAATTTTGATTTGAATTGAAATGGAAGTTGAAATTGCTTTTGAAACGATTTTAAAACTATTCATATAATTCGTTTTAAATAGAAATCGACGAAATATATATTATATATGTTATATATATAATATAATGGCCTGAATAGAACGCGCCGCGCCGCGGCAGTTCGTGAATTTTGACCATTTATTTCAAACGGACATTACGGGAGATCCGACCATCGGATTCTCCTAAAACCGGAACCGTTGGGTTCGTATCGAAAAGAGCTTTCTAAAGAATATTAGAAATTAGAAATCTAACGGTTGGATTTGGAGATACGTCCAAATCAAATTCGAAAAAGGTCGCTGTAAGTGCAGTTCGATGGCCATTGATGGAAATCGACTGTACGGGCCTTTATAAAATTATTAAAAATAGTAATAATTTGTGTAAAATCATAAGAAATGATTTGTGAAGAATTGGGATGAAAAACTCCATATTTGAAAAGATAAAAATAGATTTTTATCGAAATGAACTAGTTTTGAACTAGAAAAATAATTCTATTTATTTTTTTAAATAAATAAATTGGATTTGAAATGGTTGTGAAAATAACCAGAATTTCCAATGATTGCATTGGAGTGGATTTGAATCGAAATTGTCTTCGGAATATTTCGATGTTGGAATTCGTGATTATACAGATGTTGTTATGGAAATTTGAAAGATATATATTTATATCGTTATTTCCAATACGACATTTGTTAGTCGTAGAATTCGATATTGAATATAAGCCGATATATTTTCTATTCAGAGCCTTGTATTTAATATCGAATGTGATTTGGGTTTGTCGTGAATGGTGTCTTCACTAACACTGTTCTTGAACCCAGTTGAGAAAAGATTAAATCTTTTTGTTTAGATTTAACGAAGTGTACCAATTAAATAATATTTAATTGGAATTGAATCGATATTGATTTTTGGGTTTATCGTGAACAGTGTTTTAAATAACACTCGTTCTTTAACCCGATAATTAATGGAATGTGACTTTGGGTTTATCGCGAACCGTGTTTTTAAATGACACTGATTCTTTAACCCAGTTAACGATTAAAACTGAGTGGAGTTTTAATGAATCTTTAATTAGATTGAAATGGTCGAAAATGGAGTATCACCAGTTTTGCTCCAGGCGATAGTTAAATCTTTAATTAGATTTGAACGTGAAATGGTAATTGAATTTACCGATAACACTGTGGTGTTAGATATGAAGTATTACCAGTTTTACTTCATGGGATGAATAGGTTGGGATTGGGAAATTAAAACAAATGATTACTTCGGTAAGGTTCGCTAATCCCGACTAGTTTGAATTGATATTCAAAAATAGATTAAAGAATAAATTTTAAAGAATTTATCTTTGATAAAATTAATGGGAACCTTTCCCTATGAATGTGAAATTTAGAAACTAACTGTCGGTTAGCCAAGCAGAATGGTTTTCTGGATATTGATCTGATGTTGGTTTCGGCCTTCGGGGTTAATGTTTGGGGAATTATTCTCTTGATTAATTTACGGTTAGTGACTAATGAATTGGAATGAGGCGTATGTTGTGTTTGTGTAACACTTTTATAATATATACGCGAGTTATTCGGAAAGACCGGGTTTATCCCATTCTGAATAACTGATACGACGATAAGTCGAAGATGAAGACGGTGGTCGAAGACCGGAGGTCTTCACGTCGTTTGGGTAATTACTGACGATCTTGATTGGGCTGTACACCCAAGAAGATGGAAACAGTTGGTGATCGTCCAGACGTACTTGGAGATCGATGGATATGCGGGGTACTAGGTGCCTCTGGTTTCGTTCAGACCCAGAACGGACTTGTAAATGGACTGTGTGTCTGACATTGGATTTTAGTCCGTGTGATTGATCTCTATTAAATATATATCTGTTTGGCGGCGGAGAATTTATTCTCTTGCTTAACACCCTTCTCTGAGACGTACGAGCTCAGGGGTTATATATTGATGGATATCAAACGCATGGAGTGAATTGCCTGTGTGGCATGCCTAAGTGGCAATTGACTGAGGCTTCTGTTGAAAAGCAAAGTCTTGTGGTGATGATCAAAGCACGGCCTTTGTGGCGTAGCTTTGTGTAACGTTTACTTCGCGTGTTTCGCACCCGGTATGAACCAAAAACGGGAGACGGACCTCAGGGAGGGCATGCGTTTCCTTCTAGCTAAAAAGTGGCGTCAGTGGTTTTACACGCCCTGACGAGTTTGACTTATGTGGTTGTTGCTGTTGCGAGGCGCCTCGGATATATCGGTCGTTCTCGAACCGATGGAGTCATTTGTTGGCTCATTGACACCCCAAAGGGTGGGGAAACACAGTGTTCAGGCATTTTAATCCACATCGGTGGACCGGCCCTGTCGCTCCAAGGGTCACTCGAGCTCTGATCCTGAGACACGGGCTAGAGCGTCTCGAATCGGTTGAGGACTATCTTTTGCCTCGGTTCATAGACGGAAATCCAATTTCCAAATACGTGACATTTGCGGTTTTATGTGCAAACCTATATATGGCGACATGATATATGGTACCCATGCCGCCTATGATTGATACTTATGATTTGAAGTTGTTTTATACACTATGCACTTATTATAGTATCAAATGATGTGTTTTAAACGTATCAAGCATTCTTTGGCTGTTATAAGGGAAAACCCTATCCCCCGGCTTGCGTTGCATTGTGTGATAGGACCTGGGTCTTATAACAGCTTCATTTTTCTTTATTTAGCATTGCGCTGTTTGTTTTATGCACTGGTATTCTTGGGAGGAAACCCGTTCCGTGTTATACGGCGTGGTCCTTTGATTTACCGAACTTTAATAATAAAGAATAATAACTGTTTTAGTTCTCACACCAGTCACATGACTGACCTAGAGTTTATTGTTTTAACCTAAACTCTGGGTGCCCTTATTTTGACACGGGCAGCTAGTAGTTTTGGTTTTGCAGATTTATATTCACAGGATCCTGGTTTACAGCTGGAATGATATCCGGAAAGCTTTGTATCCGTATATCTCTTCTAGTTGTGTATTGTATTATTTTCCGCTGCGTTGTATTTAAATGTAATTTAAATATCTGATATTTCTGTGTAATATTTATTTGTTTATACTCTGTATATCCTTGTAATCTGATGCATTGTTGTAATATACAATGAAATGTTCTTCTATATGCGTTCTGTTGTGGCTTGTTCTCGAACTATCCGACGCTTTCCTTTACGGGGAAGTTACGGGTTTTCACAGTTGGTATCAGAGCTTTGGTTTACAAAGCAGAGAACAAGACACATTAGAACCATACGAAAGAATTCATCAGATATTGGATTAGTAATATCCAATGGGAATGACTCGTTAGAGATAGGATCAGTAGTATCCTAGAACGAGTGTGAAGAGTATATTTTTGAAAATGAAAACAATTTTTGTTTTGAAAATTTAAATCAATTATTCGTATTTGATTATCTATTTATATTGATGTGGACAATCCAGTATATATAGATTTTGCGTATACGTCTGATCCGCGTGTATTCGAAATTTTAATATACTGGATAGATATAGAATCACACTCTAGTCGCCCGGAGATGATTCAGATGATGAGGCCTCATCATCAGTGTTTATATTCGAGTGACGAAAGTGAGATTTCTATATATTTCCTATTGACTGGTGTGAGAACCAAAAATTAGATAGGGCCTATTGTTGTGATTTGGCATCAAAAATATGATTTTTGACTATATATCAAAATTATGAATTTGAGACTCTAATTCACTAATTGATTGATGTTTGTGTTGTTTGTTTATTTGATTGATAATTTTGAACCATTATGCCTAATTGAACCAAATATTGAACTGTATTGAAAATTGGTCGCATCTGCTTGCATATACATGTTTATCATTGAACAGGTCATAGCAAGGAGGCTAGAGCAGAGAATAAAATTTGTTTGCCCGACAAATAGGTACATGTTTACTACATAATTTACTGTTTTGTTTGGGTGATGATGATTTTATGAGCCTATTGGCTAGCCGCTTGGCTTTTTCTTTTTCTTTTTGAGATCTGAAGGACCGGGGAAGCTATTTGAAATTCCCCGATGCTCCCGGTGCAGGGGAGGTTATGGCGAAATTTTTCGAAAATTTAGGGTGTTAGCCAATTTTTTTAAAATTTTAGAAAATTCTCAGAAACTGAAAAGTTGGAGAATGGAAGCCAGATCGAACGTAGTGTTGATTAATCAAACCACTTTCGACTTGGTTCCTTTTCGGGGACGAAAAGTTTTAAGTGGGGGAGATTGTAACAACCCGAAAATCTGGGCCAGTTTAAAATTTTTATTTTGGCAATTTTAGTTAACTTTGATTATTTAAAATGAATTATTTTAAATAAAAAAACGACGAGAAATTTATTTTGAATATAATTCGAACGTGTATATCATATACGTCGTCGTTAGAATATAAATATTTATATATAATTATAAATAGAATTGAAAATGGCGCGGTAGTTCGATAATTCGATTTCAAACTTCAATTGAGCATACCGGATGCAAAACAATCCGGATTTTAGTGAAACCAAAAATGATCTAATTGGTAATATCTTTCCAACGAATCCGAATAATCGAAATTTCATAGTGGGAATCAAAAGATATGTCCAGTTGAAAATTCTGAATAGTCGCTATGGAATTCAGGCCCTTAAAAATGGACATTTTGCAAATGACCTCGAATTTCGACGAAACCGGTTTTGTTGGGTCCGTGGTGTCAAACTATTGCTAGATTTCAAATTTCATAATTTTTCGAATCAATATGTGAGCGTGGCAAAGGAAAACGCGTTTGATCAGTTTCAGTTGATTTTAATCGACTGGAAATTGGCCATTTTTCTAACGGTCTCAGAATTCGACGAAACTAGTTTTGTTAGGACCGTATCGTCAATACGAAGCTAGAAAATATTTTTCAGGAATTTTTCTAGTTAGTATGTGACCCCGGTAATTTGAAATGTACGTTTAAAATTCAATATAGTGATTTAAATGTAAATTCAACGGAAACTAATCGAAACAGTCGAATCAGCTTGCGATACATATCCCATTGTGTTCGGAATGGGGGTGAAACGCTATGGACGACAGGCGGTGGGCCTCGTTTCGAGTTCGTATGTAAAAGTCAACTTTTTCATAACAAAAAAAAAATTAATATCTCCCTCCCCTTTATCTTTCTGCCCCCCCCCCCCCCCCCGTTCATTCTTCAGATCGAAAATAAAATATATATAAAAAAAAAGAACCACGACCCTCTCGATCTCGTGACGCCACCGCCAGGCGATCGCCGCCTCCGGCGAGGCAGCGCCGCACCCTCCTTCCCCACGTCGAACTCCTCCTCCTTCCTCCCTACCTCCTCCGAGAGCCACACGCAACCAAATCGAGCCCGACGTCCCTGAGCCCCACCAGAAGACCTCGCGCACCCAATCGGTAACCCCCCGAACCCTAAACCGCCACCGACAATCCCTGGGGCCCCCTGCGCCACTGTGGTGATCCACTTCCCGTCCTCCGATGCCGCCGGCTCCAAGGGAGCATCGCCCTTCCCCTTGAACGATAAAAAAAATGTGAGTTTCTTTATTTATTTATTTTGTTTTACTTAGTTTAATTAGTTTAAAGAAATATGTTTTTTTTAAATATATTTATAAATAAAGATAAGGGTTTTAAACAAAGTTAGAATTTTTATATAGATAAAAATACGTTTTTTTTTATTTATTTATATAAAAAAAAGATTAGAGGTTTAGTTTCAAAAAGGTTAGATTTTTTTCTTTAAACTGAAAAGATTACATTTTTATTTATAAAGGTCGGATTTTAATTTATATAAAGTTATAATATTTTCATATAAAGAAGGGTCTTTATTTATGTCTAAGATATAAAGAAATGGGTTTTTATATATAGAGGACAAAGATTCGGTTTTTATTTGGCGAAGCTATGTTTTTTTTAATATATGAGGGGAGATATAAAAATATGATTTTTATATTTTTAAAGTATTAAAAATATAATCTTTATTTAGTAGACGAAATAAAAATGTGATTTTTATATATTGAACTTCGAAATAAAAATGTGATTTTTATATATTGAACTTCGAAATAAAAATGTGATTTTTATATATTGAACTTCGAAATAAAGATGTGATTTTTATATATTGAACTTCGAAATAAAGATGTGATTTTTATATATTGAACTTCGAAATAAAAATGTGATTTTTATATATTGAACTTCGAAATAAAGATGTGATTTTTATATATTGAACTTCGAAATAAAAATGTGATTTTTATATATTGAACTTCGAAATAAAAATGTGATTTTTATATATTGAACTTCGAAATAAAGATGTGATTTTTATATATTGAACTTCGAAATAAAAATGTGATTTTTATATATTGAACTTCAAAATAAAAATGTGATTTTTATATATTGAACTTCGAAATAAAAATGTGATTTTTATATATTGAACTTCGAAATAAAGATGTGATTTTTATATATTGAACTTCGAAATAAAAATGTGATTTTTTATATATTGAATAACGAAGTAAAAATTCGATTTTTACATATATAGTGGCTACGGGCGACGAAGCTGACGAAGATGCGATAACGATGAAGATTTCTATCAATGTAGTGCCGTGGAGCTAGGATAGCTATATGTGAGAATTTCTCACCTTTCCATTTCATTTCTATTTATATATATATACTAGGATGCAGACGGTGCTTAGTAGCACCCGACACAATCGTCCACAGACCATGGACTTGTTTGTTTGGTTGCATAGATTAGTTATATGATGTGATTTGAATTTGGTTGTTTGGTGAATTTGATTGATGTGTGAATGGCGTGGGCCTTCACTAGACCGGGGATAAGGCTAGGCCTTGTCCCGTTTCTAGTATCGTGCCGTTATGCCGCCGAAATTTTCTAAAATATATTAGAAAAATAAAAATATCATTTTATTGAATAAATGAACTGAATAGAGTATTCATAGGTTGGATAAAATGTTTTATCGTTAAAAATATAATTTTTAACGTGAACGTGAATAAATAAAATATTCATTTACAAACCAGACGGTTTGATTATGTACACTGATTTGACTGACATTGATTGGGTCGATAAATTTTACACATCGCCCAACTGCACAAATAAAATATTTGTTTGATTGTTTGAAACCCTACACGGGTGTTAGGATGAAATATGTAGTTCACTCATCCTGATTGATTAAATATGTCGATCGATTGATTGACAGGCTGTTATAAGTGTTAGATATCTATATTTGATGCTTATACAGTGTAGTGCACTTTGGTTGATGGTTGATTATTTTTCAATGCTATTATATACATGTGTTGTATGAAAATCCATATAATTAACTCTATATGGTAATTGATTGGGCCTCATTCCAATTTAGAAAATAAAGAACAATATAAAATAAAAGTTCATGTGTTGACAGTACTCATCCATTGAGATTGGTCATGTGTTGAACGAAATATTTTAGTAATAAAATTTACATCGTTATCAATATAAAATAAAAGTTCATGTGTTGACAGTACTCATCCATTGAGATTGGTCATGTGTTGAACGAAATATTTTAGTAATAAAATTTACATCTTTATCAATATAAAATAAAAGTTCATGTGTTGACAGTACTCATCCATTGAGATTGGTCATGTGTTGAACGAAATATTTTGATAATAACAACTATTTTAAAAAGAAATATTTGAAATAGAATATTTGAAAATAGAAATTTATGAAGCCGTGTTGATTAGATTGACGCCATTTTGACGTAAACGATTTATATCGATTCTATTCATTTTGAAATGAAATGAATAGAAAACGATTTCGAAATGAAATGAATAGAAAACGATTTCGAAATGAAATGAATAGAAAACGATTTCGAAATGAAATGAATAGAAAACGATTTCGAAATGAAATGAATAGAAAACGATTTCGAAATGAAATGAATAGAAAACGATTTCGAAATGAAATGAATAGAAAACGATTTCGAAATGAATTGAATATATAACGATTTCGAAATGAATTGAATATATAACGATTTCGAAATGAATTGAATTGAAAACGAATTGAAATTTGAATTGAATAGAAATGAATTTTTGAAACGAATTTATAAAGAAGAATTCAATTTTGATTTGAATTGAAATGGAAGTTGAAATTGCTTTTGAAACGATTTTAAAACTATTCATATAATTCGTTTTAAATAGAAATCGACGAAATATATATTATATATATTATATATATAATATAATGGCCTGAATAGAACGCGCCGCGCCGCGGAAGTTCGTGAATTTTGACCATTTATTTCAAACGGACATTACGAGAGATCCGACCGTCGGATTCTCCTAAAACAGGAACCGTTGGGTTCGTATCGAAAAGAGCTTTCTAAAGAATATTAGAAATTAGAACTCTAACGGTTGGATTTGGAGATACGTCCAAATCAAATTCGAAAAAGGTCGTTGTAAGTGCAGTTCGATGGCCATTGATGGAAATCGACTGTACGGGCCTTGATAAAATTATTAAAAATAGTAATAATTTGTGTAAAATCATAAGAAATGATTTGTGAAGAATTGGGATGAAAAACTCCATATTTGAAAAGATAAAAATAGATTTTTATCGAAATGAACTAGTTTTGAACTAGAAAAATAATTCTATTTATTTTTTTAAATAAATAAATTGGATTTGAAATGGTTGTGAAAATAACCAGAATTTCCAATGATTGCATTGGAGTGGATTTGAATCGAAATTGTCTTCGGAATATTTCGATGTTGGAATTCGTGATTATACAGATGTTGTTATGGAAATTTGAAAGATATATATTTATATCGTTATTTCCAATACGACATTTGTTAGTCGTAGAATTCGATATTGAATATAAGCCGATATATTTTCTATTCAGAGCCTTGTATTTAATATCGAATGTGATTTGGGTTTGTCGTGAATGGTGTCTTCACTAACACTGTTCTTGAACCCAGTTGAGAAAAGATTAAATCTTTTTGTTTAGATTTAACGAAGTGTACCAATTAAATAATATTTAATTGGAATTGAATCGATATTGATTTTTGGGTTTATCGTGAACAGTGTTTTAAATAACACTCGTTCTTTAACCCGATAATTAATGGAATGTGACTTTGGGTTTATCGCGAACCGTGTTTTTAAATGACACTGATTCTTTAACCCAGTTAACGATTAAAACTGAGTGGAGTTTTAATGAATCTTTAATTAGATTGAAATGGTCGAAAATGGAGTATCACCAGTTTTGCTCCAGGCGATAGTTAAATCTTTAATTAGATTTGAACGTGAAATGGTAATTGAATTTACCGATAACACTGTGGTGTTAGATATGAAGTATTACCAGTTTTACTTCATGGGATGAATAGGTTGGGATTGGGAAATTAAAACAAATGATTACTTCGGTAAGGTTCGCTAATCCCGACTAGTTTGAATTGATATTCAAAAATAGATTAAAGAATAAATTTTAAAGAATTTATCTTTGATAAAATTAATGGGAACCTTTCCCTATGAATGTGAAATTTAGAAACTAACTGTCGGTTAGCCAAGCAGAATGGTTTTCTGGATATTGATCTGATGTTGGTTTCGGCCTTCGGGGTTAATGTTTGGGGAATTATTCTCTTGATTAATTTACGGTTAGTGACTAATGAATTGGAATGAGGCATATGTTGTGTTTGTGTAACACTTTTATAATATATACGCGAGTTATTCGGAAAGACCGGGTTTATCCCATTCTGAATAACTGATACGACGATAAGTCGAAGATGAAGACGGTGGTCGAAGACCGGAGGTCTTCACGTCGTTTGGGTAATTACTGACGATCTTGATTGGGCTGTACACCCAAGAAGATGGAAACAGTTGGTGATCGTCCAGACGTACTTGGAGATCGATGGATATGCGAGGTACTAGGTGCCTCCGGTTCCGTTCAGACCCAGAACGGACTTGTAAATGGACTGTGTGTCTGACATTGGATTTTAGTCCGTGTGATTGATCTCTATTAAATATATATCTGTTTGGCGGCGGAGAATTTATTCTCTTGCTTAACGCCCTTCTCTGAGACGTACGAGCTCAGGGTTATATATTGATGGATATCAAACGCATGGAGTGAATTGCCTGTGTGGCATGCCTAAGTGGCAATTGACCGAGGCTTCTGTTGAAAATCAAAGTCTTGTGGTGATGATCAAAGCACGGCCTTTGTGGCGTAGCTTTGTGTAACGTTTACTTCGCGTGTTTCGCACCCGGTATGAACCAAAAACGGGAGACGGACCTCAGGGAGGGCATGCGTTTCCTTCTAGCTAAAAAGTGGCGTCAGTGGTTTTACACGCCCTGACGAGTTTGACTTATGTGGTTGTTGCTGTTGCGAGGCGCCTCGGATATATCGGTCGTTCTCGAACCGATGGAGTCATTTGTTGGCTCATTGACACCCCAAAGGGTGGGGAAACGCAGTGTTCAGTCATTTTAATCCACATCGGTGGACCGGCCCTGTCGCTCCAAGGGTCACTCGAGCTCTGATCCTGAGACACGGGCTAGAGCGTCTCGAATCGGTTGAGGACTATCTTTTGCCTCGGTTCATAGACGGAAATCCAATTTCCAAATACGTGACATTTGCGGTTTTATGTGCAAACCTATATATGGCGACATGATATATGGTACCCATGCCGCCTATGATTGATACTTATGATTTGAAGTTGTTTTATACACTATGCACTTATTATAGTATCAAATGATGTGTTTTAAACGTATCAAGCATTCTTTGGCTGTTATAAGGGAAAACCCTATCCCCCGGCTTGCGTTGCATTGTGTGATAGGACCTGGGTCTTATAACAGCTTCATTTTTCTTTATTTAGCATTGCGTTGTTTGTTTTATGCACTGGTATTCTTGGGAGGAAATCCGTTCCGTGTTATACGGCGTGGTCCTTTGATTTACCGAACTTTAATAATAAAGAATAATAACTGTTTTAGTTCTCACACCAGTCACATGACTGACCTAGAGTTTATTGTTTTAACCTAAACTCTGGGTGCCCTTATTTTGACACGGGCAGCTAGTAGTTTTGGTTTTGCAGATTTATATTCACAGGATCCTGGTTTACAGCTGGAATGATATCCGGAAAGCTTTGTATCCGTATATCTCTTCTAGTTGTGTATTGTATTATTTTCCGCTGCGTTGTATTTAAATGTAATTTAAATATCTGATATTTCTGTGTAATATTTATTTGTTTATACTCTGTATATCCTTGTAATCTGATGCATTGTTGTAATATACAATGAAATGTTCTTCTATATGCGTTCTGTTGTGGCTTGTTCTCGAACTATCCGACGCTTTCCTTTACGGGGAAGTTACGGGTTTTCACATCTGGTCAGGAGATACCACAACATTCAAGCCATGCACAAACTTCCGTAGAAATGACACATGAAACACAATGTGCATACCTTCCATCTTCTTAGGTAAATCCACTCTATAAGCAAGCTTTCCAATGCGCTCGACAATTAGAAACAGACCAACAAACCTTAATGCAAACTTCCCTTTTCTTCCAAAGCGAACTACGTTCCTTAGAGGCAAAACATTAATAAACATCAAATCTCCAACTAGGAATTCCAAATCTTTTCGTCACTTATCAGTATAACTCTTCTTATGACCTTGGGTTTCCTTTATTTATTGCCAAATGATCTCAATTTATCCATCGTTTCTCTTAACGTCTCTAGCCCAAGCGCTAACTCCTCTCCAGTCTCTAACCAACAAGATGGAGAATTAAATGGTCTGCCATACACCACCTCATACGGTGCCATTCCAATGCTCGACTGGTACCTGCTATTATAAGAAAACTCAACCAAATCCAGATGTGTTTCCATGATCCCGCAAAATCGAATACACAAGCTTTAAGAAGATCTTCCAAAACTCAATTAACCCTCTCGGTTCGACCATTTGTCTAGGGATGACAAGCCATACTCAAACAAAGATCAGTTCCTAAAGTCTCTTGCAAACTCTTTCAAAACCCACTAGTGAACAACAGATCTCGATCACCAACAATACTCTCTGGTATCCTATGGAACTGAACTATCCACTTAGGGTATAACTTGCCCAACTTCGATATTTGTCCTCGTTTATCTGATAGGAATATACATTGTGCTTTTGGTCAAGCGATCCACTATGCCCCAAATATTATTATTCTCTGCCCTCGTCTTAGGTAGTCCATCGATAAAATCCATCGACACTTTCTCCTATATCCACATAGTAACTTCCAATGGTTGTAATGATCAAATCGGCTTCTTCTGCTCAGCTTTAACCAACCGACAATTCATACACTTTGAGGTAAATTTTTCGACATCCCTCTTCATTCCTTCCTAGTAGTTAACTCGCTTCATATCTCAATACATGTTATTAACACTAGGATGAATCTTCAATCTAGAGTGATGACATTCCGTAAGAACCTCATCCTTTACTCCACCCAAACCAGGAAAAAATAGTCTTCCTCTCTTGCGAAGCCAACCATCTCGATCGACTTCGTATTCCGTAACTCCCTCGGGTTCGATCCTCGTCTCTAATCTCCGTATAATCCTTATAAGCTTATCATCTCGCGTTTGGGTTTTTCTTATCCTTTCGATGAGAGTCGGTCTAATCGATAAGCTTGCTACCATCCGAGCTGTAACTCACAACGTGGGCTAAAACCAAATCCAGCCGAAAACTTAAGATGCTTCCATTTCGAAAACATAGCCCCAAACTAGCAAGTATCTTGCTCAACGCATTGGGCACCGCATTACATTACCTCGAGTATAAGATATTCCAAAGTCATATGATGCCAAAAACTCTAATCATCGCTGCTATCGAAGATTCATATCCTTCTGGGAGAAAAGGTGCTTTAACAACTTATGATCCATAAACAATTCAGATCCGACTTCCAACAAATAATGCCTCCAAATCTTCAGATCAAACACTGCCGTCGCTAACTCCAAATCATGGGTCGGGTAATTTTTTCATGCGGCTTCAATTATCGACTTGCTTAAGCTATAACTCCATCCTTTTACATTAACACTGCTCCAAGTCTAGTGCCACATTCATCAGTGTATATCACAATCCCTTCATTCCCACTCGAAATAATTAACACAGGAGCACCCGTCGACCTTTCTTTCAAAATTCAGAAAGCTTTCTCCCGCATCGCATTCCATATGAAGACCTTATTCTTCTTCGTTAATCCAGTTAATGCTGCAACTATCTTTGAGAAATCCTTGATAAATCGTTGATAGTATCCAACTAAACCAAAGAAAATCCTAATATCCATCTTATTCTTGGTCGATTCCAATCCTGTATCGCTGCTACCTTAGCAGGATCCATTGCTACTCACTATCCTGATACGACATGACCCAAGCATCTCACTTCTTCCTTCTTAAAGTGACACTTCGAAAACTTAGCCCTCAACTGATGCTTTCGCAAGATTCCTAAAACAATGCTTAAGTGTGCCTTGTGTTTTCCTCCTTCCTGGAGTAAACCAATATATCATCCGCAAACACAAGTACAAACTTGTTCAACTGATCTCTCAAAACTCGGTTCATAAGATCCACAAATTATGTTGGTGTGTTAGTCAATCTAAATGGCATTACCAGTAAAAATATTGACGGTACCCTAAAAACAGTATTCGTCAAATTATCCTTAGTCACTCTTTGTTGGTGAAATTTCGTTGCTAAACCCATATGGGAAAACACCTTGGCTTCGTGAAGCTGATTAAACAAGTCATCGATTCTTGATAATGGATGCATGTTCTTCTTGGTCACCTTATTCAGCTCACAATAATCCATGCATAATCGCAACGATCCATCAGCCTTGGTCACAAACACAAATGGTGAACCATATTCGGATATGCTTCTCCAAATAAATCCTTTACTCAAAAGGTCATTCACTTGCACCTCTAACTCTCGCTATTCCTTTGGTACCATCCGCCTAAGAGGCATAACAATGGACTGGCCCCATCCACTAACTGATGGATGTTATGATTTCCTTAAATATTTTCTTTATTTTTTTCATTAATTAGGCTACAGCTGTAGAATATTAATGTAATGACCCGCAAATCCATAACATCAGAGTTGACTATATACATCATACGTCCAACCCAAATATCACGAAAATACGAAACATTTTTTTTAGAAGAAAGAGGTAGAAGAAGAACAGCAAGAACAACACAGAATCTCACATCGCAGCGGATCAAAATATAATATATCATAACTTTTGAAATACAAAATTTCAACTGTATAACATACACTTGTCAGAATACAACACTTACAACACAGCGGAACAAAACTCTATATAACTAACGCTGAAGCCTCCTGCTCCAAGCCCCTTTAGATAGATCTATAAAATCCTGAACTACTTGAATGCCCGTACAAATTTAGGCACCCAAGAGTTTAGGTAGAACAAAACAAAATAAACTCCGGGTCAGTCATGGGACTGGTATGAGTAAACAGTTTAAAACAGTTTCAGAAAACTAAATGATATCTCATAAGACCACGCCGTATAACACGGAACGGGTTTTTCCCTTATGAGAATCCAAACACTTGACTTATCTTTCACAATCCTTTTGAAAGGAATAATAATCTTTATATCAAAACTCATTTGATATTATAATAATGTCTAAATCAAGTAAATAACAATCTAGTGGAACATTTGCATCTCACGTTCCACATGATTATACAATCAAAACCGCAAGCACGTATTGGGTAATGGATTTCCAACTTTGACAAGGTATGGAACCACCTTCCGTTGGTATATCTCTAGAGGATAATACACCGAGTTCAACAAGAACATCTTGCACCTCAGCCACGCATGACCAACCACTCATTTGGCTTGAGTGTATCGAATGTATATCATTAACGGTTGGGATCAGCAACCGTTTCCCGAATGGGACGACATCGACAATAGATTTTTAGAAGTAAATGAAACTCTAGATCAGGTGATTATACACCCTAATAGGTGCGACCTACATAGCCATGCTGCTTGCCCGATTTTTGTCATTTACCGATTGATGAGGCTTGAGGTTACGCCTTATCATCACATCAGATTCACATCGAATGCCACATTGTCAGATCCATCGAAAATCACTAATTGACGTCTACAACAGTATATTACGTGTCAGCTAAAAGAAGTTTCCTTCTCCGCTTCCACTCTTGGTACGGTTGAAGAAATCAATGTACGTGACCTTTCTGGAAATACTCTGTCAGACATTCATCCATACAAGTCACCCAGGAACAGGATGAACCGAAGGCACAATTTATATTAATAGAAAAAGTCCTTGCACTCTACTCCGTCTTCGATTATCTTTATATAATCTGATTCGCAACGCTACTGCCAATACAGAGTAGTTCTTTGGATAATAATCCAACCGATCTCTCCATATTGACAACGAGGGTCAAAACTTGGATAGTCTGTGATTTAACTATCGAATAAAAACAAGTGTTTCGATAGTCGATGATTTAACTATCGAAGAAAACAAGTGTTCATCCAATTTATCAAACAATCACTGAGCCCTTAATCAATATTCCATTAATTAAATCACTTCTCTATTTCTTTATCAATATTTGTTAACCAAATATTTTCAATAACCATATTGACCTGTTATGTTAATTGGAAAACATTCTCGAATATCGCCTTCCTTTATTTTCTAAACTTCAGAAAATATATACTATTTATAATTGGAAAATATTCAATTACTTATCTCTTTCCTCATCTCGTTTATTTCTATACTTAGGAAATGTTTATTATTCTATTTCCAGGCTTACATTTATTTGGGTTAAAACGGATGTTGTGTAAAACATCGTTACGATAACCCATATACTATATTCAACTAACTCTTATCCAACATTGATCTTTGAGCCTGAAATATTACTATTTATTTGTTAATAATGAAATCAATCAAGTTGAGGTATAACTACCTCTCAGACCTTGACTGAATAACATTTATAACGTCAAAACAGATAAGACTACTTACTCGAATAATCAACACCACACAACTACTTATTCACTTTTAAATACGTATACACTTTCTCTTTCTATTCTTATGAGATTTTACTCTTAGTCTTCTTTTTTATTATAGTATTCTATTTCTAAGTTCGATTCCTTATCGACTTATCTATATATTGATATATAGATTTCTAACTATCAAATTATCTTAAAAATATTCTATCTCCTTAAATTCCCGGAAAAATTCGCCATAACCTCCTTTGTACCGGGAGCTTCGGGATATTTCATATAGCCTCCCATGGCCCTTACCAATCCAAAAGAAAACTAAAAAGCCAAGCGGCTTGCCGATACGGCGCATAAAATCTCATATATGAATTAAATACGTACCTTTTTGTCGGGCATTCTATCTATTTCACTTCTATACTTTATTCCAAACTTGTCTCCTGTATATCTATACCTGCCCAACTATACCCGATCATTTAAATCAAATCGTTAATTAATTTGTCAATTAACTCTTTAGTCTATTTCACTTTTATTTATCCAAATCTATTTCACTTTATTTATCCAAATCTATATTATAAATCCCATTTGAATTTCTATATTCAAATATATTCAAATTCTATTTGAATTTCTATATTCAAATCTATTCAAATTCTATTTGAATTCTCTTTAATTAAATTTCATTTCAATTCTATGCCTTATTTATAAACAACGTTTATAAATTCACTTAGAATCCCCATTATATATTTATAAACAAAGTTTATAAATTCAATTCAAATCCCACATTTTCATTTATAAACAAAGTTTATAAATTCAATTCAAATCCCACATTTTCATTTATAAACAGAGTTTATAAATTCAATTACTTGTTTTATATATCTTCAAAACAAGTTAATATTTTCTATAGTTTTATTTAAAATTCAAATTCTATTTATAAAAATAGAATTCCCCTTTTAAATCTCAAATACCTTTTTTCGATATTTTTATAAATCAATATTCAAGCCCCAGGGATATTTTAAACAATCAAATCAACCAATTTAAATCGTTTGATTTTATTTAACATATCATATATGAATATACATATGAAACCAAACAAAAAAACAAACATATATATTTTTGAGGAATCCAGTTGGATTTCGCCAACCTGTTTTCCTGCATCCACAGATGTTAGTCAACATAGTAATACCCATCCTGCTTCGAGGCAGGATATCGCGGTATAGAAGGTCATCCACTATCATAGCGTGGGGTGTATAGGGTAATCATCCGCTATGAAACTGCGGGAATTCGCTAATGAGACTACGGGAATCCAACCAATCATCAACCCAATATATACAATAGTCAAGCCTAAATAACTATATATATTTTTATCAACCAAACAGCATTCAAACAAGCATAACAATTAATTTTAACGATATAAAAATAATTCTAAACAAACAGGTGAGATTTACTCACCGTGATTTCATCCAATGATTTATTCCAAATAAATTTCATACTCGTTACTTCAAAGTCGCGATCCCCACTCAACTTATCTTGAACAATTTGACCTCGTAACAAATTTAAATTTTCCTTTATTATTATTCCACACTAAATCAAATACTTAAGTTATTTACCTAATTTAATTTAACCATAAATCGTAAATTATTAAATTATCCTATGTGATTTGAATTTCAAAATGAAGTATACCTTATTAACTTGCTTAACTCGTCTTCTTCAATCAATTCGACAGTCCCCTTCAAACATTTCTAGCCTTTCCTATCTCCAAAATACAGTCCCGCACCTCCCAAAAAGAAATCACCGATCAACTTTAAGTCACCAAAAGTCAGAAACTGACCTCCTGGAGCCAACTGGATTTACTGCTGCACCTTTCTTCTTCCCAATCAGTGACCGACTTCCATCATCTTCCATCTTTTCCATGAACTACCCATCCCTTTCACCGCGTTGCACAATCCCTTCAGACCATCTAGTTCATCCATCAAACCGTCGAACTCCACTGCCACTACATCGCCCTCTTCTGTAAACGTTGCTTCAATTTCAACCCCCAGACAACATCAAGTACCCCTCTTTCATCCTTAGATCGTAAGCCCCCATTGACCATCGCATGCCTCAGTAATGATCCCGACACTTCAATCGAACCACAAGTGGAACCTTCTCTGAGTTGCGAGTCCTTTCCCGTTGCCGTCGAGTTTTGTGAAGCTCTATAGTAGATCGCGACTTCCCTCTTTCGAACTGTGTGACTACTGCAGGTCCTATCATTCGAGTTTGGCCTTGCGATTGGAATAGGAATCGCGATTTCTGATTTTGATTATGACCTCGATTTGGTTTCGATTTAGGGCAGTGGCCATTGTTTTTGTTTTAGAAGTTTCGTTCGATTTTGATTTTGTTGTTACTGGAATGAATGAAACAACAGGGAGCTTAGTCGTGTATAAATAAAGCGAGAACACTTCATCACGAAGTAACAGGTCTGTGTGGACTTGTTTTAACCAGGGGAGAGGATATTGATTTTATGGAGTTGAAGAGGAAGACATGTATCATTTTCCCCCTTTGATTTTTCTGTGAACGAGATAGAATAGGGATGGGTAAGGGATATATAAAGAGAACATTTATATATATAATATTATATTATATTTACGCGTTGTTTCCTTCTAAACGTTTTTAGTTCACACAGTTACATATAACATCTGATTGCCATGAAAATTGACACCCTGATATAGTTTGATATTCTGAACCCAATAGAAATTGGTTTTGTTAAAATCCGAGGTTGTTTGGAAGTTGATTATTTTAGCATTCCAATTTAAATCGGTAATTATAATTTAAAATTCAAAAACAACCAATTCCATTGATACTAAATTATTATATTGTCAACATTGAAATAGAATTTATACTGATCGTCTGAATCGTCTCGATTCAGTTTTATCTTCAAATTAGATTATTAGTTGTTTTCAGAACTACGATAATTTAATATATTCGATATTAAATTGAATTTGATTATTAAATCGATAACTCAATGTAAAAATTGATTTATATTCTCAAGTCAATATTTAAATCCATATTAAATATTTAAAATTAACTCTACAGAAATCTGGGTCATTACAATCTTCCCCACTTAAAATAATTTCGTCCTCGAAATCGCTAAGGTAGATAAAGTGCTACAAACCCATTTATCTTTTCAAAACTTATTTATGTTGATACTCAACATTTCAAAATTCCTTACATAACTCTCTTTTGAATAAATCCCTATTCGATAACTCCTTTCTTCGAATAACTATATTCGATAATCTCTCTTTCGAATAACTAGATTCGAAAATCTTTCTTTGAATAAGCTATATTCGATTTACTCTATTCAATTTACTCTTATCAATTAACTCTATTGGATTTAACTCTTATCGATTAACCCTATTTGATTAGCTCTTTTCACTTAACTCCTTCCGAATAAGCTATATTCGATAACTCCTTTAACTATATTCGAATAAACTATATTCGATTAACTCCTTTAATTCTATTCGAATAACTAATATTCGATAACTCCTTTTATTCTTATTCGAATAACTAATATTCGATAACTCCTTTCGCTTGACTCTAGATCGCAGTGATCACAATGGTTACGCCTGATTCCCTCAGGAAACATCCGACCGCCCTAGGCAATCTGCAGCCCTGCGAATTACGCTAGCAGTCGTACGAAATGGCAACTTATCCTGAGTAACTATGTTTGAATAACTCTATTTCAATAACTATATTCGATTAACTTTAATTGAATAACTAACATTCAATTGAATCCTAATTCGATTAACTATGTTCAATTAACTCTATTTGGTTAACTCTTACTCTAATTGATTATTTCTAACTCTAATCGACTTCTCCTATTCGAATAACTCCTATTGGATAACGTTTATTCATTTATAAAGATTTACTTTTTGTAACGGTTCTTCACTTTATAAATGTTCTCTTTAATAACGTTACTTCACTTATACAAGTGTTGTGTACCCCTTCTATTTAAAACTATCGGTGTTAAAAACCAATATCTCTTCTGTATATAAGTTCAGACTTATATATTCCATTTATCGAATGATAAATATTTAATTTAATTTATAAACTGTTATTTATAAATTAATCTTTTCTATTTATCTGTTAAAAACAGATTTCCATTTTCAATTCATCTTCTAAATATTCCTTTGATTAAATTCTATTTATTTAACAAATAAATATCTCATTTATAACATTCTATTTATTTTCTATAAATAAATATTTCCATTTACTCTATTTGTAAATGTTTTACAAATATTTCCTTTTTAAATTCTATTTGTAAATGTTTTTACAAATATTTCTCCTTCTATTTGTTTGCACATAACTTCCTTTGTATTTGTTTTACAAATATATTTCCTTTATATTTGTTTTACAAATATATTTTCTTTTTAACTCTTTTGGTTTTTCCTTTATTCACACCCAATTCATATTTCATTCACATCGATTTTACTCAATTTATTCATTTCGATCCATTTAACTTACTTAAGTTAAATTTAATTTCAATCATTCCAATTCCCAGGGTTTCATTTCAAAAATCCTTTGAAGTAATATAAATATATACATATATTTATCTCCATCTCAAATTCAAAACATTTGAATTTTCAAATAATTTTTTTTTCAAACAAATTTCCATCAAAAACTTTTCTAAGGCAGCAATTCATCACTTAGAAACTCGAAAATGAACACCGATGATGGTCGACTCATCACCTGAATTATTTCCCAGCTACTGAATGGGTTCAGTGCTATATTATTTGATATTCATTTAGAAAAATATTTTTCCAAACTCCCAGGATTTTAAATTCTGAATTCTGGATTGAATTCAATTTCAGTTCATCTCATTTGTATATATTTCATTCTTATACAAATTATATTTGGTTATATTTAACCATTTTAATTTTATAATCTCATTTGATTATAATTCTAACAATCAACCCAACCATTTAAAACAATATCGTGTCAAATCTCCTGTTCAAGTGTTTATAAACTCCTATCGACATCGTGGCGTCCCACGATTCGATCAGAAATCACAATTCACCAACAGACTAGTCAACACAATATAAAACAGTTTTTATATCAAATAACAAAAACGCTCTCTCGTATATATATACACTTAACTTATTCTAGGGTACTACTGACCCTATCTATAATGAGCACAACTCCACAGCCTAGGTATTCGCTCAACCTAAGCTCTGATACCAAATGTAATGACCCGCAAGTCCATAACATCAGAGTTGACTATATACATCATACATCCAACCCAAATATCACGAAATTACGAAACATTTTTTTTAGAAGAAAGAGGTAGAAGAAGAACAGCAAAAACAACACAGAATCTCACATCGTAGCGGAACAAAATATAATATATCATAACTTTTGAAATACAAAATTTCAACTGTATAACATACACTTGTCAGAATACAACACTTACAACACAGCGGAACAAAACTCTATATAACTAACGCTGAAGCCTCCTGCTTCAAGCTCCTTGATAGATCTGTAAAATCCTGAACTAGTTGACTGCCCGTACAAATTTAGGCACCCAAGAGTTTAGGTAGAACAAAACAAAATAAACCCCGGGTCAGTCATGGGACTGGTATGAGTAAACAGTTTCAGAAAACTAAATGATATCTCATAAGACCACGCCGTATAACATGGAACGGGTTTTTCCCTTATGAGAATCCAAACACTTGACTTATCTTTCACAATCCTTTTGAAAGGAATAATAATCTTTATATCAAAACTCTTTTGATATTATAATAATGTCTAAATCAAGTAAATAACAATCTAGTGGAACGTTTGCATCTCACATTCCACATGATTATACAATCAAAACCGCAAACACGTATTGGGTAATGGATTTCCAACTATGACAAGGTATGGAACCACCTTCCGCTAGTGTAACAACCCGGAAAATCTGGGCCAGTTTAAAAATTTTATTTTGGCAATTATAGCGAGTTTTGATTATTTAAAATGGATTATTTTAAATAATATCGACGAGAAATCTATTTTGAATATAATTAGAACGTATATATTATATACGTCGTCGTTAGAATATATAATAATTATATATAATTATAAAAGGAATAGAAAATGGCGCGGTAGTTCGAAAATTCGATTTCTAATTTCAAATGAATATACAGAATTCAATATAAGTCGGAATTGAACGAAACAAGAAATATTTGAATCTGTATAACTATATCTTTGTAACGAAGTTAACAAACTGAGATTTCACTTTAGAAATGATAAGATATGTCCAGTTGAAAATTCTGAATAGTCGCTATGGAATTCAGGCCCTTAAAAATGGACATTTTGCAAATGACCTCGGATTTCGACGAAACCACTTTTGTTGGGTCCGTGATGTCGAGTTATTGCTAGGTTTCAAATTTCATAATTTTTCGAATCAATATGTGAGCGTGGCAAAGGAAAACGTGTTTTGACCATTTCAGTTGATTTTAATCGACTGGAAATTGGCCATTTTTCAAACGGTCTCAGAATTCGACGAAACTAGTTTTGTTAGGACCGTATCGTCAATACGAAACTAGAAAATATTTTTCTGGAATTTTTAAAGTTCGTATGCGACCCCGGTAATTTGAAATGTACGTTTAAAATTCAAAATAAGGATTTAAATGTAAATTCAACGGAAACTGATTGTAACGATCAAATCAGCTTACGATACATATCCCATTGTGTTCGGAATGGGGGTGAAACGCTATGGACGACAGGCGGTGGACCTCGTTTCGAGGTCATATGTAAAAGTCAACTATTTGTAAATAAAATAATTAAATAATTAAAAAAAAAAAAAAATAATAAAAACCCCCTTTCCTTTATCAGCCGCCCCCCCCCCCCCTTATAATTTCAGAAATCGAAAATAAAGACAAAAAAAAAAAAAAAAAAAGAAGAAAATCGCTCCAGTCTCCCCCTCCCTCCCGATCATCCGCCTGCCGCCGCCTCAGGCGTGGCGTCGCCCATCACCGCATCCCCCTCCCCCTCGTCAGTCGATCCCCGTCCTCTTCTTTCCTCCACCTACCTCGCTCCAAAACCCGACGCACCCCCCCCCCACCTCGCTCCAAAATCCGACGCAGCCCTAGCCGAGCCCCCTCCGACCTTCTGAAACCCGATGCCTCACCCTCCTTGACCTCCTCCGCTGCCACCCCTGCCGACTCCACCTCCGACGCGCGCCACCTCGAGCGAGATTCCCCCCTCTTTGACGAACACGGTAAGTTCTTTTTCTTTTTATTTATTTTATTTATATTATTTTTAGTTTAAATACTGTTTGTTTTTTTTAGGTTTTAAAAACTGAATTTTATAAAGATTTAAAAACTGAATTTTGTAAAACTATAAAAACTGAGTTTAAAAGATTTAAAAACTGTTTTGAAAAGCATTTTCAAAACTGATTTTAAAAAGATTAAAACTGAATTTTTAAAAGTATTCAAAACTGATTTTAAAATGAAATTTAAAACTGATTTGAAAAAGGTATTTAAAACTTTAAATAGAAAAAGGTTTAAACTTTAAATAGGAAAGGTTTAAACTGTAAAATGGAAAAAGATTTGAAATAAAAATTTGATTTTTATATATTGAACTTTGAAATAAAAATTTGATTTTTATATATTGAACTTTGAAATAAAAATTTGATTTTTATATATTGAACTTTGAAATAAAAATTCGATTTTTATCTATTGAACTTTGAAATAAAAATTCGATTTTTATCTATTGAACTTTGAAATAAAAATTCGATTTTTATCTATTGAACTTTGAAATAAAAATTCGATTTTTATCTATTGAACTTTGAAATAAAAATTCGATTTTTATCTATTGAACTTTGAAATAAAAATTCGATTTTTATCTATTGAACTTTGAAATAAAAATTCGATTTTTATCTATTGAACTTTGAAATAAAAATTCGATTTTTATATAGTGTACTTCGAAATAAAAGCAGGATTTTTATATATTGAATAGCGAAGTAAAAATTCGATTTTTACATATGTAGTGGCTACGGGCGACGAAGACAACGAAGATGCGAAAACAACGAAGATTTCTATCAATGAAGAGCCGTGGAGCTAGGATAGCTATAGGTGAGAATTTCTCACCTTTCAATTTATTTTTCTAGTTATATATATATATACTAGGATGCAGACGGTGCTTAGTAGCACCCGACACAATCGTCCACAGACCATGGACTTGTTTGTTTGGCTGTTTGGTGATTGATTGCGATATTGGTTTGAATGTGGTTTGTGGTATGAAAAATCGAATCGATAAATTGGTTAGGATTAGACGTGCGCCGTTATAAGGCGAAGGAGTAAGGCTAGGTTAGATCCTTACTCCAAATTTTGTGGTTTGCATAACGAAAGTGATTTGATTGATGTGTGAATGGCGTGGGCCTTCACTAGACCGGGGATAAGGCTAGGCCTTGTCCCGTTTCTAGTATCGTGCCGTTATGCCGCCGAAATTTTCTAAAATATGTTAGAAAAATAAATATATCATTTTATCGAATGAAATGAATTGAATAGAAATTCATATGTTGAAATAAAATGTTTTATCATTAAAAATATAATTTTTAACGTGAAAGTGAATAAATGAATAGTTATAAACAAATCGGCCGATTTGTTTGTATATACACTGATTTGACGGATATTGATTGGGACGATATATTTTACACATCGCCCAACTGCACGAATAAAATATTTGTTTGATTGTTTGAAACCCCACACGGGTGTTGGGATGAAACTTGAAGTTCACTCATCCTGATGGATTAAATATGTCGATCGATTGATTGACAAGCTGCTATAAGCGTTAAATGTCTATATTTGATGCTTATACAGTGTAGTGCACTTTGGTTGATGGTTGATTATTCATCGTTGTTGATATATACATGTGTTGTAGAAAATCCATATAATTAACATTATATGGTAATTGATTGGGCCTCATTCCAGTTTCGAAAAAAAGAAATATTTGAAATAGAAATATTTGAAATAGAATATTTGAATATTGAAATATGTGAAGCCGTGAGGATTAGATTGACGCCATTTTGACGTGAACGATATTTATATCGATTTTATCGATTTCGAATTGAATTGAAAACGATTTCGAAATGAATTGAATTGAAAACGAATTCAAAATGAATTGAAAACGATTTCGAAATGAATTGAATTGAAACCGAATTCAAAATGAATTGAAAACGATTTCGAAATGAATTGAATTGAAAACGAATTCGAAATGAATTGAATTGAAAACGAATTCAAAATGAATTGAAAACGATTTCGAAATGAATTGAATTGAAAACGAATTCGAAATGAATTGAATTGAAAACGAATTCAAAATGAATTGAAAACGAATTCGAAATGAATTGAATTGAAAACGAATTCGAAATGAATTGAATTGAAAACGAATTCAAAATGAATTGAAAACGATTTCGAAATGAATTGAATTGAAAACGAATTCGAAATGAATTGAATTGAAAACGAATTCAAAATGAATTGAAAACGATTTCGAAATGAATTGAATTGAAAACGAATTCGAAATGAATTGAATTGAAAACGAATTCAAAATGAATTGAAAACGATTTCGAAATGAATTGAATTGAAAACGATTTCGAAATGAATTGAATTGAAAACGAATTCAAAATGAATTGAAAACGATTTCGAAATGAATTGAATTGAAAACGAATTCAAATGGAATTGAAAGCGAATTGAAATGAATTCAAATTGAATTGAAATTCGAATTGAATAGAAATGAATTTTAAAACGAATTTATAAAGAGGAATTCAATTTTGCTTTGAATTGAAATAGAAGTTGAAATAGAATTTGAAACGAATTTAAAACTATTTATATAATTCGTTTTAAATAGAAATCGACGAAATATATATTATATATATGATATATAATATAATGGCCTGAATAGAACGCGCCGCGTCGCGGCAGTTCGCGAATTTCGACCATTTATTTCGAACGGACATTACGGGAGATCCGACCGTCGGATTCTCCTAAAACCGGAACCGTTGGGTTCGTATCGAAAAGAGCTTTCTAATGAATGTTAGAAATTTGAAATCTAACGGTTGGATTTGGAGATACGTCCAAATCAAATTCGAAAAAGGTCGCTGTAAGTGCAGTTCGATGGCCATTGATGGAAATCGACTGTACGGGCCTTGATAAAATTATTAAAAATAGCAATAATTTGTGTAAAATCATAAGAAATGATTTAGAAAGAATTGGGATGAAAAACTCCATATTTGAAAAGATAAAAATGGATTTTTATCGAAATGAACTAGTTTTGAACTAGAATTATAATTCTATTTATTTTTAAATAAATAAATTGAATTCGAAAAGGGTTTTAAAAATAACCAAAATTTCCAATGATTGCATTGGAGTGGATTTGAATCGAAATTGTCTTCGGAATATTTCGATGTTGGAATTCGTGATTATACAGGTGTTGTTATGGAAATTTGAAAGATATATATTGATATCGTTATTTCCAATACGACATTTGTTAGTCGTAAGAATTCGATATTGAATATAAGCTGATATATTTTCTATTCAGAGCCTTGTATTGAATATCGAATGTGATTTGGGTTTGTCGTGAATGGTGTCTTCACTAACACTGTTCTTGAACCCAGTTGAGAAAAGATTAAATCTTTTTATTTAGATTTAATGAAGTGTACCAATTAAATAATATTTAATTGGAATTGAATATCGAATGTGATTTGGGTTTGTCGTGAATGGTGTCTTCACTAACACTGTTCTTGAACCCAGTTGAGAAAAGATTAAATCTTTTTATTTAGATTTAATGAAGTGTACCAATTAAATGATATTTAATTGGAATTGAATTGGTATTGATTTTTGGGTTTATCGTGAACAGTGTTTTAAATAACACTTGTTCTTTAACCCGATAATTAATGGAATGTGATTTTGGGTTTATCGTGAATCGTGTTTTAAATGACACTGATTCTTTAACCCAGATAAGGATTAAAACTAAGTGGAGTTTTAATGAATCTTTAATTAGATTGAAAAGATCGAGAATGGAGTATCACCAGTTTTGCTCCAGGCGATAGTTAAATCTTTAATTAGATTTGAACGTGAAATTTAGAAACTAACTGTCGGTTAGCCAAGCAGAATGGTTTTCTGGATATTGATCTGATGTTGGTTTCGGCCTTCGGGGTTAATATTTGGGGAATTATTCTCTTGATTAATTTACGGTTAGTGACTAATGAATTGGAATGAGGCGTATGTTGTGTTTGTGTAACACTTATTTAAAATATACGCGAGTTATTCGGAAAGGCCGGGTTTATCCCATTCTGAATAACTGATACGACGATAAGTCGAAGATGAAGACGATGGTCGAAGACCGGAGGTCTTCACGTCGTTTGGGTGATAACTGATGATCTTGATTGGGCTGTACACCCAAGAAGATGGAAACAGTTAGTGATCGTCCAGACGTACTTGGAGATCGATGGATATGCGGGGTACTAGGTGCCTCCGGTTTCGTTCAGACCCAGAACGGACTTGTAAATGGACTGTGTGTCTGACATCGGATTTCATTCTGTGTGACTGATATCGGTTGCATAGGATGGTTTGCCTGTGTGGCATGCTAAGATGCAAATGATCAAGGCTTCTGTTGAAAAGCAAAGTCTTGTGGTGATGATCAAAGCACGGCCTTTGTGGCGTAGCTTTGTGTAACGTTTACCTCGCGTGTTTCGCACCAGGTATGAACCAAAAACGGGAGATGGACCTCAGGGAGGACTTGCGTTTCTTTCTAGTTAGAAGTGGCGTCAGTGGTTTTACACGCCCTGACGAGTTTGACTTATGTGGTTGTTGCTGTTGCGAGGCGCCTCGGTTATATCGGTTTCGGCCGATGCATTCTGGTCGGCTGACGGACCAGACTTACACCCCATAGGGTGGGGAAACGTAGTGTTCAGGCATTTTAATCCACATCGGTGGACCGGCCCTGACGATCCAAGGGCCCACCTGAGTCTGGGTCCTGTGGCTCGGGCTAGAGAGTCACGAATCGGTTGAGGACTATCTTTTGCCTCGGTTCATAGACGGAAATCCAATTTCCAAATACGTGACATTTGCGGTTTTATTTGTAATCCTATATATGGCGACATAGTGGGATGGGGCGCTTATGCCGCCTATGATTGATACTTATGATTTGAAGTTGTTTTATACACTATGCACTTACCATAGTATCAAATGATTTGTTTTAAACGTATCAAGCATTCTTTGGCTGTTATAAGGGAAAACCCTATCCTCGACTGCGTTGCATTGTGTGATGGGACCTGGGTCTTATAACAGCTTCATTTTTCTTTATTTAGCATTGCGCTGTTGTTTTATGCACTGGTATTCTTGGGAGGAAACCCGTTCCGTGTTATACGGCGTGGTCCCTTGATTTACCTAATGATTTAAAATAAAGATTAATAACTGTTTTAGTTCTCACACCAGTCACATGACTGACCTGGAGTTTATTGTTTCAACCTAAACTCTGGGTGCCCTTATTTTCGACACGGGCAGCTAGTAGTTTTGGTTTTGCAGATTTATATTCACAGGATCCTGGTTTACAGCTGGAACGATATCCGGAAAGCTTTGTATCCGTATATCTCATTCTAGTTGTGTATTGTATTATTTTTCCGCTGCGATATATTTAAATGTAATTTAAATCTCTGATATTTCTGTGTAATATTTATTCATACTCTGTATATTCTTGTAATCTGATGCATTGTTGTAATATACAATGAAATGTTCTTCTATATGCGTTCTGTTGTGGTTTGTTCTCGAACTATCCGACACTTTCCTTTACGGGGAAGTTACGGGTCTTCACAGTTGGTATCAGAGCTTTGGTTTACAAAGCTCGGAGAACAAGGCACATTAGAACCCTACGAAAGAATTCATCAGATATTGGATTAGTAATATCCAATGGGGATGACTCGTTAGAGATGGGATCAGTAGTATCCTAGAACGAGTGTGAAGAGTGAATTTTTAAAGCGAAAACAAGTTTTGTTTTGAAAATTTAAATCAATTATTCGTATTTGATTATCCATTTATATTGATGTGGACAATCCAGTATATATAGATTTTGCGTATACGTCTGATCCGCGTGTATTCGAAATTTTAATATATTGGATAGATATAGCATCACACTCTAGTCGCCCGAAGATGGTACTGATGATTGTCATGACATCATCAGTATTTATGTTCGTGTCTCGAAGGTGTGATTTTCTATATATTTCCATTAGGCTGGTGTGAGAACCCAAAACTTATATATAGCTAGAATACATTGTTGTGATTTGGCATCAAAAACATGATTTTTGTATATATATTAAATTATGAATTTGAAACGTTAAATTCACTAATTGATTGATGTTTGTGTTGTTTGTTTATTTGTTTGCTAAATTTGAACTATTATGCCTAATCGAATCAAATATTGAATTGTATTGAAAATTGGTCGCATCTGCTTGCATATACATGTATATCATTGAACAGGTCATAGCAAGGAGGCTAGAGCAGAGAATAAAATTTGTTTGCCCGACAAATAGGTACATGTTTACTACATAATTTCCTGTTTTGTTTGGGTGATGATGATTTTGTGAGCCTATTGGCTAGCCGCTTGGCTTTTTCTTTTTCTTTTTGAGATCTGAAGGACCGGGGAAGCTATTTGAAATTCCCCGATGCTCCCGGTGCAGGGGAGGTTATGGCGAAATTTTTCAAAAATTTAGGGTGTTAGCCAAATTTTTGAAATTTTGAAAATTCTCAGAAACTGAAAAGTTAGAGAATGGAAGCCAGATCGAACGTAGAGCTTAATAATCAAACCACTTTCGACTTTGTTCCTTTTCGGGGACGAAAAGTTTTAAGTGGGGGAGATTGTAACAACCCGGAAAATCTGGGCCAGTTTAAAAATTTTATTTTGGCAATTATAGCGAGTTTTGATTATTTAAAATGGATTATTTTAAATAATATCGACGAGAAATCTATTTTGAATATAATTAGAACGTATATATTATATACGTCGTCGTTAGAATATATAATAATTATATATAATTATAAAAGGAATAGAAAATGGCGCGGTAGTTCGAAAATTCGATTTCTAATTTCAAATGAATATACAGAATTCAATATAAGTCGGAATTGAACGAAACAAGAAATATTTGAATCTGTATAACTATATCTTTGTAACGAAGTTAACAAACTGAGATTTCACTTTAGAAATGATAAGATATGTCCAGTTGAAAATTCTGAATAGTCGCTATGGAATTCAGGCCCTTAAAAATGGACATTTTGCAAATGACCTCGGATTTCGACGAAACCACTTTTGTTGGGTCCGTGATGTCGAGTTATTGCTAGGTTTCAAATTTCATAATTTTTCGAATCAATATGTGAGCGTGGCAAAGGAAAACGTGTTTTGACCATTTCAGTTGATTTTAATCGACTGGAAATTGGCCATTTTTCAAACGGTCTCAGAATTCGACGAAACTAGTTTTGTTAGGACCGTATCGTCAATACGAAACTAGAAAATATTTTTCTGGAATTTTTAAAGTTCGTATGCGACCCCGGTAATTTGAAATGTACGTTTAAAATTCAAAATAAGGATTTAAATGTAAATTCAACGGAAACTGATTGTAACGATCAAATCAGCTTACGATACATATCCCATTGTGTTCGGAATGGGGGTGAAACGCTATGGACGACAGGCGGTGGACCTCGTTTCGAGGTCATATGTAAAAGTCAACTATTTGTAAATAAAATAATTAAAAAAATAATAATAATAAAAACCCCCTTTCCTTTATCAGCCGCCCCCCCCCCCCCCCCTTATAATTTCAGAAATCGAAAATAAAGACAAAAAAAAAAAAAAAAAAAAAGAAGAAAATCGCTCCAGTCTCCCCCTCCCTCCCGATCATCCGCCTGCCGCCGCCTCAGGCGTGGCGTCGCCCATCACCGCATCCCCCTCCCCCTCGTCAGTCGATCCCCGTCCTCTTCTTTCCTCCACCTACCTCGCTCCAAAACCCGACGCACCCCCCCCACCTCGCTCCAAAATCCGACGCAGCCCTAGCCGAGCCCCCTCCGACCTTCTGAAACCCGATGCCTCACCCTCCTTGACCTCCTCCGCTGCCACCCCTGCCGACTCCACCTCCGACGCGCGCCACCTCGAGCGAGATTCCCCCCTCTTTGACGAACACGGTAAGTTCTTTTTCTTTTTATTTATTTTATTTATATTATTTTTAGTTTAAATACTGTTTGTTTTTTTTAGGTTTTAAAAACTGAATTTTATAAAGATTTAAAAACTGAATTTTGTAAAACTATAAAAACTGAGTTTAAAAGATTTAAAAACTGTTTTGAAAAGCATTTTCAAAACTGATTTTAAAAAGATTAAAACTGAATTTTTAAAAGTATTCAAAACTGATTTTAAAATGAAATTTAAAACTGATTTGAAAAAGGTATTTAAAACTTTAAATAGAAAAAGGTTTAAACTTTAAATAGGAAAGGTTTAAACTGTAAAATGGAAAAAGATTTGAAATAAAAATTTGATTTTTATATATTGAACTTTGAAATAAAAATTTGATTTTTATATATTGAACTTTGAAATAAAAATTTGATTTTTATATATTGAACTTTGAAATAAAAATTCGATTTTTATCTATTGAACTTTGAAATAAAAATTCGATTTTTATCTATTGAACTTTGAAATAAAAATTCGATTTTTATCTATTGAACTTTGAAATAAAAATTCGATTTTTATCTATTGAACTTTGAAATAAAAATTCGATTTTTATCTATTGAACTTTGAAATAAAAATTCGATTTTTATCTATTGAACTTTGAAATAAAAATTCGATTTTTATCTATTGAACTTTGAAATAAAAATTCGATTTTTATCTATTGAACTATGAAATAAAAATTCGATTTTTATATAGTGTACTTCGAAATAAAAGCAGGATTTTTATATATTGAATAGCGAAGTAAAAATTCGATTTTTACATATGTAGTGGCTACGGGCGACGAAGACAACGAAGATGCGAAAACAACGAAGATTTCTATCAATGAAGAGCCGTGGAGCTAGGATAGCTATAGGTGAGAATTTCTCACCTTTCAATTTATTTTTCTAGTTATATATATATATACTAGGATGCAGACGGTGCTTAGTAGCACCCGACACAATCGTCCACAGACCATGGACTTGTTTGTTTGGCTGTTTGGTGATTGATTGCGATATTGGTTTGAATGTGGTTTGTGGTATGAAAAATCGAATCGATAAATTGGTTAGGATTAGACGTGCGCCGTTATAAGGCGAAGGAGTAAGGCTAGGTTAGATCCTTACTCCAAATTTTGTGGTTTGCATAACGAAAGTGATTTGATTGATGTGTGAATGGCGTGGGCCTTCACTAGACCGGGGATAAGGCTAGGCCTTGTCCCGTTTCTAGTATCGTGCCGTTATGCCGCCGAAATTTTCTAAAATATGTTAGAAAAATAAATATATCATTTTATCGAATGAAATGAATTGAATAGAAATTCATATGTTGAAATAAAATGTTTTATCATTAAAAATATAATTTTTAACGTGAAAGTGAATAAATGAATAGTTATAAACAAATCGGCCGATTTGTTTGTATATACACTGATTTGACGGATATTGATTGGGACGATATATTTTACACATCGCCCAACTGCACGAATAAAATATTTGTTTGATTGTTTGAAACCCCACACGGGTGTTGGGATGAAACTTGAAGTTCACTCATCCTGATGGATTAAATATGTCGATCGATTGATTGACAAGCTGCTATAAGCGTTAAATGTCTATATTTGATGCTTATACAGTGTAGTGCACTTTGGTTGATGGTTGATTATTCATCGTTGTTGATATATACATGTGTTGTAGAAAATCCATATAATTAACATTATATGGTAATTGATTGGGCCTCATTCCAGTTTCGAAAAAAAGAAATATTTGAAATAGAAATATTTGAAATAGAATATTTGAATATTGAAATATGTGAAGCCGTGAGGATTAGATTGACGCCATTTTGACGTGAACGATATTTATATCGATTTTATCGATTTCGAATTGAATTGAAAACGATTTCGAAATGAATTGAATTGAAAACGAATTCAAAATGAATTGAAAACGATTTCGAAATGAATTGAAAACGATTTCGAAATGAATTGAATTGAAACCGAATTCAAAATGAATTGAAAACGATTTCGAAATGAATTGAATTGAAAACGAATTCGAAATGAATTGAATTGAAAACGAATTCAAAATGAATTGAAAACGATTTCGAAATGAATTGAATTGAAAACGAATTCGAAATGAATTGAATTGAAAACGAATTCAAAATGAATTGAAAACGAATTCGAAATGAATTGAATTGAAAACGAATTCGAAATGAATTGAATTGAAAACGAATTCAAAATGAATTGAAAACGATTTCGAAATGAATTGAATTGAAAACGAATTCGAAATGAATTGAATTGAAAACGAATTCAAAATGAATTGAAAACGATTTCGAAATGAATTGAATTGAAAACGAATTCGAAATGAATTGAATTGAAAACGAATTCAAAATGAATTGAAAACGATTTCGAAATGAATTGAATTGAAAACGATTTCGAAATGAATTGAATTGAAAACGAATTCAAAATGAATTGAAAACGATTTCGAAATGAATTGAATTGAAAACGAATTCAAATGGAATTGAAAGCGAATTGAAATGAATTCAAATTGAATTGAAATTCGAATTGAATAGAAATGAATTTTAAAACGAATTTATAAAGAGGAATTCAATTTTGCTTTGAATTGAAATAGAAGTTGAAATAGAATTTGAAACGAATTTAAAACTATTTATATAATTCGTTTTAAATAGAAATCGACGAAATATATATTATATATATGATATATAATATAATGGCCTGAATAGAACGCGCCGCGTCGCGGCAGTTCGCGAATTTCGACCATTTATTTCGAACGGACATTACGGGAGATCCGACCGTCGGATTCTCCTAAAACCGGAACCGTTGGGTTCGTATCGAAAAGAGCTTTCTAATGAATGTTAGAAATTTGAAATCTAACGGTTGGATTTGGAGATACGTCCAAATCAAATTCGAAAAAGGTCGCTGTAAGTGCAGTTCGATGGCCATTGATGGAAATCGACTGTACGGGCCTTGATAAAATTATTAAAAATAGCAATAATTTGTGTAAAATCATAAGAAATGATTTAGAAAGAATTGGGATGAAAAACTCCATATTTGAAAAGATAAAAATGGATTTTTATCGAAATGAACTAGTTTTGAACTAGAATTATAATTCTATTTATTTTTAAATAAATAAATTGAATTCGAAAAGGGTTTTAAAAATAACCAAAATTTCCAATGATTGCATTGGAGTGGATTTGAATCGAAATTGTCTTCGGAATATTTCGATGTTGGAATTCGTGATTATACAGGTGTTGTTATGGAAATTTGAAAGATATATATTGATATCGTTATTTCCAATACGACATTTGTTAGTCGTAAGAATTCGATATTGAATATAAGCTGATATATTTTCTATTCAGAGCCTTGTATTGAATATCGAATGTGATTTGGGTTTGTCGTGAATGGTGTCTTCACTAACACTGTTCTTGAACCCAGTTGAGAAAAGATTAAATCTTTTTATTTAGATTTAATGAAGTGTACCAATTAAATAATATTTAATTGGAATTGAATATCGAATGTGATTTGGGTTTGTCGTGAATGGTGTCTTCACTAACACTGTTCTTGAACCCAGTTGAGAAAAGATTAAATCTTTTTATTTAGATTTAATGAAGTGTACCAATTAAATGATATTTAATTGGAATTGAATTGGTATTGATTTTTGGGTTTATCGTGAACAGTGTTTTAAATAACACTTGTTCTTTAACCCGATAATTAATGGAATGTGATTTTGGGTTTATCGTGAATCGTGTTTTAAATGACACTGATTCTTTAACCCAGATAAGGATTAAAACTAAGTGGAGTTTTAATGAATCTTTAATTAGATTGAAAAGATCGAGAATGGAGTATCACCAGTTTTGCTCCAGGCGATAGTTAAATCTTTAATTAGATTTGAACGTGAAATTTAGAAACTAACTGTCGGTTAGCCAAGCAGAATGGTTTTCTGGATATTGATCTGATGTTGGTTTCGGCCTTCGGGGTTAATATTTGGGGAATTATTCTCTTGATTAATTTACGGTTAGTGACTAATGAATTGGAATGAGGCGTATGTTGTGTTTGTGTAACACTTATTTAAAATATACGCGAGTTATTCGGAAAGGCCGGGTTTATCCCATTCTGAATAACTGATACGACGATAAGTCGAAGATGAAGACGATGGTCGAAGACCGGAGGTCTTCACGTCGTTTGGGTGATAACTGATGATCTTGATTGGGCTGTACACCCAAGAAGATGGAAACAGTTAGTGATCGTCCAGACGTACTTGGAGATCGATGGATATGCGGGGTACTAGGTGCCTCCGGTTTCGTTCAGACCCAGAACGGACTTGTAAATGGACTGTGTGTCTGACATCGGATTTCATTCTGTGTGACTGATATCGGTTGCATAGGATGGTTTGCCTGTGTGGCATGCTAAGATGCAAATGATCAAGGCTTCTGTTGAAAAGCAAAGTCTTGTGGTGATGATCAAAGCACGGCCTTTGTGGCGTAGCTTTGTGTAACGTTTACCTCGCGTGTTTCGCACCAGGTATGAACCAAAAACGGGAGATGGACCTCAGGGAGGACTTGCGTTTCTTTCTAGTTAGAAGTGGCGTCAGTGGTTTTACACGCCCTGACGAGTTTGACTTATGTGGTTGTTGCTGTTGCGAGGCGCCTCGGTTATATCGGTTTCGGCCGATGCATTCTGGTCGGCTGACGGACCAGACTTACACCCCATAGGGTGGGGAAACGTAGTGTTCAGGCATTTTAATCCACATCGGTGGACCGGCCCTGACGATCCAAGGGCCCACCTGAGTCTGGGTCCTGTGGCTCGGGCTAGAGAGTCACGAATCGGTTGAGGACTATCTTTTGCCTCGGTTCATAGACGGAAATCCAATTTCCAAATACGTGACATTTGCGGTTTTATTTGTAATCCTATATATGGCGACATAGTGGGATGGGGCGCTTATGCCGCCTATGATTGATACTTATGATTTGAAGTTGTTTTATACACTATGCACTTACCATAGTATCAAATGATTTGTTTTAAACGTATCAAGCATTCTTTGGCTGTTATAAGGGAAAACCCTATCCTCGACTGCGTTGCATTGTGTGATGGGACCTGGGTCTTATAACAGCTTCATTTTTCTTTATTTAGCATTGCGCTGTTGTTTTATGCACTGGTATTCTTGGGAGGAAACCCGTTCCGTGTTATACGGCGTGGTCCCTTGATTTACCTAATGATTTAAAATAAAGATTAATAACTGTTTTAGTTCTCACACCAGTCACATGACTGACCTGGAGTTTATTGTTTCAACCTAAACTCTGGGTGCCCTTATTTTCGACACGGGCAGCTAGTAGTTTTGGTTTTGCAGATTTATATTCACAGGATCCTGGTTTACAGCTGGAACGATATCCGGAAAGCTTTGTATCCGTATATCTCATTCTAGTTGTGTATTGTATTATTTTTCCGCTGCGATATATTTAAATGTAATTTAAATCTCTGATATTTCTGTGTAATATTTATTCATACTCTGTATATTCTTGTAATCTGATGCATTGTTGTAATATACAATGAAATGTTCTTCTATATGCGTTCTGTTGTGGTTTGTTCTCGAACTATCCGACACTTTCCTTTACGGGGAAGTTACGGGTCTTCACAGCTAGTATATCTCTAGAGGAGAATACACCGAGTTCAACAAGAACATCTTGCAACTCAGCCACACATGACCGACCACTCATTTGGCTTGAGTGTATCGAATGTATATCACCAATGGTTGGGATCAGCAACCGTTTCCCGAATGGGACAGCATCGACAATAGATTTTTAGAAGTAAATGAAACTCTAGATCAGGTGATTATACACCCTAATAAGTGCGACCTACATAGCCATGTTGCTTGCCCGATTTCTGTCATTTACCGATTGATGAGGCTTGAGGTTACGCCTTATCATCACATCAGATTCACTTCGAATGCCACATTGTCAGATCCATCGAAAATCACTAATTGACGTCTACAACAGTACATTACGTGTCAGCTAAAAGAAGTTTCCTTCTCCGCCTCCACTCTTGGTACGGTTGAAGAAATCAATGTACGTGACCTTTCTGGAAATACTCTGTCAGACATTCATCCATACAAGTCACCCAGGAACAGGATGAACCGATGGCACAATTTCTATTAATAGAAAAGTCCTTGCACTCTACTCCATCTTCGATTATCTTTATATAATCCGATTCGCAACGCTACTGCCAATACAGAGTGGTTCTTTGGATAATAATACAACCGGTCTCTCCATATTGACAACGAGGGTCAAAACTTCGATAGTCTGTGATTTAACTATCGAATAAAAACAAGTGTTTCGATAGTCGATGATTTAACTATCGAAGAAAACAAGTGTTCATCCAATTTATCAAACAATCACTGAGCCCTTAATTAATATTCCATTAATTAAATCACTTCTCTATTTCTTTATCAATATTTGTTAACCAAATATTTTCAATAACCATATTGACCTGTTAAGTTAATTGGAAAACATTCCCGAATATCGCCTTCCTTTATTTTCTAAACTTTAGAAAATATATACTATTTATAATTGGAAAATATTTCAAGTACTTATCTCTTTCCTCATCTCGTTTATTTCTATACTTAGGAAATGTTTATTATTCTATTTCCAAGCTTACATTTATTTGGGTTAAAACGAATGTTGTGTAAAACATCGTTACGACAACCCAAACACTATATTCAACTAACTCTTATCCAACATTGATCTTCGAGCCTGAAATATTACTATTTATTTGTTAATGATGAAATCAATCAAGTTGGGGTATAACTACCTCTCAGACCTTGACTGAATAACATTTATAACGTCAAAACAGATAAGACTACTTACTCGAATAATCAACACCACACAACTGCTTATTCACTTTTAAATACGTATACACTTTCTCTTTCTATTCTTACGAGATTTTATTCTTAGTCTTCTTTTAGATTATACTATTCTATTTCTAAGTTCGTTTCCTTATCGACTTATCTATATATTGATATATAGATTTCTAACTATCAAATTATCTTAAAAATATTCTATCTTCTTAAATTCCCGGAAAAATTCGCCATAACCTCCTTTGTACCGGGAGCTTCGGGATATTTCAAATAGCCTCCCATGGCCCTTACCAATCCAAAAGAAAAAGCCAAACGGCTTGCCGATACGGCGCATAAAATCTCATGTATGAATTAAATACGTACCTTTTTGTCGGGCATTCTGTCTATTTCACTTCTATACTTTATTCCAAACCTGTCTCCTGTATATCTATACCTGCCCAACTATACCCGATCGTTTAAATAAAATCGTTAATTAATTTGTTAATTAACTCTTTAGTCTATTTCACTTTTATTTATCCAAATCTATTTCACTTTTATTTATCCAAATCTATATTATAAATCCCATTTGAATTTCTATATTCAAATCTATTCAAATTCTATTTGAATTTCTATATTCAAATCTATTCAAATTCTATTTGAATTCTCTTTAATTAAATTTCATTTCAATTCTATGCCTTATTTATAAACAACGTTTATAAATTCACTTAAAATCCCCCATTATATATTTATAAACAAAGTTTATAAATTCAATTCAAATCCCACATTTTCATTTATAAACGAAGTTTATAAATTCAATTCAAATCCCACATTTTCATTTATAAATAGAGTTTATAAATTCAATTACTTGTTTTATATATCTTCAAAACAAGTTAATATTTTCTATAGTTTTATTTAAAATTCAAATTCTATTTATAAAAATAGAATTCCCCCTTTAAATCTCAAATACCTTTTTTCGATATTTTTATAAATCAATATTCAAGCCCCAGGGATATTTTAAACAATCAAATCAACCAATTTAAATCGTTTGATTTTATTTAACACATCATATATGAATATACATATGAAACCAAACAAACAAACAAACAAACAGATAATATATATTTTTGAGGGATCCTGTTGGATTCCTCCAACCTGTTTTCCTGCATCCACAGACGTTAGTCAACATAGTAATACCCATCTTGCTTCGAGGCAGGATATCGCGGTATAGAAGGTCATTCACTATCATAGCATGGGGCTATAGGGTAATCATCCGCTATGAAACTGTGGGCATCCGCTAATGAGACTGCGGGAATCCAACCAATCATCAACCCAATATATATAATAGTCAAGCCTAAATAACTATATATATATTTATCAACCGAATAGCATTCAAACAAGCATAACAATTAATTTTAACGATATAAAAATAATTCTAAACAAACAGGTGAGATTTACTCGCCGTGATTTTATCCAATGTTTTATTCCAAATAAATTTCCTACTCGTTACTTCAAAGCGGCGATCTCCACTCAACTTATCTTGAACAATTTGACCTCGTAACAAATTTAAATTTTCCTTTATTATTATTCCACACTAAATCAAATACTTAAGTTAATTACCTAATTTAATTTAACCATAAATCATAAATTAGTAAATTATCCTATGTGATTTGAATTTCAAAATGAAGTATACCTTATTAACTTACTTAACTCATCTTCTTCAATCAATTCGACAGTCCCCTTCAAACATTTCCAGCCCTTCCTATCTCCAAAATACAGTCCCGCACCTCCCAAAAAGAAATCACGATCAACTTTAGGTCACCAAAAGTCAGAAACTGACCTCCTGGAGCCAACTGGATTTACTGTTGCACCTTTCTTCTTCCCAATCAGTGACCGACTTCCATCATCTTCCATCTTTCCCATGAACTACCCATCCCTTTCACCGCGTTGCACAACCCCTTCAGCCCATCTAGTTCATCCATCAAACCGTCGAACTCCACTGCCACTACATCGCCCTCTTCTATAAACGTTGCTTCAATTTCAACTCCTAGACAACATCGAGTACCCCTCTTTCATCCCTAAATCGTAAACCCCCATTAACCATGGCATGCCTCAGTAATGATCCCGACACTTCAATCGACCACAAGTGGAACCTTCTCTGAGTTGCGAGTCCTTTCCCATTGTCGTCGAGCTTTGTGAAGCTCTATAGTAGATCGCGGCTTCCCTCTTTCGAACTGTGTGACTACTGCAGGTCCTATCATTCGAGTTTGGCCTTGCGATTGGAATAGAAATCGCGATTTCTGATTTTTATTATGACCTCGATTTGGTTTCGATTTAGGGCGGTGGCCATTGTTTTTGTTTTAGAAGTTCCGTTCAATTTTTATTTTGTTGTTACTGGAATGAATGAAACAACAGGGAGCTTAGTCGTGTATAAATAAAGCATGAATACTTCATCACGAAGTAACAGGTCTATGTGGACTTGTTTTAACCAGGGGAGAGGATATTGATTTTATGCGGTTGAAGAGGAAGACGTGTATCATTTTCCCCCTTTGATTTTTCTGTGAATGAGATAGAATGGGGATGGGTAAGGGATATATAAAGAGAACATTTATATATATAATATTATATTCTATTTACGTGTTGTTTCCTTTTGAACGTTTTTAGTTCGCACAGTTACATATAACATCTGATTGCCATGAAAATTGACACCCTGCTATAGTTTGATATTCTGAACCCAATAGAAATTGGTTTCGTTAAAATCCGAGGTTGTTTGGAAGTTGATTATTCTAGCATTCCAATTTAAATCGGTAATTATAATTTAAAATTCAAAAACAACCAATTCCATTGATAATAAATCATTATATTGTTAACATTGAAATAGAATTTATACTGATCGTCTGAATCGTCTTGATTCAGTTTTATCTTCAAATTAGATTATTAGTTGTTTTCAGAACTACGATAATTTAATATATTCGATATTAAATTGAATTTGATTGTTAAATCGATAACTCAATATAAAAATTGATTTATATTCTCAACAATATTTAAATCCATATTAAATATTTAAAATTAACTCTAAGAAATCTGGGTCATTACAATTAAAGTAAAGTAAGGATTGGGAATCCCATTCTATATAATTTCTATATGCTAATTCTTTGGTTGCAAGGAGAGGTCAGTGAGACTTAAGCTTCCTAGTTTCATATTTATAATATAGTTGTTATTAGTTATTTGTCCCTTACACTAGACTGTTGTCTAACAAAAGATTTTATGTGTTCTCTTATTACCTTGGGATGTTAATCAACGATGTTGTTAAGTAGTTTAAGTACCAGGTTTGGTGATGATGTTTCTGTTCGACAATGATTTGGAAGACGACATATTATTCTACCATGTAGCTATTTGTTTATTTATGCTGTTGATTTATATATTGTGTGATAAATTGTAATGAGGCTTGATTTACTCAAATTGTTGATATATTGTACCAAATTCTAGGGTTTTATTTAGAGATGGGAATTCTGTTTTATCATACTTCACTACTATTCTATCATATATTTCTTTACTATAAATTATCTATGCGTTGTGAGATATGCGACAGATCTGTTTTAGATGTATTTCCCCTTTGGCGATCATCCCACATATTCCTCAAAATGGGTGCAAAAGGTGTGTGGTGATCATTGCACTTTTGGTTCACTTATTTTATTTCCTTGGATAAAGGATTCCGGGAAATAAGTTCATTTCCTCAAAAAGTGGATTCTAGGAGATAAGTTCGTTTCCCGGTAAACGATTCTTGGAGACTTGTTCATTTCTCTATGAAGGATTTGGGAGATAAGTTCATTTGATATTCATTTCCCTAGATAAATGATTCCCGGGAACTAGTTCATTTCCCTAGATTAAGATTCGGAGGATAAGTTCATTTAGGGTTCATTTCCCTAGATAACTGATTCTATGAAATAAGTTCATATCCTCAAATGAGGTATTCTAGGAGATAAGTTCATTTAGGATCATTTCCCTAAATAAAAGATTCTATAAGACAAGTTCATTTCCCCAGATAAAGAATTCTAGAAAACAAGTTCATTTTCCCAAATTAAGAATTTTGAGGAACAATTGTATTTCAGATTCAGTCAAATTCATTCAATTCCTTAGATAAAAGGGTTCTGAAAGTCAACTCAAAATAAAAGTTGTTATTCAATCTAATTATAGATATGTGTGGCCTTTTAATCAACAACATCGAATAAATGTCTTGGGTACCAACTTTTTATTCATCAAATAATCATAGTCGATAAGGAGACCTCATGTCAAGAAGGTCGAAAATACTCTAACCTTAAATCTATCATTAGTATCTAAGAAGTTTACCCATCATTGGTTTATGTGGACCTAGAGTTGTAAATAAAAAAAGTAACTATAAGATTCATTTATTATGAAAATTTTCTAGTATTTATTTGATGTTTTAGGGTATACAACATAACAATAACAAAACAAAAGGCTTATGCAACAAGTTGGAAACTAGGCTTATCCTAAAGAATAAGAGAACTCTTTGCACTAACGAGGAAAGTCTTACACATCCAATATTTTGGCTTACAAAATAAAGGACTGGTATAAGTCAAAAAGGAATATTCCCAGTCAAAAGAAGGCTTAAGCATGAAAGAAAGCTTTGAATCGAAGGAAAATGCACTTCAGGCATATAAAGGGTGTTTCAAACTCGTGTATAAGGCTTCGAGTCAGTAGTCTCATGATAAAGAGAAAGGCTTTGAAGGGATATTTAGCAATGGAAATGTGTGTCTATATTCGAAGGATGAAGAGCACTGAAGGCATCAAGAAAAGGGATTTTCACATTAGAGACAGTGCCTCGGAACATCCTTCTCATTATCTGAAGTAATACTTCAATAGAAAGGATGGATTTCAGTATTGCAAGGCTTTGTAATGTCAAATCGCATCACAATGCGCTTCAATCACTTCCAATCACTTGGATAAATGAAGCTCAACCCTTGATTGTCCTAAGCTCGAAGAAATGCCATTACAAAGACCAAAATGGAGCAAAGTCTGAGGTCATTTGATGCATGATAAGATAGACTGGGACAAAAAAAATTGAAGCAACATAGAAATTTCTGGAGTATATTAGAAGAATTAAGTAATGTAATATATTTGAGGCAGAATCTTTCAAAGCGAATCGGGAAGGTTCTAAGATAGCTTGAGACATTGAAGAAAATGATGTTGAAACATAAAGGTTTGAAATGGAGTAGGGATTCAAAGCATTAGCTACTGCCTGTTCAAATCCCTTACTAACAAATAGGGACAGGAAAGCACCAATAAAGGGACTGAATTTCTGAATCTTTCTTCTTACTATTTGCAGTTTCTTTCATTTACGACTGTTGTAACCCTTAATTGATTTAGGGTAAATCTAATTTAATCATTGTAACAGGACATACCATAATAATAATGATACTTTTTCTTTTTCTATGCCTATATTTTTGATGATGTGGCATGGAATTTGTGAAATCTTGCATATTTAGGACTTATATTACAATGATATTGGGACAGAGCATATTTAACTCAATATGACTTGGACTTTTGGACTTATAACAATGGACTAATACGACTAATACCTTTTTGACTTGGCATAGCACATAATTTTATTGGGCTTTAAGGACTAAACAATTTTCATAGCACATCCACATAGGATTTGAGTTGGTGTCCATTAGATTAGATCATACTACGGACCAGCAAGAACATTGATTTATTAGTTTATCTCATGAACAGAACCATGCTTCTCGATCCACTCCTTATTCCTTAGGAATTGCATGAAGCAACTGCTTTAAGTCGAAGTAATTTTTTCGAATGACCTAGATTTGGATTTGAAAAATCTTAAATGTGCAAAGTAAAGATATTTCTCAATTCAAACGTCACTTTTTAAAGTTTATCAATTATATATGATTTGAATCATATGGAATAGGTCAATTTGAAACCCATGCTTTGAGAATGAGTTATGAACATGATCAATTTCTTAGGAATAACTAGCTTCGATGCTTAGATAAATCGATTCGAAATAGTATGTTTCTATGTTTATTCAAGAACTTGAAGTTGACCTTGAGAGTCAACTAGAAACATCGAAACCTTTGACATAAATAGAGTTTAAATTATTAATAACATTAACATGAAGTAACTTTTTGAGGAGTTATTTGTCATGATCAACAATCAAGAGTATTAGACAATCTTTTGGAATGACACAACTCAACAGCCAAACCTGTTTTAAGCAATGGTCTTTCCTAAAGGCATATGCAGACTTTATAAAATGTGGTCTGGTCAACTCTTCCCACTCGAGAACCATAATCATTTAGAGAAATTAAGGCATGCTAGATAATGATTTGCACTTTCACTGTGAACATATCCTGTAAGTCGATGTTAGTGGGGCTTGATATTGCTTATTTCTACTCTGAGGATGGAGTCAATAACAACTTTTCCCAAATTCTAGACCATCCCAAATTTAGAATAAGTATGAAAGATCTCTCATAGAGAAAGTCAACATTAATAGTGTTTGAGTGCAAAACTACTTACAAACTATATATTATATAGTTTTAGAAACCGAAATATATGATAAATATATACTTTCTTGTATATAAGTATACTCTCGATCCAGTCTAAAGTAACAACTCCTGTACTACTTCTATTGGATCACGGTATCAACTCGGGTCGAACATGTAATCTTCACTTTGAAACCAAATTTAATGGATGTCCTACATCACTGTGCTTATATAACCTTATAGTGCACTACAGGAGCATCTAGTTAATGTAGGGTGATTCGAAAGAGAGAGAAAACTAGAAAAAGAAGAGGGATATTGGAAAAGAAGGAATAGGAGAAGAGAAGAGAAAGAATGATATATCAAATGAGTACAAAACTATCACATATCTCATAGCACATTGAATAAATATAATAATCATCACTGGTATAAAACAAGTGAGATAGTAATAACAACATGAACCAAAAAATTAGAGTGCATATTCTCACGTAAAAATATAAATGGAGTTTATATAATGATAAATAAACTAAGCTAATTAATTTCCTTTAATAGTGACAAGTTGAATAATGTTAAGACTCCAAAGTGTCCCAAGAATAGTATTATATAATAAGGATAAATATAAATATGAGAAAGTGTTACCTTTTGCTAGTCCATCTACAACACTCCATATATCCCTTACACTTTCCTTCTAGTTTGCTCATTTAAATTTACGCAAGGTAATAACAAGCAAAGCATAAAACCTTAATTTCAAACACCCACTTGATGTGAGCATATAAAAAAATCTCGTAATACTATAAAAGTTGAAACAATATATAGAAAAAAGGGTAAGACAATCATACATAACCTACCCATGTTTCACAAAGTTAGCATATGAAATTGAATATAGTCTACCCTTTGATAATTATCATGGGTGTATAATACGTCTAAGTACTAAGAGTGATAAGGAATCAAGAAAAAAAGCATTCTTCATCCATCCTCACATTCACTCATTTAGAGCGTTGGATATATAATAACTCTAGTTTATTAGTACTCGAATCCATGTCACTCGGTAAGTCAGGTTCTAAGTTGTACCCTTGTAGACAGCCTAGGACAAGCGAATAACTTATCCAAGTGATCATCATAAATTTCTCTACATGGAGAGATGTCCAAATTTGGAGATAAGGAATCCACCCAGTCTATACGAACACTACCCACACCCATGATTTCTCCATACCCATCGAAACCTATGAATGTCAGCAATCCATTTGGAGACATCGTCTGCAGCAGATCCCACCATAGGGTTGTCCATACAACATATGCAGATGGGAACCATCCTAACTAATTAGTGTCGGTCATAGAATATCATTCATCCCATAACCCTCGTCTAATAGGTCCCTTGATCTGATTTATTCCTACCTAATTTGCATCTCGGGGTAAAAATACCGTTTTCAAAACCATCACGTCTAATTTTGGAATCATCGTCATCAAATAATGAAGTCATCTCATCAAAGCATTGCATCTTTGCATCAATGGCCCATCATGTCAAAGCAAAATATCAAGCGAACCACCACATCCAACTCCACGAAGCCTTTCTATCGACCATGTCATAATTATCCAAATTGACTATTATCAATAGTCGTAGATACCAATTACTACCAGTGTGGTGGATAGATACTACTTTGGTCATGTACTTAGCCAAGATGACTAGGTGCTAACCAAATGGAAATGTTTGGTGTCTTCCTTAAAGTTCGAAGTGCGCATACAATTCTACATTGTTTTTAAACTCTAACAAATGAGATTATCCCCTAATATTGTATCACCAACAGTGTTTTCAAACAAACTAAGAAATCTGGTAGATTATAGCCACTAATCATTTAAAAGACAAAAATAAAATAAAAGCATCAACAATTACATGCACACAATATCAATAATATATCTAAATCAGTCAACATGGAATGTGTATCATGATAGCCTGAATTTAGTAATAGCACTAAAATAGTGTGTAAATGAAAGTCATTTATATTTAGTTTAAAACCTTCTTCAAATGCTTTTTAATTCCTTTACAAAATAAGACGTAGATTTAATTATATTAGAAATTTCTTTTTAGAGATAGAAATCATTTAGAACATTGATTTAATACTATGTTAATTTTTTTTAGCATGATGAGATACAATATCACTTACCTTAACAAAAGCCATCCAAACCAACGACAAATCATAAAGCACTCTATTATGAGTGCAATGCATGAAACGATGTCCAAAATGGACCTCATATGTTAAAAATATGAATTTTACAAGAATTGAAATTAATTACATTAATTGATTAATAACAAAAGATTAATTAATCACTAACTCTTCTTCCTAAATCCTAATTTTATTCCCATACATGATACACAATAGTTAAATCCATCTCCTTTTCACCTTGTCTCATTTCTAAATCAGTCAATACTCGACGAAATCATGGACCATCTTTGCCACGAGTCACGCAACGTGGTATCTGAATCCTAGAGTAAAGATAGAGCTCAAAACACCTCTATAAGAACATGGTCTGACAACTGCTACAGTCCAAACTAGTAGACGTGAATTGCTATTGAGGGTCGGATCATCTACAAATCATGGTGGAGATAGATATCAATAGAAAGTGGATGGTAATTGACGCTTATCCTATCATCGACCCTACCACTAGTATTCTAAAACCCTAGTTATAGCCAAATACATCGACTTCCATCATATATATCAATCAAAATTCGGCCCTGGTCAAAAATGTTCTCTTAGATACGGACTCAATGAAAATTGGTTTCCTGTCTTTTCATTGAGTGGATTGGTGAAAATTAATGTTCTAGTGGAAAAATGAACAGGCAACCAGTTCTTCGTTGGAATAGTGAGAGAAGAATGGGGAGAAATAGGTTTGACCAATGAAAGTTTAGTTTGGATTATTCATATTATTGTAATATAGATCATATTTTTTATCTTTTAAATTAATTATAACACTTTTCGAGCTTGCGTGGTTAAAAAACGCATCCATTGCAACGAAACTCATCTGCGTACATCACTTCATTTTCCTTTCAAATGGAACAAATTTCATCACCATCCAGGGAAACAATATGGGATTGTGTTTTCACATATTTCAAATTATATTGACCATTCGATTTTCCAATTTCCAAATATAGCGATATTTCTGCTTACTTTATTCGTGACATTGACTCAAACGCAACGGTAGTTGTCTCGAGTCCTGATTTAATCAAGTATGAAAATCATATTTTGAACCATTGTATAACTAAGTGTTTAATATTTAAATCAGTTATTTAGATAACTTACCATTCAACTATGGTTTGGTATAGAATCCCTTCATGATAAATGCTCATACTAAAAAATGATTCATTCTATATACGGTGCCTGTATGGATTCAACTATATCTAATTGTTTTGAAGTGAATTCCTTTACTCCTACCAATAGATGGGTTTACTCTAATTGAGTGCTTAACCAATTGTTGTCCATAGGCATTCCTTCTTAACATGCTCATGGTGAGTATGGCACCACGTTGGATTGTCTAAGGAAAATTAGATCCTAACATCTCACGACTGTTTATGTCATAACCAATGAGAATCTTTGATGTTGCGGTTTATAGGCACTAAACATATTCCTTATCCATCTCCTTCAAGTAGCTCAATAATGTCTACTGGGATAACTATCATACTCACTGCTCTGTAAAAACGTATGTGGTGTGGCTGAAGGCCCGTTGGGTGTTGTACATGCAAACGAGTACTAGGAGAGAAGGTCTAAAGAGCAAGCCATTGGGAATGCCCTAGGAAAAAAACAAGGGTACTAGGATGTAGACCATTCACGAAGAAAGAGAAAGCCCACAATGAAGATAAGGAAAGGGGCCGATTGGAGGGGAGGAAGAGGAAAAGAGAGAACACCAATGACAGTGATAGCGAATATCATGCTAGTGTGGAGGGTGATTCATCTGAAAGGACACAATGCTAAAGATCGGTACATCCTAACTCTTCGCATCTAGAGAACCTTGAAACTCAAATTTCTGAAAGAGTCGAAGAGAAAACGATGATATAATCCTTGTGAGGATATGCCTCAAGCTCACTAATTAGGTGATATCTTAATCTGTTTAAGTGATCATAACAAAATCAACTTCATTATCAGTGACATTCTGAATGAACAGATTTTGGCTTTACATTCTCACCCGGAGGACACATAATCAAAGGTGGTGAGAAACCATCATTAGTTTCTTACTAGCAACAATCTGTAAGTAACTAAAGGGTCATAGACAGTGCATTCGTCATTAGGATCATGGACATGCATTCTTGCATTCATTCATATTGTGAAATCTTTACCCATGTGTTTCAAGCTTTACCGCAATACTACTGCATGCAAAAGACCAACTTCTGACGCTCCTTTGTATCGTTGTTCCGAAGCTGGTGGTTAGGAAAGCAAGAGAAGGAAAGATCGTGAGATTCATGGAACCCAAAAAAAGTAGGAAAATTCACGTACTAAGGCTTGTTTTTATAAACAATAATGCAAATAGCCTTGTTCCAGATAATATTACATTCGTAGACCTGTTTGTGTTTCGAAGGCGAGTTTTGGAAACTCGCCTTCATTAAAATACACAGGCGAGTTTCCAAAACTCGCCTTCGACAAAACCCACACAACCAAACTTACACACAACACCATATTCAAACTAACCCACACACAACACAGTGATGTAATGCTATGTTGTCTACTCCTTTGTATATTAAAATCGACGCTCAGTTTTATATTATATGAAAATTCTGCATAAACTATTAATAAATCGTTATGGTTTATAAACGTTTCCACATCGACTTTCTGAAGATTTGATTTGGACATAACTAAAATTCTATAGTATGAAATTTTCATTTTTCTCTTCCGTTATAAAAATATAGCTCAGCAGATTCGAACGTTTCTTGTTTCAAAGAAATCCGACGTAGAACGGATCATATATATTCAGTTAAAGTTCAATGCATAAAACTATGAACTACCGCGGCGTTAGGAGCTCATTTTTAATTATATTATAAATTATACGTTCAAATGTCGTTTAATTAATACGAATACCATAAACCAAAAATACCGATGACAACCAAGGAAACTGATTGACAAATGATCGAACGTACCAAATAATTATACATACGCTAGTTTTATCCAAAGCAAAGAAATACATAAACGTACCAAAACATAACAAATAATTACACAAAAACAACTACCCAATTAATTAGACAGACACCACTAATACGACCAATCAAACGTGTACTAGTTTTGCCTTGGCCGCCTGAGTATCGGTGTGGAAGTTAAAGACGAACCACTGTCGCTGCCACTCCTAGTGTGTCGTGCACTGCTAGAACGGGGTAGTGTAGGTGCTGGTTGCGACGGTCCATGCACAATTTCCTCATGTGCTGTTGGAGGAGGAGAAGGAGGACCTCAGGAGGAGGAGGTGGAGGAGATGGTGGTTTCGGCCGATCTAGCTTGTTTCTGTTCAAATCACGTCTAAAATCTTTTGTATGTTCGTGCACATTGTCCTTCCCTCGTCGTCCGTCTTCCTCCGTCTGAGCTTTTCTGCTTCGTCCCATGCACAGTTAATACTAGCAACCTGCAAATTTAAAAGAAATTAGACACAATGAATAAATGAAACTGATTGTATTTAATAGTACACACATCAACTTACCATGTTCCTCTCTAGTGGTGCTCTAGGAACATACGGTGCTAACGCAAAATCTACTCTGGGATTAAGGACGTAGCTTCGTGTTATGTTCCAGTACTACCTCATGTACTACGCCGCAGATATGGGGGGCTCCCTCTCGAACCCAATACGGTTATTGCGGTCACTGCACATAGCACGAAACATGTGAAAGTCCTGCACACTGTAGTCCTAAATGTAAGGAGGTGCATCATCCGGTATATGCTGCCTCAGGCCGAACTACCTCATAACCCTATCGGGAAGGTGCCAAGCGATGAAGCTGTAGGCTATCATAGGTACTCTCGCCGTCCAAAGATACCTATGACATCTGCACGTGATTGGTAGTGGGGCAAGTACCTCATTAGTCTACGGATACCGTGTAACCTTTTCGTCTGTAAGGACATCCAACTCATTGCGGTAAAATGCCAACTCTCGTCGCGGTGTATGTCGCGTACTCTTTTTTCCAACCCACCTGTTACATGATATTAAATGTACATATATTAAAATGGTATGTGTTGCGTTTAACAAAATACACGATCAAATAAGTATACCTAGCTCCAAGCGGCATCGATGGGTCGATAGGATCAGGCGTCACTACTAATCTTCCGACGGGAAGATAAGTCCAGGATCAAAGTTGTGTACACAAAAATATACTATTAATAAAAGAGAATGATGCATCACATTGTATAACAGTAAATTATAGAAATTTGGTTCATACCTGAACTAGTGTCGGACAACTGGCAATACAGTTATATTGTTGCAGCACGACCTTAGACAATTCCTGGTATGCATAGGCCAACACTGCACTACCCCACGAATATGCATGGCACTGCCCTAGATCAACTAAAAACGGTAGCCATCTCAAATCTATACGGGTCTTGGCATGATCGACCATCATTCTGCAAAAAATAATACGTAGTAAAATGCAACGAGCCCGTTGCTCAACCTCTAACTAGGTGGCATCTGCAGAAATATCATCTGTCAATTGATTAAAGAACCATCTGATATTAACGGACACGTCACCCCTAACATGATTGTCTGGTGGATCCAGCCCAAGTAGGTCGCGAGATAGCTGCAAATAATCATATTCTGCACCAACAAACGCAACAGCATTGCATTCAATAGGCAATCCCAGCAAAACAGCCACACCAGCTAAGGTGATAGTCATTTCACCGACTGGTAGGTGAATGTGGATGTCTCAGGCCTCCACCTATCCAGTAAAGCACCGACAAGGATATGATTGAGCTGAATGTAACCTAAGCAAAAAATATGCATGAATCCATCCCTTTGGATCTCGACAAGGACGCGAGGATCCTCGGATGTCACTTTCGAAAATGATGACGAGTGGTCTATGACAAACTCAGTGCTGACACTCTGGAAATTTAATAGATAAAAAAAATGGGGATTTGACGTCTAATGTAGAAAAAAAACTAAACATCCAAATATGAAAATAGTAACAAATTGTTAACTCCGTACAAACGACATTCGATGTCATATGTTGCAGCTGCATATATAACACGCTCGGATCTACTAGTCCGGGCTCCATCTCAAAATACTCTGCAAAAATGCAGGATTAACTGTTACAGACATTTATATAAGTATATTTTTCTAGAACATGTTGTAATTTTCTACTCGACTCCATAAAAAAGGAAATTTATCTATGGCAACATTTCCAAACCAATAAAATGATTTTTTTTTTATTTTTGCCACATCTACACAGTACACAGCTTAAATGCGTTGTCAAACTCGTGTTTCAACGGTACTAACTTCAAAACAAGTTTACTAGCCTACACCCAAATTCACACAACTTCGTTTGTAATTAACCGCAATACCTTGATCCATACTATATCCAATACATGTCATCCAATAACCATCATGTAACCAAAAAACCTAACTTAATAATGTGAACAATACACACACCAAAAAACCCCAAATTGTAAATGCGAACAATGTACACAACTGTGTACAAATTTCTCACTAGTAAGCCACAATCAACTCCATAACCAATAATTCTTAAAAATGTATGACCTAATTTCAAAATTGAAAGTTAGGGTTTAGATTTTTACCGATTTCGTGTTGTACGCCGAATGTGCTATCCATTGTAGTCTTTTAGGAACGGATTGGATGAAAAATGGGTGAAAATGGAGTTGATTTGAGTTTTTTTTCGCAGAAGCTTTGTGAAAGAGGAATGGGGAAAGAGGGCAACTGAAGTGATGAGAGGGAAGAAGGGTCTCGGGTTGGGTTATTATGTGTGCAGGGTTGTACTGAAGGCGTGTTTTGGAAAAACGCCTTCGTATTTTACTGAAGGCGTGTTTCCAAAACACGCCTTTAGTAACCCAGTAGACCAAAACAGGTCTATTCGTGTTATTAAATCTAAAACAGGTTTATTCGTGTTTTTTTTGTACAAAAACAAGCCTGTATAAGTGAATTATCCAAAAAAGAAATAGAAGGACAGTGAGAGAGATGGAGAGAAAGAAGAGAAAGGTCAGAGAAGTTTTGTCCCACGAAGCTGCTAAACACCTAAGGGTGTGTTTGGCGCAAGCGGAAGCGGAGTATTATAGCGGAGAATTGGAGTGAGCGGAAAATGCGTTTGGCGCATTAAGTGGACCATTTAAGTGGAGTATGTTAACGGGGTGTTTAGTAGAATAGAAAAATTATAAATTACTCCAATTCAGTTCAAACCAACTCCATTACGTAAATCACTTCGACATGATCGCAACTCAAAAAACCGCGTGTCAAACGAATCTCATTTGCATAAGTTATTAGTTTTTAAATTTTATAAAACACTTAAACATGATTAATTAATCAAACGCAAGCATAAAAAACCAAAGTTGGTCCGGTAGGCAAACAGTGCATTTTACCCCATTTTACAAGGTACGTAAACGGAGCAAAATGAAGGGCCGAACAGCCCCTAAGAGACTCTATTGAGCACCATAGGACATTTCCATTATTGTTCTACTACATACGTAAGCTCAATTTTATTTTCAGCTGCAAATTCCTACTCCTTGGCCCTTTACCTCCATTTCTTTGTCAAGTCGAAGGAAGTTTCCACTCTTAAATTCACTCTTGTAGTTTCTCCACCATGCATGTTGGCAGCTATATATGTTAGGATAATAAAGAGTTAGGATGAGGATATAGAGAGATTGACGAAGGAGAGGGATGATGCTCTTGAACTCAAAGAAAACTATGATGATCTTATAGAGGAGATGAGAAGAGACCAACTTCCTATTGAAAACGCAATGAGAATAGTAGAAAGAAGCTCATATAAAGATTTGAGCGATAAAAGCAAGCTGGCAAAAGAGATTAGGAATTTACTTTAAGATGAGATTATTTAAGCTCAAGATTGAATTATCATTTTGAATGAAGGGTTGGATCTAGATTAACCCTAGAGGGGAGGTGAATAGGGTTTATTGAAATTTATCGCAGAGTTCAAATATTACGGGATATTAAACTATTCATAGATCACAGAATATAGCAGAAACAGAAATGCAGAAAGTAAATGACACAAGATATACCCAGCTTCGGTAAAATCATGCCTACAGCTGCATTCCTAAGGTTTCTACTAGGTGATAGAACAGATCCCGCATACAAGACCATGTACACTCGCAATCCCTGCTCCTATTCTAACCCTACGCTCAAAACCCTAGACTGACCGATATTCCCTCGATCAGATTTCCCCTGATTACGACCCCGTAACCAGTAACCCAGATTTTACAGACTCTGTCAACTATCATTCAACACCCTGACTGATTCCTCTAGTTTTTTACAGACACTAGAAAAACTGTTCAGATGGTTTTTACAAAAAAAATAAAAAGCAATACAAAATAAAAACAAAACTTAAAACCCTAGTATATAAAAGAGAAAATAAATTCTCCCTTTTGACTTAAAGTATGCTGACTCTTTTGTTAGGGTTGCACCCTTCTTTATTTGTCTTGGATCCAATCCTTTTGCTTCTTGGAAAAAGAATGGCGGCGGTGGAAAATTTGGGGCTAGGGTTTTCTTCTGATTTCCCAAATCGAATCACAGTGCTAGGTAAAACGAAATCGAATTCTCTGATGCTCGAATTATTTGGATGGCTTTATGATTCTTCGAGTTGGATTGTTGCTGATCGAAAATAAGTAAGCTTCTCTGAGAAATTTCTCTGTTTGTTGCTCTCGATTTTTGTTGTATTTTCGATGCTGCCTGTAATGAAATGGTGTACGTATTTATAGGGATTAGAAACCCTAGAAATCCTCTGATTTCGCTATTGGTTCGATCTGGTTGCCCTCGGTTTCCTCTTTTGATTTGATAAATCTTCACTTTGAATGGCATGCTTATATTTCCAGTTTTTGTTGCCTTGGCATTGATTGTTGCTTGAATTGTTACATTGCCGAGATTAATTATTGCCTTTTGTTCTGCCTTAAATAAAACTGTCTTGAATAACAAATGTGATTTTCTGGTCTTTGATATTTTGCAATTCTGGAAATAAACCTCGAAATTGATTTGAATGGTTTAGTCCAAAGGCTTGATTCATTTATTTCAGGAAATAAACATTTTGATTTGCAGAACACTTTACCATATATAAACATGCTGAATTATTCTTGCTAAATTTCTTTGCCAAAACTTTGAAGCTGGTATGTAAAAACAAAGTGATTACTTGCCTAAAAAAAACTTTGTCCATTTTCTGATTGATACTGAAAACAACACTTTGCCAAAAAATGGAAAGTTTTTTTTTCTGCAATTCCGGAAACATATTTTCTGCACCTCCTCAAGAAATATTTGAACTAATTCCCTTTTGTGATGAACATTGAATGTATTCCTTTACTTATGCAATTCCAGTTTGCACCATGCATTGTTGTGTGCCTCAACTTGATTAAATATGGCTTTGTCACTTTTGCTCCATCTGTTGTGAACCATTTCCGAACCCTGCATTGTAAACTGCATGTAGGCTTGACTATTTGAAATCATCTTTGAACTGAGCTTTGTTGACCTGAAATTCACTGACACATACTTGGAAACTACTTGCTTATGCCATGATAAAATTATCACATACATGCTACTGATATGTTGTGCACCTGCATGCTCACTTGTAGTTTGTGCCTGAACCTTGTCCATGTACATATACCACTTATATATGCTTCTGTTTTACTACAACTTTTGCTCGACCATGTTTGTTTACCTCTTGTATTTGCATGAATGTTTGACTTGAATCTTGGCTTAAACTCTATGAAACTAGTCTAACTAATCCGCTTGTATGACCATGCTGATTTTGTGTTGTTGCTTCGACCATTTCTTCACACTGCACCACCTCTTGTGTCATCTGTTACCACCATTCATGTAGTCATTGCTGCTGCATACTGAAATGCTACTTCACCTACATACTGTGTTGAACATGTCCTGTATGTGTTCGACCTTGTGTTTCTCTATGCTATATTACTATTGTTTGCACACGAACTTCATGCTCAATGTTACTCTGAGCTTGCACTCCACTGATTTGTGCATGTTGACTTTGCATTGTCATATATCACGTGTGAATTGTCACCATGTTTTGCTGTTTTGTGTGGGCTGCTCCATGGAAAAATGAACACTTTCCTTGTTTGTTGGAATTTCGGCCTTGACTTTTGTGGCTTATCTTGAATTCCTATATATATGCATTTCTGTTGCACTGTCCATTTGAGTGTGCAATGAGTCGAGATGGTCCACATAGCTACTCCTCAGTTACACACTGGATTGGCGAGGCAGTGTACACGTGTATACATATACACGTATGTATATGCAGCCATCCAGACAAGTTTTCCTGTCCCTGCAAAATATATGTATATGGTCTACCTTGTGATATTTACAGTGTATCATTGTGAATATCACAGGCTATCTAGACACAGTCAGATGGATATGAAAATCAGATCAAGTCAGGAAAATGATGAGAAACACACCAGAAATCTGAGGCAAATAAAATTTATATTCACATGTATTTTGAAAATTATTTCTGTTCCAAATACTCTGTGTGTGTTTCTGTATATGACAGGTATGAAGATGATGACTGGACTGACAGTGAGCAGTGAAGACAGAAGACTGAAGTCAGAAGATAGTGATTGAACTGATAGTGAAGTATTCAGAAAACACAAGACAAGAAAATGACAGTGAATGAGTGTAAAATAAAATTGTACAGAGTGAATGTAAATGAATGTACAAAGAGTGTAGAGTGAACTGTATATGAGTCAGACAGTGAAAAAGTATGTATATATGAATTGTACTGTTATTTGTAATAAACAAATTCGTTTGAAATAAAATATTATTTTATTGTTGTCAAACAAATTTGTCTATTTTATTCCGTCAATTTACAAGTACAAGTATTATGTGAATGTATTTAAATAGTGGAGTATTAAATAGCTGTAATGTTTGAATGTTGAAATAGAATATTCAATTTAAATAAAATACTGTATGAATATATGAATGTCTGTACAGTCGTATTCTATTTAAATATAAATATTATATTCCTGTCTTTGATGTATATATAGAACAATACAGTAACAAACACTCATAAAATAATAAATATTTGGTTGTTATCATCAAAAAAAAAAATCATATAATTGTGTATACAACATTGTTATATACAACAATCTCCCCCTTTTGATGATGACAAACAAATAAAATATTTTGAGCACAATAAATGTGTTTAACAGTGAAAATTGAACTCCCCTTATTTATCAGCTCCCCCTACAATAGACAACTCCCCCTATAACTGTGCATGAGTGAAATGAATGATATGGATAATAATAAATTTTCAAAATTAATAATATTTATAAAATATTCACTCATAAATCAAAATCTCAACCCATTCTCCCCCTTTTGTTATCATCAAAAGAATGCAGAATTTAAAATATAGATGAAAAATGACTAAAAATATAATTTCAGCTTAAGAGGAAGAACGATCATCATAAACCTCAATCAGTCAAACAAAAATCATAATATCCTGAGAACATGTGGCATATTTCACATTGTAGTGAATGACGAATTTACGATGAATTTTATATAAAATGGAGAGAGTTACAAAAATATGATTTTCAATTATTTTCAGAAGAATTTTATAAATTGAAGCACAAAAACATTGATGGATTTGGACTATAATTAATAATTCAATTTAAGTGACAAAAACGAATAATCTCAAATCCCAATACCTATCAATCAACAAATCATAATACGTCATAAGATATCAACACATTTCACAGATTAGAAAGATGGATTGATAGGCTGGTTTTTATACACCAAGGAGAATTTCAGATTAATTTCAACTTATAGCGCATTATTTCCTTTTTCTTTTTATTTTATTTAAGAGCACACTAACCACACATAACCAGAGCTTGGATTTTTAAATGAGGTCAGTCGCAGCTTAAATTATAAGTTGTCTCATAGCCATGCATAACCAGAGCTTGGATTTTTAAATGAGGTTAGAGACACACTTATGTATTAATTATATATTTTACCATTTTCAGCTTTAAATAGAAAAACTCATCGGTATATACAACCAATATGAATGATAGAAATGTAGTAGGTACAGAAATGGACTATGAAATAAATTTCTAAATTAACTATATTATGAAATATGACCAACTGTACCGGGATCATTGAAAATTCTCAATTTCACTAATTCTGAATAATAACACAATCACATTTCCATCATAAATATTTCCACTATTTATTCAAAAAGAATTTTACAAAATATTAAACTCTCCACATTAATATAAAAGACATGATGGATGGCGTAATGATGATAGATAAAGGAGATGGTCGTGAAATAATTGCCAATTCAAAGATATTATAATAAATGTTCAGCCATCATGAAAATCTAAATAAAATCTCCTCTTGTTGTGAAATATACTACAGTCACAATTCATCACAATTTCAAAATCTGGTAATAATTTTGATGAATTATAAATACAGTTCAATTTGGATATTGATTTCAATTTCTGAATGAATAATCAATAAATAATCTTAAAACTGAAAATCAATTACAAGAGGAAAAATGAAAAGATCTATACAAAGCAAGAGGGAAAAAATATATACAAAGATTCAACACTTCTGATACCAATTGGTGTCTCTATTAATGAGGATTATAACAAGACACAGGAGACAAACAAAGATAATTCAGACAACAGAATTTTAACCACAAAGCCCAAGTAGACAAGACAACAGATTAGACACATTTATCAGAGCAGCAAACAGTTTTACTTAACCCAAGCAATTATTTGAAAACATTTTTCAAAACAGTATCAGAGCAGCACAGAAACCAATAGCACAGCAGACTCGTCAGAGGATGATGGTCATGTAAAGATGATTCAAGATTAACGATACGGTTTATTCGAAATCATTTGAGAAAATATGAAGATCTTAAGATTCAATGAATCAATCACACCAGATTAAGTTTTAGATTCAAGATATGTGTGAGATTAAACAAATCAATAATTTCAAATGATTTTAAACAAACTAGTATTCAATCAAATCATCATGAAAAACAGAGCGATTTAAGACCGGATTTTCAAAGAATTTTTCACAAGAATTTCTGACAGGTACAAGAGTAATTTCAGATCATATACATCAAGTTTGAGAGGTATTCATGAAAAAAAAAATTGAAATCACTTGAATCAATGTTAAGTTTGAGATATAATGAATTATTCACACAAGGTTGATAATTTCAAATTTATTAGGTGTGTGAAATTCAAAATATCAAGAATTTCAGATGATTTCGAATAAACAAATTTCAACCATATTGATCATGAATGTAAGAAAGATTTCAAGATGTATCACTGAGATTCAAGACAATTTAACATTTTCAAGCCAATCTGAAAATCAATGAAATTATCACAACTGAGAAGTAGTAGTGTGCTGTAATGAGTATATTATTTCAAGCTTTTCTAAAATGAATTAGAAGGAACTCAAAACAACAGATTTGTGTGAAATTTCAATTGTTTTTCAGATCTTCAAAAATTTAGAATTCAAGTTAACAGTGTTCAAGATATGGCAAGAATACATCAACACTGTTATGAATTAAGAAATTAGAAAATAAACTTCAAAACAATTGCAGATATTTAAAAAGTTAAAATTCAAGATCTGGAAAGTTTAAAAAAAACATCAGAGTTCTATTCAAATAATGTGAGTTTCCAGAAGGCCATGAATACTGCAATTGGAAGTTAATGAAGCCCAAGAAGAAAGAAACAAAAAAAATATTGCAGTGACAAATCAAATAAAAAAATAAAAATAAAATAACCGGAATAAGAAAAATAAAAAAAAACAGAGAATATACAAAGGAATGAGTATAGAGATATACCTGAAATCCATGTAAACAAATGAATCTCTAACTCAACATGCTTGGCTAAGGAACTGTGAGTGATATAAAATTGTAGACCAACTTGAAATCAAATCTCTTTTTAGCAAAGCAGTACCTCAGCCTCCTCCGGTACCTAACAGTTTATAGAATCGAGTGGTCTAACAAAGTTTGTAAAACCACTCCCAGTTTTATTCACATATTTTGGTACCCAGACTTGTTTATACAACAACCCATCTGAATTTAACTTTGTACCTTTAGGAACCCAGATCTGTTTGAAGTTAACGAATTTTGTTTTATTTCTTTTTGGGATCCAGGATTGTTCAAATGGATTATTATAAAACAAATTCACATCACGTTTATGATTCAAAAATCCTTTGAGATTATAAGAGTTAGAATTTTCAAATCGATTCTTTCCAAAGCACTTTGAAGGATTTTTAAAATCATTTGAATTGACATTTTCAAAAACATTATTTTTCCCAAAGCCAATACCATATTTATTTCCAATAGAAACTTGATTTTGCAACAACATGTTCAACGATTTCTCCCTATTAAGAAATTTATCCAAAGTTGATTCTAATCGTTGAATTTTAGATTTAAGATCACTATTTTCTTTTATTAAATCAGAACATCGATTATTAGTGATCTTTCTTTCAATATCATGTTGTTTTAAAACCAAATTTTCAGATTCAAGTAATTTGATTTTGGCTTGGGACTCAGAAATCTCAGATTCAAAATGTTTCCGACTTTCAGATTCAAAATTTTCAAAATTTTTGAATTTTTCAATCTCGATTTCAAGCTCGTTCATGATTGATTCAGATTTCTGTAAATTTTGATTTTCAAAAATTTTATGTTTTGAATTAAGCACATCCAACTCCTTTTGCAAAACATTGTTTTTATAAATTAGCTCATCCTCCTTTTGTTTTAAAATCATAATTTCTTTTTCAAGCTTTTGGAAATTTTCATTTAGATGAGCTAAATCAGTTTTCAAATTTATACAACTTTTGCAATATGAGTTTTCTTGTTTTAATTGCAACATATTATTTTTGCAAATCAAATCACGATTTTCAAATTTCAGAAGATTGTTTTTCTGTTGGAGTTTATCAACAAATTTAGTTAAATCGGTACATATGTAAACTAAATCTTCATATGATAAATCTTCTGTTTCATCATCTGTTGATTCTCGATCATCTGACTCATCTGAATTTTTATCTGTATAGCCTGTTAGACATAAATATGAATCTGAGATGTCCTTCTTTGGTTTTGAGCAGTTGTTGTCAGTTTTTCCATACAGCGCATTGAGAGTTCTCCAGATATCCTGCGCAGTCAAACAATGAGAGATAAGATCAAGCTGATTATTACTAAGATAAGAATACAAAATATGCATAACATGAGCATTTAAAACTTTATTCCTCTTATCCAACATATCTCCCTGATTTTCAATAATATTCCAATAATCTAAATTAACAGATTTTAAATGTAATTCGATTTTTGATTTCCAAATTAAAAAATCTGTTCCATTGAAAATAATTGGAATATCACTGGACTGACTCTCGCTATACTGACAACTAGGAATCACCATTACTCTAGAGTTAAACAAAAATACCCTCTCTGATACCACTTGTTGGATCTAGATTAACCCTAGAAGGGGGGTGAATAGGGTTTATTGAAATTTATCGCAGAGTTCAAATATTACGGGATATTAAAAACTATTCACAGATCACAGAATATAGCAGAAACAGAAATGCAGAAAGTAAATGACACAAGATATACCCAGCTTCGGAAAAATCCTGCCTAATGCTGCATTCCCAAGGTTTCTATTAGGTGATAGAACAGATCCCGCATACAAGACCATGTACACTCGCAATCCCTGGTCCTATTCTAACCCTACGCTCAAAACCCTAGACTGACTAATATCCCCTCGATCAGATTTCGCCTGATTACGACCCCGTAACCAGTAACCCAGATTTTACAGACTCTGTCAACTGTCATTCAACACCCTGACTGATTCCCCTAGCTTTTTACAGACACTAGAAAAACTGTTCAGACGGTTTTTACAAAACAAAATAAAAAATCATTAAAAAATAAACAAAAAAACTTAAAACCCTAATATATAAAAGAGAAAATAAATTCTCCCTTTTGACTTAAAGTAGGCCGGCTCTTTTGATAGGTTGGACCCTTCTTTATTTGTCTTGGACCCAATCCTTTTGCTTCTTGGAAAAAGAATGGCGGCAGTAGAAAATTTGGGAGGGTTTTCTTCTGATTTCCCAAATCGAATCATAGTGCTAGATAAAACGAAATCGAATTCTCTGATGCTCGAATTATTTGGATGGCTTTATGATGCTTCGAGTTGGATTGTTGCTGATCGAAAATAAGTAAGCTTCTCTAAGAAATTTCTCTGTTTGTTGCTCTCGATTTTTGTTGTATTTTCGATGCTGCCTGTAATGAAATGGTGTACGTATTTATAGGGATTAGAAACCCTAGAAATCCTCTGATTTCGCTATTGGTTCGATCTGGTTGCCCTCAGTTTCCTCTTTTGCTTTGATAAATCTTCGCTTTGAATGGCATGCGTATATTTCCAGTTTTTGTTGCCTTGGCATTGATTGTTGCTTGAATTGTTACATTGCCGAGATTAATTATTGCCTTTTGTTCTGCCTTGAATAAAACTGTCTTGAATAACAAATGTGATTTTCTGGTCTTTGATATTTTGCAATTCTGGAAACAAACCTCGAAATTGATTTGAATAGTTTAGTCCAAAGGCTTGATTTATTTATTTCAGGAAATAAACATTTTGATTTGCAGAACACTTTACCATATATAAACAAGCTGAATTATTCTTGCTAAATTTCTTTGCCAAAACTTTGAAGCTGATCTGTAAAAACAAAGTGATTACTTGCCTAAAAAAAACTTTGTCCATTTTCTGATTGATACTGAAAACAACACTTTGCCAAAAATTGGAAAGTTTTTTCCTCTGCAATTCCGGAAACATATTTTCTGCACCTCCTCAAGAAATATTTGAACTAATTCCCTTTTGTGATGAACATTGAATGTATTCCTTTACTTATGCAATTCCAGTTTGCACCATGCATTGTTGTGTGCCTCGACTTGATTAAATATGGCTTTATCACTTTTGCTCCATCTGTTGTGAACCATTTCTGAACCTTGCATTGTAAACTTCATGTAGGCTTGACTATTTGAAATCATCTTTGAACTGAGCTTTGTTGACCTGAAATTCACTGACACATACTTGGAAACTACATGCTTATGCCATGATAAAATTCTCACGTACATGCTATTGATATGTTGTGCACCTGCATGCTCACTTGTAGTTTGTGCCTGAACCTTGTCCATGTACATATACCACTTATATATGCTTCTGCTTTACTACAAATTTTGCTCGACCATGTTTGTTTACCTCTTGTATTTGCATGAATGTTTGACTTGAATCTTGGCTTAAACTCTATGAAACCAGTCTGACTAATCTGCTTGTATGATCATGCTGATTTTGTGTTGTTGCTTCGACCATTTCTTCACGCTGCACCACCTCTTGTGTCATCTGTTACCACCATTCATGTAGTCATTGCTGCTGCATACTGAAATGCTACTTCACCTACATGCGGTGTTGAACATGTCCTGTATGTGTTCGACCTTGTGTTTCTCTATGCTATATTACTATTGTTTGCACATGAACTTCATGCTCAATGTTACTCTGAGCTTGCACTCCACTGATTTGTGCATGTTGACTTTGCATTGTCATATATCATGTGTGAATTGTCACCATGTTTTGTTATTTTGTTTGTGCTGCTCCATGGAAAAATGAACACTTTCCTTGTTTGTTGGAATTTTGGCCTTGACTTTTGTGGCTTATCTTGAATTCCTGAATATATGCAATTCTGTTGCACTGTCCATTTGAGTGTGCACTGAGTCGGATGGTCCACGTGGCTACTCCTCAATTGCACACTGGATTGGTGAGGCAGTGCGCACATGTATATATATATACACATGTGTATATGCAGCCATCCAGACAAGTTTTCCTGTCCCTGCAAAATATATGTATACAGTCTACCTTGTGATATTTACAGTGTCATTGTGAATATCACTAGCTGTCTAGACACAGCCAGATGGATATGAAAATCAGATCAAGTCAGGAAAATGATGAGAAACACACCAGAAATTTGAGGCAAATAGAATTTTTAAAAATAAAATTTATATTTACATGTATTTTGAAAATTATTTCTATTTCATATACTGTGTGTGTGTTTCCGTATATTACATGTATGAAGATGATGACTGGACAGACAGTGAAGACAGAAGACAAAAGACGGAAGTCAGAAGACAGTGACTGAACTGATAGTGAAGTATTCAGAAAACACAAGACAAGAAAAATGACAATGAATGAGTGTAAAATGAAATTGTACAGAGTGAATGTAAATGAATTGTAAATGAATGTACAAAAGTGTAGAGTGAACTGTATATGAGTCAGACAGTGAAAAAGTATGTATATATGAACTGTACTGTTATTTGTAATAAACAAATTCGTTTGAAATAAAATATTATTTTATTGTTGTCAAACAAACTTGTCTATTTTATTCAAGCAAGAATTGCTTTTCCTTGATATCGAACATAATGCAGTCAATTTACAAGTACAAGTATTCTGTGAATGTATTTAAATAGTGGAGTATTAAATAGCTGTACTGTTTGAATGTTGAAATAGAATATTCAATTTAAATAAAATATTGTATGAATATATGAATGTCTGTACAGTCGTATTCTATTTAAATATAAATATTATATTCATGTCTTTGATGTATATATAGAACAGTACAGTAACAAACACTCATAAAATAATAAATATTTGGTTGTTATCATCAAACAAAAAATCATATAATTGTGTATACAACACTGTTATATACAACATGAAGTGTTGCGTAGGGCCACGTGGAAAAAAGATCATCATTTTGAGGAAAAGATGTTGGCTGTGTACATAGATTTTGAAAACATAGAAGAAGAAAAAACTATTAGGAATCTTCCTAGCTGAAGAGGCTACTAATAACGTCAATGACGCCATCGCCAAAACTCTCGCTGGTCCAAATTTATCTTGTTAGAACGCACCATTCTCTTTAAAATTCAAAGAATCGACAATGATTATTCCTTCTTCAATAAGATTTAGCTTTGTAGCTGCATATATTATTCTAGCTTATGCAGCAGAAACATATGTTGAACCTTACATTCCCCCTTCACGGGTCAACCTAGGAAGCATGGTTCTAACAAATATCGAGTATTAACCTTATTTCTTTTAGTTTTTAGATGCTTCAGTTCTCATGAAAATCCGTCATTAAACTTTATCATTTTTATGTACGAATTCATGGGGCAACTTTTCTTTCTTGCCTCGGCTTTTACTACCTAAAGACCAGGGGTCACTGCGGTATTCCTTGCATTGAGTTATGTGTCAGCGGCACTTGTTGCTCCTACTTTACATTTTGATTCTAGACCGTGCCTTGATTCCTAGAAAATCAAGACTTCATAAATACAAAAGTACGTTATCTAATCCTAAGAAGAAGACGTAACTGTTGACACGCTTTTTCCGTAAAGTTGTCACACATCAAGATTTTGTATAGTGACGAGTTCAAGTTTCGAGAACGTTGTCAGAAAACACAAAGTGATTTGGTCTAAGTCACGGCATGTTCGGAAAAGGTTGCAAATGACTAGGGGTGGCAATTAGACCCGACCCGATGGACCCGGACACGATCCGACGGGTCTCGGTTCTAGGCGGGTCGGGTTTGTCGGGTCTAAACTATATATTTCAAAAATCTGGACCCGACCCGAGCTTCGGTTCGGGTCGGTTCGGGTTCGGTTGAATAATAACACTAAAAATGCTTGTATTTCAATTCTTTTTGGTCGGATCTTTCGGGTCGGGTCTATGCGGGTTGGGTTTGATCGGGTCTTGAGTGTATTTTTCATCACCTAGACCCGACCCGAGACCCATCAGGTTCGGTTCGAGTTCGGGTCTTTTCGGGTCGGTTCGGCTCGGGTTTTCGGTTCTCTGTTCTAATTGTCAGCCCTAGAAATGATGTGGACGGACTTGGAAAACCCAAAGGGATAAAAATACGTGATCGACTTGGTCTGATCAGCTCAAAATGCTTGAATGTGTCGGTCTGATAACGTGGTGAAACTCGTCATGCAAAAAAATATGGATTTCGAAAAAAATCAAGTTGCACACTAAAAAATAGCCAATCGGCATGGCACGATCACGAAAAATGGGTTGCGCGACTCACGACATCAAAATCTGGCTTTTGACAAAAAGAAGTGTTGTAATGACCCGCATTCTACGCATCGGGGGATCGTAGAATATTTATTTCTTTCCCGTATGAAGTCGTATAGTCATGTAACTTTGGGAAACATCCATTAGAGTCATTTCCCATGTTCATGATTTTTGTCGATTTTTAAATGACCATTTTGCCCCTAGTTGGTACTGTTTTGGCCATAACTTTTGATTGGAAAGGAATTTTGACCTGAAACCACTTCCATTAGATTCGTTTGATGGTTTACCTTTCCGTAGAGTGGTCACAATAGCCAAACAGACTTACCGTTTGGGAGATATGACTGAAATAAGGTTTGGAAAGTGAAAAACTGCTTAACCGGGCCAAATTAGGTAATTAGTGAGTAGGCCCATAACCCATTTCGGGATTAGGGTTATGGGGAGGCTGAAATGAGATAGAGGATCATTCCATTTCAGTTTTTCTAGCCTCCACTTATCACCAAGGAACCCTAAAAATGGCCTCCAACCTCTAAATCACCTCCAAATCACCTTTTGGTCAAGGATTTGGCTTAGCAACCTCTAATCAAGGAAGATCTACACCAAAGCAACATTGGAGCTGCTGTTTAGCATTGAGATTCGCATCAAATCAGAGATTCATTTCAGATCTTAGTTTTGTTTGTGGCTAAGGTGAGTGATTTGCATAGTTTTGCACTAATTATGGCTAATTAGGGGTGATTAGTGTTAATTAGCGAATTTAAACATGATAAAATTCTGGAAAAATGTTCATAAAATTCGGAATGATGTTTTAGACCTCTGATATGAATTTGGGTTAATTTGGTTAAGTTTTGCTAATCCTATCATTAGTTTCACCTAAATATGCTTAACGGGAAATATGGGATTTTGGGTATGTTTGATCCATTTCTACCTATCATATTGGTGTTTTGATGTTTGTGGTTGATTATGCATGTTGCTATGACTGTATGAAATGCTTTGTGATTGATTAGAATAGTTGGAATGGTCGAAAACGCCGTCGAGGGGCGTAAACAACTCGCTGGACAAGGTGCAGGGATTCAGATCAGATAGGGGATTGAGGGTCGATCGGATCGCCCTATGGGATCGTGGGACATCACCACGAGTCGAGTCATCTCCTCCGAACCGAACCATCTGCGCAAGGCCCATGAGCGCCAACCGTGAACTGCTACCCGATCCGATCCACTTGTGCTTCGTATTACGATCCGACTAGAGGAAAACAGCATCCACGATCCGATGCACAACGAGACGCCGATCCGAACCGGGGGGGAGCCACGAGCTGGAGGAGCGCGATCCGACCCGTATGGGGTATTCCGATCCGAACCAAGGAGAGGAGCACGATCTGAAGCAAAGAGAAAGAGGACCGCGATGACGATCCGAACCGTGGCAAGCTGGAGACCCGACCTGATCCGCCAGGGGTGATAACGACCCAACCCGATCCAGTGAAGAAGGAGCATTCTGATCCAAACCGACCCAGTATTGACCAATAACCCGAGATGCAAAGGTAGTCCAATATGGGAAGTTAGAGCTCAGGATCCAGTTGGGAACCGATGAGTTCACTTCATGGTTGGACTTTGCTGCGGGACGTGTGCTAAGGAGTTGTCGACGTTCATAACTTCGATTCACCACTGAAAATGGATGATGGGCTACTTATCAGTGCAGTAGGGTCATTATGACCTAAGGGGCAAGGTGATGGTAGCAAGACTACGTTATCAGTGCAGTAGGGTCATTACGACCTGAGGGGCAAGGTGATGCGTAGTAAGACTATGAGCCAGTGCAGTGGGGTTCTTGTGATTCCATGGGGCAGAGTGGACATAGTAAGGATTAGTAAGGCTATGAACCAGTGCAGTGGGGTTCTTGTGACTCCATGGGGCAAAGTGGACATAGCGAAGGATTTGTGGCTACGTTATCAGTGCAGTGAAGCCATCTATGACTTCATGGGGCAGAGTGATCGTAGCAAGGTATGTTGGGTAATCGAAGTGGTGAATATCGTATGCTTTATGCACTGAGTGAGAGATGTGAGGATGGATGCTATGCTTGATCGTTTGCCATCATTATGACATGCACACCTCCCCCACCTCCGTATCTTTACACCGTTTGATATGGTACCTTAGAGTATTGTACAGTATGTAGTGCTAACTCTTTGGTTGCAGGTCCAGGTTCAGGTATGTTTTAGTCTACCTGTTATTGTTCACTTAGATGCTTATCGCTCATACCAGGCTTTATGTCTGACCCAGAGTTTTATGTCTCTTCTTATTACTCTGGGTGCTCACACGAGCAGACTAGAGACAGGTTAGCTGGTGGTGCGCGAGTAGCTGATTCGGAGGCGGGCAGGAGGCTTCCACGTATGATATATATATATATATATATATATATATATATATATATATATATATATATATATATATTCTCCCTGTGTCGTTGGTGGTCGCTACTTGGGCATTAGTGGTGTACCTCCTTTATCTTGCTTTTGCTTTGAGATAGTTTGAAAGTTGTAATAAGCTATATTTTGGATTTCCGCTGCTATGATGCTTAGTTCTGATTTTTTTTCTAGCTTATGCACTGTCTCTCCTGTTTTATGTCAAGTATGTTATTATTATATTTTGTTCTATGCGTTGTGAGACATTCTACAGGTTCCTTGCATGTTCATTTCCTTCTTCCTTTTTCCTTATGACGACCCGTTCCGTGCTAACTAGACATGTGTACAGCGCACATTTGGAGTAAATGTCGGTTGGTGCGGAGCGGGCCGTCACAAGTGTCGTGCGCTCAAAAACAACTGATCGGCATGGTACGATCACGAAAAATGGTTTGTGCGACTCACGACATCAAAATCTGGCATTTGGAAAAAGCAGTGTCGCACACTCAAAAACAGCTAATCGGCATGGCATGATCACGAAAAATTGCTTGCGCGACTCACGAGATCAAAATCTGGCATTTGGAAAACTTCTAGTTTGGTACACTTAAAAACAGGTGATTGACACGTGAAAATCATCAAAAACCATGTGTTCATGCTTTGCTGATCACGTTTGGTAAAGTGGTCGATCATCTGATTTGGCATGAAAAAATGGGGTGATCGGCATGGGAAAATGGTCATTTTCCAAGTTCACGCATCAGGTGGATCAACTCTGGAAATTTGGCAGATCAGGGCGAGGCGATATTTGGCAATGCGAAAATGCCTGATCGGCATGAAGGGATTCGAATTTTTCCCACTACCACATCGCATCCCGGGATGCGAAAAGAGATTCAGCTTTTTGGCATTTGGCAAGCGGTTTTGGCAAACTCGATTTACGCATGCGGATCACTGAATTTTACGTGATCGACACATGTTTTCATCCATTATTCTGGGATGCGAGATTTTCAACCCCGAAAGTGACAGATCACTTGACCACTTGATTTTACCGTGTTGATCACACATTTTGGACTGCGTAACACGTATTTTCACCCATTTTCTGGGATGTGAGATTTTCAACCTGGAAAGTGGCAGATCACTTGACCACCTGATTATACCATGTTGATCACACATTTTGGGCTATGCAACATGCGTTTTCACCCAGTTTTTAGGATTTGTGATTTTTCGACGTCGGGATGCCATTTTATGACATCGCCTTGGTTTTATGGTTTCATTTTGGGATGCGAATTTCGCATCCCCTAGGGATACAAAATTCTAGCAGTTGGTCTCAAAACTAACATAAAAAATACCCTCAAGCTTGGCATTCAAAGGGGTTGGCTCATTTGCACTCTTCCTAGACATTGGCATAAGGGATTGAAGCTCTCAAGCACCATTAATGGCTGTTTTCATCATTTCATGGATTTTGGACTTCTTTTGGACTTCTAAACATTGTACAAACGTTTGCCTACAACATTTGGACATTTCTTTGGACTTTTTCACTGCTTTTGGACATTTTTGGGTATCTTTGGATTTTCTTGGACATTGAAACTACTTTTTGACCTTGCTCCGTATTTTTGCTCAATGAAGAAGAAAAAGGGCATTTTGGTCAAAATTTATAATTAACAAATATTTTATTGTTCTATTACGTAACTTTGTACGTATATATTGTCCGAACTTGTACAACTTTTGTAATCTGCTATTATATTGTAACGACCCGCATTATACGCATCGAAGGATCATAAAATATTTATTTTATTTATATACAAAGTAGTATGGTCATGTAACTTTGGGAAACGACTACTTGGGTCATTTCCCATGGTTACGATTTTTGCCGAATTTTAAATGACCATTTTGCCCCTGACGAATCTTGTTTCACCTATAACTTTAGATTCGTAAGGAGTTTTGACCTGAAACCATTTCTATTAGATCGTATGGTTTACCTTTCCGTAGAGTGGTCACACTAATCAAACGGACTTACTGTTTGATAGTTGTGAGTGCATCTTCGAGGATTTGAGGATCGATGATGCATTGAAGAGAAAGTAAGCGCCGCGTCAACTCCAAGGACGGGCTATGAATTGGTAGAATGTCATTAAAGCGGATACTCCCGAGGATCAAATTACTTGGAATCAGTTTAAGACTTGCTTCAGTGACAAGTTTATTCTAGCTGCTAAGAAATTAGAATTGTTTAGGAAATTTTTGGAACTTAAGTAGAATGGTAGGGAAGACTCGAAATATATTGTTGAATTCGATACTTTATCGAATATGGATTATCTCTTATTGATACTGCTGAGAAGAAGAACGAGAAGTTGATAACTGGTTTAGATGAGTATTTGGGGGAAAGACTTATAAACCACATTGATGAGACATTCGAATCTATTATGGGGAAAGCATTGAGATCAAAGAGCCTTTACCCTAAGTCGAAGACCGAGGTTGCTATTGTATCTGCAGAGAAGCCAAAATCGCAGGCAAGCAGCGAAGGCAATAAGAATTCTCAAAATAAGAGAAAACAGAACCAAACCAAGGATGGTTAGAAAAATAAGAATAAGAAAGATATTGAGTGCTTTAGCTGTGGCAAGAAGGGCCACTATGCCAAAGATTGTCAAGCAAAGCCAATGGACAGGAAGTGCTTCAAGTGTGGCCAAGTGGGACATCATAAGGATACATGTCCACAACCTCCTAAAGAGAAGCAGATCATGAAAGCATATGCCATCAACACGGTTCCTTCTTCGTCGAATGCCCCAACAGCGGCGGAGAAGGGAAAGAGTGTCGTCATTCAAGGTATGCTTTCTATATATGATGTTCCTGTTCAAGTACTGTTTGATACTGGGGCTTCCCATTCCTTCGTATCTAGTGACCCGGTAGATAGGTTGGAATTGGAACCCGAGATAGTCGATAGACATTTGATTGTAACGAACCCGATCGGTGGTTCGACTAGCCTTTGTATGATTTATCGTAATTTGGTCTTATCGAGTCATGGATGTATGTTTGCTTGTGATTGCTTTGTGGGTTTGGCATTATTTTGGGAGTCAACTGGCTCCAACGGTATGGGGTGGTGGTAGACTGTGAGGGGTCTTCGGTGACCATTAGAGCGGATGATGGGCGAAGGGTGGTATTGGGTGGCCTATCTAGTGATGGGGTGATGGCTACTTTTCTAAATTTCCTCGACATCCCGCATGGTGAGTTATCAGATTTGTCTATTGCTGGCGAGTATCTTGACATCTTCGGGGAAGTGACCGGGCTTCCACCACACCGAGAGATCGAGTTTCGGATTGATTTAGTGAAAGATGCCAGACCTATAGTGATGCCACTTCATCGTATGGCGCCAAGAGAGAAGCGAGAGCTCGAGGTGCAAGTAAGCGATCTTTTGAAGAAGGGATTTATCCGAAGAAGTGTTTCCGAGTGGGGAGCACCAGTTGTATTTGCTACTAAGGCAGATGGTTCCCTTCTCTTATGTGTAGACCACCGCGAGTTGAACAAGGTGACTAGGAAGAATAAGTATCCTCTGCCGCGGATAGATGATTTATTTGATCAGTTAAATGGAGCACGAGTGTTCTCCCAATTAGATCTCGCGACAGGATTTCATCAGCTCCGAGTAGCAGCTGAGAGTATAACTAAAACGACATTTCGGACGCCGTTTGGATTCTATGAGTGGTTGGTCATGCCATTCGGATTGACCAATGCACCAACATATTTCGTGGATCTTATGAATAGGGTTTTCAGAGATCAATTAAATAAGTTTGTTCTTGTGTTCGTGGATGATATCTTGGTTTACTCAAGGACAGAGGAAGAACACAAGGAACATTTGAGGAAAGTGATGGAGGTGTTGAGGAAACACCAATTGAAAGTGAAATTTTCAAAGTGTCACTTTTGGAAGAGGAAAGTGAGGTTCTTGGGCCATGTTGTTTCAGAGAATGGTATTGTCATGGATCTTACGAAGGTGGCTATGGTGTAAGATTGATATATGCCCAAGAATGCAACAAGTGTGAGAAGTTTCTTGGGGTTAGCTTGATATTATCGTAAGTTCATCCAATATTTCTCCAAGATAGCGGCACCTTTAACTCAACTGACCAAAAAGAATCAAGCTTTCGTCTGGGACGAAAGGTGTGAGAAAGCATTTAAGGGTTTGAAGGAGAAGTTAATGTGTGCACAAGTGTTAGTTATTCCTAAGGGGGAAACGAAGTGATGACAGTATACTCAGACGCCTGTGGTACCGGACTAGGTGTTGTACTGATGCAAGGAGGTAGGGTTGTAGCTTATGCTAGTCGGCAACTGAAACCACATGAGAAAAGATATCCTACCCATGATTTGGAATTGGTAGCGATCGTGTTCGCGTTAAAGATATGGAGACATTATCTCTTGGGAGAAAGATTCGAGTTGTTTACCAATCATAAGTCATTAAAGTATCTTTTCTCTCAGAAAAAATTAAATCTTCGTCAGCAGAGATGGTTAAAGTTCTTGGCTTCATATGATTTCAATGTCACATACACACCCGGGAAGGGCAATGCGGTAGCTGATGCATTGAGTAAGAGACATGCCAGTTTTTCTTGAATGGAAGCAACTGGAGTATATCGCGGGATATGATTTCAGACCTAGATGCGAGTTAGATCTAGAGATATTAGCAAGTTTGACGATCAGATTGACTCTAATTGAGCATATCGGTTCCAGTCAGAGGGACGATCCTAACCTATTGGAAATCATCTCCAAAGTAGAGATGGGTATCGACGGTGAGGAGATGAACAAGTATGGACTTGATATAGAAGGATGGCTTCGAAATAATGAGAGATTAGTTGTACCCAATGTTAATGGATTGAGAGATGAAGTGCTTAGAGAGTGTCATCACTCGAACTTACAATTCATCCCGGTGGTAACAAAATTTATCAAGACAAGAAGCAGACCTACTACTGGGAAGGGATGAAGAGAGACATTGGGAAGTTTATATCCAAGTGCATGAACTTCCAGCTAGTTAAAATCGAGCAAAAGAAGCCTAGTGGTTTTTTACAACCGCTGGAAATTCCCTAATGGAAATGGGAACAAGTCTCATTGGATTTCATAAATGGTTTACCAAGGACTAGATCGGGTCATGATAGCATTTGGGTGATTAAGGATCGATTGACCAAAAGTGCAAAGTTTGTACTGATCAAGTCGAATAGAACGGCAGCAAAGTTAGCAGAGCAATATATGAAGTGGGTAGTGAGATTTCGTGGAGTACCTAAACGTATTGTGAGTGACCGAGATCCATTATTTACTAGTGGGATTTGGAAGAGCTTACAAGAGGCTTTAGAGGTCAGAATTAAATCTCGATACCGCGTACCATCCTCAAACCGACGGTCAAACAAAGAGGGTGAATCGTGTATTAAAGGATCTCTTAAGAGCTCGTATATTGGATTTTGGAGGTTCATGGGATGACCATTTGCATCTAGTTGAGTTTGCATATAATAATAGTTATCAGTCCAGTATTGGTATGGATTCATTTGAAGCTTTGTACGGAAAATCGTGCAACTCACCATCATGTTGGTTAGAAACCGGTGAGAAATTTGTGTTTGGGCCAGATGTAATAAGAGAAACTTCAGATATGATCAAGGTTATTCAACAACGAATGAAGACTGCCCAGGATATGCAAAAGAGTTATGCTGATAAAAGACGAAGACATTTGAAATTCTCCGTTGGCAACTTAGTATTCATCAAGATTTCTCCATTAAAAGTGTGATTCGGTTCGGTAGGAGAGGTAAATTAACACCAAGGTTTGTTGGTCCATTCCCAGTTCTCGAACAAGTTGGAAATTTAGCATATAAAGTTGAATTGCCTGACAAGATGGCGGAAGTTCACGACGTATTTCATGTTTCCCAATTAAGGAAGTTCGTGCACGACCTTTATATGACTATTTCACCAGATCAGTTGGATGATATCGAGGTAGAACCTGAGGCAGTTGGGAACCGCAGACCGATTCGTATTGTCGAGTATGATACGAAGCAATTTTGGAGGAAGACGTTGAACTAGTTAAAGTCCGCTACAGCGGGGTGATAATGAGAATGACTGTACTTGGAAAACCGATGAGAACATAAGGAAGTCGTATTCAGAACTCTTTGCCTAGTAAGATTTTAATTGCGATATAGTTATTCCCTTATTAGTAAACTGCATGCTAGGATAGGCTTGTTGTGTTATTATGTGTGTTTGGTTGTTTGAAAATGGCTGATAGGCATGCGGGCCACCATTGTGTCTTTTGGTTAGGGAATTTCGGGGGCGAAATTTCTTAAGGGGGTAAGAGTGTAACGACCCGCATTCTACGCATCGCAGGATCGTAGAATATTTATTTTATTTACATACGAAGTAGTATGGTCATGTAACTTTGGGGGAACAACTATTGGGATCATTTCCCATGTTCACGATTTTTACCGAATTTTAAATGACCGTTTAGCCCCTGGCGAATCGTGTTTCGCCTATAACTTTTGATTTGTAAGGAGTTTTGACCTGAAACCACTTCCATTAGATTCGGTTGATGGTTTACCTTTCCGTAGAGTGGTCCTATAAATCAAACGGACTTACCGTTTGGGAGATATAGCTGAAATAAGATTTGAATATGAAAAAACGACCTAATGGGGCTTAATAGGGTGATTAGCAGCTAGGCCCATAACCCATTTCGGGATTAGGGTTATGGGAGGGCTGAAAGGAGTTAGAGATTGGTTCCTTTTCATTTTTCCAACCGCCACAAACATTTCTCTAACCCTAGCAATGGCCTCCACCTTATAAATTAATCTTTAATCACTTTCTAATCACATAATAGTCAAATCTACATCAAATCAAGTCAAATTAGCACCAAATCAGAGATAGGGTTGCTGCTACACATAGGAATCCATGCCAAATCAGTGGAGCTTTCATATCTATAATTTATTTGTGGCTAAGGTGAGTGATTTGCATGTTTTTACACTAATTACGGCTAATTAGAGGTGATTAGTGATAATTAGCGAAATTATGACTTACAAAAATTTGCATAAATTCTAAAATATCATTTTATGTCACTGATAAAAATTTGGGTTAATTTGGATTAAGATTGCTAATCCTATAGTTAAAATAAGGTTAAGGGGATTAAGGGGAAAACCACAGTTTTGGGTATGTTTGATCCTAAATAGCACACATTATTGATGTTTTGATGTTTGTGATTGATTACACATGTTATTATTACTATTTGGTATGCTTTGAGATTGCATAGGAAGGTTAGATTGGTTGAAAACGCCGTCGTATGGTGTAAATAGTTTGATGTAAGAAGTGCAGGAAATGAGACCGGATCGGATCGCCCCCCCCCCCTCCCCCCCTCCCCACTCGTGAAGCATGTATCACGAACCAGATCCCCGACCCGAGGAATAAGACCACTAGCCGAACCGTTGTGAAGCACCTCAACCCGAACTACGAGCCACCAACTCCACACGAGCCGATTCCACGAACAGGAGGTCACGACCCGGACCGTGAAGCCCTCACGAGTCCGAACCGATGCCACGAACCGACCCGAATGGAGAAAGAGTCCGACCCGAACCGGTGAGTATCACGAACCGGAATGCCACGAGCCGAACAGGAAGCCTCGGACCAAACGAGGAGAAGAAGACCAAACCGAATGGAAGCTTGTTTCCGAACCGATCCGGAGAAGACCAAAACCCGAGATGCAAAGGAAGCCCAAGTGGGAAGTTATTACTTAGGATCCAGATAGGAACCAACGAGTTAACTTTATGAGTTGGGCTTTGTTGTGGGACGTGGGCAAAGGGGTTATCGATATCTATAACTTTGGTTCATTATTGAGGAAAGAGCGTTGACTATGGACCAGTGCAGTGGGGTCAGAGGTTGTATGGAGTGGGACTCCATCTGGGATCCAAAGGGCAAAGTGGTCGTAGTGATAGTTGTACGGAGTGGGACTCCGTCATAGCCCCAATAGTTCTGGTGATCAAAGTGGTGGATATAGTATGCTTTACGCACTGAGTGAGAGATGTGAGGATGATTGTTGTGTTTGATGTTTGCTATCACCATGACATACACACTCTCATTTTTACACTGTATATTAGTGTTACCTTAGAGTATTGTACATCTTGTTGTGCTAACTCTTTGGCTGTAGGTCCAGGTTCAGGTATGATTATTTATACTTGTTATTGTTTTGTTTTGCTGCTGCCGCTCATACTAGACTTTTGTCTGACCCAAAGTTTTATGTCTCTTCTTATTACTCTGGGTGCTCCTAAATGAGCGGACTAAAGACATGTTAGGTGGTTATGCACGAGTAGTTGTCCGGAGACGAGCAAGGGGATTCCACACACTATTTACATATATTCTCCTGTGTTGTTGCTAGTCACTACTTTAGGCATTAGTAACGCATCTTTTCTATTTTGCTTTAGAAACAGTATTTTGAAGTTGTAATAATGGTTTGGATCATAAGCTGTATTTTGGATTCTGCTGCTATGATGGTTTAGTTTTAGGCTTATGCACTGTCTCGCCTGTTTTATGTCAACTTATGTTATTATTATATTTTATTCCATGCGCTGTGAGATATACTACAGGTTCTTTGGGGATTCATCGTTTCAACCCTTTCATCGTTTCAAACTAAACCCCTTATTGGCTCTGATGTCTCGATTGCAAGTCTCCCTGGTATCAGTATCTTTCGGCTTGTGGATTCTGGTCTTTTGGTATAATGCATATTTTGGTTTCTTGGCTCTTGGTTTTGCTTGATCTTCCAAATTGTGAATGTATTGGTTATTTAGCTCTTGTCTTCGGTGATATTCTGCATTTTGGTCATGGCTTTACAGAATTCTCTGATTTAGCTTCTTGGATTTGGTCTTTTGTGGTCTCTTGGATTTTAGTTTTCTAGCTTTTGGTGCCCTAACTTTGGAGTCTTGGCTTTCTTTGGTTCTTGGCCTTTGGATATTTTGGCTTTTGGATGGAGATTGTCTTTCTTACGGCTTTTTCATCTCTTGGATTTATCGACTTTTGGATCTCCTGGGTTCTCAGGATTATGGTGTGGCTCTGGCATTATCTGGATTTGAGTATTTGGGCTCCATCCTGTGGTTTTGGCTTTAAGGACTTTGGTCCTCTGGATGTATCCTTTTGGTTATTGAGGTTGTAAGATGGTTGAGTCGACATACCCTTACAGGGGAACATGCATCCCTAGGTAGGCTCTTTTCCGACAACATACCATCACCCCTCTTTGGTTATTGATGAAAAAATTACTTTTCCCGGCTATGGATTTTAAATGGATAAGTTTGCTTATTCATGTGACAGGAACATCGTAGGCATGCTCTTCGCGAACAATAAACCGTTCACTCTCCCTTACAAATGAATTTGAAATCAAAAAATGATCAAGTCCGCCTACCCATATACAAGGGTAGGCCAGCCCCCTAGGCATGCTCTTTATAGATGACGAACTGTTGTGTTTTCTTTTTTGGCTATACTAAAAATCCCTAACTTTTATAATCTTAACAAAATTACTTTGCAAAGTAAGGACGCTTGCTTGTGAAATATGAAATCGACAACAGGATTGAAATTTTAGTAAGCGTCTGGTTATCTTGATCTCTTGTCCTACTTCGACAAGATTGCCTTGATTTGTGGCAGGTTTGGATCTTTAGCGTCTAGTTGGTGGATCCTAGTCGTTTAGCTATGGGGTTGTCCTATCAAGAGGATCTCGGATTACATTGAGGGGACCTGTCAGTGATGCGACAAGATTATTCACTTGTGGTTATCATGTCCTACTTCGACAAGATTGCCTCGACTCATGGCTAGTCTTAGGCCTCAAGCGTTTAGTTGGTGGATCCTGCTCGTTTGGTTATAGGATTATCTCAACAAGGCGATTCATTTGGTTATTTTGGCTATCCTGGTACTCTGTTTATTCTGGTTATCTCAAAATGATCAGGAGCGATCGTGGGCTTTCATTGGGTTTTAGGCTTTTTGGTTCTCTGGTTTATTGGCTTTGGATTTCAGGTTAATACGATCCGGCGCGATCGTGGCTCTTCGGTTTTCTGGTTATAGTGGTTCACTTCGGACTTCTCCTGGCTTTGTTTTTTGGATTTCTAGTCTTCTCGGAAAACACATCTTCCTTCGATCAAGTAAGACAAGTCTTGGGGGCAAAGTGTGGACATGCTTTCCGGTAAGGTTGTCACATGCCAACATTTTGATTAGAGATGCGCTCAAGTTTTGGGAACGTCGTCAGAAAACAACAAAGCGATTTGGTCGAAGTCGCGACGTGTTCGAAAAAGTTTGGAAATGACATTGATTCATAAAATCGTCGTCGATGGACTTGGAAAAACCGACACGGTAAAAATACGTGATCGACTCAGTCCAATCAGCTCAAAATGTTTGAGCGTGTCGGTCCGTTCACGTGGCAAAACTCGTTGTGGAACATATATGGATTTCGGCAAAATCGTGTTTCGGACGCTAAAAGACAGCTGATCGACATGGCACGATCACGAAAAATGGCTTGCGCGACTAGCGACCTCAAAATCTGGCATTTGGAAAAAAGTAGTGTTGCGCATTCAAAAACAGCTTATCGGCATGACACAATCACGAAAAATGACTTGCACGACTCATGGCATCAAAATTTAGCACTTCGCAAAATTCTACTTTGGTACGTTCAAAAACAGGTGATCGACACGTGAAAATCATCAAAAGCCACGTGTTCATGCTTGGCTGATCATGTCTGATAAAGTGGTCGATCATCTGATTTAGCACGAAAAATGGGGTGATTGGCGTGGAAAAATGACCATTTTCCACAGTCATGCATCGGGCTGATCAGCTCAGGAAATTTGGCAGATCAGGGGGGCTTGATATTTGGCAATGCAAAAAAGCCTGATCGGCATGGAGGGATTCAAATTTTTCACAGTACCGCATCGCATCCCGGGATGCAAAAAAATGGCTTGGCAAGGGATTAAGATTTTAAGCATTTTCCAAGCAGTTTTAGCAAATTGGGTTACACGTGCGGATCACTAAAATTTACGTGATTGACACACTTTTCCATCCATTTTTCTGGGACGTGAGATTTTCAACCTGGAAAGTATCAGGTCACTTGACCACTTAATTTTACCGTGTTGATCACACATTTTGGGCTGCGCAACACGTGTTGTCACTAATTTTCTAGAATGCGAGATTTTCAACCAGGAAAGTGGAAGATCACTTGACCACTTGATTTTACCGTTTTGATCACACATTATGGGTTGTGTAACACGCGTTTTCACCCAGTTTTTGGGATACGAGATTTTTCGACTTCGGGATGCGATTTTTTGACATCGTCCTGATTTTTTGGCTTCATTTTTGGGATGCGAATTTTGCATCACTCAAGGATACAAAACTCTGGTAGTTGGTCCCAAAACTTAACTATAAATACCCTTAAGCTTGGCATTCTAAGAGGTTTGCTCATTTGCACTCTTCCTACACATTGGCATACGAGATTGAAGCTCTCAAGCACCATTAATAGCTGCCTTCATCATCTTCATGGATTTTGGACTTCTAAACGTTGCACAAACGTTATTCTACAACATTTGGACATTTCCTTGGACTTTCTCACTGCTTTTGGATATTTTCGGATATCTATGGATTTCATTGGATGTTGAAGCAACTTTTTGGACCTTGCTCCATATTTTTGCTCAACGAAGAAGAAGGGCATTTTGGTCGATGTTTAGAATTAAAAAATATTTTGTTGTTCTATTACATAACTTTGTTCATAAATATTGTCTGAACTTGTACAACTTTTGTAATTGGCTATTAAATGATGAATGGTTACTATAAATTGGACGTAGGAGTTGGTACCGAACCACTATAAAAAGCTATGTTCTCCTTGCATTTCATCGCTTTGGATTTGGATTACCATTTTTCTATAAAACATACACTCGGGCGTTGGCATGCGCAAATAACGACAATTCCCCATGTCAACAGTAACAATCACAAGTGCCTAGGATCCACCTCATCATGCCATAATGGTTAAAAGGCTAAAGGTAGATTTTGGAAAGATTTAAGTTAAATCTGCACCCTTTTTTTCCAAAGAATGCATCATCTGTTTTGACAAGCCCTAGGTCCAATGTCCATATTTCAGATTCGTCCATCCAAGTAGAAGCTAGTGAAGCCTCGACCAAAAAATTTAACAAGTAGCACAATGCTGCATGGGAGGAATTTTCTCATTATAAAGGTGAAACTCCTTTAGGGCGGATAATCTGAGAAAATTGAAGAATCCCTATACAAGAAAAAAGAATGGGAATACTGAGTAGTTAGCTTGTATTTATTTTTTGTTCTCATCAGGTATGCATCCTTTTGTATTGTCTTTAACAAGCTAAGCTTGTATGAACAAAGCCCTAGCTGTTTGGTCTTACATAAAAATGTTGGGTATGAAAGACTATTTTCGGTAATCTCTCTTTTGTGTCCTTTTTTATATTTTATGTAATGTCCATGTTTGTGTATAACTGCCCACGTTTATAATATAATTTCTTGTACTATAATTTCCTATACCATATATTTCCATTTCTTTGCAATATACTTATTTATTGTAGCTCTATGCACGTAAATAATATTATAGCAATTGGTTTTAGTTATGTCTTATTTCTTAGCCTTGCTTATAAATGTCAAAATGCCCTATTTGGTGGAATATAACTATTATTTAGCCGACTCTTATTTCTATCTGTGCTTGATCGGATTATTTTCGACCAAGAATTTGTACACTTATCCCTTTTCCTAGGACTAGTTACTTATAATTCATAGCCATAAGAGTTTATGAGAGATGTCATATCATTAGCAAAATCGTTTGATTACCCTAAGTTAGTTATCCTCAGTTATGCATGTTTGCTTAACTGCGAGAGTTGTCATGGAGGTTTTAATTCATATTTTCGTTTCTATCTCTGGGAAGCGGTAATTTAACAACTTGGTTCCTAACAGTCTTATCTCAATTTTACCTATTTTTGGGATATAATTAAGCTTTTCTATGTCTAGTGTTGGAGATCCAATCGTGCATAGTTTCTATCCTTAGAAATGTGTACATGAGCAGGCCATTCTTTGACTTTTCCTTAACGTTGCCTACCTTTGGGTCTGCTGATTTCCATGAGCTAGAATCGAATTATGTGATTGACTCGTAAAAGACTGCATCTTTGTTATGTTGCCTATTTTCGACAAACATCGGGCCTATAAAAAAGTTTAAAACTCAGTGAAGCACCAACTTCCATCACTTAATGCAACTGCATTAACGGTTTGATTCAAAGAATGCATTTCATCATTGCATATCTTTAGGCAATAGTGAGCTCATGCGTGTTAGGACTGAATTATCCGACCGATCGCTGGATGCGTTTTTGTACCTTCTATTTGTTACTAATCTTCGAGCAGTAATGAATTTCTCGAAGTCGATATTTATCTCGAATGTTTCCTAAAGTCGGGCTCTTGGAGCTTAGTGTTGTCGTTTGAAATATTGCTTATCTTTGGGCAATGCTTGGTTCTTAAAGGTTTTGGGATCGATTTTGACATCGCTATTTCTTAGCAAAGTCGAATTATAGATGGTTGAGGCCAATTTTCCCAATCGACCCGTAGTCTAATCCTTTTTGGTATTGCCTATCCTCAAGAAATATCGCACTCATAGGGTAAGGGTCAATTTTCCCCATCGACCCAGTGGTTTGGACACGTTGATTCCTAAAAGTTAGATGTTGCTTTTCCTACCGACTCGAAGATTTTGGAACATTTGTAAATTTCCTATCATTAGGAAACGTCGATTCATAGAATGTTTGGATCGGTTTCCTCGTTGATTCGATAAATTTAGACCTTTTTGAATTACCTGTCCTCAAAATATGCCGGTTCTTAGAAGTTCTGGGTTGATTTTCCATGTTGATCTAGCAGTTTGTGAGTCCAAGTTCCCTTCCATCACTCAAGTACAAGGAAACATTTTCCCAGCTATACTACTAACCATGCTGCACAAAATATTTTCTTATAAGAACATGGTTCCTTTGGTTCAAGAAGCTGACCTTATTGGTGAGTTGAAGAAATGGAAATCCTACTTATTTATAGTTCTATCAACATCATTAAGAAGGATTATTTGAAAAACCAAATTGTAAAGAAATCAAATGTAATAGTGTTGCAACAACTCATTATTCCAAGCACATAGGATCAGAATTCCAACGATGGCTGATAACTTGAGTGTTTCATCTTTGAGCTTCCAATCAATAACATATTATGGTTCCTAGTTCGGGCCAAGTACCCTGTACCATATAGAATTGATTTCATAATAAGATACCAATAACTAATGTATGGTTATGAACATTGGCATTAATGTATCGTGCTACTCGATTTTGATGAGTAGTTATCCTTAGTTTAGCTTATTCCCACTTCTCATCGGCTAGATCAAGGGACTTAAGGTGTAGTTTAATGTTTTTCTCCCTTATTAAAATGCCTTACGCAATGATATGACACATCTAGTTTCACTGGGATCATGGCTTCCGATCCAATAGCCAAAGTATAAGTATGGTTGTCGATTTGTATGTTATCATGTATTCCCATAGTGCAAGTTGAATCTTTCAAACCCATTATCATTAGATCTAGTCAGCCTTTTTTATGGTAGATTAGATAATTTTATTCACTACTTCCACCTACATGTTTGCCTGCGAATGTGATACCGTGGAAATTCTCTTCTCGAGTTTCCATCGTTTAGAAATTTCCTTGAGCTAAGCGCTCTCGAAATAAATCCCATTATTCATGATAATCTTAAAGGGCACTCCAAACATGCAAGCAATATTCTTCGTTACAAAAATAATTACTTTATTATTATAATCATGGCAAGTAGTTCTGCTTTAGTCCATTTTGTAAACAAATAATTTTATATTTGGCCCCACCTTTTCCTCGAATAACATATTGATGATATAGATTATCCAGACTGAAACTGTCTAAGGATAACCATCTACGTGAATTCTATCGATTGGACTTTTCAAATCTTTGCAAATCTCTAACCTTTATCGCATCACTATGTATCGTCGGTTGCATCCGTGTTCAATGTTGGCTAGAAATATTTATAATGAAGTACTTTCTTTGCTAATGTCTTCCAAGTGTGTGTTCACCACAACTGTCTCATCCTTCTTCACATACTAAAAAATGAGGAAATAAATCCTTACATATATAGCACTCTATCCTACATCATGAACCACAGTGCCTTTCGAAGGATATTGTTCCATTCGTTCATAGCTCTATGGAGTATTCCCCTAAGTAAGTAGTCATTGATCGATGTTATCCACAAATTTACTTCCTATATGGTCTCTAATATTTGGATGATGCCTATCTGATAAATGCTTGCTGTTGCTATAACTTCTAATCCCTTCAATAGTGTTTTCCCAAAATAAGCAAGTTAAGCAAGTGAATAGCCTTCATGTTCTCCTCTATAGGGATATGCATTATTGTACAAATCTGTATCATCTAAAATCCTGATGCCTTTGATATGTAAATGGAAACTCCTTCTACCTTAGCATTATAGTCCTTCCATAGATGGAAAAACCCGAATCAGAATCATTGTAGATGTGCAGCGCATTTATCGCTAGTTAATTTGCAATATTTAAGCATGTCATCAAAGATTCATGTTCTGCTTTGTTATTAGTTGCTTTGAATTCCAATTTCAATGCCTAACAGATTTGTCACCCTTTAGGCATTTCAAACACGACCCTTCCAATAAAGCTGTACTCGCTTGTGGTATTATCAAAAAATAACTTCTATTAGGAAAACGAAACTGCATTGTCTTCTTCCTCACCATGCTATGCAATGAATCCCCGATGAATTCTACCAACATATGTCTGTTATTGCCCTTTGGGGATGGTAAGTTATGTCATATATATTCTACTTGATTTTCCACTTCAGCATCCCTCCCGAAGTCTCGTGTCAATACAATACCTACTTCAAGGGACAATCCACCAACACCTTGCTCAGGTGATGATGCTATCAGCAGGCAATGTACAAGTTTCTCTAGTCTTGAGTAATACTTTTCGACCTAATTAAATCACTTGTTGATACAATAGAAAGGTGTCTGAATTATCACTTCGCCATGCGTATGCACTATGAATAGCACATTTACAGACACAACCAAGTAGACAAATAAGCCCTCTCTATTCACTAATTTAGATAAAAATGAAGGAATATCCATATGTCTTAACATCTCCTTGAAAGATTGTTAGCAATCCTGATTCCACTCAAAATTCTTTTTACCCTTCTTTTGTGCATCGAAGAATGATAAACACTTTCATCTTTCTCACGAGATGGATTGGCTCAAAGTAGCGGTCTTTTCGCTTAAGCTTTTCAACATCTTCTTTGTAGTTAGGGCTTTTAAATTTTGCAAGGTATTAATTTGCTTTGGATTTTCCTCTATGCCCTTTGCATTTATAATAAACCAAGAAACTTCCCAGAAGCAACATTAAAAGAATACTTCAATGGATTTAACTTCATTCCATACTTTCACAGGATCTCAAACACCTCCAAGAGATCGTCCAAATGATTTTTAAACAACTATGATTTCACTAGAACCTTTAAACATTGTATTTACCAATCATTGTATGTGGATCTAGCATTTTCAAAACTGAAAAACTTCATTAGGTAGCAGTATAATCCCAAATTCAAGATGAAGATGATATTCCATTGATTCGACTCATGCATCATGGTATCAATATATCTTGAATAATCATCCATAAACGAGAGTAATTCATGCCGAGCTACTCCATCAACAAAATTTTCAATCCTAAGTAAAGAAAGGTTGTCCTTTGAGCAATCCTGCTTCAAATATGAGTAGTCGATGTAAGTCCACAACTTTCATGGAATTCGACACTAATTTTTGGTATAAAGCATCATGGATAAAGAATCTAGCTAACATCTTATCCACTTTCTCCTTCAATGATGTGGATCACTTCACACCCAGGATGCACCTCTTTTACTACATTGGTGTAAACTTGGGATCAATATTAAGTATGTGACATGCAGTCTCCTATGAACTCACAAACAACTACTAAGTTGCATACTTAATTCCTCAATATCATAAATGCATGCACTCTTGGCATAAGGGACAGATATCTCTGTGGAGTCGGATTCACCTCTGACAAACTTTTTCCTCTTCTATAATCGATGAAGGGTGGGTGAGATTTATGACTTCTGGGTATTGAGGGTTGTTTAATGATTTCCTTGCTTAAGTTGATTTCTTTATTCTTAAAAGCTAGGATAATCGAGATTGTAGACGAAAAAAGTCCAAAGTCAAGTTCATCAAACACTAACACAACAAAAAAAACAATGGTTAGTTCAAATGTAAGAAAAAGAAGGAAAAGCATAAGTAAATTAACTACCACTCAACTTCCCTTTTGAAAAGGGTCGACACATAATGAGACCGAATTGCCAATTATATTCATCAATCATAAGTGGGTCATGTCTGAAGGCACATCATAATAACCAGGATATAATGGATCATAAGAGGGTTAAGGCTATGAGAAAGGACTCGTATTTCTACTGATGCCTCCTGCCTATGGCCCTCTCCCTACATTACCCTCCCTTCCTCAGTATCCCAAGAGATGACCAATGTCCCATATGTTGGGCCGAGACATCAACCAGTTGTCATGGTCAAAGGTTTCTTGTTAAGGCTTAGACACAAAATCAATCATCATTTCATAATCAAATTATTTTTTCCCAATCCTTCACCCTTACTCCTGTTATTGTACCTTTAACTCTCATCGATAAGCCCAACCTCAAGGTCCAAAACATGGACCTTTTTGTAGTCATGGTTCATGGCTGGTTGTTGTAGTTTGGTTGCTAGTTGCTCTGGTTTGGTTCCCCCTCAAGAACTCTATCAGACAAAGATTCTCGTCAATCACTATGACATTCGAGTTTCTAATGACATTAGGGGTTGTTATCGTCCACTTTATTTATTCACTAAGTCCCCTAAAGATTGATGCTCATTTTATCAAAAGAAAAACTCTACCATAAGAATGATAATCAAAAGAAGAACAAAAAATCAAAGGAACAAATGGAAAGAATACTTATGAAAAGAGATGGTTTGGTGTTTACCTTTAGTTAACTAAATGTCAATCAATTAACCAACTCCCTGTTATACTTGATAAATCATGTTAATCAGATGAGAGAGTAGCTTGTGCCCAAGCAGGTGACATAAACCCTGGATAAGAACAAGTAGTTGTTGGGGTATGATAATTGAGAGTAAGCTCGAACGTATGGAGGAAAGAGATAAGAAAACAATGAAGATGCATGGTTATCCTGAATTTGAAATACACTGCAAGAAAAAGTATAATAGGAATCACAGTTTTAACATCAATCGTAAATTCAGCCGATGTTAGAATGTTTTTTAACATCGATAATTTTTAAAGTGATGTTGTTGGTTTCTCAGACATCGATTTATTGAAGATTGATGTCTTAAGTACACTTTTAAAAATTGAACTTAGGCCATACCAAAGATCATGGCTATTACATCACTTATTAAAATAGTTGTTGTCTATTACGTCACTTGTTAAATGTATTATTGTTAATGATTAAAAATTAGTAAATTATAGTTAATATTTATTAATTATATTTTTTAGTTAATATTTTTTAGTAATTATAGTTAATATTTATTAATTATATTATAATTAGTAAATTATAGTTAATATTTTTTTTATTAATTATAGTTAATATTATAGTTAGTAAATTATAGTTAATATTTTTAGTAATTATAGTTAATATTTTTAGTAATTATAGTTAATATTTATTGATTATAGTTAATTTTATAATTAGTAATTATAGTTAATATTTTTTAGTAATTACAGTTAATATTTATTAATTATAGTTAATATTATAATTAGTAAACTATAGTTAATATTTTTTAGTAATTATGGTTAAAATTTATTAATTATAGTTAATATTTATTAATTATATTTAATAGTTAATATTTTTTAGTAATTATAGTTAATATTTATTAATTATAGTTAATATTATAATTAGTAAATTATAGTTAATATTTTTTAGTAATTATAGTTAATATTTATTAATTATAGTTAATATTATAATTAGTGAATTACAGATAATATTTTTTTAGCAATTATAGTTAATATTATAATTAGTAAATTATAGTCAATATTTTTTAGTAATTATAGTTAATATTTATTAATTATATTAATATTTTTTAGTAATTATAGCTAATATTTATTATTTATAGTTAATATTATAATTAATAAATTATAGTTAATATTTTTTAGTAATTATTGTTAATATTTATTAATTATAGTTAATATTATAATTAGTACATTATAGTTAATATATTTTTAGTAATTATAGTTAATATTTATTAATTATACTTAATATTATAATTAGTAAATTATAGTTAATATTTTTTAGTAATTATAGTTAATATTATAATTAGCAATTATAGTTAATATTTTTTTAGTAATTATAGTTAATATTTATTAATTATTGTAAATATTATAATTACTAAATTATAGTTAATATTTGTTAGTAATTATAGTTAATATTTATTAATTATAGTTAATATTATAATTAGTAAATTATAGTTAATATTTTTTTAGTAATTATAGTTAATATTTATTAATTATAGTCAATATTTATTAATTATATTATAATTAGTAAACTATAGTTAATATTTATTAATTATAGTTAATATTTTAATTAGTAAATTATAGTTAATATTTTTAGTAATTCAATTAATATTTATTAATTATAGTTAATATTATAATTAGTAAATTATAGTTAATATTTTTTAGTAATTATAGTTAATATTTATTAATTATAGTTAATATTATGATTAGTAAATATAGTTAATATTTTTTAGTAATTATAGTTAATATTTATTAATTATAGTTTATAGTACAATTATATCTTACATTAACAAATAAATTGAGATGTGCATTAACATCAATTTATATGCATCATTTACATCAGCTTCATACGTGATGTTAAAGGTCTCGTAATTTGCTTTCCTTGTCAATCTGCACCACGCATAATGTCCTATATCTAGACGTTGATCACTTCTTCTAATCCGCAACCATCAAAACCCTCCAATCAGCCTCTTCCACGTCATCAGCAATTTCCCTTCCCCTTTCTTCACTGAATTGAATTCGTTACTTTCTCATTTTTATTTCTTCCAACGAACACATTTATCCCCAAATTAAAATCCATGGCATCTGAAAATTCTCCATCCCCAAATCGAAATCACCCCTCCATCGTTCCTCCTTGTTGTCGTCGCCACCTTATCGGAATAAAGCGTATTATCTTTCACTTGCTTGTGTATGCATTTGACCCAACTTCACCAATTTTACAGGGGTGATCCTCAGGGTTTAAAAGATGCAATTTGTAAAGTTCTTCGTCAGCCGACCTAAAGCTTAAATTTTCTATCGACCTCGAACCTGTGATTACCTTGGTCCACAGCTGATGGCGACGTGGTGAGTTTAGATCGAAGTTTCTGTCTATTTTTTCTCAATTGTGATCTTAATTATGTTTCGAATCAGAATTTGAGAATCAAGTCATAATTGATGACCTAAAGCGGGATACAAATTTTAATTTTTAATTTTTAATTTTTAATTTATTTTTTTTTTGTGAATAATGTCCAAGGTAACGTTAATTATGGCATCTGCTTTGGACGTGCTCATCCCTATATCAATTATTGTTGGTGTACCAATTATTGCTATTATCCGTATTGTACCAAATGAAGTGCGTGCAAGGCAGCAGTCTATTGCTGAAATAACTGAAATGATACATGTCAGTATTTTTGATTGAGCATATTATCTGTAGATTGCCAATGGTTTCTATGCTCCTCTCTTCGGTTTGGTCCAATTCTTGCTGAAAATGATCCTATAACCAACAGAGGTGTTCTGGTTGGAGATAGTTGGGATGATACATTGGATTTTTTTTCATTCCCTTTGAAAAGAAGATGCACTTTGTAAACGTGTAATGGTTACACCAGAAGAAGTTATTAAGAGAAGTCTTGATCCTCTCAATGCAACAGTAAGCAAGGATGGATTAGAAAAGACAATATATTCACGTTTATTTGATTGGTAAACATATATATCTTCATTTTAGTATTTCCTTGCTATTATTGCAATGTCTTTACCGAGGAATTTTAATTATTAGAGTTTGTACTGGCAATACATAGGCTAGTTGATAAGATAAATGTTTCAATTGGACAAGATGCTGCATCAAAGTCTCTTATGGGGGTACTTGACATTTATGGGTTTGAGAGCTTCAAAGTAAACGGGTATTACAATGTAAAATTAACAATCATCAACATTTTCAAGTTTTGAGTAGTTTTGTATCAGTTTTACAAACAAGTAGCTGCGACAACATTTCAACCAGGTAAGCTAACCGTATCTTTATAATGGCATACTAATTGATTTATTTTAAATCATTTGCTGATAATCAATGTTGAACATTTCAGCATGTCTTTAAAATGGAACAAGAGGAGTACACAAAGGAGGAAATTGACTGGAGCTACATCGAGTTTGTTGATAATCAAGATGTCTTGGATCTTATTGAAAAAGTATTTTCTGCAATTTCCTTTCATCCAAAACAATGTAGTTGCATCTATATGTTTATGGATGTGCATCCACATGTCTGCTTATGCGTGCATTCGTGACATTACCGTGTTTTTTTGGAAGGTTGATAGCATTGATGTCTTTTTTTACTGTTTGGATAAAATTGTCTTTAGATACGAACTGGAAGATGTTTCTTTCCCCACATGCAGCATCTGTATTTGATTTTTATCGAATATGTTATTACAACGAAGTAACAGTTGTCAGTAGCATTGTTGGTTTCTAGCAATTTAAATTTCAAACTATATTTTCAGAAAGAGGAAAAGAAAGCTAAAAGAAAACAGTTGTAGCTGAATTTAATTCGGCCACACTGAAGAAGTGGATAAGGAGGTGGATGCAAAACTAAATGAAACCCCCTTTCCAGAAGCAGGTAAAGAGCCAAAATCTACTACTGGTCGATACAGGAAACCAGTTCAGCCAAAAGGGAGTAATCAGCTTCCGAGAGTCATTCTCAAGAAAAAGAAGTCTCAATCTTACATGTACTAGTCGGTTCCAGCAGCAATGTCAGTTGTGATGCTTGTTGTTGTAGCAAGATGGCAATGTAAAACTGATTGTGTAATGTATTGAATTGTGTATGAGAAATGTGAATGTAAAATAGTTGGAGTCAGAAATTTGTGTTATTTCATATGTTGAAATAAAATATTTAATTAAATAAAAATATTGTTTTAATATTAAATTCTATGCAATACTATTTCATTTAATAAATATTTATTTCTGTATATGAGATGAGAAAACAATATAAACAAACCATCATAGGCATCAGTATAAAGCCATCATAGACATCAGTCAAAAGCTAATATGGTAAGATACTTATTACAACAGTTAATTAATTTATGATGTCTTAAAGCTGCTTTCACATCGTCTTTTAACTGATGTAAAAAAAGGGGTACTTTAGACATCACTCCAGAAAAACGAGGACATCGTTTTTTAGCCGATGTCTATGTGACTTTTTCTTGTAGTGATAGCCCAGGACCAAGTGAAGAAGTCAGATAACGGATGATTTAGTCAACCAGTAGTTGTAAGATATATGACCATCCAAATTTTGCACTTATACCTACTAAGCATTTCATAAGCTTTTAGACAAATGGGAATGGTTGAAGTTGATCTGGAAGTAACCATTTGAAATACAAGAGGCCAACTACAAAGTTAAGCATATCGGTAAAGAATATATTGGGGAGAATATTGGATTGCCACCCTTATAGGGAGTCCCAACATTGGGCATCCAGTGAAGGTCGGCCTTCAACTTAAACTACCACTAAGCTAAGTTCGTAACACCCTACAAAAATTGATAAGAAATTAATTAGTCAAAAAAGGCCAAAAGTAAAAAATTCGTAAATGTTAGAATTTATTTAAAAAGTCACACCCTACGTTCGTAGCAATTTTCTAATAAACTTTATTGTATAAAGTTTTGTAATCGAAGCTCAAATAGAAAACTCATTGACATTTAATTTTTTTTGAATTTAAAACAGTTTGCATTACATTCCAAGATTTGAGTTTAGATATTGTTAATGTGGAAAGTAAAATGGGTAATAAGTAATTTGATATTAAAGAAAATGTTAATGATAGTATTTAAAAGGAAAGTGAATAAAGAAATTAAATGACTAGTAAGATACGACCAAAATAATAGATAGGTCAATCTCTTAGGGAGGGGAGTCTGAATGACGAATGTGTAATGGCAAGGTTTTCTTAGGCAAGAACATCTCAGATTTTGATATTTTGAACCGACTTAAATCCTACAGTCTGAATTCGTTTTAACCTCTATAAATAGGAGGCTAGCCCTTTCTGGAACACTGGCAAAACTCTATTAGCCTTCTCCTTCGGAGTCTATTGGATTTAAAGGTAGGGGATTCTAGATATATATGTTCTATTTCACCTTTTCCATAATCTCTGGTTTTGAAAATTGTTGTGTATTCTAAAAGAAGAAAGCTGAGGGAGAAATATGAAGCGAGCATGAATCATATCCAAAGGAAGGAAGGCAAATTATCTATGAGTGGATATCTATGTATTTCACATATTAGAATTTTTATACTAGAAGTTTGAATTTGTTTTATGCCTAGGGGAATTTTGTATAGGAAAATTTTAAAACTAAAACCCAAACTTCCATTGAATAAAACATTAATTCTTAGGTTATTAGAATATCAATTGTTTTATATTAAAATAGCAGAATTTTTTTGGCATTGCAATTCGGATATTTTATATTCCATTCAATTTTTAATTTTCTTCCTATATTCTGATAAAGGGATCGAAAAAGAGACAAGTTAGAAAAAGATTGTAAAGTATAAATTCTCCTATTCATAACTTACACTATCTATTTTTGTATTTTAGACAAATATGAATCTCTTTTCTCTTCAAGTTTATATATGTAAAATTTGAATAAAATATAAAGGAATTAAATTGTATGTTTTCCTTGAATTAGAGGCATTGATTCTATTATATCAATATAAAACAATCTTGAAATAAGACTATATTTCATAATGCAAGTCTATTAATTTAGCTAAGGATATTAGAAAATTTTGAAGTTATTTATGGTGTATGACTTATATATAGAAGTTTGACGTTAATGATTAATATGGGCATGAATTTTAGAATATGAACATCACTTGCGCAATTAGAATTATACATGCATATATATATAACATACTTACACGTTATTGTAGGCCACAAAATTAAGTTTTCTCTTGCATATAGAGGGAAACTGCCAGGCGATTTAGAGTTTCAATATCAATTCATTGGATTTGGAATCCAAAGTCCGTTTTTTGTTGTATCCCTAATCTATTACATAATAGTAAATATAAGAATTTAAAGTTCTCTCATTAATTATAGGATTTTGTTCTCTTCTCCTTGTTTCTCTCTAGATATTTTATTTTCAAATTAGTTTACCATTTCATACTTATTTATTAGTGAAAATTAGTGTCACGTCCTTATTTTCAACTTTGGTATAAATTACCTCCCCCCCCCCCCCCCCCTCAAGATTAAAAAAAATCAAAAAATTGCAAATATACACAGAAGCAATCTAGAAAAAAAAAATGTGCAAACTCAGCAATAATACTCGATAATTGCTGATATGCATACAATAATTCATCATGAGTTTCAATTGAAAATCAGGACGAATTATTGCATACATATCAACAATTATTGCGCATTCTTGCTGATATGTCAGCAAATAAAGTTGAATTGTTTGCAAGACATGATGAATTGTTGCTGAAATGTCTGCAATTATTGTGTATAATTGCTGAAATGTCAACAACTATGTTAAAGGAGATGAAGACTAATAAATATGTGCTGATATATCTGCAATTATTGTTTATAATTGCTGATATATCAGCAACTATGTTTAAAAATGATGTACAACTGAAAAAACAGGCGACGGATGAAAGATTGCAACAAGTTCTGCAATTATTGCATTATATTGCTGAATTTCAGCAATAGTTCAGCATATGATGCAAAAATTTGGAAAAGTTGCTTAATATTCAGCAACAATTGCAAATAATTGCATCGTTTGCTGCAATAAACTGGAGCTTCGTCATTTTTTAGTGTTTGATTTGTTTTTTGGTAGTTTTAATGCATGAATTTGTTGATTATTACTTGTTGAATTTAATTATGAATTTACATGATTTTTTTTTATGATTTTTCAAAAAATATGGACCTAATTTATAAAAATTTAAGGCAGTGATGTGAGCTGAATTTCGAAACTTTTTAGGGATCTAAGACAAACTGACCCTATTTATTAACCCTCTTCCATTATTCTACCTCCTCGACATTTTACATTTCTAAATCAACATTTTAAAGTTTATACAATTATTATTTACATATAATTCAACAATTAACTCCCAATACTTTAAATTTAAGTCCATATATGTAAATTAATTACACAACCCAAAATTTAATTGCATGAATATATTTAATTAATTAATGTTTCTTATAAATATTAAAGAATGGAGTTTTTTCTTCTTCTTTTTTTTCCTTCTTTTTTTTTTTTTTTTTTTTTGTTGCCTCCAAATATCTGCACTTCATATTCCTATAATCATTTAAAGTCCCTTTTTGATATTTTACATTTAATACCATATATTAAAATTAATAATAATAAATAATTTAGCGAACTATCATTCATTGATTCCCATAATAAATCACATTAAGATTAAAAAATTGAGTGGTCTTTTAGGATGAAGAGACATCATTCAGTAAAAAATACAAAGCTGACCCTAAATCCACTGAAAAAATTTGTAGATACATTTTAGGAATGTATAAAGACAAATGCTATATGACTTCCTTCGACTACGAAATTTCAGCTATAACATATATCTTAGATTCATTCAGACTTCTCGTGTAATATTGCCAAAGGAAATAACAATAAGAACATATTGTGAATCTATAGTAAAATATGCAAATAAGAAAAAGAAAAAGAAATATAATGAATAATAGATAGTTAACATTTAAAAATGCAATTCTGAACCGTGGTACCAAAATCACATCGGAACACATCAAAGGTAATTCAAATATATTACCAAATAAATCATCAAGATTATTTATTAACGCCCTAGTAGATTGTGATTTTGTCAACAGAGAAGAAGAAACAAATATGTTTGTTACAAAGTAGTTGATAAATAGCAGAAAATTCTTGAAAACATGTACAAAATAAATTTTTACAAGCACTCGGCTGATTGAAGAACAAAAATGATGCTAGACAACATATGGAACTTGTCCACAACATCACAAGACAATAAAAAAAAAAGCTCAGCATCTTATATGCTCTTGTTGAGATATTCACAAATATAAAGACAACAAAAAAGTTCACATACTATTGTATATTCAATGGACCTAATGCTGGTATATATCTCCAGTAGGAAGAAATGATACCAAAACTAAAGAAACTAGAACAAAAACTCAGGTATAAAAGATCATACTACAAAGGCTATCACATGTACGAAACAACTAAAAATGCTGTAGAAAAGATTTTTGCTAAAGATTATATTGTCTCAAACACTATTAGACAAATACAACTACAGTTTCGAAAATAAAAATAAAAGAGAATTCAACAACTCCTACAAACATAAGTTTAAAGCCCAAAGCATTTTTTGTAGCAATAACAGCAAAAGAAACCCAAAATAAAAGGATGATCCAACTTGGCTATATTTCACAAACTACTCCTCTACAAATAAAGAATATGACAATATATTTCTCGAAAACCTTCAATAGAGAAATCCAATTTCTTCAAGCTACAAAAGAACAAAATGCTACCACATATAAAGAAATTTATTCTACTGACCAAAATCTCTACACAGAAAATCCCTAAATTCAAAATTAGTTAGAAATATTAAAATATCAAAATATCTCATGTACAAGACAATTTACAAACTGTAAAGACTTCCAAAGTCCAAACAGACAGCAAATGCACAATAATTACATCCATGTCACTCATAAGTTTAAAGCTTTCACAATACAAATACGTGATACATAACAAATTCACTTTGAATCCAACTACCCGGCTAAATTATAGATTTATCAAAGACGTATACATAAATGGATGACATCAAATAGAATTATCCGAACCTCTTTGTTCGATTACATATTACATCACAAAGTTCTCAATACAGAGTTTCATCTTGGAATTACAAAAGTCCCTATAGCAATGTTAAAATTAAAGCACAAAATTTTGATTTTGATTTTCCAGACTAGGAAGATCATACAGAATACATATACAAATCTACTCCCAAAACAAATGAACAGCAACACTATGAAAGATACAGAGCCTATATAATTGAACGAAATCTAATTTGGGATAGTACAGATAAAAAAAGCTTCAAATTATTTATTGAATCTCCTGTTATAAAAATCAACATATCCAAAAACATAGAAAAATTCAAACCAGAATATAGATCTTTTGACATTTTTCATCCTAGGTCAAATATTATAAATATTTACAAAAACTCAAAACAAGGCTTTAAGAAGATGATGAAGAATCTAACATCAGTAACATAAAATAAATAAATGATGATAACGAAATTCCTGACGTGATGGCATCATTTGAAAGGAACCTACCGAACTAAATAAATATCTACTCTAGTACAAACGCAGAAAGATAAAGACACAAGTGGAAGATTATTATTAGTTAAATAATGGCATGATTTAAAAGAAACCTAATGCACTAAATAAACATCTACTCAAAAGTACAAATGTAGAAAGATAAAGACATAAGTGGGAGACTACTATTAATTAAATAATTGTTAGTGGGAACAAAATATTACCCACTTTGTTTTATCAGGAAAATATCATGAAGGACAAAATGAACAAAAAATTATTCCATAAGGACAAGGGGCTAAAATTATAGTGGGCCCCTGAATTCCTCCCTTTTACACTAAAATTTGTCCTTATGGATAAAATTTTACCCCCTTGTCCTTATGGAATAATTTTTTGTTCATTTTGTCCTTAAGGCTAAAAACTCCTTGTTTTATAATGTAAACGTGTCAGTTCTCCACCAGCAGTGGTATGCTTGTAACCGGGTGGGTTAAGCTATAAATTAACACCCATAGTCAGTTGTACGATCATTGAAACAGTGAGTATTGAGTTGTAAAATATTATGGTAAAATAAAATCTTCTTTATGCAAGTTTCTCTTTTAATAGCAAGTTGTAGAATTATGAGCTAAACATCTAAGGCATGAATCGAAGAAGAAATAGTGAAAATGCCTAAGTATGATCTTTATTCATAAATCTTCCTTGTTTGATTTTAAATGTTAACGAGATGTTTATATTTATAAGTTTGATTTATTCTTTGTGTAATTAAATGCAAAAGACGTAAACTCGTTTGAAAAAACCAAACATCCGCTTTTAGACGTTAGTCTTGAAGACATTAGTCGTTTAGAGGAAGTAGTTCTTAAAGTGACAAGGTGAGAATTTATTACATAAGAAAGAATTCTACTAAGTTTTAAATAAAAACATCAACTTATGTTAAAATGGTCGAAAAAGGTAATAAGTATCATAATAGTGTCTGCATTACTAAATATTTTAAGCGTCATGTCTCCCTTTTTATATCAAATTTCCATACCTACCAAAAAATTACAAACCATTTTAATGAAATATTTACGAAATCACTTGAAAGAAGAATTTCTTACAAAACCACTTTTTATCCTAAAAAATACCGACTTAAGTCGGGAAAACCAATATACTATCACAAACATATTTAAAAACAAATTTGTGACTGAGCTTATAAACATAAGTGACTTCACACTAAATATATAAAACATAATAAATGAAATGGATATATTTCGTTATCTTACTCGACCAAAAAATAAAAATATAATTTTAAGCCAAAGATTTCTAAAATAATGGATGAATATCATAATACAACAAAAGAAAAGAAACAAATCTACAAAATATGATTTTGATACGGATCTTTACCATGACTGGTAAACATCCAATATCAAAACAGAGAGATTACAGGAATCTAAACGAGAAATTTAAAAACTGAAAATAAAATAAAGGTAATTAGGTTCCTAATTCCTAGTTTAGAAATCCACTTAATGCACCCTTGGATTTTACCTCCAAGTTGTCACTAAGGTAATAATATAATTTGATATATATATATATATATATATATATATATATATATATATATATATATATAAAATTTACATAACCTACCTTAGGCAATAAAGATTTATATACCCAATGAGGTGATAGAGTAGTTAAACTATTGAAACAAATTGCGGAGGTCTAAGTTCAAATTTATGCATGCACGTTATTTGGAATAAAAACAAGCATTACACCACATACTCACCTCAAGTTTTCCGAAGTTTGCTGCAGTTATGGTCAGAAAAAGCCTACACTGTATGCTGCAAATAACAAAAACAAATTCATAGCTATAACAAACATGGAAAGATACTATAATGAATAAAAAACAAAATCACCTTTGACAAAATATGGCAAGGTACCGGCAAGGTCCATTGCAGCTGCATTTATATCTTATAAACCTGCAACAGCCCAAATTTATAGGCATGGATATTAAGCCAAAAGTTAAATATTGCTTTAAAGTAATGTTAGAAATAATGGCCACTGATATTGATAGCAAATTGGAATGTATAATAAGTAGATACTTGAAGGAATGTGCATACATATTTTAAAAGCAAGTTACGTTTAAGACATAAGAAAATGATTTTAGGAGCAAACTGGTTAACTTGAAATACAGAATCCCTTCATTTTTGAACATAACAAGCACTGGAAGAAACAACATGAAATGAAAAGGCCGACTTGTTTAATCTCAATGCAAAAAATGTCTTTCCGTGGCCCCATCGTGCCTTTGCTATTCCACATATGATATGAAAAGAAAACATTGTAATAACATCAGATTCTGATTATGCAATATAGTTAATTAGACAATCGTAAAAATTATACTCTAGAACACATCAAAAGGGCAACATTTCGGATTTTCTACATGAGTCTAAATGGTCCATGTTATATTCATCTCTATTACTAAATAAAATCTGAAATTGAACAACACAATAAAGAAAGGACTACAAGAAAACTGACTCCAAAAAAAAAATCTTTTGAAAATCCTCTATCAAAGATTTTGATTGCAGTTAAACTGTATGATGTTCATTTGTTAAGTTAGAAGATTCACATATTGCATGCATGGAAGGAATAATCAAGGGGAGAAAAAACAACAGTTTGTCGTATTCATTAATTGACACTAAACATTAAAAGAAAAACATAGCTTTATATCAATTGTTTTATATAACGGGACACCATTTCCTCTTCTCCCTTATGTTATATGCACCTCATGTTCCTTCTAAATCATATCCACTCATTTTGCATTTATTATTAATTAATTGATTCTTAATTATTTATGAAACGGGTAGGCGTTGTGTTAGGAACTAAAAGAATTAACAGAATGTTCGGGTAACAACGCTAGCAACGAACTGGCAATATCCAATCAGTTAACTACATTAGGTGGAATTAAACACCGATAAAATAATCAAACCTAATCCATGTACCTCTCAGGCTATAAATTCAACAACCGAAATAGTAGATAGCCACGAATCTGAAAAGAGGCGATGACTTGGAAGTGGAAGGAGTATATAAAAGATAGACATGGTGCGATTGATATTAGTTGAACTGAAGTTAAGGTTAAATTCAGACATGATATGAATGGTAAACCTTATAACATAATCTTAAATTTATTTCCCAAAATTCCTAGATAAAAGAGAACAAAAAAAACATGATTCAGAACAAATTTGAGTTCAGTTTAACAACTGATTATATAAACAATTATTTTGGATAAAATGGGTCAAAACTGATGCCAACACTCATGAGATGTTAAAAGGGAAACATCTCACTACTAGAAAAGGTGCAACATACCAACGATTATTTTTTATAATTCCGATGTTGTTGCGACGCCAAAAAAGGCGGGGCGTCGAAATGTCATCCGAAATTCCTGAAAATTTCTGTCGCTATTCTGCACCATTTCTAGTAGTGTCTGCTTCTTGTGCTTTTATATTCAGACATATTTGGACTATTCATTTTAGGAATACAGTGCATATGTTATCCTTATATCAGTGGTTCCGTAAAATCAGACCAAACTTGATATGCTATAAAGAGGCATTGCGTTATATTTGTCTTTCAGCGGTAATTTTATTATTCAGTTTAACCTAAATAATTCAAACAAAATTCACTGGCCACCTAAACCTCCAAACTTTTGGGGGGGGGGGGGGGGGGGGGGGGGGAGGCTTCGAGTCAATATTGTATGTTGGCATTCTTGCATGCAATATTTCTAGCAGCAGCATCCCTCGCACCTGTATCTGAAATAAATAGATGTTATAGGTTCTACCTATGAGCTCAGTAGAATTTAAATTAGCATACTATATACAATGATATAGAGATCAGAAGTGAAACTGCATATTAACCAGAAAATATAATCATGAGAGGATATAGAAGTATACAACTTAAGAAATCGGGCAAAACAGTATCCTAATAAAAGAACTCATGTGATTAAATATTCCAAACATGGAAACTGAAGTAACTTGTTACTTGCACAGTTGCACTTAACTAATCATCCTCATCTGAGCTTACTTCGAGATAATGATGCCACTATAACCAAACCACTCAAGGAACTTCTTTAGTTACTATTCGTATTATACCTCAAATTTGAAGAGACAACAAATAGACCTAAAAGTGAGTTGCCTACATTCATTGGGCTTACTCAGAGTGATGAGGGGGGAAATTGTATTGAAGTCATGAAACTTATATCTGTCTACTGGATAAGCGAAGATTTTCACCAGTTTGATCCTTTGAAATTTGCATAATGCAGTTCATGGAATTGTGCAGTTAATATAATATTCATGAGGAAAATGTTAAGCTCAAATATCAGAAGAAAAAAAAGGTGATACACTGTTTTATGAATTTAGCGATTGAGTTTTGATGAATTTTGAGCACACATTGCACATTTTAAACTAGTTTTCTGGTATTTGTATAAATTATGTGTTGGTTATAGTTTTGAGGCTAAATGAGTTTCACAGTTATAGTTTTAACACTAAGTGGCCTCAAAACAATAGCAGAAAAAAATTTATTTTCAAATTATAGTTTTTCAAGAAAGAAAACAATGGGTTTGTGGAAATCGTTTTATAAACTTGTCTTCATAAAGCCAAGTATTTTCCCTATACATAGAAACAACATATTCCTGCACTCTTTGAGATGACGAAATTGGTTAATTCCAGTATAGTCTGATTGGAGCCGATGTTTTATTGATGACGATCCGTTGATTTCTATGTTTTCTGGTGCAGAAGTTGACAAACAACAATTAAGAGTGTAAATCGGTCGGACCAGACCGGACGGAGGTATGTTTAGTTTCTGTCCTAAAAAAAAATCGAACCGAACACGGACCGGATGAAATTTTTCTTCGAACAATTTTTGTTGTCCTAATTCGTGTCCTAAATATAATAGGTTGGACACGGACACATGTTTTTCGGATGTGGACACGGACGGACATGACTATTTATATCACATTTTATACTATTTATTATATTTTCTCTCAACTGTACACCGAACCATATAAAATTCGGACAAATTCGAACGAACACGAACCATACGTGATTTTTTTTCATACAAATTTTGTTGTTCTAACTCGTGTCCTAAATAAGAATCGGACGGACTCGGACAGACGTATTTCAGTCACGGACATGAACGGACGTTGGACATTCGTACAAAATTTACAGCCCTACTGGAAACTGAAAGTTGGATATGGCATAAAATATCTGTGTACTGGTTAAGCGAAGATTTTCACCAGGCGATCCTTTGAATTTGCATTTAATGCAGTTCATGGAATTGTGCAGCAAATATAATATTCATGAAGAAAACGTTAAGCTCAAATATGAGAAACGAAAATAAGGAATCTTGTGGTACATTGCACATAAATATCTATTTCCAATAACAATAATGCACACTTCTTTAGATTTTTTTTTTGAAATTGGGAACTTCACACACACACACAGATATATATATATATATATATATATATACATATATAGTAGGTTCAATGGCACCCGAAACAGTGAAGTACCCCTTTGGTCTTTCTATTTTCCACCAAGTACTTCCACTCTATCTCCTTCAACTCATTCTCTCACCTTTCACTCACTTATTTTAATATAAATGCGGGGTTTATATCAGGGGGCTTTTAGGGTGCTAAGTTTTTGGGGTGTCATTGAATGTTCACCTATATATATATATATATATATATATATATATATATATATATATATATATATATATATATATAACATACTTCATGACTAATCGGTTAAATCATTCAAATTTATCACATCTCACGTCATGTTGAAATGTCTAAACCACTTGGACAATGATGTTTGTCAACACCTGTTTTTTAACTGCGACTATTCATTGATAATTTGGAAATTTTTTAGCAATAAACTCCAACTTCAGCAAGGTTTTAAATCTCGGATATCGGTCGCGTTTCGCCTCGGCGATTTTGGAGACTTGATCTCGTATCGGGGAAGATCTCGGATAAGATGAATCTAACTCGGGGGGTTTTGTCTCGGATTTTCATCTCGGCTTTGAAAGCTCGTATCAGAACAATTTCGGGATACATGATATGTTAAAAACTGATATTCTTGCACTATAATTTGCATGGATGCTATTACAAAAATAATAACTTGGACTTGAATTGCAAAATCACTTCATTGTTCTTAATATACAAAAGAACATTCATATTCATAAATCACAATATTTTCAAAATAAAATAAAATAACACAGTACAAATAAATTAGTGCCTACAACTTATGATCCAAGAACATGAATTACTGTTAGACAAATAACACAAAAAAGATTCAAAACATTAAACAGTGCATCATAAGTAGAACATAAAATACATAATTTCATAGGTAACGTACTAGTTAAAAAAATGATGAGTATGAAAATCATAAGCATTGTAGAACATATATGAATATACGATTTGATCTTTTAACATGCAAAATATAAAATAACAAGATACTATCATGGCTAGATTTGAATATTTTTTTTATTATTATTTTGGTTTAGGCACAGGTTTAAATTTTAACTAAAAAAGCTAAGATTTCAAGTGATATTTCAGTATCTCGTCTCGGTCGATATATCGTTTGATATTGCAATATATCGGTCGATATATTCGAAACAAGATTTACAGTGATATTTGTTGTCTCGTTTCAGTAGAAGCTTAAAACGAGATATCGAAGAAGATCCCGGGTGATATTTTCGAGATCTAAAACAGTGAACTTCAGACAGGGAATTACACATTAGACGATGTGCTGAACCAGGTCAAAACAACACGTTCTAACGATAAAGCGAAGGAATCAATTTATGGAATAATAATAACCATGTCTATCTGGCACGTGTGGAGTGTAAGGAATAACAGAATCTTCAAGGGGATTAAACTTCCTTACCAGATCCGGCTTGTGCAAGCGATCCAGGATATCTCCGACCTCATTAATTGCTCATCCCTCAACCAGCAGCAAAAGGAAGGCGTGACGGCTACAATTGAAGACCTCGAAGAGGAGTTGAATGAAGGTGATTGATGGTGTTCTCTAGAACAGAGGAAGCCTATGTGCCGACTTAAGTGCTTCTTCAACGCCTTAGCCAGTAATGGCTACTAATCTGAGCTCGTCATTAAAGCAATTCACAAGAAGTGTTAGTTGAATTATTTCAACTGTGGTGGGGGTCCGCCTGATGGAGACTTGTTTTAGTTTGATTTACTCTATTTTGGTCTTCTGATACGTGTATGGTAGCTGCTTTAGCTCCAGGACTTGTAGCTTTTGCTACAGCTTAATTTGTTGTATATGTTTTGTGTTGTTGTGCGGGTGTTATTGAGTTTTTTTTTTTTTTTTTTTTTGTGTAACTCCTACACCTGCTTGGAACACGAGCATTTTATCTGTAATTTTTCGGAAGTAAACAAAGTGCCATGTTTTCGAGAGAAAAAAAAATGCACACATTTGCTTCAGTTAGACCGTTTCACATGAATGGTATAAAATATGCAGTTGACCTTAATTGTCATATGAATAAAATAACATCTATTACAAACAAGAATGCTACAAATACTAATGCTCGGTCAACTTCAAATTAACAGTTAAATAATTGAATGGAACAATAAAATGTGTACTGCTATAACTTAAACATCTGCGATCAAATTCGCGTACAAACAAGCAATTAATTAGTAATGTTGTTATGGTAACCGTAAATTTACTTACCATACCAATACCAAATGACTGGTAAACAATATCGTGTTACATCGGTATACCAATATTATTGGTATGATAATGGTAGATTTACCATTATTAACGGTAAATTAATGATAAAGAAATGTCAAAAATAGTGGTAACAGCAAACCATTTTTTTTTTCACTATTTTAACTGATCGTAATCACAAAAAAATTTGATAGTTCGATAGATTTTAAACAGATGATTATGGTATAACCTATGATTATATTTCTTTTTGCCTCTATTAACATCAAAGTTGAAGCTTAACTTAATTGTTATTTCAATGTTGTAAATATTTGGAAATGAGGAGAGATAATTTTCGGTGTTAACTCAAACAACTCTTTTTTTTTTTACATGATTATTAAAAGAGTAAGAATTAGCAACAATATATTTACTTTTTTTTAATCAATTATCATTATTAAAATTTTAATATAGCATAAGTTTAATGGTTTTACGTATCGGTAAATCTACCATTACCAGCCAATGGTTTACCACTTTATCGATATAACAACATACATTTTAACAGCAATAATGGTAAAGTATCGGTAATCATTTTTGACTTACAAGTACTATCGGTATGATAACAAATTTTCCATATCCGTAACGATTACAATTATCATAACAGCCCTATTAACTAATATTCAGATGGAGGTCATGTTGTACAACAGAGAATAAAAGGTAACAAAATTTAATTGTCGTGTTTATTTCAGTTATTAGGTAAGTTTTAAAGATGAGGTACCTCATTCATCGTTATTGTTCACTTTTAACATAAAATGAGTGCCACTGCTATCCAACATCAAATAACCTTTGTACATAACAATAGTTGAAATAAATTTTGCCATGCATCCTGAAATTTCTAGACAGAAAACAGCATAAAGGGGGGGGGGGGCATGTGGACCATAAAGCTCACATATTCCCAATGCGTTGTTGCATTTTATTCACCTGGAATTTCTTGGTGAAGTAGCGTTATGGAGTTGAACTTGAAATACCCTAAGCATGCACAGCTGAATTAGGCATACATATTCCAAATGCCTTTTCTTACACAACCATTCTTTATAGCAATAGATGCACTATGATAGCTCCTAAATATAAGCACGTGCAATATAAATTCTCAACAATTCAAGTAAGGTCATGAAAATAAGATTGAATTATATGTTAGAGTTCCAACTCATGAAATGCAACCTTAACTCAAAAAAGTTTATGACTAACTCACGTGAAATGCACTTTAAAAAATATCGAAATGTTCCTCAGGCAAGCATTACTTAATGATCAATAGATGATTCCCTATCTTTCTTCGAATGCTATACTAGCTATATGAAATGAATAAATAGATTAACTAGGATTAGATAGCAGGTAACACTAACAAAAGTAAATGATTCATACTCTTATGTTTTATGATGACGAGTAATCAATTGCATGATTTCTCTCAAGCAAATATATGTGTGTGTGTGTATATGTATATATATATATATATATATATATGTGTGTGTGTGTGTGTGTGTGTGTGTGTGTGTATGTGTGTGTGTGTGAGGCAGATTCAATGACACCTCAAACAGAGGAGCACCCCTTTGGTCTCCCTCTTTTTCACCACACAATCACTTTCTCTCTCCCTTCACTAACTCTCTCTCTCACTACACTACGTTCTTTAATATAAACGAGAGGTGCAAATGGAGTGCTCCATTTTTGGGATGCAACTGAGCGCTTACCTACACCTGGTGAAGCTTGTAGTATCCAAATTGGCCTTAACATAAATTAAAGACTCTACATATCGCATAATCTAAATTGTGTTTCAGCTCAATTATCTTTTTCATCTTCTATCCAATGTACATTTATTTTCATTTGACACCAACTGGTATCATCAAAGCGAAAATTGACGACAAAAGTTTATATCTACCACAATTTCATGAACTCTAAAATAAGAGGATTGAAACTGGCAAACTATGTTATAAACGCATTTAAAAATTATAACCTTCGGCACTTAGAAGTCGGTGAATACAAATAATTCCACATGCATCAGTTGAAGTGTTTATAGTATCTCACTTCTATGGAATAGCCAAGGTGAATGAAAATAAAAAGTAATAATAGAATTGAAATGGGACTAAATGAAATAAAACTTAGTACATCACCGTTCACGCATTGTACATGGCTTTTTCTTCCAACATCAATACAAGTTTTCTTCTGATTCATATAACATGACACTGATGTAGAACACAACTAAAGGTTTTGATCACCTAGGCTACTAAAACCATCAAAGCTAGGATTATTCATGTCATGAATTCCATGGGAACAAAACAAAGATGAATGCAAATAACCTGGACTGGCGTTAGTTGTTTGCTGTTGCTCTTGAAAGCTTACTGATAGGGTTGGTATAGGAAAAAATGTTCGACCCACAGAAACAGGAGTTGCATTAAGGGCAATACCATTAGAATCAATGGACAAAGGCACTATGGATGGGTCAGAACTCAACATTATTTGACCGTTGTTGTAAGTGTTAACCCCTTGATTAGGGTCAACTGTTGAGGCACGAGTCATTTCAGCTTCTTGTTTTATATGATCAATTCTAGCAGAAAGTTTAGTTTTGAAGTCCCTAAGTTGTTCTGCAAGTTGATAAAGTTCTTCAAGACTCAGTTTTTTCAATTCATCAGGACTGCGTAAAATTGCCCCATGTGGTGCAGCAGAAAGTATTTTACATCTTTCTGTAAGCGTCTTCTTCTTTTTCATCTGATTATCATGGAGTTCAGCCCATAACTCACAACTTCTAGTCAAGTGCTGAATATTAGCATTTCGTTGCAGCTCATGAAGACCGAGATTAGGGTTCATACGTAGACTGGTTGAACCCAAAGCAGAATTAACATCCCCTAGGAATCTACGTGCAAGGACATCGACACCAGGATGGGAGAAGGAGTGGGTTCTACCAGCCGGTGAGTTGATCAAAATAAGTATCTCAGCACCACATAGGGTGGCCAAGTCGCTTGCTTTTTTGAATATTCCAGATTTTCGTTTTGAAAAACAAACATAACGAACTTCTGGCTCTTCCAACTTTTTCATTTCCACCTTTCGGCGCCCTTTAGTTTTTCTTGTATTCTCCATTTTAATTAAGTAATGAGGAAGAAATGCAGGATTATATAGAGACGAAGTTAAGGATAATACAGAGTAGTTATGTTAATATCACTTACATTCAAATTAAACATAATGGGATAAAAATAACCATGTTCATTGGTTGCTTAGTTGGCAACTATTTTGCAATGACTTGGTTCAATGTATATAATACATAGTAATTAATAATACTACTATACAACTGAACATATGTAGGGAGTAGTTCCTTTATCCCCATTGATGTGCCCCCCTTCCATCAAAATACAACCATTTATTTTGAGTATGCCCCCTACAGTTTAATATTATATCGAAGTAATCAATGGCAGTGATGTGTATTATGGATAAGTTATAATAAATGTCGGATGCCTTATATTATCTTAATATCATTATCTGTGGGCGTGTTAACCATGTTTTGTTGATCGTAGCGCAGTAAACAAGCAACTAGACGAGTGGGTTTTTTTCTTACAATTTTTTTTCCACTATAATTATTTTATTTATTCAAGCGAAAAACAAAGTTCACTAATCTTATGTGTTTTAGTTAGTTTAGTTACGTACAATATTATTTTCACGTTGAATCGATCGACTTGTAATTACGTAAATGTTTAGATTTTCTCCTTCAATTATGAAAACAAAAGGTGAGATGTAGAAAAAAATAAAGTTCGCTAACATAATTATCTTTATCACACTAAAATTACTATGAAAGATATTGAATTATGAACACAAGTGTATGATTACAATTTCCCAAAATTTTCTATTATTAACTAAGAATCTCAAGTTTAAGTCATACAAAGCAAACTAATTGCATAATCGTAGTTATTTGGCTTCATTAATCACCACTCTTAAAAATAAGTTAAAAACCTTATATATTTACATAAGAGAAACAGATCTCCAAGAATAGTTTTCCCAATATCAAACTATCACAAATTATACCCTCAACTAAAAAGGACAGCAATCAGTGATTCATGCTATCAAATAGAATCAATAAGCTAAAAAGGACAGCAATCATGCGATTAATGCTATCAAATAGAATCAATAAGCAGATCAATAAGCAGACTATTATACATTTCATTCAATATGTAACAAAATACAAATGCAAACATATCAGTAAAGATTCATGCACTATTAATCACGTCATGCACCATTACAATTATCAATAATTACTAATTACCTAGCTTGTAGTGCTTATCAAATTTGATGTCAATTGAATGTTTTTTACTTTTAGTTTTGTAGTATAAGTATACCCCCCAAAAAATGCATAAATAGTAAACTATACAAACTCTAAATGTTTTCCTTAACATGTACATTCAAAAATAACTAAGACGACAAAATAGTAACAAAAAACAATCAATATAGCACATTTCATTGGATTCTTCGAATACTTGACTTTCTTTTCATGATATACGATGACCCCCAAAAGAATCATTATAAAGAAGATGAAACATATAACTGTGTAGCTATAAAATTCTACTAACAGATAACCCAATCTACATTCCTAACTAACATTATTAACATAAACTAATCATTAATCATACATACTCCAACTGCACTAAAATGCTCCATTATTGTGCTAACTATATTGAAAGATTACACTTGTTGTTGATAATCCTATTTTTAATATTCCTATTTTTATCATAATAATTGTCACTGCTAAATATAGAGGTTGTTGTTCCACAAGCAAAAGATAGCTATTAACTATAAGTATCATGTAATATTCAGTGAATGCAATCAATATGGTTTAAGCACAAAAAATGACAGTATATATATGTGGAGCAAAAAACCAACAAACAGCTAAACCATGCAATAAGAAGAATCACCATCAGCAATATAATAAAATAATAATCACTCCCATTAGATTAAAAATAAAAGTAAAAATAAAAGACTATGAAATAAATAAATTGTCAAAATATGGTTTAGTCATCAGGCTTAAGCACATAAACATCAACTACATCACACTATTTTTCTAAGCTAAGGGGCTTTTCGTTGGCCCAAAACGGTCCAACTTACAAACGGGCACGTCCGACGCGTTGGACACGTCCGTTTGTAACCGGTCCATTTTGGACCGTCAGCTCAACGGCTCCAATTTGAGCCGTTGAGCTACTTCTCTTCCCCCTTATAACATCTTCTCTACCTTCTTCCTCTTATATTTCTATTTCAACATTGACATGAAAGCAATGGAAAATCCAGTTCCAGATGATGGTGATTCAGATTCAGAAGATTTGAAATATATTGTACTAATTGGAGCATACTTACGTGATAGACGTAGCGAAATAGGACGTCGGATGCATACTTCGACGTTTACTGGTTTGATGTGGATAGACGACATACTGAACGGTCATCAGGGAAGATGTCAAAGGCAGTTTCGTATGAAACGGTTATGTTTTCTTTCGTTATGCGATAGACTGGAAAGTTGTGGATTGATTACTTCGGAAAACGTTACTGTTCGAGAAGCGGTCGGAATATTTTTATACATTATTGCTACCTCTAATTCGAACAGACAAGTGGCTGAAAGATTTCAACGGTCAGGTAGCACAATCTTTCATTATTTTCATGTTGTTTTGAATGCCGTCCTAATATTATCTACCGCTATTATAAAAATGATTGATCCTCAGTTTAACTCAATTCCAGCTGAAATTAGCAATAATAACCGTTACTATCCGTACTTTAAAAACTGTATTGGTGTCATAGACGGTACACATGTAATGACACACTTACCTCCAGATTCCGTTTATCGGACGAAAATGATACGCTACACAGAATATTTTGGCTGTATGCTCGTTCGGTTTACTATTTACGTATGTTGTATCTGGTTAGGAAGGTACTGCACACGATAGTCGAATTTTTAATTCTGTAGTGAATGACAGAAATTCCAATTTTCCTCATCCTCCTCCTGGACAGTATTATGTTGTGGATTCTGGTTTCCCACTAACAACTGGGTATATACCACCATATCGAAATGTTAGATATCACATCCCCCAGTTTCGTATGACCACAAATCAACCGAAATCGAATAATGAAAATTTTAATTTCTACCATTCTAGTTTACGTATGACAATTGAGAGGACCTTTGGAACATTATTGTCAAAAACCTTAAAATCCTATGATTTGAATTCCGTTTTAAATCGGATCTCTCCCTTTACGATTCGATTTATATTCCGATTCAAAACAAACTAATACCACACATTAGAAATATTATTCAATTCAAGCTTATATATTCAATATACACATTTGGGTCTACAATTTCAATTTTAATCGTTTAAAAACAAATTAAAATTGGAATAAGAGATAAAATGTTGTTTTAGATTTAGATGTAAAAGTTTAAACATCAAAATTAACTTAAAAGTGTGTGCAAACTTTGAAATGTATGTTTTTTGAATCCACGATTTACGATTTAAATCCCGTTTTGATTCATAATTTGAATTTTACGATTTACGATTTACGTTTTGAAACTCATTTTGAAAACATTGCTTTGGAATATGGAAAAAGAAATTGGTTATACTCAGAAATATGGCAACCTACAAGTTTGAAGTTCAAACAAAAATTGTTGTTGCTACGATGGCTATACACAATTATATACGCAAATACAATATGGGTGATCCAGATTTTATGGCGTATGACGATGATCCAGATCTTATTCCGGATGAGCATGAAGAAGAATACGCCGACTTGATAAACATAGGCAATAATGACCTAGCACCGGCTCAACGCTATCAAGGCAGCGCTGATATGGCAGTGCGTCACGATAGAATAAAAGACGAACTTGTTGCAGCAGGATTGCACTAATAGATTTCTACAATGTATCACTTTCTCTACTTTTTTTGTATTTCTGCAATGTATCACTTTCTGTACTGTTTTTATGTAATGGACTGTTATGTTTTGTTAACTGTGTTATTCTTCAATAATTATAATGTTATGTTTTAATCGGTAATTAATTAAATTATAAAATATAAATAAAATGCTTCGCTCAAATTCTCCGTTTAAATACTCCACTTAATGCGCCAAACGCATTTTCCGCTAACTACAATTCTCCGCTATAATACTCCGCTGAAATACTCCGCTCAAATTCTCCGCTTCAATACTCCGCTTCCGCTTGCGCCAAACACACCCTAAGTAAATTATAAAATTTGAACGATTTTTTTTTTTGCATCTAACTTAATGTATACTTTTTTCAGATCTATTGTTCTTATAGTAATGTGTGCAAGTAAGAAAACTGGAAATATATGATAAGGAGGAGTGATGCAATATTTTAAGTCCAATACCAATTCACCATTACCAAGTGTTTCAATGCCATAACTAAATTGTTGTCAAGTTATAACGTATCGCACGGAGTTAAAACACCACTAATTTTTTTCGATGGTCAATCCATTAAATAAACTAAAGCTCGAAAATGCCATGTGATACTTGCCATGGTCAAAATACAAATACAGCATAAAGAAGCAGAAACAATATTAAATTTTTGTTGCTACTTAATACGTAATTAGAGTTCATTAATTGGGTCATACAAACATACAAAGCTCCGACTGGTAATGTTGGAGGGTAACTGGCCAAATGCGACATTAGTAGGCATGAACCATTTGGTGAAATTGTGCTAGACCATAGCTGCATGCATTTAAACCTAATTATTCCAAATATAACAAATCACCTTTGAATCGGAAATCATACTGGTATTGCAGTTATAACTACACCGCTCACACATTGTTTCCGAGCCCCTTGTATACCACCTTAATTTCTTCCCACTTGAATCCATGAAGCCATATTTACAATGAATCGCTGGTACGTCTCATATCTTTGTAATATGGTTCTCTTTCTGAATCTGCAGGTTGTTAGAGCCTTAAAATTGCAGACATCATTTTACTTTAGGGAAAAGAAGGGAAAGGAAACTAGGTTTAACCAATTAGTTATATGATTCTACAGACTTACCAATTATCAGGGTTTAAAATAACAATAATAAAGATTACAAGTGAAATATCATATGAAAGTAGAGTAGAATCAGCGGAATAAGTATAACTAAAATGGGGACAAATAAGGACTGATAGGAGCTATACCACGAAGAATACCAGGACTCGAAAAGAGGGACTTTTGGCCTGCGCGTAAGTGGAAAGGGAGACGACGGACGGTGTAAAATAACGATAAATGTGCAAAGAGTGTGGGACCTGCTGTAATTATGGGGCCTCCGGACAAATTTGGAAAGAATGCCGAGCTGAATTATTTCACACCCTTCAGAGCTGGGGCCGTCAACGGGTACCCGAAAAATTCGATATCCATCTGAATCCGTATCTGAAATATCTGTTATCCGGCATTATCCGAAAAACGTATACGGATATCCCATATCCGAAAAGATTTTCGGATACGGATATGGTTATAGTGATATCCGTATCCGAAAAATATCCGTCCGACTGATTGATGAAATATATATAACTCAAAATAGAAAATAGAATTAATAATTATTTTGTAACTATTGGATGTTACTATGATATAATTTTTTGTCCATTTTTAGTGAAAAATAGTAGTTTTAGTGTTTAATTTTGGAATATTTTTGGATATGCTTTTGGATATTAGTATGAAACAATGTTCCCTCATTATACTTCTTTATTTCCTTGTTTTCTATAAACATTAATACAAAAAATATTTTATGTTGATCCAAACTTTTTTATTTATACTCTTAAATTTATTAATCACAGGCGGAGCGGATAAATATCTGATATCCGTCCGTATCCGAAAATTAAGCGGATACGGATATCCGATATCCGAAAATTAAACGGATACGGATATCCGATATCCGAAAATAATTTCGGATACGGATACGGATATGGCACTATCCGTATCCAAAAGCATCCGTTGACAACCCTATTCAGAGCATTCCTAACCCATTCCAAACACACCTGACTTGGACAATTCTATCCGGGTTGATCCGTTTCAATGCAAAATTATATATAATTTTCTTAGCCGGTTAAAGAAACAACTTTTTTTAAAAAAAATTGTTGTCTCAACACATTATGTTTTAGCGTATTAAAACAATATTATTATTATTGTTGTTGTTGTTGTTGTTATTATTGTTATTATTGTTGTTGTTGTTGTTGTTGTTGTTAGCCAGTTGAAAGAAGGTCAGCTAATGTTATTGGATTGCCAACCTTCAGGGTTGTCAAAGCAACCCTGATTAGAGCAACCTAAGAAGATCGGCCGTTATAAGTTAGGAAAAGAAGAAGATGATAAAGCTAGGAAAACATAGTTCATTAACAAATTTCATCATCTCTATTTAACCAAGATGAATAATATACTTGCCCCGTTGGTTTCAGTTATTATGGTATGCCTGAAAGCTATGTTGATTGTCATGTTGTGTTCTTGTTGATTCTGATGTTTCATGATTGTTGAGAAATACCCATGTTTGGTTTTGCCGTATAGTTACTTTCGTATGATGTTATTTTCGTATGAGAATTGCTTCCGTAAGAAAGTTAATGAACATGGTAATTTATTAAACGATAGGTTAAAAACCGTTAGATAGAGATTTCCAAATAATCTGAAACTTTTGTATGATGTGCGTTGAATGATTGTGGAAATGAGTTTCGATTTCGTAAATTGTCATGCTTGTATGAATTTCCTAAGGGTGTGTAACGAACCAGAATTTTCGACATTTAAAATTTTTATAGTTAATTTAATTAAGTGTTGAAACTTACACTTGATTATTCATTTAGAATTTGAAATCTGGTCTGTTTAAACTTGGTTTTGAATTTTTTTTTTATAAGCGTGAACGTAATATATATTTTTAAGTTAGTTGGTAAAAGTTTTGAGTTATGTATTTAAACATTGGTTTTATGTGAGAAATTGTTTCATTATTTATACAATGACTGTCGGTAAGTATGAAAATGATTGAACGAGTTTTGGAAAAATATACTATTCTGGGAAAAGAATGATAACATGGATTTGAATTGAAGCTAAGGAAATTTAAATTTAAGAAGATTCAGACGATTTATAATTTAAATCGTTATATAACTTGAATTGAACGTATTGCATAGCGGCCATTCGAGAATATCATTTTAATTTTCAAACGGCTATAACTTGAATGTTTTAAATCAGTTTCGCGCGAAACGAGAAATGTTGGATTTCTATGAATAATAGTTTTTGAATAGAAAGAAATTTTTAAATTCCAGCGTATATTTTTCAAGATATGTTTAAAACAAATATGGAAAAAGGTTGTTATACGTGCAGTTCGGCGACCGTCAAGGAAAATCGAGTAAATTGAGTTTATCAAAATTAATAAAATATAGGAGAATTATTATAAATTTTATTTTTATTATTTAAAAGTGGTTAGAGCTAAAAATAGTTGAATTTCGAATAATTTCGAATCCATTAGATTTAAATAGCTATTTTACAGCATTTTGGTAACGATGTTAAATGTGATTATAACGATTCTTTGAAAGCAATCAAGTTATAAAGTTATAAACTGTACACTATTGTTTTAAACTATAAAAATGGTTTTGTAAATATTTTTGGAAGATTTTAAGAACATTAATTATTTCGTATGGAATTTATTTAAATATTCGGATTTAAGTAAATTATGGGAAGTTGGAAATTTGAAAGAAAGGAGTTTATTAGAGTCAGTCTTCGAATATGCGATACGAGAATTCCATCGGTGGGAAAATAATATTCAAGAAATTTTAAATTGTTAAGGAAATATAATATTCACCATTTTTTGTGAATCGATATCCTATACAAGTCGATTTAACTTTAATTAAAGTTATGTTTAATATCAACTATTTTGTATTATCATAAATGAAATTTTAATCCAAATAATGATTTGGTAAATTTGAAGAATAAAGGGAAAGGTGACAAAGAATTATGTTTTGGAATGTAAGGTTGGTAAAATGAAATTGGATTTCAAAGAAGAATTAAGATGGTAACATGTTTAAGGGATTTGGAATAAATCCAACCCAGTGTGTAAATAAATCTATAACTATTTGGAAGGGGATTTGAATTGAAAAATCTGTGTAGTCCGTAACTATGACTTTTAAAGAGCACTTATTACTTGGAAAGACCAGGATCGGATATCAGCCCCATTCCAAAAAATAATAAGACGTTGTAAAGCAATTCAAGTTTTGGAAACGACGGATGAAGACTGGGAATCTTTGGATTATTTGGATCGACTGGTGACGTCTCGAATTGGGTCGTACACCCGATACGAGGTTATAAGTGGCATGAGATCCGAATATATTTGAAGATTTTCGGATCATTGTTCTGTTCAGACCTAGAACGAATTTGTATGGATTGTGTGTCTGACATTGAAATTGACTGTGTAGCACTGATTTCGGTTAATGTATATCGGATTTGTGGAAATAAATTATTCTCGTCTCTAAGACATATGAACTTAAAGGTTATGTATTGATAGAAATCAGTGACATGTTGTGAATTGACAATGTTGCATACTCGAGTTATGAAATGAGCTAGTGATGATCAAAGCATGGCTTATTGAAGCGTAGCTTTGTGTATATCGTAACCTTGACAAATCTCACAACCCGGGTTGATGGTAAATTGGCGGTTAGGTTGTATACATATACATAATCTTTATTGCACTCGACAGCTTCGCGGTAGATCTACCTGCGAAACCTGAGGAAATAAAGTATATATGGTGTCCGAGTCTGGATGAAAACTGGGATACATATTTCATGCTTTGTATTCGATGTCCGCGTCTGCATGTTAACCGGGAGATGCTTAGCTTGTGGCCTCGATTAATCTTTCGTGCCAGGAATCATCATGTTGGAAAATCAATAACCAATACGAACCTTTCGCTTTCTTTGTAAACTATGTATGTGGGCATAGTTACTATGCTTGCTAAGATTAATATATTTATTTGTGAAATGGTTTTCAACACTATGCACTAATTATATTAGTAAAGAGGATTTTGCGTGTCAAAGCATTATTGGTTATCATAAGACAAAACTCGCTCATCTGGTGTGCGCTTGCATTGTGTGATGTGGGACGAGCTTATGATAGCATTTTTTTCCAAAGTCATTGTAAATTTTCTATGCATGGGAATTCACACGGAGTAAACCTGTTCCGTGTTAGCGGCGTGGTCCGGTGAATTTTCCTAACTTTAAAATAAACCCTAAATAATTATGGTTTTGAGTTCTCACATAAGTCCTACGACTGACCTGAAGTTTATTTTTTCACACCTAAACTCTGGGTGCCCATATTTTTGCATGGACAACTAGTAGTCTAGTTTGCAAGTTTAGTCTTTAGAGATGGATTCGAATTTGGAGCTAGAGTTTGTTTTGGTTTTACTTCTTTCGTTGTGAGCATTTCATTTCCACTGAGTTATGTTGTACTCTGATTCCTTATAACCCTGATGTAATGTTTTGTAATGAAATGAATTTTTTTGTTATTTTTGTTCAAATATGTTAGTACCCATAACTATCCGTCTTTGTGAACGATTTAAGTTGTTTTAATTATCAACGAGAATCGGGCAAAAAGGCGGGTCGTTACATGTGGTATCATAGCTTTGGTTTATACAAAGCTATGGGGTACGACATTTTTGAACAAAAGATAGGACTCATCAGAGTTATAATATCTCATTAGAGATAGGGTTAGGAATACCCTAGAATGATATTTGGAGTATTATGATTGAGAGAGCGTATTCTAAAAATATTAATTAGTTTGAAATATAAAATTATTTTGAAATATAATTTATACTAAGGGTTTTAAGTATTCTATTGGACGTCGAGATTGGACTATCGAGTATGTAAGGATTTTGAATATACGCTTGATCAACGTATATGCGAAATCCAATATATACTAGATAGATATAGAATCACATTCTAGTCGCTTGAAAATATCTGGGGATGATCGTGACATACTGGTATTTATTTTCGAGTTTCGAAAGTAGGACGATTATTTAATTCCGATAGAAACGTCGAGATAATATTTAAGACCGCTAGACTAAAATGTTTGAAAAGATTGGACAAATTTTTGTTAAATTAATATGAATTGGAAAAGATAAGCGAAATTTAAATGAAATACATCCTCAATGTTTGTAATGTATAAATTCAGTTTGCAAATGAATTAGGAAATAATTTGAATAATAATGTATGTTTTGAGTATAATTCTACCCCTTCGCCGGTTGTTGTGTTTTTCCCGTGACTTGCCGACATCCTTTGCTTATCATGTCTCTGATCCATTTATGCTTGAATTTTTTATTCGTCCAATCATATCTCTAAACCCTTCCTTGTGTCTGGAATCGATCAATCTATGGATAGGTTGGATTTTTTTTAAAAGAAATATTTATAGGAGCATTAGATTCCCAATATTTTGAAATTGGTTTCTAATGTTTTAGAATTAATGGTTAGAAACAAAAATAGTTGAAAATGTATATACTAGATCAGAGTAGCGTAGTGAAAGTGCAAAGATATTTTTGTTCAAATAAGATTATTTTAAAGGATTTTCCGACTATATGAATAGTGTAACTTTTCTTTTCAAATGAGATTTAAATATTCGGTACCTAAATGGATAAAAATCCTATATTATTTTGTGTAAAGAATTTTGGAAATGGAATTTGAAAAGGGAAAATTATTGACCTTATGAATCTTTTGAAAGAAAAAAAATATCTTATGTAAAACTGTGGAAATCTTATATCAGGACATTTCAAAATGATTTGAAAATTATAAAGCTTGATATGGTTTATAAAGCCTATGATGTTGATACTTACATATGTATAATAGCCGATTGAAGTTAAAATAAAGTGATAAAATTTGATTCCTTATTATCAAATGAAATTGATTTTTCCAATTATTTGGAATGTGATAATGGATTTTAAAGTGATTTATAAACGTGGAATGTTCGACGACTTGAAATCCCGATATTTTGAATGTTTGAAAAACAAAATAATTTGTGATTTGGATATTACTATTGTGAAATAGTTGATAACTCTGGGATATGAAATGAAGTAATTTGTTACTGAGATTCGAGTAACCCATGACTAAAGAAAGGTATGATGTAAACCCTTGATGATGGTCTGCTCTGGAGTCCGAAGAGACATCATTTATTTATATTGATACATGCGTAGGCTGTGCCTAGTGGCCTTGTCATTGGGAGAAACCTCTCGACTTGGGACATAAATGTTGTTATATTATTTTAACATGAAATATTTGAAATTTTCTAAATGATTTTGGTTTTAAAATTTCAAAGCAAGTATGATTCGATATGAAACAAAAATTATAGGATTTCAAGCGATTTGAAAATAAAACTGGGACATTAAGTCGAAGAAATTATTTCATGCTTTGATTTTCAAGTTTAAAAATCCTATTGCTTATCTTGTTTAAATTTAAATTTGATATTAGTAAGTATTAGTTGTATAATTTTAACAATCTCTCCTTTTTGAGGACGAAAAGCCTTATGGGGGGAAGATTGTAACGAACCAGAATTTTCGACATTTAAAATTTTTAGAGTTAATTTAATTAAGTGTTGAAAATTTGTACTTGATTATTCATTTAGAATTTGAATTCTGGTCTGTTTAATCTTGGTTTTGAATTAATTTTTTTATAAGGTGATTTTTTTTAAAAAATTAGTTCATACAAGTTTTGAGTTATGTATTTAAACATTGGTTTTATGCGAGAAATTGGTTTCATTATTTATACAATGGCTGTCGTAAGTATGAAAATGATTGAACGAGTTTTGGAAAAATATATTATTCTGGGAAAAGAATGATAACATGGATTTGAATTGAAGTTAAGGAAAATTAAATTTATTCTTAAGAAGATTTGGACGATTTATAATTTAAATTGTTATATAACTTGAATTGAACGTATTACGTAGAGACCATTCGAGATATCATTTTAAATTTCAAAAGGCTATAACTTGAATATTTTAAATCGATTTGACGCGAAACGATTAGTTTTTGAATAGAAAGAAATTTTTAAATTTCAGTGTATGTTTTTCAAGATATGTTTAAAACAAATTTGGAAAAAGGTCGTCATACATGCAGTTTGGCGATCGTCAAGGAAAATCGAATAAATTGAGTTTATCAAAATTAATAAAATTTGGGAGAATTATTATAAATTTTATTTTTATTATTTAAAAGCGGTTATAGCTAAAAATATTTGAATTTCGAATAATTTCGAATCCATTTGATTTAAATAGCTATTTTATAGCATTTTGGTAACGCTGTTAAATGTGACTATAACGATTCTGTGAAAACAATCAATTTACATAGTTATAAACTGTACGCTATTGTTTTAAACTATAAAAATGGTTTTGTAAATATTTTGGAAGATTTTAAGAACATAAGTTATTTCGTATGGAGTTTATTTAAATATTCGGATTTAAGTAAATTATGGGAAGTTGGAAATTTGAAAGAAAGGAGTTGAATAGAGTTAGTATTTGAATATGCGGTATGAGAATTCCATTAGTGGGCGAGTACTATTCGAGAAATTTTAAATTGTTATAGCAATATAATATTCATCGAATTTTTGAAAATCGATATCCTATATAAGTCGATTTAACTTTAATTAAAGTTATGTTTAATATCAACTATTTTGTATTGTCATAAATGAAATTTTAATCCAAATAATAATTTGGTAAATTTGAAGAATAAAGGGAAAGGTGACGAAGAATTATGTTTTGGAATGTAAGGTTGGTAAAATGAATCTGGATTTCAAAGAAGAATAAAGATGGTAACATGTTTACGGGATTTGGAATAAATCCAACCCAGTGCGTAAATAATTCTATAACTATTTGGAAGGGAATTTGAATTGAAAATTTTATGTAGTCCGTAGCTATGATTTTTGAAGAGAGCTTATTAATTGGAAAGACCGGGATCAGATATAAGTCCGAGAATCATTCGAAGAAATAATACAACGTTGTAAAGCAATTCAAGTTTTGGAAACGATGGATGAAGACCGAGAATCTTTGGATTATTTAGATCGACTGCTGACATCTCGAATCGGGCCTACACCCGATACGAGGTTATAAGTGGCATGAGATTCGAATATATTTGGAGATTTTCGGATTATTGTCTGTTCTGACCCAGAATGGCTTTGTATGGATTGTGTGTCTGACATTAAAATTGACTGCGTAGCACTGAATTCAGTTAATAATATCAGATTTGCGGCAAAAAATTATTCTCGTCTATAAGACATGAACTTAAAGGTTGTGTATTGATAGAAATCAGTGACATGTTGTGAATTGACAATGTGGCATACTCGAGTTATGAAATGAGCTTGTGATGATCAAAGCATAGCTTATTGAAGCGTAGCTTTGTGTATATCGTAACCTTGACGAACCTCACACCCTGGGTTGATGGTAAACTGGCGGATAGGCTGTATACATATATATAATCTTTATTCTACTCGAAAGCTTCGGCGGTAGATCTACCTGCGAAACCTGAGGAAATAAAGCATATATGTTGTCCGAATTCGGATGAAAACCGGGATATATACTTCGCGCTCTGTATTCGCTGTCCGAGTCTAAATGTTAACCAGGAGATACTTAGCATGTGGCCTCGATTAATCTTTCGTGCCAGGAATCATCATGTTGGAAAACTGATAGCCAACATGAGCCTTTCGCTTTATTTGTAAACTATGTATGTGGGCATAGTTACTATGCATGCTAAGATTAATATATTTATTTGTGAAATGGTTTTCAACACTATGCACTAATATAGTATTAAAGAGGATTTTGCGTATTAAAGCATTATTGGTTATCATAAGAGAAAACTCGCCCATCTGGTGTGTGCTTACATTGTGTGTTGTTGGAAGAGCTTATGATAGCATTCATTTTTTTTCCAAAGTCCTATGAACGGGAATTCACATAGAGTAAACTCGTTTCGCGTTAGCGGCATGGTCCGGTGAATTTTCCTAAAACCCTAAATAATTATGGTTTTGTGTTCTCACACCAATCTCATGACTAACCTGGAGTTTATTGTTCTCACACCTAAACTCTAGGTGCCCATATTTTTGCATGGGCAACTAGTAGTTTAGTTTGAAGGTTTAGTCTTCAGAGCTGGATTCAGAATTTGGAGCTAGAGTTTGTTTTGGTTTTTCTTCTTCCGCTGTGAGCATTTTGTTTCCACTGAGATATGTTGTACTCTGATCCCTTACAACTCTGATGTAAAGTTTTGTAATGAAATGAAAAGTTTTGTTATTTGTGTTTAAATATGTTAGTACCCATAATCATCCGTCCTTGTAAATGATTTAAGTTGGTTTAATTACCGATGAGAATCAGGCAAAAAGGTGGGTCGTTACAGGGTGCATGCTTTAGGAAAGAATATACGTTAATTATAGTATTAACGTATAAGTTGTTAAAACCGTGTACTTTGTATTTTTATGAAGTACAAAGTATTGGGAAATAACATACACTTTATTTCTAGAGTACTTTTTATAAATCAACAGAATTTCGTAAAATATAGTGGAGCTGGTGAAATGATATGTTTTATAAAGAAATAAATCAGTTTTGAATAAAATCACTATCAGTGCCATTTCCAAATCTAGATGCTCTTCCGACAACTATCGGAATTTCAGTTCGGTTCTGCTGAATAGTTGAAATATCACAAGTACAATAATTGAAGTATTCATGGCTCCGCCTCATATCTTTCGATTTTGGGAATTGGTCCCGATACTTCTAAATATTTTTGTTTTTAAAGATTTCTAACCACTAAAGGCTTCTGCCTCGACCTTTTTAGATAGGCCAAAGGAGTGTTTTCTATAAAAAAAACTATTTTTCTATATATATGTATATACCTATGAGAGATTCTAGGTGGGTATTCCAAAAGGAATGAGGGTGGAATGCCTCTATATCTTTCGTTGGCACAGAAGGAGGCTTCCTACCCCAGCCTATGCTTCCGAAGGCTTAGAAATCCATGAAGTCATTGCTTCCGCATACATGCCTTTTTAAAATCGTTTTCTAAAATTATTTCTTAAATACAAAATGTAAGAAATTAAACAAGCACAAGGAACACGCAACAATTTTATAGTGGTTTGGCCAAATCTAAGCCTACATCCACTTATAATCTCTATATATATATATATTGTCGATTATAGGCTACAATTATTTTATTTGAAATAAAGTAGAGAAAGAAGATGAATTATACACAAAATTCCTGTGTATCAGTGATGTATTCGGCCTCCCTTGAATCAATAACCTTACTTCTTAAGAGTAAAAATGATTCAGCCCAAAAAGTCCTTTCTCTAGCCTTCAAAACATTTATTTATAGCTGATCGTCCGATCGGCTCGACCTGCCACGTGGCGGCTATCTCGGGTTGGGTTGGCCACGTGTCAAGCAATGTTGATAATCAAGGATAGGCGGCAAGGGCTAGTTTTCACGTGAGACATAGTCCTCCTCGTATCGCATAACACACATGTTATTCGATTCGGATTTTAAGGAGATAGAGTAGGCCAGAATTGACCAAGTTTGCAGCTTTTGGAAGTCTTCAGATTTCGAATCAGTGTGGGTCGGCTCGGTATGACCGACCCGAGACACTTTGACCCGAAATATCCTTGAAAATCTTGAAGAGTCACCCGACCCGAGGGATGTATCGACCCGAACTGGGCTTTGATCCAAAGCTTACTGTTGAGAATTTAGGTCGAGCCAACACGGTTCAATCTGAAATGCTGGTCGAACCGATAATCCAAGTAGGTGATATCCAAACTTCCAAGAGTTTAACCACTTTACTCAATAGAGACCTGAGTTCTGACGGCCTTAGAAAAAGGCACGTCAACATATATCATTGCAGGAGTTGAAGTTTATTATAGCCAACATTGTCGGGTCCAATGTAATGAATGTGTTCTTTACTTTCCCTTGAAATGTTATGTATTAGTTGTTTCCAATGTAAAATCATTGCATTTGTGTGGAGAATGATGGGAGGGTCCCAGGGGTAGGGAAATTGACACTTACCAGTAAATAAAATCATGATTAATGAATGTGAATTCGTTGCTTCGCGCAGTATAGAAGGATTAGGAAAGAAACCTTTGATTTTGTGTTAGTGATGAGGTACTCTATGAAGACCTAGAGGGAACAAAAGGGAATTGGTTTCGTATAGATGGCTTATGATGCCATGAAATACCGGAAGGGAACCAACAATAAACTGAAGGTTTAGCTTCGTTACCTAACAAAATAGTTCTTTGTGAAAGCACAAATGGGGGTATAATTGGGAAGGGAATCCATTGTAGGTTGTATGATAAATGTTGAAGTCATGGTTGTATGTTTATCTGTATTATTTCATTGTGATAATTAAACTAACTATTAAAGTGCAGAGCATGCATGATTTTATGCTTTCGTAGGGGATATCAACGGTAGGGAAACCCGTTCTGCTATGTGGCTGGTCTTGTTACATATCAATGGTGTCGAGTTATAAGTTATTATTCATACCAGTCTTTTTGACCGACCCATAGTTTATGTTTTTTTCCTTAAACTCTCGGGTGCTCTATTAAGTAAACTGAGGGTTAGGGTATTTCAGGCATCGTCTATGAATACGCTACCAGAGACATGTAGAACACAATAGTTATTTAGGAGTTTCGTTGTGTTTTGTTTTGACTAGTTATTGTATTCGACGTATCATATGTGTCAGCATGTTTTACGAATACCATTATTTATACTTTGATCACCCAAGGGGGCATCTTCATATGTCGCTCTCAGCTGTACGAAGGGTTGTACGAACAATTTATTTATAAATGAATGTTTTGTGAAATTTTTCATATTTTCATGTTATTTGATATTGAGATTGATTAACATTAGGTTTTCTAACACCAAAAGTTGAAACTAGATATGATTGTAACATCTGTAGCGTTCAACTTCTGGCCTTAGAGAATAAGGTGTTACAATTTGGCATCAGAGCATAGGTTTATGCAAACTTAAATAACTTTTCTCAATAAGTATTTTTCTAACTAAAACCCAAAAAAAGTAGGAAAAATACTAATGGATTGGGATGATGAATTTATAACGTATTTGTGTTCCATTATATACATATGTATGTACCCCACAGTCTTAGGGTTACCATTCGGTATCTTACAGAAGTTTATTTATAGAGAGTAAGTAAGATATGGAGAGGAAGAGTACAAGGATGAATATTGGTAATGGAAGCACCAAAAATAATGGAAATGCTAAACCTGATGCTAGGGGAGGTCAAGACCGAAGGGCAAATGAGAATTAAGGTGCTGCTACACTACCGGCAAATTTTGGGAACTTGTTCAAGACGTTTATTCAGATGTTGCAAGATGGAGTTGCTGCTGGTCCCAGAGTAGTAAATCCCAGAGCGCAAAATGGAAACAACTATGCGAAATTTAGTTAGGATTACATTAGCTTAGGAGGAAGATAATTTCTTAGAACCGTAGATCCTACTGTTGTGGATACCTGGTTTCTACATTGCGAAAGAATCTTTGGAGACTTGAGATTGATGGATGAATAGAAGAGGAGGATGGCTTCAAGGAAACTACAGGATAATATTTTGCACTAGTGGAACGGAGTTACGGTAAGGACATCGGAGGAAGGAATCACTTGGGAATACCTTCGAAGGATGCTTAGGGAAAGGTTTGTTTCAAAAGCGACTCAATCTATGATGATGAGGAAGTTTGATGAATTGAAGCAAGGAGATATGTCGGTTGTGTATATGCTGCTAAGTTTGATAAATAATCTCGTTGTGCATGTGGATCGATAGATACTGTTATCTTGTGGAATGAGAAGTTTATAAGAGGGCTTCAGTTTGGTATCATGCAGGAAACAATGCCACACTTGTGAGACCCCAGCGATGTTGATATCGAAATGGATAACCAAAATGAAAAGGTATTCAGAGAAGTTGAGAAGCCCATGGAAGCCAAAACTTAAATGGAAAGAAAAGGAGATTCTTTAAAGGGAAGACACCTCAAGAAGGTGGAAAGACGAGGAAGAACAAAGCGGAAGTGGTGCGCTTTAAGTTCCATCAAAAAAGGCCATTGCTCCACTAAATGCTAGGACAAAGACACCATATCCAGGATCACTATTGGAAGGTAGAGCATTAGGTGCTTCAGTTGTAATCAGCTTAGGCAGTATGAGAAGAAGTATTCGGAAGCAGCGAAGAGAAAAGTGCTTGCTATGAAGCCTTCAACCTCAGAATCTACTACTGCTGAGAAAAGGAAAACAGTCTTGGAGGGTACATTTTTGTTTCATAACATGCATGTTAAAGCTTTGTTTGATACTTGTGTATCCCATTCATTTATAGTTAGATGTCTAGTGGATAAGTTATCTTTAGAACCATCATATCTTACCACATCCTTTAAAGAAGTTTTTTTATTGAAGGTTATGTAACACTTAGGATGAGATGTAATAACTTAGAAATTCATTTCCTAAGTTATGTTTTTATTTGTAGCTTGTATGTGTTCGATTTTAATGGTTTTAGAATTATCTTAGGATGGATTTTTTAAGTCAATATTATGCTAGAAACTTTTGTCAAAGTAGGGAAGTGTCATCGAAACTTTCTTAAAGTGATGAATAGGTTGTGTTCCTAGTAGAAAAGGAGGTGCCGAAAATGTTTCCATTGTTAAGTGTCACTACAAGAAAAAGTAGAATAGACATCACAGTTTTAACATCGTCGTAAATTCAGCCGATGTCAAAACATATTTTTAACATGGCTAATTTTAAAAGTGATGTTGGTTTCTCAGACATTGATTTATTGAACGACTGATGTCTTAAATACACTTTTAAAAAGTTGAACTTATAGGCCATACCAAATATCTTGGCTATTACATCACTTATTAAAATAGCTGTTGTCTATTACATCACTTGTTAAATGTATTATTGTTAATGATTACTAATTAGTAAATTATAGTTAATATTTATTAATTATATATTTTATAGTTAATATCTTTTAGTAATTATAGTTAATATTTATTAATTATATTATAATTAGTAAATTATAGTTAATATTTTTTAGTAATTATAGTTAATATTTATTAACTATAATTATTATTTATTAATTACATTATAATTAGTAAATTATAGTTAATTTTTTTAGTAATTACAGTTAATATTATAATTAGTAAATTATAGTTAATATTTTTTAGTAAATATAGTTAATATTTATTAATTATAGTTAATCTTATTAATTATATTATAATTAGTAAATTATAGTTGATATTTTTTAGTAATTATCATTAATATTTATTAAATATAGTTTATATTTATTAATTATATTATAATTAGTAAATTATAGTTAATGTTTTTTAGTAATTGTAGTTAATATTTATTAATTATAGTTAATATTATAATTAGTAAATTATAGTTAATATTTTTTGGTGAATATAGTTAATACTTATTAATTATAGTTAATATTATAATTAGTAAATTATAGTTAATAGTTTTTAGTAATTATAGTTAATATTTATTAATTATGTTTTATAGTAAAGTTATATCTATCATTAATAAATAAATTGAAATGTGCTTTAACATCAGTTTCTATGCATCATTTACATCAGCTTCATGCGTGATGTTAAAGGTCTCATAATTTTCTTTCCTTGCCAATCCGCGCCACCATTATTTCCTATAACTGGTCGTTGATCTACTAATCCGCAACCCTCAAAACCCTCCAATCGGCCTCTTCCACATCATCAGCAATTTCCCTCCTCACGCTTCACACTCCCCTTCGCGTTTTATTTCTCAACAGACCAAATCCCTTTCCTCCTGATACCCAAATCGAGATTCATCCCTCAAAAATTTCCAAATCGAAATACCGCCAACAATCACCACCACCGCTCCTCCAAATCATCGCAACCACCATCGCATGTTGTCAAACCCAACCGAATCTCTTGTCAGACCGATAGGTTTTCTTATTGTTGCTTGATTGAAATAAATTACTTTTCTGAAGCGTATTAAAAAAAAGCCATGTTCTTCGATGATTCTTCTTGTATGTAATTATCGGGGTTGGTTTTTTCATCCTACCATCGATAGCATAGGCAGATTGCCTGCTCCACTAAAGCCATTCCTCTTCGGAGTAGGTAAACTTTACAATTTTTATTGAGTTGCAATTTCAATTATTTTTTCCCTTGTATTGATGACAGTGATAATATGTAATATTTACTTGCCTAAGTCATATTTCATTGTAATCTATTGGCGCATTGAGTTTTCGAATTGGTTGGTTAATTTATCAGCAGAAGTTATACATAACTCACATATTTCCTCATACTACTGTGAAACATCTGTAAGTATGTATCCCTTTGACTTCTTGCTGCTATTTATTGGTTATTGGTTTGAATCATTGAACACATTTGATAACTAGTGGATACAACAGTTTACTAATTTATTGACAAGTGCAACCCATGTTTGATATGCACTTTTAATAGGTTCATTGATAAACTTAAGGAGGATTTTGAAGGCGAGGGAGTTAAAGAACAGCTTTAGCTCCTTTGCAATATAAATGCTCTTTCTTTGCTTCACAAGCATCTAGGTGATTTTCTATCAACGAGTTGCCTCACGCCTAAACAATGTGCTTTCTACATTGCTTTCTTGTTAACATTCATCTTCCAGTTCTTGCTCACATCAGTTTGCACTTTGAATCAAGTGGTCGAACATAACAAAATCTACTGTGACCTAAACATGATATGAAAACATGGAATGTGTTGAATATAATAGTACTTGTACGTGAGTGGATTTGACATAATCTCATGATTGTTCAGATGGAAATGCACATAGATGTTTCAATTCCTTTGCACATATTTATCAACCGAAGCACATAGGAATGTTTCTAAGCTTTGTTTATTTTTGTGAATAGTTTCGGCCTAATGCCGTTGCGCTAGTGGATGCGTTCAACATGTCTAGATATTAGTATATCGACTTTACAATGATTGACAACATGGAGTTTGTGTTTGATGCATGGTTGCAAAGCGAATGAGGCAAACAAAAATGAGCAGCATGAAGGAAAATATGACTGCTCAGGCAGTGATCTATTGGGATGCAGTGTTGCCTTTAAGAATCAGGTAAGTAATATCCTTAAAGAAGGACATGTTTCTAGTATTGATGCCTTACTATTAAAGGCATTTTAGTTGTGTAACTAATCGTGATGAACTCATATCGGATACCAGGAACCATGTCATACCAGTTGCTACAAAAATGATAATGTTGGAGATGTCCCTCTGGACTCTATTAATGCTATGACACAGTCTGTTGTTACAAGTGTGATTCATTCCAGTATGGTAGGTTGTGATGCCAAGAGAGTTAAAACTGAACCGAGGAATTACCTATTTACTTATGCATTATATTTCATTCCACATCAATTTTTATGTTTTAAATGAGATGTTATGAATTTTAAAATGCAACACATTATCTTAAGACAATTTATATAATGCAATCTTGCTTGCTTTCCTTTTGTATATAAGTGGGATGTGACAATGCCATCAAAGTTTGATTTGGCACAATGCCATCAAAGTTTGATTTGGCACAATGCATATGTTCAGCTTCCTCAAAATATTGAGCTGCTGGTTGCATCGGTGACACAGGTAGATGAACCTGATAGCATTTATGGAATTGTTCAATCACACAAGGTACTTACATGTTGGCAAACTAGTTATTTGTTTACACATTTTGTTTCTCTCAACCAGTTAGTTATAATCAAGGGCAGACCAATTATTTTCTCAATGAAATTATGATGTGGGAAAAAAGACGATGTAGTTTAGTTATAACTTTTCTTGATGAAGTGATAAAGAAAATATACAGAATTCTTGTAAAAAAGACGACGCAATTAGTTATGAGTCGTTAAGCGCTTACCTATTATGCTAGTATGACATATACACAATTTGAAGTTGTTTGTTATCCTTCTTTAACTACCGCATGTTATTGATCACGAATTTAATTATCCAATTGTAATGTTGGTAATAACAGTGTCAGGTTCATTTCTTTTTAGCTTATAATGGTTTCTGCTTTATATGTTTGCTTCTACAGGCTGCATTTTTGGCTATGGTGCTAGAGTGATAAGTGTTGTAGCGAGGTGGCAATGTAACACTGATTGTGTAATGTATTGAATTTTGTATGAGAAATGTGAATGTAAAATAGTTGGAGTCATAAATTTGTGCTATTTCATAAGTTGAAATAAAAATACCGTTTGAATATTAAATTCTATGCAATAGTATTTCATTTAATAAATATTTATTTCTGTATATGAGTAGAGAAAACAACATAAACAAGCCATCATATACATCAGTATAAAAGGCATCATAGACATCGGTCAAAAGCTGATATGTTAAAATACTTATTGCAACAGTTAATCAATTATTTTATGATGACTTAATGCTGCTTCGACATCGTTTTTTAACTAATGTAAAGAAATTGGCACTTTAGACATCACCGCCATCAACATCGCTCCCGAAAAATGGAGACATAATTTTTTAGCCATGTTTATGTGAAGTTTTCTTGTAGTGTGTTTCGGAGTTGGAGGAAGTGGTAAGTTATGTTCCTGTCGTAAAGGAATTTGTCGATGTCTTTGAACCAGTGAAGGGTTTTCCACGAAAGAGGGTTATTGAGTTCCGCATTGATTTAGTACCAGGAGCAAAGCCAGTGAGTCGGTCGCCTAGCCGAATGACCCCTACAAAAATGAAGGAATTGAAGAAACAGCTTGTTGATTTAAAAAAAGGAACTTTATACGTCTAAGTAGCTCGCCTTGGGGAGCTGCTGTCGTGTTTCTGAAGAAGCATGATGGAACATTGAGAATGTGTATTGACTATCAGAAGCTAAACAAAAGAACAGTAAAGAATAAGAACCCTCTACCTCGCATTGATGATCTATTCAATTAGTTATGTGGAGAAAATGTGTTTTCTCGGTTGGACTTAGCTAACGACTTTCACCAACTGAGGATAATGGAAGATAGCATTCCATCGACAACCTTTCTTATGAGAAATGGATCGTATGAATGGATGGTTATGTCATTTGGATTAATAAATGCACCTGCATTCTTTATGGGTTTGGTTAACCAAGTATTTCGGGAGTACTAGATAAATTTGTATTAGTTTTCATTGATGTCATACTCTGAGGATGTGAAAGAGCATGAAACACCCCACACCCCTTAACATTACCCAAAATAGGATCCCATTAAGAAATATGAAGCAATATAGGTTTAAAGACATAAACACATCACAGAGACTAAGATTCACAAGGCATAAATAATTTAAACATAGTGGAAGAAGAAGACAATTTACATAAGTGACAAACCAATTTATTTTAGAAAAACCAATTGTCACAAAATACCATGTCTCATGAAGATAAAATCTCAGTCATAAAATAGCATCAGAGTACATAAATGACATCCCTCAAGTAGTCAATAGATAGTACAACCAAATCGTGGAAAAGGAATAACAAAGAGCAATACATTTGTCGCAAAGAAAATTCTCCAAGACATAATTAAATGAATAATCCGAACTATGCACTTCCTCCCTACGAGCCTAGGGGGAAGGAAAATGGGTCAGACTAAAGTATGGCGAGTTATAATAATTACTAGCACAATTGACAAGCAAAAGGGAAACAAATAAAACAATAGTTCTAGTGTCAAATAGGGTAAGTGTCAGTGTACACCTAAAGTGAACATATAAGATAACTATTCTCATTCAACTTCTACAAATTTCATAACATAATATAATTAGGAAGACTTTCATAATACTACCCATCGATCGACTACTTATAAACCATAAAGTGGTGACCTATGCCTACTATGGGCCTCAGGTTTATCCGGCCTGAGCCATCAGCAAGAGACAACATTAACCACAGGTGACACAATGTCTTATTTTCCCTCTTGGCTTAATGCACACACATTGACCTATCGGAACGAACCTGTACCCACCTCAATTTACACCATCTTACTACCACCCATAGCATGATGCGTGCCCTCGCCTCCTATATGTGATCATATTTGACGAAAAGGATATGTCGTATGGCATGGATCTCCAACAATAAATACTCGACCCAAAACCCCACTGATTTGACCCTTCATAAATTAACCACTGAATTTTAGGCTCGTAATTTATCCCTTTGTAAATAAATATGTTCATATTAAAGCCTAACGCCTAATCACAAAGCCACCACATAATTTTAGGCTCGTAACTTAGCACCTTTTAACTCAGTATGTTCATATTAAAACCTAACCATCTTTTCAACCATGTTTGTTTATTATGATTTCCAAATTATCATATTTAGGCTGTAACTTAATACCTTTTAAGTCAATATGTTCATATTAAATCCTAACGCCTAATCACAAGGATACCATAGAATTTTAGGCTCGTAACTAAAAACCTTTTAAATTAACATGCTCATATAAAGCCTAATTGTTCTTTCAAACATTCCCTGTCATATTTATTTTTGTAATTAAACTATGTTTTTTTATTTGTCATAAATTAAAAATGGAGAACTGTGAGAAATGGAAATTGCAACAAGGGTTTTCATCAGCCGCTCTTTCACTTCCCCTCTTTCTTTCTCAATTGACTCCGCCTTGCTTCTTCTCTAATTATCCCCTTCTTTTAACCCTTTCTTTCGCTATGCCTGTTTCTTATTTTCATCATCCTTGAACACTGTGCGACTTGTTTTTCAGATCTATCTCTTGAAACTCTTTCGACTCATTTCCCTTGGGCTATGATGAACTTCATGGTAATTTCTAGCACGCTTTCACATCCTAATCGTTTAACATCGCGACCAGATTTACTATTCCCAATACAAGACTGTATCTATAACTGATGTGGAATGTTTCTCTAGTTCATGTTTTCTTTCCAGGTTATGTTCTCTCTGTGTTTTTCTTACTGTCTTTTTGTGTCTCCCTAAGTTTTTTTGGGTTTGAATTTTTTTTGGTTCTTGGATCTGCTCTGCATGGTTGGTGTTTGAGGTAAGTAGTGAGTTTGCCCTGGTGATGTTCTATTTGATGTGTCTTTATTTTGGTTGTGTCAATGGCGCCTCTTTGGGCTCATCCACATGACGATTGCGTTGCCATGGTGGAGGCAGATGTCATGTTGTCGTTGTCTCCTCTTTCAAGCGACGCACAACTATTTTGTCAAGCCTGTTTTTTCATTTGGCCTCAGTTTTCTGAGGATGGAAAGCTTTCTATGGTTGTTCTTCCACTACTTCTTATGTCATTGTTTTGCTATTGTGTCCTTCTTAGCAACTTGCTTCGCTTAATTGTTGCTGCATGGAGTGTCTTTCGTTGTAGCTTGTTTGCTGGTAAAGGGCTTGTTGCTTGTTATGTTGTTGATGTGATCTATCATGTGAATCTGATTTTGCTTATTCATGAAGATATGAAGGATAAGGCCATTTTGTTGGTTGTTGTGTCTGTAGCTTATGCAATTCTGTAAATTATGACATGGTTGGGTCTTCTTAGCGCTTTTGTATACAAGTTGTGGTGTTAGTTTTCTCCCTACGTGGAGTAATTTATGTGATTGCCTTAGCAACAATGTATGTTTAGTTTCTCTGGATCTTCCTTAGAGACCTGTATCATATTGGGACACCCTGCTGGTGTTAGTTCAGCTGGCAACTCTAAAAACCGTTTGTAGTAAATAGATGATCTGTCTATCTCATTTCATACTTGTATTTATTATTTGTTATAATAAAAGTGTTACAGACCACTTTAAAAACCGATCGGTTTCGCAAAAAAAAAATATCATATTAATGCAAATATAACTTATATTTCATTTTTCTGCCGCAGTCTATACCGTAGACATTTTTACAAACTTATCAAGTTTGCATATTATCAGTCCAACGTTCACTTTTTATTATAGTTTTACAACATCTGTCCAATTAGCCCCAAATTATTCAATTATCCCAATTTAATCAAATTTCTCAAAAGTGCGCATAATAAAGCATATTAATTAGTCATAGGCAATTAGGCATATTAGCTATGCCTAAATCAGTCGTATATCACTACACATATATGCTAATTAAGCTGTGTTATTAGTCGTATCTAAAGCCGGTAGACACGGCAGAAAGCCGTATCAAAAAATGGTGTGTTAAATTTTTAGATACAGCTATAAACCGTATCTCACTAGAAATACCGTAGGGCTGGTAGCCGTATCTAAAGCTTACTCAGACACGGCCTTTGACTGTATCTATATATATGTGTGTGTACACATATATATACACATGCATATATATATATATATAAACAGAAACTAGCACATATTTTTCATAATACAGCATATATACCACATTTTATGCACAAGAATAACACAATATATATACATATACACACACACACATACTCAAAGCATTACAAGATTTTTCATAACACGAACACAATATACATACATGAAAACATATATATACAAGGAAACTGTCAAAGATTTTCATCATATTACGTATTAACAAAAAAAGGTAAAAACATATCAGCCTGATATAACTCCAGTCGAGGCCGGGAAGATTGAGCGTACGTGCTGATCATGCCAATGAAATCCATGTGTTTGCTGTAAATCAAAGCAGTACTATGAGAATAAGCTAGCTGATGACGATAAAGTTTTATAACAGCATATATATATATAAACAGTTTAAAACAAAGGCTTAAAAGGCTAACCTGATGATTGGCAGCAAAACTGAATCGTGATACCCAGTCTGAGTTCTAATAGCACAAAAGCACCAAAATCTACAGGAAAAAAGAAGTAATTTTATGCCTGATTGCACACAAAACTAGTCAACTAATTTCTACCCATGCGCCTAAAATTCAGATAAAAGTCAAGTCGAGACTTCATGTGATGGTTCGATCTAGAGCACTTGACTAGTCGAGCGCCATATTGTTAATAGTGAAGGGCATATCGTGTCTTTGTGTTCGTGTGTGCGTATTAGTCAATTGTATCTATATAACAAATTTATGATGCTACTGACATGATTTCATGAACTTGTAACCTAGAAACATACAAGCATCTCACATGCTTTGTGTTTTAACGTGACCTCCAACATCGTATATAGCCGATACACCTCCCCACTTTTTCTATTTTCTCCAGTATGACTGCATATAAATTCATTAATTCAAGTTACAAATACTTCACTGGACAGGGGATCGACATTGTAACTCACTAGCACACAGAAATGAGCTAAAATGGAACTTGTTTAATGACATATAGAAATGATATGTGGACTAAAATGTCTTCTGTTATTATGTAATGACCGAGTTTAACTCAAATTTGTGTAAAAAATGTCTTCTATGTTTAACTCAGTCAGTACATTGTAACAAGTCAAAAATAGCACTTTAAGGCCCATCCATGTGTTTGTGTAGTCAGTATATGTCTTAAAGATGAATGAAATGTCAATCGTTAAAAATGCAATGCATCGTCCATGTAAGATACTACGTAGAGATAAGTGTAAAATAATAAATACCTGCTCCAAAGTCTAAAGATATCGAATCATCATCTTCGAATGACACACATACTCGACTTTCTGATTAAGAATTTACTGGGCGGTCCACTAGGTGGATGCATATTAGCTCACGCGCAGGGTCAATAATCCATGCTTATTAGCTTTATACAAATGTCGAATGTCGCTTCACTTAACCTTTGGAAGAAGCTGGTTTCACTTGCAACTTTCAGTTTCTTTGAAGCAGACTATGTAGTGCAAGATAACTTACACTACAGTCTCTGCTACAAAGTGGGGGAAAGTTGCTAGTGAAAGCAGCTTTTTACTAAGGTTAAGTGCAGCAGCATCCGATATTTGGATAAAGCTAATAAGCATGGATACATGACCCTACGCGTGAGCTAAAATGCATCCACCTGGTGGATCGCCCATTAAAATATTAACCAGTAAGTCGAGTAATCATTCATCTACCGAAATTTTCAGCAAACCTGTTAATATATTTTCAGTAAACTTGTTATCTCTCAAAACAGAGTAGCAGTCATTACTACACTAATACACAATTACACTAAGACATACCAATTAAAATCGGTATGATTTGTAATAGTAATACATACCAATTAAAACCCTATTTAATATTGTACAGTAATACACTCAGACAACCCAATTTAATATAGTACTATTTAGGACATTGTTATGTTATTTTAAAGGAACCAACTACTAGTATAGCATCTCAATCATTAATCAAGGACAACTAATTTGTGTTTAGTTATTTTTATAAATTCATTCAGAAATCAAGATGAACGCCTAAATTTCAGACCTTATCATGTTCAAAAGCTCAACCCAACAAAGAATTACATGTTCATGTGCTCAAGTTTCCTACCTGGTTGAATTAGCTGAAGTTTCCTAATCTAACAAAGAACCAGTCTTTAATCAATAAAGTGAAATTACTTGTCACAGCACTATCGCACACATTCATACGATCAATTTTAGCATACTGGGGTACTAAGTTTTAAACAAATGGACTCCATATAGACGTAATAGATGTAGTAACTTCCACAATGATACGTCACATATAGCTAGGAAGGATTGAAAGAGTACTTTAGTAACAATAAAAAATTCAATGGATAATAGAGTGGTGGTAACATTAAGACATGTAGTAGAATGACATGACTTGCCAGCATGTTTGTAAATATGTAGATATAACGCACAAGCCAAAGGAAAAATTGGTAAATATCCTAAAACAGTTTAGCTCTTGAGCTTGAACCCATATTAGATGACATACACTAAGAGAACTGAGCTATTTTCCCTCGAATTCAGAGGAACACTAGGAGATGAGAATAATGTCTTTGATACAATTCAGCATAAAATATACAGTCAAAATAGCCAAACAACCAAACATGCAAATTCTACCTACAAACAAAACCCTATCTACAAACAAAATTCACACAAATACAATTCACATTAGCAAATTCATACAAATAAACTTAGATGCAAACAAAATTCACTACAAATATAAATCGATAAAAACAACACCTTGAATTGGAAATTCTACTGATTGATGATTGGCAATTGACAAAAGAAGCAAGATGGCAGGAATCCTGTGTTTAGGATGCAAGAGGAGGTGGTTCCAGAGAAAGGTGGAGGCACGTTTTGGTGACCAAAAAACCTAATTTGGGTTTTCGGTAACCATTGAAGTAAAACAAATGGAATGAGGAGCGGCCAAAATTTTAATTCCAAGTGCCCAAGGGGATGCACAATATGATACGCATTCGATTTGGCCTTAAGCCATATCAAATTTACCGATCCGAAGCATTCGCGATGAACGGTCAGATTTGGGGTGTTTGGGGTGGTGCAGATCGCAAACTGGTGTTTGATACAGATCTGAGCATTATCAAATTTGATACAGTTTTTAGATAAACTGTATATCCGCATCCTTCTATGCCAAATTCGCTGATATGGTGTAGTGTATGTATGTCTTTCAGGCATAACCACAATAAACTGTTAAAAAACGACGAAGAATGGGGGAAAGAGGACTGAGAATATAATTTACAATAATCTGAATATTAATTAAACAGGAACTGTAAGAAAACTACTTAAAGAAAAATTTACAGAAAACAAGAATGAACATAAATTGTAAATAAACTATAACTAAATGAACTATAAGAAAAACTACAATTATAACTACTATTATTCCCATTTAATTTAAACTTTAATTAAAAAAGCTAAATAATCATAAACCTCACCAGAAAGCTTTCCCTCATGGATCCGCAGAACCTCCCCTAGAAGGAAATAAAGTAGAAAATATTTATGTTTAATCTCAATCCCTAAATTTAAATTAAGGTGCCATGTCTCCAAAAAAAAGACTAGTCTAAAATTAAAAATTAGGGTGGTCTATCTCCAAAAGAAGACTAGCTTAGACGGGGAAGAGGTGTGTTGTGAGACAATAGGGAGGGGTTGAGGTTTATTTATAGGCGTAGAAAACTTAGATTTAGGTTTTAAACCTGAACTAACCATGTCCTTGGGTTAATCTGGATCAACCAAGTCAGCTAATAAGATCAAAACACATCATCCCTAAAAGCTTTGAATTAATCTCTTGTGTTCACTGCTTTTCGTGTCTGGTAAGTAAACGTGCTAGGCACTCTTGGGACGACCCAGTACCTAGCTTGGTCGACACATGGATAGACCCACTTATAGCCTCAGTCGACCTATGGGTTGACCTGATCACGCACTGGGTCTACTCAGGAAACATGTAATACTTTTTTTAATTTCTAGTTTGAATTTCAAATTTTGATTGACCATATCTCCTTTGTTTTAAGTCTGTTTTACGCAAATCAAAATGCATCTGAACCAAAAAATTGTAACAAACACGATGGTGCAATCCCCATTCCCAAATTCCCACAATTTTTTAAATTATTATTTAATTATTGTTCTTTAAAATTAGGATTGAAGGTAGGAGTATAGGATAAATGTTTTCGTACAAATTCATATAACCATCTGTTTATACATCATCCATTAACAAACATAGTGCTTATATTTTCTAATGCTTTTCATGTACTTATGCAATTGTGTCATGTATATGTCTCTAACTAATGCAAATGATTAGACGGGTTACCGATTCGGCTGATCTCCTCTTTATGCAATTATGCTTATGCCATGCATCCAAATGTATGCAAAAATTCCTAGTGATAACAGACAGTTCTACTTATGTGCTTCCACCATCATTCATATGCAACAATCATATGATAACACCAATTTTTATCATCTATAAAATAATATAAAATGCGTGCACATCCATATGCAAATGCAAGTGTCCTATTAGCTGATCATTAGTGACTAGTGTATGCATCCACTTGCATCCATTTGCAAACATCAAACATAACATGTTCCAACAACATGTTTCAATCATATCCTACCATCCATGGATTAAATCCTAATATTATAGATTGAAAGTAAGGCAAGGAAAGAACCTATTCAAAACTAATGATGGAAAAGGAAGATCGAAGCGTACAGCTAAAAAGAAAAGGATTAGAACACGCATCTTCTCCTTTGGTTCCCAAGTAGCCTCACTGTCATCATTTCCCCCATTAGACCTTTACAAGTCGAACTTACTTGTTCCTTAGCTTCTTGGTCTCAAAGTCTAGGATTCACATAGGCTTTCGTCAAATAGATGCCCCTCGCTCAAGCTCCACGTCCTCCAATGAACAAGGCTCTACTACTACTATTGAGTCATGTAAGCACTTTTGCAAGTGCGAAACATGAAATACGTCATGAACACCCGAAAGCCTCTCAAATAGCTAGACGTTATATGCCATCTGACCCCACACTCTTTGTGATCAGAAATGGTCGAACGAACAGTGGTGCTAACTTGCCTGCCTTCATCCTCCTCCTAATCAAATTAATCTCCTTAGAGGTCTCTCTAATCATATCTAGACCGAGAAGTAGTCTACTTATCGCCTCCCGCTAACATGAGGGAGATCTGAAGGTAGTCTATATAGAGCCTCGAAGGGTGCCATGCAAATGCTAGTCTAGAAACTTTTATTATATACAAACTCCATAAGGGGTAAATTATTCCTCTCATGTCCCTCCGAAATCCAAGATACACAACATAATTAGATCCTATAAAATCCGATTCACCCTCTTAGTCTGTCCATCAGTCTGAGGGTGATAAGATGTACTCAATCTGAGCTATGTCAGCCTCCTATAGACTCCTCCAAAACTCACTAGTGAAAATCATATCTCTTTCGCTTACAATACTTAGGGAACACCATGGAATTGGAATATCTCTCGCACATAGATAGAAGCTAACCACAAAGCCATCCTCAATATTTTAACTGGGATGAAATAAGATGTAACACCCCGTAAAATAAACATAATTTAAACATATGACAATATAATTTAAAATAAATAAGGAAAATCAATAATAAGCTAGTGGGCTAAAAAAATGAAATTTTGAGTAATTAGGAATTAGGCCATAAAAGTATTGTAGTCGTGTTCATGGCGAGATTCTGATCCATTTTCATATTTTATTTACTGAAAACAGAGTTCTTATTCGAAAGATGTTAATAAATCAAGTTGTGCATATATAATGTACAAAGTTTGAATTTCAAACAAATAAATATACAAACCTAGAATATATTAATTTGGATAAGCATGAAAAGAATATTCCTTTTAAATTCGAATGTGTATGTGTATATTTATACACAATGGGGACAAGAATAATTAATATAAGGTAACAAATCAATCAAAATAAATCAAGGAATTAATACAAAGTAACCTATATGAGACGTTATCCCATAGGCTCAACATAGGCTCGACCCCTCAAGGTGGATCAACCGCCCCTCTAGGAAGGGTATCGACCGCCCTCCAATAGGGGAGCCTAGTGAGGGTTGTTTTAAAGAGGGACTTATTTATTTTTTTCATCAAATGGACTACTTAGATTTAATTTATTAAATCTAATGGTCCATATACACGATGTCAACTATAAACAAGACCCCAAGCCCTCACTCAAAACCCTACAACCATTCTTCTCCACGCCTCCATGATAACTTTCTTCCATTTCTAATTCCAAAAAAGAAAAAGGTTTAGGTTCTTCTTCTATCTTCCTAACCTATTCTATATCTTCTATTCTAATCTAATATAGATTTAGATTTATTCTTGAATTAAGATTTATATGTATAAGATTTTAGTATGTGATTCATATATATATATGTGTGTGTGTGTGTGTGTGTGTATGTATGTATTTTTTTGAAATGTTGGAGCACGATTGTTTACGAAGGCCAAATCCAAAGCTTATTCTACTCAATTCTGTTGTTGTTCATTCTTACAGCACTATGAGTGAAATTCATTTAGGATGCTATTTTTTATTATTTGTTAGTTTAAAGTTAGATTATAGTTCCTAGGAAAATTTGAGTTATTACGAAAGAAAACAATGCAAAATCTCTCACAACTTCCATTTGCTTATTGTTTGTATGAAGAAATTGTCAATCTATTGTATATGTGGTTTTGGGTTATTGAGATAATAAAAGAGAAGCATGATTTGTGTTGTATAATTCTCTATATTTTTCGGATTTGTCATATTTTATTTCTATGTAATTTCATATGTATGGTTTTGTCCAAAAGGTTAAGATTTGGATGGAATTGTAAATTTGAATAAGGTTTAATCTCTATTTTTCTAAATAGAGTATTTAGACGTATTGTTTACAAGATGTCTAAGTATTAAAGTTTTTTTTGGCATAGCCGACCGGTTTTTTATAGTGTTCCGTAACACTTTTTTATTATGACTAATAATAAAATTACTATATAGTAGAGGTGACTGTAGTTAGCAGTCAGCTAGTTCGGTTTTTAAGGTGGACTGTCAACCACTTATGGAGTTTATAGTGTTCCGTCCATTCTACCTAATCAGGCTTAAGGCACTGGAGCTAGCTAATAAATTAGACTACAATACATTTCATACGTACTCCACACAGGGAGATGTAACATTACATGGAAAACATACTTCACAAGGAAGTACATTATAAACGAAAACAAAATGTAAATCGACAGAACACAAGGTACAACCAAAGCATAAAAGCAAAGGGTCTCCAGAGACATTTCATACTGGACACAACAAGCAGAACAGTGAATTTAACATGTATACAGCTGCAGAATATTGTTGAATGATTACATAGTTGCAAAAGATATTTCTTGAGCACCAGTTCCACCCAAAAGGTCACATCACCTATCGAGCTCCACTGTACACAACCTAGCATAACGTACTTGCCATGTGCAACATAGCTTCTCCTGAATTTCTACCATACCACCCATGCTAAGTGCCCATCAAGCTATGGAAAAAAGTTTGCTTAGTTAACCTCCATCGAAAAGACGAGCTACAGTCAGAGCCGAGGCTTCACATGTGTTGCCAATTTACAACCGAAGTTACCCCAACAAACATGGAAATGAACAGAAAGCAGATGAACAACAAGGTCATGGCAACAATGACATAACAGCCAACCCATTCAATAAACTGCTCGACCAAAATAGAGTACTCGCATCAATCACCCAATAGCAGTACATTGCAACAACATTACCATACGTGATATAGCAAAGGTCCGTGCTATGCATCGCGTATAGTGCCATCACATAATGGTGATGACCACACAGTACTTCTGCTAGAAAACCACACGAATAACCACAACGAAAGCAAGGTGCGAGCATCCCACAATATAACATAGAAACTGGAAAGGAGATCGAAGTGACAGTGCAAACAACCAAGAACCTCAACACCACAGAAGACGACCATCAAAATAAACTGAAAAACAAAGACACCAACAAGACGAACCTACCCAACAACCATTGAAGACCAAAATACCTGAATTGAACCATCACAGACTTTGTCGAAACGTGAACCAAAGAAGAAAATTGGAGTTGCTGCTCACTGAGTAGTCCCTACGTCAGAGCCAAAACGCCCTTCAAAAACAGCACCACCAGTTGAATATCTCACGCGAGGAAGAAGGTGCATGAAATGGCAAACACATCTGCTTTCAGTCGGGTTTACTGGTAGAGGAGCGCTGTTGAGATGAGGTGAAGAAAATGGAGAATCTGGATCTTAATTCTCTTGCATAGGAAAAAGCTTTTTATCTAAAATTAAGAACTGGAACACGAAGATAAGACCACACATGACAAAAATAGGGGAGAGAGGGAAGGGATTATGTGGATCGGGATGGAGAATTTTGAAGATGAAGGTGTGTGAAGAAATGGAAAAAATTCCCATATCGCCATTTACGGTCTTCAGACCATTTTTGAAGCTTTTGGTGTTTTTTTCTTATTGTATATGCATAAATAAGTTTGTAACTCATTCAAATTTAAACATACATAAAAGTGTATCTATTAAGAAAAGGATTGTATATATTAGATATGTGGCACTTTGTTTATCTTTTATTATTTATAAAATCAAGTCAAAACTAGGTTGCAAGTTCTGTGTTGCTATTATTGTTTTTCCATTTTGATTATTACATGTTAATATGTACGTTTATGCTATGATTGAGGGGAATATGGGAAATAATAACTTGTGCACCTTTAATTTTATATAGGGATTGATATTTCAAAATGTGGCTATGACGTTAATTGCATTCACTTAAATTTGTATGTGTATATATAATGTGTAAACAACATAATATTTATACATGTTAAGTGCACAATAAATACAATTAAATTAGGAATTTGAATTTTAATGTCCCAAAAGGAATTTTTATGTTTGTGTGTTAATGGTTTTAGATATATTAATGACACATAGACACGAGGTTAACCATTATTGTAGTAGAAGCCTGCTGGAACCGATCGGCATATCCGACATCCACAAGTAAGCTCGGTCAATGTGAGAGGTCTAAGTGCCATGGGTCATTATAGTTAGTACACTATGTACGAGGTTAGGCCCAACTAGAAGCCTACCCGGAACCGTTTGGCAAATCCAACATCTAGAAGTTGTTGGTCTAATGTGAGATGTCTAGTGTATATAAATATTTGTGTGTGAAGTAGGCCTGCCTTAGAGAAAAGTTATTAAGTGGCACCTTGATTTAGGTATTAAGTAGTTAGAACTTGGTCCACCCCTAAGGTTCACTCCCTGGTTTAGGATCCAAGTCATGGAACTCGCCCTTACAAAGGTCTTAAATGGTCACTGGGTCCGCCTTCCTCGTATAAGGTATTAAATGGTCTTAGTAGACAATAACGTGAGTAGGGTAGTTCTCATAGTAATGTCCGCTTCTTATCTAAGGGCTAATGAGGGCTGACCTAGGGACAAATTATATATAGGGCCTAAAGGAACCACTGTCTAAGGGAAGTACTAAGTGGCTAGGAGTTCACCCGTAGGGACAGCGAGATAGTAACAACCAAGGTTTTAAATCTCGGATATCGGTCGCGTTTCATCTCGAGGATTTTATAGACTCGGTCTCGTATCAGAGGAGATCTCGGACGAGATGAGCCTAACTCGGGAGTTCGTCTCGGATTTTCATCTTGGGTCTGAAAGTTCATATCGAAACAATCTCGGGGTACGTGATATGTTAAAAATGATATTTTAACAAAATGATTTTTGTGAATGCTATTAAAAACATAGTAACTTAAACTTAAAATGCAAAATAACTTTATTATTCTTTATTTTGCGAAAGATCATTCATACTCTAAATCGTAATATTCTTAAAACAGAAATATTGTTAGAAAGGTAACATTAAAAGGATCCAAAACATTAAAAAATTCAGCATAAATAGACCATAAAATACATAATTTCATAAGTAACATGTACATAAAAAAACAAATATGAAAATCATAAGCATTGTAAAACATATACAAACATACAATATAGTCATTAACATGCAAAATGTAAAATAACAAAAGATTGATATGGCTAGATTTGAGTTTTTTAATTATAGTTCTAGTTCAGACACAAATTTAAATTTTAACCAAAAAAACTAAGATCTTGGGCAATATTCCAGTATTTCGTCTCGGTCGATATATCGTTCAATATTGCAATATCTCGGGCGATATATTCGAAAGGAGATTTAGAGTGATATTTGCTGTTTCGTTTCGGAAGGAGCCCAAAACGAGATCTCAGAGGAGATCTCGGGCGATATTTGCAAGATTTGAAACAGTGGTAACAATAGTGTACAGCGAGAGGGTTCTCTTAAAATGAAGTTGAGTTCCTGATGCAAACCTGGTAGTAAGTGGCCATTACTATTACTCGACCTACAAGAGAAGTTATTTATGATGTTGACGCTAGAGACGAGGTCTTAATTTGCTAGGATCCTCCATAGGGTACTAAGTGACTGTAGGGATATTCACCTTTAATAAACTAATAAGTGGCCTTAAGTGACTAGGAATAGCCTGCCTTGTGGGGGTATTAAGTGACCTAAGGATGTCCGCCCTTAAAATTATCTTATGGGGTATTAAGTGACTACAAGCATGTCCGCCCTTAAGTTCACATATAGGCCTTAAGTGACTGTTAGGGTGTCCGCCTCATATGTTTAATTTTGCGTATGTTTGTTGTGTAAACATAACATGAAGAGTTTATATTGCCAAATGTAGGAAATTGTAACACCCCTTAATTTTAAAAGACACTATAATGATGAATTAAAGAATACTTAATTAAACATTGAGAATTTAGTAAAATGGACTGCGCCATTATGTTTATCTCAGAATTCTACTTAAGATAGGCTCCGAGTTTTGCGTAAAACGAACATCGTATAAAGAAGATATTAAGGTTTGAAGTTTATAAACATATAAGCCGCTGATATATATAAAATAAAATCCAGAGTTCAAATTAGTTCGAAATTTGAAGGCGGGAACCAACGCAGGAATCAGACCCGTTCGGGGTCGACCCCAGCCAAAGGGTGTCGACCCATGCGCCGACACCCACACAGGGGTGTCGAACCCATGTCGACACCCATGTTGACACCCCCAGATCCGAACCAGATTCATTCCTGCGTATGTGGACTTGTTTTCTGACCAAATTCGTGAACCCTAGGCTATACAAAGGACCTTAATTCCATTGTTTTTATTCATCTAAATCAATGGCGACAACGAGGTGCTTCCCCAACTCAGTTGGATCAAGCCTATTCTTCTTCAACAACAAGTTATTCAAATTCAAAGATCTGTGCTTCAGTCAGTTCCCTGTTCTTTAGATCCAATCACAGTGAGACTATGTTACTTTTAGATATAAACACCTAAAATGTAATCTTGACATGTTTATAAGTTTGGATCTAAGCCTATGCCTATTAGTAATCTGAAATCATAACAGATCTGCCATTAATTTTACATCTAATCCACTTTTTAGATCTCATCATGCCTGTTTATGATATCCCTACTAGTTAGTTTGCCTCACCATGTCACTATGCCTATTCTATAGAATGACAAATCTACCAACTTATGTCATTTTATTTACTATGCCTATTCTTGTTCTCTTCTTCCCCTTTTTATTTTTGCAGCCTGGTTACCTTCGAGCCTAGGCATACCGCTGAAATATGCAAATGCACGAAATTGGGAACGACTGGGAATGATTAATTTGGGGCATAATTCATATTGTAAACATGATTGGGAATTTTGGGCATAATTTGTACCTTTAACCAAAACTAGGGATTTGGGAGTATAATCTATATCTAAATCTTAATTTGGGCATAACTAGTATCATCAAATGGACAGGGATTTGGGGTATAATAAACATGAAAATTGGTTAGTAATTAAATGCCTAGATTTGCAGCAATTAGAAACTGTAACTGCGCTTAGGCACGAGGTTAGATTACACTTGTGGTAGAAGTCTGCCCGGAACCACCCGACATATCCAGCGATCATCAGGGGTGAATCTAATGTGAGGGGTTTAAGTGCACAAACATGTAACACTCTAAGACATGAGGTTAAGTCCGACTTGTGGATGACGTCTGCCCGAACCCAACCAGCATATCCAGCGTCTACAAGTTGTAGGCTTAATGTGGGAGGTCTAACACATTAATAACCATAAATGAATGAATGGTGATAAACTTGTAATACTTAATTGTTTGAATCCATAAGGATTACATGAACCAGTTAACTTAAGTATGGGTTAAGTAAACTTGCTTGAATCAGTGAAGGGGTTAAGTAAATCTTGGGGCGGTGGGCAATATTTATAAATATAGGCCTACAAACTTAACCTATTGGGGTTATGCAATCTTGTTAAACTAGTAGGCATAACCTCTTGAAATCCCAGTAGTGGGGATGCAATCCTAGGGGGAAGCTTGTATCAGCTGGTGTGTAGGACCCGTATCAGTCAATAACCTATATCGGTATCAAACGGAGAACCCCGAACTAGGTCGGGGTCAGGGCACGCTTACTGAGCTGGTTATAAGAGGTCACTTGGGAGAAAGGTGTCTAATAGCGTGTTTCATTGGGGTCATGTGCATGCATGGGTCCGCCTGCTTGGGAAAATAAGACACTGTAACATCAGTAGATATTGCTGTGCATCTTGGAAGTAACGCGGTTGCCACTTTAGGAAGTGATACATCCTACTGTGGGGCCAGCACGGGTATCTACGGGTTAGGGAGCCAATCGATTAGGGTAGTAATTAGGGTACATCTAGTCTCGCCTGTTTAGGAGCTAGTTATTATTGTTCGGGGTAACACCCGTCAGTTCTATTGGGCTACCTGTTATTATATGGAGTAAAACCTCTTGCTAGAGTACACCTAAGTCTACCATCTTGTACTTGTTGGGATCATCTTGTTCTGGTTATACTAGTATTGGTGCAGAGGGAAAAAAGTATTAAGAAGCGCAAAGCATGTTCTGTTTATCCTGTTTACCTTGTTATACTTTCCTTATGACACTGTTATCTCTCTCTCTACAACGTATATGCATGTTGTAAAGACCCGGGTTTCCGCGATCCTGGTTATCGACATAAACTCAATGTCGACTATCCAAGCATTGGAAATATCGGATAGTTAATGAAAGAAAAAAGAGGGTGAGAATAGATAAGATAGAAAATCAGAATAGAAGAAGGAGAAGAACATCATAACATCAGAGTAAACACGAATCTCACAGCGGAACGAATAAATATATTTCATAACATAAGTTTGAAATAAAACAGTATCTGTATACAATATCATTATTAGAGTATAACACTTACAACACAGCGGAAATAAAAATAGCTATATAATCCTGAAGCCTCCTGCCCCAGCTCTTCAAGTATCTGTAAAATCCCGACTACTTGACTGCTCGTTCAAAATTGGGCACCCAAGAGTTTAGGGAAAACAAAACAAAATAAACTCTGGGTCAATCATGTGACTGGTGTGAGTAAACTTAAATCATGTGTTTAACTTTTCAAAATCCTTTTGAAACAAAGGATAATCGTAAGACCGATCCATATATAAACACGGATGGTTTTTACCTTATGATAACCCAAAATATTTTTCTAAAATGATACTTGTCTGATATTATAATAATGTCTAGATCAAGTAAATAGAAATCTAGCATAACGCTTTAATCTCACATTCTACATATATAATATACAATCAAAACCACGGGCTCTTATTGGGTAATGGATTTCCAACTCTGACAAGGTATGGAACCACCTTCCGATTAGTGTACCCTAGAAGCGATACACTAGAGTTCAACAAGAACATTTTGTAACTCAGCCACACATGATCGGCCCTTCATTTCGCTTGAATGTTCCGAATATATTATCACCTTATGGTTGGTATACCAACATAACCGTTCCCGGGAGATACAGAATTGAAAGAAGTAACAAATATGAATATTCTCTAGATGGTGACAATATACCCTAATTGGGTGCGACGCACTTAGCCATGCCGCCTGCCCGATTTCTGTCATTTCCCAGTTGATGAGACTTGAGGTCACAACGTATCTTTTAACAGATCATTCTTTTAATTACTTTGAATGCCACATCGTCATACCCGTCAAATCACAAATTGATTTCCCAAAAAATACCACGGGTATAAGCTAAGAGAAAGGAATTCCTCCGCCAGCAACGTAAATACGTTTGAAACGATCAACTTATGCGATCTACCAGATATACTCTGTCAGACATTCGTCCATTCAGGTTGTCCTGGGACTGGACAACCCGAAGGCACTATTCTGTAAACAGGACATCCTTTGCATAACTCCGTCTTCAATTATCTTCATCATATTTGATCGCACCGCTAACGCCCATATAAAGTGGTTTTCAGATAATATATCTGATCCCGGTCTCTCCGTATTGACAACGGAAATGGTCAAAAACTTTGATAGTCGGTGAGTTAACTATCAAAGAAAAACATGTGTGCAAACAGCGATATTATTTCTAGATGGAAATTCCATCGATCAATCATCAATCAACATTTATTCATTTCCCCATTTCTCGTTTCCATATATTCATCAAATCCTTATTTTCTAATTTTAGAAAATATACGTTATTAACTTTGGAAAACATTTCCATTTATGATTCACACATCACTATCTTCTCACATATATCAGTCTCTAACTGTAAACTAGTAAGAGAACAACCCCCTATGTATTAACCTTGAAGGCCAAAACCAACATCAGATCGATACCCAGAAAGCCATTCAACTCAACTAATTTATAATTAGTTCTAATTTCAGTAATTCCATTTAAATTCCTAATTCAAACCCCAATATCCTTTATAATATTTTATTTGCAAAATATTTATTTTAAATCAATATCATGTTACACCCGTGTGCGAAGCATGGGTCTTATCCTTCCTAATGCAAAATTCTCTTTTTATAAAACTCTATTCATTTTCCAAATATTTCCTTTTCAATATCCTATTTATTTCATATAAATATTCCCCTTTTCAATATCCTATATATGAATTATTTATTTCATATAAATGTTTCCCTTTTCAATATAATATTTACTTCCTACAAATATTTCCTTTATAACATTCTATTTATTTCATATAAATATTTCCTTTTATAATATCATATTTATTTCATATAAATATTTCCTTTTTATAAATATTTCTATTTCGATATAACATTGAAAATTCCCTTCTTATATTCCAGTATTTCTTATGGTATTTAAAATATCAAATAACGATGATCAATATCATTCTAACACACATAATCAATAACAGATTATATATCACACCATATATCACAATATATGAAAACCGTAAAATAAATGTTGAGGAATCTAGTTGGATCCCTCCAACCTGTCTCCCTGCATTCACAGATGTTAAACAATATAATTAACATCAATTTAATTTCTATATGAAATATTCTGATAAACAGAATCAATATATAATTAACGATTTATATATATATATATATATATATATATATATATATATATATATATATATTGTCATCTATAATTTCAACCAATACATCAGCAATTCAACCAAATAATCAACACACAGCAATCAATCAACATTTATCAACACTAGATTATATTTATAAAAAATATAAACTGTACAGAGTTAGTGAGATTTACTCACATTGGACGGCCATTGTTAAATAACGATAACTATCGGTTGATTCAGACAGACAATTTATTTCGCTATAAATTGTAACGAGCTCCAATTCACTCCCAATCAGTTCCATTGTGTAGCTGCCGGCCATACGATCCCAACGGATCTGACCGTTCGAAATTCTGATACAATATGTATAAGTTATTACATTTACAAGTTTATACACTATTATAATTTAAAATAAACTTTTATTGATTTTAAATCGCGCCTTACTAATTTGAATTCGGCCCACTGCCACTCCCAATCCCGCTACCCCAGATTCATCTTCTACAAACGCAGACCCCTCCTCCTAGTAAATCAACCGGCCATCTTTGTTTCATTCGAGACCCACTCTCCAATCTCCCTCTCTACTTTATAAAAACTAAATCATACAACAACATCTTTCTCCTTATTAAAGTCTGTCCTCCTCTATACCCAAAATGATTAACTCGATTCCTCCATGTCCCCCAGGAAGAACAACTTCGTGTGGCCACCATACAGTAAAGCTTGCGAATATTTTCTTCATGGAAAACTAAATACAAATACTCACAGTTCCTCTCTACACGATCTCCTCACATCTATCACCCTAGGATCAAACTCAGACCAGCCTACATCATCTCAGGTTTCATTAAAAAAAAATCCTTGCATTCCCAATGAGGACCATGACAGATTTAAAATTCTACAAACCACTTAACAGTAATTAAATTGCCCTTAATCCACCATTGCATTAACCGTTAACCCTTTCAAGCCCGTTACCAACTTTCTTCCTTCTCAAGACATCGGCTTAAACTGCCATCGCCACTCCAATAGTTCCCAGGCGACCACCGTAATTCTGATGATCGGAACCCCTCCTTCCGATGCCAACAGGGGCACACTGCTTCAAGGAGGTCAACCCCTACTCCTTTCCATCTCCGTCCTGTCGTAGGTCAAGAAAACTCGTGCCCTAGCCCGTACTGTAGAATTTCGATCCTCAGGAAATTTGATCGAGCCTCTTATGGCTTACACCATCTCGATGCTTGTCTTGCTACGAGCTCATCCGTACCATCGGTTTTCCCTTTGGCTTCCTCTAGTCCAACCGACGCCAAACCCAAAGTCGGCTGTGGCACAGGCGTCGTGTTCCAAAGAGAAACGAGACCAACGATAAGGTCACAGGAAGAAAGGAACTCGATTAATTTTCCATTGATTTTTCTTCTTTGATTTCTTTCTCATGGTTTTAACATAAGTAGCGGCGGTTTCACCATTTGACCACTGAACGATGGAGAGAAGGTTTAGGGTAAGATATGATGATATTTATAGGAGTGGGAAAATATTTTTATTTTATTTTTAATTGATTTTTTTTATTCAATTATAATCAATCGTTATGTGTATTCATAGTTTAAAAATTCCTATGATTACATAACACATCCAAATTCAACGAAAATGGACATACAACTACAGTTCGACATTACAGACCCAACGAGTTTCGTCAAATTCCGACTCCGTTTGCTCACACAGCGTATTATTAACCGTCAAAATACTGATTGTTTTTCACATTAAAAATCCGTACGGCCACACACTGACTCCAAAAATCACAAAAAATGAAATCTAACAATAAATTAATATTCTGGATCCAACAAAATTAGTTTCGTCAAAAACGGAGGTTGTTTGCAAAAATGGCTATTTTTAAAGCTCTAAATAAACCAATTTAAATATAAATATATTTAAAAATAATTAAATTAAATATAAATAAATAACTATCATCGTATATATTCGCAATAGAATATCATACAACTCGAAAATAAATATATATGGGGTTATAACTTGATATTTCAAATCCGGGTCAAATCGAAATTCAATTAAAAATAGAAATCCGTTTATAAATCGTTATAAATTATAAAGGAATTCCATAGCGACTGTTTGAAAATTTGATTTGGACATAAATCAAAATCTACCTGATGTAATCTCGATTTTTCTCTTCCATTAGAAAAATATACTTCACCAGCTCCGAACGTTTCTTGTTTCACGGAAATCCGAATTAAACGGCTTATGTATATTCATTTAAAGTTCGAATCGCTAAATTACGAACTACCACGCCATTTCGAGCTCGATTATAATTATAATATAATTATACGTTTAATTGTCGTTTATATAATATATTCGTGAATATAATTTAACTCTAAACTGAATTATATATATTATAAATGATCCAATTCACACAATATTGTGAATTCCACTATTTCCGACTATTTCGGAAATTAAATATATTATTCTATTATTTATATTAATTAAATATTCAATATTATTTAATTCTGACGATTTAAATCTCTAAATCGCTATTTTAATAATTAAATAAATTAATTATTATACAGAAAAATACGGGTCATTACATTCTTCCCCCTTAAAATAATTTCATCCTCGAAATTGCTAAGGTATAAAACAAACCCTATTAACTGGGTTAAAATTTATTTGTTTACTTCTTTTAACTTCAGTTTCAACTAAACAAATAAATTTCAATTAAAATATTAATTCATTTCTATTAACAAAAATTTTCAAAAATTATGAAAATTTCCTAACACCTTAAATTCTCGAAAAATTTCGCCAGTACCTCCTTTGTACGACTCAATCGGTACAACTACAACTCGCCTCTCTGGCCTTCTCCAACCCAAAAGAAAATCAAACAGCCAAGCGGCTTGCTAATTCGGCTCATAAATCTCATACCCAACAGAAATATAAACTTTTACCTTTTTGTCGGGCATATCATTATATCCTTTGCATCTGTTATCAATTCAGCATGTATTAATATCATTCCAATCTAACTCCAATCAGTTTTATCCTCAACCATCATTTGCTTATCCAAGCCAAATTCCATTCTAAATCTCAAGTGTCATTCTTGATTCCAAACCCTTAACCCATCTACTAAATTCCATTCCAGATTATTCTTTGATCAATTCCAGATTTACTTAACTTAGTTCAAGTTAAATTCTAGTTTATTTATTTATTTTTACCATCTCATTCTATTTAACTTCACAAGTTAAATTTAAATTCCTGGGTTTTTATTTCAAATCAATTTGAAATCATAATAACAATTAAAAACCTTTGAATTTATGAATAACTTGTTTTCGTAAAACAATTTAAAAAACAAAATCTTTGATAGTAATCTGTCACTTAGAAACCCAAAATTGTACACCGATGATGCAACTATCATCATCGGAATCTATTTTCCAGCGATCTAAGTGAGTTCAATACTATATCACTTTTCAAAACCATTTCTAAACATTTCCATTTTGAAATATATTTCAAAATACCATTCACATTGCTTGTAAAACAATTCCAACTCTCCCAGGATTTTAAAATTCTCATATATTAATTCCTAATCCATTTTCAAACACCTTTCCAAATTCCCAAAGTTTTAAATTTCAATTTTGATTTATTTTCATATTTAATTCATTTCGTAACACTTATACGAATTTTATTTGGTTATATACATAACCGTTTCAATTAAAATTTTATCGATTCTAATAACAACCAACACATCTAATATACTATAATATTTATATTTTCTTTATATCAAAATATATTTTGGGTAAAATTATTTCATTTACCCTCTTTTCAAAACATACTGTGTCGGTCCATCGTATTCAAGTGTTGATAAACCCCTACTGATACAGTGGATCAAACTGATCGACCAGAACCCATAAACAACTCAACCAATAAATATCCATAATATAAAACGATTTTTATAAAATCTACAAATATGTTCACTCGTATATATACACTCAAACTCAATCTAGGGCATTACTAACCCCATCTCTACTGAGTCACGCTACAGAGCCAAGGTAATCACTTAACCGTCAGCTCTGATACCATGTAACGACCCGGGTTTCCACGATCCTGATTATCGACATAAACTCAATGTCGACTATCCAAGCATTGGAAATACCGGATAGTTAATGAAAGAAAATAAAGGGTGAGAATAGATAAGATAGAAAATTAGAATAGAAGAAGGAGAAGAACATCACAACATCAGAGTAAACATGAATCTCACAACGGAATGAATAAATATATTTCATAACATAACTTTGAAATAAAACAGTATCTGTATACAATATCATTATTAGAGTATAACACTTACAACACAACGGAAATAACAATAGCTATATAATCCTAAAGCCCCCTGCCCCATCTCTTCAAGTTTCTGTAAAATCCCGACTACTTGACTGCCCGTACAAAATTGGGCACCCAAAATTTTAGGGAAAACAAAACAAAATAAACTCCGGGTCAGTCATGTGACTAGTATGAGTAAACTTAAATCATTTGTTTAACTTTTCAAAATCCGTTTGAAACAAAGGATAATCATACGACCGATCCACACATAAACACGGATGGTTTTTACCTTATAATAACCCAAAATATTTTTCTAAAACGATACTTGTCTGATATTATAATAATGTCTAGATCAAGTAAATAGAAATCTAGCAGAACGCTTTCATCTCACGTTCTACATATATAATATACAATCAAAACCGCGGGCTCTTATTGGGTAATGGATTTCCAACTCTAACAAGGTATGGAACTACCTTCCGATCAGTGTACTCAAGAAGCGATACACTGGAGTTCAACAAGAACATCTTATAACACGACCACACATGACCGACCATTCATTTCGCTTGAATGTTCCGAATATATTATCACCTTATGGTTGGTATACCAACATAACTGTTTCCGGGAGATACAGAATTGAAAGAAGTAACAAATATGAATATTCTCTATATGGTGACAATATACCCTAATTAGGTGCGACCCACTTAACCATGCTGCCTGCCCGATTTTTGTCATTTCCCAGTTGATGAGGCTTGAGGTCACAACGTATCTTTTAATAGATCACTCTTTTAATTACTTTGAATGCCACATCGTCATACCCGTCAAATCACAAATTGATTTCCCCAAAAATACCACGGGTATTAGCTAAGAGAAACGAATTACTCCGCCACCAACGTAAAGACGTTTGAAACGACCAACTTACGTGATCTACCAGATATACCCTGTCAGACATTCGTCCATTCAGGTTGTCCTGGGACTGGACACCCTGAAGGCACTATTCTGTAAATAGGACAACCCTTGCATAACTCCATCTTCTATTATCTTAATCATATTTAATCGCACCGCTAACGCCCATACAGAGTGGTTTTCAGATAATATATCTGATCCCGGTCTCTCCGTATTGACAACGGAAATGGTCAAAAACTTCGATAGTCGGTGATTTAACTATCAAAGAAAAACATGTGTGCAAACAACAATATTATTTTCAGATGGAAATTCTATCGATCAATCATCAATCAACATTTATTCATTTCCCCATTTCTCGTTTCCATATACTCATCAAATCCTTATTTTCTAATTTTAGAAAATATACGTTATTAACTTTGGAAAACATTTCCATTTCTGATTCATGCATCACTATCTTCTCACATATATCAGTCTCTAACTGTAAACTAGTAAGAGAACAACCCCCTACGTATTAACCCTGAAGGCCCAAACCAACATCAGATCGATACCCATAAAGCCATTCAACTCAACTAATTTCCAGTCAGTTTAATTTCAGTAATTCCATTTAAATTCCTAATTCGAACCCCAATATCCTTTATAATATTTTATTTGCAAAATATTTATTTTAAATCAATATCATGTTACACCCATGTGCGAAGCACTGGTCTAAACCTTCCTAATGTAAAATTCTCTTTTTATAAAACTCTATTCATTTTCCAAATATTTCCTTTTCAATATCCTATTTATTTCATATAAATATTCCCCTTTTCAATATCCTATATATGAACTATTTATTTCATATAAATGTTTCCCTTTTCAATATCATATTTATTTCCTATAAATATTTCCTTTTTATAAATATTTCTATTTCGATATAACATTGAAAATTCCCTTCTTATATTCCAGTATTTCTTATGGTATTTAAAATACCAAATAACGATGATCAATATCATTCTAACACACATAATCAATAACAGATTATATATCACATCATATATCACAATATATGAAAACAGTAAAATAAATGTTGAGGAATCCAGTTGGATCCCTCCAACCTGTCTCCCTGCGTTCACAGATGTTAAACAATATGATTAACATCAATTTCATTTCTATATGAAATATTCTGATAAACAGAATCAATATATAATTAACGATTTATATATAAATAAATATGTATATATATTGTTATCTATAATTTCAACCCATACATCAGCAATTCAACCAAACAATCAACACACAGCAATCAATCATCATTTATCAACACTAGATTATATTTATAAAAAATATAAACTGTACAGAGTTAGTGAGATTTACTCACATTGGATGGCCATCGTTAAATAACGATAACTATCGGTTGATTCAGACAGACAATTTATTTTTCTATAAATTGTAACGAGCTCCAGTTCACTCCCAGTCAGTTCCATTGTGTAGCTGCCATCCATATGATCCCAACGGATCTGACCGTTCGAAATTATGATACAATATGTAGAAGTTATTACATTTACGAGTTTATACACTATTATAATTTAAAATAAACTTTTATTGATTTTAAATCCAGCCTTACTAATTTGAATTCGTCCCACTACCATTCCCAAGCCCGCTACCCCATATTCATCTTCTACAAACACAGATCCCTCCACCCATTAAATCAACCGACCATCTCTGTTTCATTCGAGACCCACTCTCCAATCTCCCTCTCTACTTTATAAAAACTAAATCATACAACAACATCTTTCTCCTTATTAAAGTCTGTCCTCCTCTATACCCAAAATGATTAACTCGATTCCTCCATGTCCCCCAGGAAGAACAACTTCGTGCGGCCACCATACAGTGAAGCATGCGAATATTTTCTTCATGGAAAACCAAATACAAATACTCACAGTTCCTCTCTACGCAATCTCCTCACATCCATCACCCTAGGGTCAAACTCGGACTAGCCTACATCATCTTAGATTTCATAAAAAGAAAAATAATAATCCTTGCATTCCCAATGAGGACCACGACAGATTTAAAATTCCATAAACCACTTAACAGTAAATAAATTACCCGTAATCCACCATTGCATTAACCGTTAACCCTTTCAAGCCCGTTACCACCTTTCTTCCTTCTCCAGACATCGGCTTAAACTGCCATCGCCACTCCAATAGTTCCCAGGCGACCACCGTAATTCTGATGATCGGAACCCCTCCTTCCGATGCCAACAGGGGCGCAGTTCTTCAAGGAGGTCAACCCCTACTCCTTTCCATCTCCGTCCTGTCGTAGGTCAAGGAAACTCATGCCCTAGCCCGTACTGTAGAATTTCGATCCTCAGGAAATTTGATTGAGCCTCTTATGGCTTACACCATCGCGAAGCTGGTCTTGCTACGAGCTCATCCGTACCATCGATTTTCCCTTCGGCCTCCTCTAGTCCAACCGACGCCAAACCCAAAGTCGATTGTAGCACAGGCATCGTGTTCTAGAGAGAAACGAGACCAACGATAAGGTAAGAGGAAGAAAGGAACTCGATTGATTTAAATTTGATTTTCCATTGATTTTTCTTCTTTGATTTCTTTCTCATGGTTTTAACATAAGTCACGGCGGTTTCACCATTTGACCATTGAACGATGCGAGAAGGTTTAGGGTAAGATATGATGATATTTATAGGAGTGGGAAAATATTTTTATTTTATTTTTAATTGTTTTTCTATTCAATTATAATCAATCATTATGTGTATTCATAGTTTAAAAATTCCTATGATTACATAACACATCCAAATTCGACGAAAACGGACATACAGCTATAGTTTGACATTACAGACCCAACGAAACTGGTTTCGTCAAATTCCGATTCCGTCTGCTCACACAACGTATTTTTAACCGTCAAAATACTGACTGTTTTTCACATTAAAAATCCGTATGGCCAAACACTAACTCCAAAAATCTAACAATAATTTAATATTCCGGATCCAACAAAATTAGTTTCGTCGAAAACGGAGGTCGTTTGCAAAAATGGCTATTTTTAAAGCTCTAAATAAACCAATTTAAATATAAATATATTTAAAAATAACTAAATTAAATATAAATAAATAACTATCATCGTATATATTCACAATAGAATATCATACAACTCCAAAATAAATATATATGGGGTTATAACTTGATATTTCAAATCTGAGTCAAATCGATATTCAATTAAAAATAGAAATCCTTTTATAAATTGTTATAAATTATAAAGGAATTCCATAGCGACTATTTGAAAATTTGATTTGGACATAAATCAAAATCTACCTGATGAAATCCCGATTTTTCTCTTCCATTAGAAAAATATACTTCACCAGCTCCGAACATTTCTTGTTTCAGGGAAATCCGAATTAAAACGGCTTATGTATATTCGTTTAAAGTTCGAATCGCCAAATTACGAACTGCTGCGCCATTTCAAGCTCGATTATAATTATAATATAATTATACGTTCAATTGTCGTTTATATAATATATTCGTTAATATAATTCAACTCTAAACTGAATTATATATTATAAATGATCTAATTCACACAATATTGTGAATTCCACTATTTTCGACTATTTCGAAAATTAAATATATTATTTATATTAATTGAATATTTAATATTATTTAATTTTGATGATTTAAATCTCTAAATCGCTATTTAAATAATTAAATTAATTAATAATTATACAGAAAAATATGGGTCATTACACTTGTCATGATGCTTTTACTTATTTATATGCTAAAAGTAGATGGACTCGCCAGACTTATGTCTGGCCCATTTTGTTTTCCCTTCTTTCTCTTCCGTTCCCCCCAAGCTTCTCGGGGTGGGAATACTCAAGCTTGATCAAGATTCTTCTTTTCTGCTTGGAGCTGCTTAGATGTACTGCTTGATTTCGTATCTTCTCTATTATGGCTATATTTTGGGGATTATGTTCTTTCTATGTATTATTGTACTCTGATGATGATTTTGTACAAGGCAGAAGTTTTATGTTTTCAGTATTTCAGACTTATTATGTAATTGGTTTTGAACCACGAAGCTTTCCTATTAAATAAAATTTTACTTACGCTGTTATTTTATATCTGTCTTGTGATGTTCCTGTTTCTGTTTACCTATAACGCTTCACGAAACTTAATGCATTTTGATAAAGAGTGACATTAACAGACATAGGGTGTCACATTTGGTACCAGAGCTGAAGGTTACCTGATCGTAAAAAAAATTATGAAAATAGTTTTCAAAGAGGTTTTAGAAGGAAAACATTTTTAAAAAGAAAAGTCTATTTTGAAAAACATATTCCCCAAAGCCATATGTGACGACCCAAAAACCCCGTGACATGGTGTTAAGGATAATCATTGGAATATAACACATTAATCATCATTAGCAGATCACAGATAATAGCATAAACAGAAAATAGAATAATTTACACACATATGACAGCGGAATCATATAGATATCATCACATCAGAGAAGCACAGTACAAGATACTACTTAGTGCATAATGATACATAATCAGTCACCATCGCCTGAGGCGGAATCATACATAAAGAGTACACAAAATAAATATCAGTCTACATCACTAATGGCGGAATCATAATATAGATACAATAATGGCGGAGAAAGTCCAAGTCATCACGGTGTAGTCAAGCCTCGCCATGAGCCAAAAGGTGCGTCCGAAACCTGTAACTAGGCTTCCCGTGTGAAAATGAGGGCACCCGAGTTTGCAAGGTGAAACAAACTACGAGTCAGTCATGGGACTGGTATGAGAAATCTACTTAACTTATTAACAACAATAATAAGGCAAATCAAAGGACCACGCCACTTTCGCGGAATGGGTTTACTCCAATGAGTGCTAGTGCATGAAATAAAGTAAATGATTAAATCATCGCAATGCTTTTTGAAAAATGAAGCCATTATAAGACTCAGGTTCCATCACACAATGCAACGCAAGCCGGAGGATAGAGTTTTTACCTTATAATGGCCAAAAATGCTTCATACGAATTAAACAAAAGTGTTTGATATTATTACTAGTGCATATATACTTCAAAAGCGATTTCAATCATAAATATCAATCATAGGCGGCATAAATGACCCATAACACTATGTCGCCGTACTAGTAATACAATCACGTCCGCATATTTCGTATTGGAAATTGGATTCCTTCATGAGTCGAGGCAAGGGGCAAGCTCCTCTCAGATTCGAGACACTCTAGCAAATGTCCCAGGACCCCACTATGATCCTTGGATCTTCAGGGCCGGTCCTCTCTTACTTTTGAGGATTGGCAATTCCTGAACACACGTTTCCCGGTCCTTGCAGACCTATATCGAGGCGCCTCACATTCCAACAACCACACAGGTGAAAAGTATATATAATGTCAGGGCTGGTAAGTCACTGACACCACCTTAGCTAGAAAGAAACGTCGTGCTCTCCCTGCAGTCACTCTCCCGTTTTTGACTCATACCGAGGTGTGAGGCTCGCGAATTCACGTCATACACAAAGCTACGTCACACAGACCACGCGTTGATCACCAACCACAAGACTTTGCTTTGCAACAGAAGCCTTGATCATATGCCACTTAGGCGTTCCACACAGGTAATCCACTCCATGCGACTGATTTCTATCAATACATAACCTCTGAGCTCGTACGTCTCAGAGAAGGGCGTTAAGTAAGAGAATAAATTCTCCACCGCCAAACAGATATATATTTAACAGAGATCAATCAGCACAGAACAAAATCCAATGTCAGACACACAGTCCATTTACAAGTCCGTTCTGGGTCTGAACGAAACCGGAGGCACCAATTCCTCGCATATCCGTACAATCGACAGTATGTTTGGACGGCTACTACTTCAGTTCCTTTATGGTAGCTACTCCAATCACGAGCATCAGTATCGCCCATCCATCCAATGTGAAGAACGTCGGTCTTCAACCGTCTTCGACTCTTCAACTTCTCAACGTCGATCGATTATTTGAAATGAGATGAACTCGACCTTTTCAAATAATCCACATATATTTAGATTTCCAAATCAATTATTCTCGTGGTTGGACTATTCAACATTCACCTTTCAGTTCTTTAGTTATAATTTTCATGTCAAATACATTCAACCATCACATATCAAGCAAACACAACGAGATTGGTTTATTTCCACTCTATATCGTCTATAGTATTTTATAACGATATATCGCCATTTTATTTAATTTAAAACGGCCATATTTAATTAAACGACGTTTCAGGTCGTGCCGATGCACTGGCGCTGTTTTTCACTAATTTTGTTTTACACTTATCTGAAAATCTAACCGTTGGATCTTCACAAAATTTATATCATTAGGAAGGTCATTTCAAAACGAATCCAACGGTTTTAGTTTTGGGAAAATCCGACGTTCGGATCTTCCACACTAGCCATTTGAAGTTACGATTTCAATTTACGAACTGCAGCATCGTTATTCGATTTAATTTAATTATATATATATATATATAAATATAATCGTTTCTGGCGCTGTTTTTCTTCAGATTTGAATTAAACATTCCAGACAATCCAACCGTCGGATCTTCACAAAGTTGGTGCCGTTGGAAAGGTATTTCCAAGGCGAACCCAACGGTTGCGGTTTCGGGAAAATCCAATGGTCGGATTTCCTGCACTAGTCGTTTGAAATCACGGTTTTAAAACACGAACTACACGACCACGTTTCATTTTAATTTTATTTATATTTATATATTTATATAAATATAGTTCATTCAAAAATTCCTATATCGTTTTCACTTCAATTATTTCACTAACGCCTTTAAATTTTGGTAAATTTCGCCATAACCACCTTTGTACGGGAGGGGCTGGGAAAATTCCCAAATAGCCACACGGGCGTCTCATGTCAAAAAGAAAAAGCCAACAGGCTCATAAAATCATCACCCAAACAAAACAGTAAATGTGTACCTATTTGACGGGCATAAAATTTTATTCCTCTTCTCTAGCCCCTTTGCTATAACCTGTTTAATAAATATGCATGTACATATATACAATTTTTATCACTTATCATTTTCCATTCAACTTCATATTTGATTTACTTTGGTTTATAAACACCATTCATTCTAATGTTGCATGCATAGGCTAAAATCATATCATTAGCTAATTAATGTATATTTCAACTCATGCACATTTATTTGAACAAGTGGCTATTTTTAACACTTCACATTTCAAAGATGATAATTTTGGCGAACTAAAATAGATTTCAACACATGACTATTTTATTTAGTTCCTATGCATGTTAAAAATAATATTTCATTCACAAATATTTATTTCAACGTCCGCATATCTTTAGCATATCACATATATGATAAAAATGATATTTTTATCATTTAAAATATTTATTCGACAAATGGATGTTTCCAACACTTCATAGCTTCAATAAAAATGTAATTTTTATCGTTCGATCTTTTTATTCAACACATGAATTTTTCCACTACACACACTTCTCAACACATGAGCATTTCCACACATGGATATTTTATTTATGTTGTTCATATAAGAAAGATGGAATTTTTATTGTTGAAACTATTTATATATAAGGCGAATATTTTTCATACTTCATATATATTAAAAAAATGTGATTTTTATTGTTTAAACACTTCATTCATTCACAAATGAATTTAATTTTCACACATCACTTTTCAACACATGAACGTTTCCACACATGGATATAGTTTCAACACATGACTTTAATTTCAACGCATGAAGATAATTTCAACATATGAAAATAATTCTAACACATAAATATTATTCAAAATTTCGGCAGCATAACGGCAGGGTAGTTAAAACCGGCACCGTCCCTAGTACGGCTCCTCGCTCTACCTTAAAACCTCGCGGTTTTTGACAATGGGGCTTCATGCATCTAATTCGCACGCAGGCGGCATGTTTTATTTTTATTTCCACAAATATTTCCAATTCATTCCAATCACCAATGGGTATTTTTCAACCACAACCAAACAATATCAACCACAAACAATTATTTCAACCATTCGTATTTTTCATCCAATATTTCACACCAATTCACAACAATAAATATCGTCCATGGTTTGTGGACGAGGGGAGTATATATATATATATATATATATATATATATTATTGCTATATTTCACTTGCATTTCAACACATATATCAATTACTCTATGCATGTATAATTCATACTTCGCTTATATAGCTTACACCATGCATGTACATGAGGTATACAATACGTGTGTAATTTATATTTCGCTAATATAATTTATACACGACATTTTCCATTCAAATTTATTTAATTTAAATTTCTCACCTTGGTTTTCGGAGTGCTAAAAATCGTAGGTGACTCGGAAAAATCTGCGGCTTCTTCTATGAGGTAGAGAGCTTCCTTGCGGTCCCGATGTTTCATGTTTCATCGAATTTCGTCAACACACCAAAAAGATATGATTTTTCAAAGTGCAAACATAAAAAATAACTCACCTTTCACGATGGTTCAAAACTAGGTTTACGGTTTTCGCGAGAACCGAGGCACGAGGGGACGATCGGCGGGTTGGACGTGGAAGAGCTTTGAGAGGGGGTCCTGTCGGTGGTGGTTTGGTGGCGTTCGGTGGTCGGGATCGTCGTCGGCGGCGCCAGGAAGTGGCGGGCTTTCTGGCCTCGATTCAGGCGGAGGAGGCGTCGAGGGAGGTCGTGGGTGGGTCGGATCTGACGAGGGGGCGGAGACGCGTCGAACGACGGTGGTGGCGTTGGCTGGAAGTGGCTGTAGCGGCGACGGCGGAGGAGAGAAGGGGGGAACGGGTTTCGCCGTTGGTTCGAGGGTTTGGGTTTTTTTTTTAATTATGAAAGAAAAAATCCTATTGGCCGATATATATATTATATTTTTTTAAATAGTGTTTTCTCCAACGAACTCCTTTTTAAACCCAACGACTGTCATCCCCAGCTAAATACCCCCATCCCGGACACAATGGGATATGTTTCGTTGGCCAATTCGACTGTTACTGTCAGTTATTTTTCAAATTAAAGTATAAAACATTTAATATTTAACTTTGAACTTACATTTCAATTTGCCAGGGCCACAAACTGATTCGAAAAATTCCAGAAAAATAAATCTAGCTATGTTTTGGCGCTACGGTCCCAACAAAACTAGTTTCGTCGAATTCTGAGATCGTTTGAAAAATGGCCATTTTCTGGTCGATCCAATTTAACAGAAATTGACCAAACACATTTTCTTTTGCCACGCTCACTACTAGCTTCAAAAATTATGAAATTTGAAACCTAGCAATAGTTTGACATCCCGGACCCAACAAAAGTGGTTTCGTCAAATTCCGAGGTCGTTTGCAAAATATCAAATTTCGAGGGCTATATATTGTATATAGCGACCATTCTGAAAATTCATTCGGCCATAACTTTTGATTCCCGTTATGAAACTTCGATTTTTCAGATTCGTTAGAAAGGTATTGATAAACAGATTTAAATATTTTTAGTTTCGCTAAAATCCGTTACATTCTCCACCCTGCACAGTCAGTCAAAGTTTGAATTCAAATTTTCAAACTGACTCACTATTTCTAATTCACTATTTTATTGAAATATTCTATTTCAATTGTTCAAATTCCTTTGAAATCACCAATTTAAAATTTTTAAATTGGCCCATATTTTCCGGGTTATTACAATCTCCCCCACTTAAAACTTTTCGTCCTCGAAAAGGAAACAACAGTAAAGTAGGAAACAAAATGTAAATGCAAAGTATTGTAAAGGTACCTTGCACCGGAGTTAGTCAAAGATATCCACTCTGCATTTGGGGTAAGCTTGTTTAATGCTTTCCTCAGTCTCCCAAGTACAGTCTCTAGGATCACTGCTCCACTGCACTTTAATTAAATGAACCTTTTTGCTTCTTAGTTCTCTAGTTTCTTTGCCAACAATCTTTAATGGCTCTCTTCTGAGTGCTAATTCTGGAGTTATGTCTACATCCTGTTGCGCTGCTTCTTCTACAACAAGATCCGGATCATGCACATGTCTTCTAAGTTGAGATATGTGAAATACATCATGCACTCCAGGTAACCAATCTGGTAATTGAACCCTATAAGCAAGAGTTCCAATTCGTTCGAGTATAGGAAAGGGACTAATAAATCTCGGTGCCAAATTCCCAGTTTTGCCAAATCTGATTACTCCTCTCATCGGTGAAACTTTCAAATAAACATGGTCACCAACAGCAAATGTCAAATCTCTTCTTCTAGAATCTGCATAACTTTTCTGTCGGCTTTGGGCGGTTCTCAATCGCTTTTGGATGAAGTCGACTTTATCAGATGCTTCTCTAATCATATCGGGTCCTAACACAAGTCTATTGCCAGGTTCTACCCAACATGCTGGAGATCTGCACGGTCTGCCATATAATGCTTCAAATGGTGACATTCCCAAACTTGCTTGATAGCTATTGTTATATGAGACTTCTGCCAAATGCAAGTGATCTTCCCATGACCCACCAAAATCAATTATACAAGCCCGCAATAAATCTTCTAGAATTCTATTCACCCGCTCAGTTTGGCCATCTGTTTGAGGGTGATAAGCGGTGCTCATATGCAGTTTCGTTCCTAATTCTGTCTGGAAAGCCTCCCAGAATTTGCTAGCAAATATCGGGTCTCTATCACTGACTATGCTGATGGGAATTCCATGCAGCTTAACGATTTCTTTGAAATATATCTGTGCTAGCCTTTGAGCGGTTCTATTGGATCTGACAGGTATAAAATGGGCAGTCTTCGTGAAGCGATCTACGATTACCCAAATGCTGTCATTACCTTTCCTTGTTCGCGGCAAGCCATCTATGAAATCCATGGAAATCTGTTCCCATTTCCAACCTGGGACTTCCAACGGTTGCAACAATCCAGCTAGCTTCTGTTGGTCACTCTTGACCAATTGACAAGTAGGGCATCTGCTAACATACAAAGAAATATCCCTTTTCATTGCCTTCCACCAGAAAGTGCGTTTGATATCGTTGTACATTTTACTCACACCAGGGTGAATGCAAAATTTGGATTTATGGCATTCATCCAGCACCTCTCTTTTGAGCTCAGGAATGTCGGGAACACATATTCTTCTATTCAGCCTCAGATAACCCTCACTATCCACCTGGAAACTAGAGCCTTCGCCCCTTTGAATCCTTCTTATCATCTCCTTCACAAAATTGTCACTTTTCTGAAGAACAGATATTCTATCAATCAATCCTGACGTAATTATAAGATTGACAACGATTGCGGTTTTCCTACTAAGCGCATCCGCTACAACGTTAGCCTTCCCCGACGTATACATGATATCTAGATCATACGCTGCAAGAAATTCTAGCCAACGCTGCTGTCTCAAATTCAAATCTTTCTGGGTGTATAAATACTTCAATGATTGATGATCTGTGTACAGTATAAATTTCTCGCCCAATAAATAATGCCTCCAGATTTTCAACACAAAAACGATGGCTAGCAACTCAAGATCATGAGTCACATAATTCTTCTCATGCGGTTTCAGTTGGCGGCTTGCATAAGCGACTACTTGGCCTCTTTGCATTAACACTGCACCAAGACCTCTAATAGAAGCATCTGTCCAAACCGTCAAATCCTGATTGCCATCAATAATGGTTAACACAGGAGCAGTCGTCAGTTTTGATTTCAATTCCTGGAAAGCTTCTTCACAGTCGGAAGTCCACTTGAATTTCTCATGTTTCTTCGTGAGCTTCGTTAACGGACCAGATATCTTCGAAAAATCCTTAACGAACTTTCGATAATAACTAGCCAACCCCATAAAACTTCTAACTTCTGTGGGAGTAGCGGGTTGTTTCCAGTCTCGAATCGCTGTTATTTTGCTTGGGTCTACAGATATTCCTTTCTCTAACATGACATGGCCAAGAAACTTCACTTCTTGCCAGAAGACACATTTAGAGAATTTGGCTTTGAAGACGTTCTTTCTCAGAATCTTCAATACTTGTTCTAAGTGTTTTTCATGCTCGGGTTTTGATTTGGAGTATATTAAAATATCATCGATGAATACGAGGACAAATTTATTCAGAACTCCCCTGAACACTCTATTCATTAGATCGACAAAGTATGCTGGAGCGTTGCACAGGCCGAACGACATTACTAACCATTCATAAAATATGTCTGGACCTCTGAAAGCTGTCAAAGGAACACACTCTTCTGCTATTCTCAATTGATGAAAACCTGTAGCTAGGTCCATTCGGGAAAATACTTTCGCCCCATTCAATTGGTCTAGCAAATCATCGATGCGGGGTAATGGATACTTATTTTTGAGTGTCTGTTTGTTGAGGTCTCAGTAATCAACGCATAATCGAAGAGTACCATCTGACTTTGGGACAAACACAACAGCTGCACCCCAATTAGAAAAACTAGGTCTGATTAGACCCTTCCACAACAGTTGACGAGTTTGATCGCCTAATTCTTCTTTTTCCTTCGGAGTCATTCTGCGAATTGGATGTACCACTGGTCTGGCATTGGGAATTAGATCGATTCGGAATTCTATTTCTCTTTGCGGAGGTAAGTTTTCAACTTCTTCAAACACATCCGCATAGTTTCTAACAACCGGAATCTTTTCCTCGGAAGTGGGGATAAGTTCTAATGCCGACCAAAATTCTTTTCTATCTGGATTCGAACCATGACAGGTACCGTAATATATCCAAGATTCGTTCGAATTTTATCTATCCTTTCCGCACACTTTACCTCAGCTTCGTATTTCGTTAACCAATCCAGCCCGAGAATGATATCGAATTCGGGAAAATCCATAACGGTTAAATCAAAAGGAAACTTGTAGGAAGAATAAGAGACTGGCACTCTACAATATGAACTGAGAGTAACAGGACCCCATATCGGGTTATGTACTTCAACCGATTCTTTGAGCTTTCGCTGTTTTAACTTTAATTTGTGCATTGTGTTTTTAGCAATAAAACTACGTGATGCACCTGTGTCAAACCATACAGAAACAGGAATATTTTTAATTGTAAGGGTACCTCCCAAAACATCGGGTTTACCTGCTCCGTCGGAAGCAGCTGGCGGGCTCGACCCGTCATACACGTGAGCTACTGTGGCCTTCTTCAGCAAAGGACAGTCTTTGACTAGATGATCGGTCTTGCGGCAATTAAAGCAGGAGCGAGGGTTTTGAGAACTCTGGCTTGAACCTTGTGAATTTGTCTTCTGCCTCTTCGGGGCTGTGCACACATTAGAGATGTGCCCCATTTTGCCACAGTTAAAGCAGCTTCCTCTTGGCGGCTTGCCAGTCTGAGGTTTTGAAGATGCTGCTTGGCTTAACTCAGCTTGATTCGCAGCAGGCTTGCGTTTGTTCCCGGCTTGGCTTCTAGCGCGATCCTGCTCTAGATGCCTATGGTCTAGGTCTTTGTAGTTGCATGTCATTTCCACCAGTTCGTTGAATTCCAGCTTGACATGGGCCATGGCTCTATCATGATACTGTCGCCTTAGCCCATGGACAAACCTCTTATTTTTAGACTTTGCAGTGGCGACGAGCTCCGGAGCATAGGGCGACAACAGTGTAAATTTATTCAGATAATCCTGCACGGAAAGATCCCCCTGCTGGAGGTTGGCGAAGTCATCGTGCATACGTTCAAGAGCTTGTTCCAGGACGTATTTCTCCTTGAATAGTTCTTTGAATCCATCCCATGTTCTTCCAGCTTCTCTATTCTCGGCAGTGAGATTCCCACCATAGTTCAGCTTGTTCCTGCATAAGCCAGGCGCCCATAACAGCTTTGTCTTCGTCTCCAAGCCTTAGGCCTTCAAGAATTTTCTCGCATGTTTTGAGCCATGCCAGGGCCTCTATTACTGTGCCAGTTCCCGAGAAGGTCTTGCCTCCTAAGTTCTTATATCTCTTAGCTACACGATCTAGCTCGAAGTATTAAGCGGCCGGGGGTTGTATCAAAGGTCCTTCTTGAACTGGGGCTTCTCCCCTTCCTCGGCCTCGGCTGGCACGGCCTCCTCTATTGGCGGCTGCTCTGGTTGCCATTTGTCAAATTCTGTATAAGCAAGAAAAGAGTCAGCTAACAGAAATGATAGTTTACTGCATAATTAAGCAGAAATTTTACGAAAAGATAACGATGGACTGATCAAATTGTTTTTGCTATTCTGCTCGGCTCATTCTAGGACTTTACTAGTCCTATCTCTAATGAGCAACTCGCCTTAGAATACTACTGATTCTATTTTGACGAAGTGTTTAATGTGTTAGACTCCAGAACTAAGGTTAACCAAAGCTCTGATACCAGCTGTGACGACCCCAAAACCCCGTGACACGGTGTTAAGGATAATCATTGGAATATAACACATTAATCATCATTAGCAGATCACAGATAATAGCATAAACAGAAAATAGAATAATTTACACACATATGATAGCATAATCATATAGATATCATCACATCAGAGAAGCACAGTACAGGATACTACTTAGTGCATAATGATACATAATCGGTCACCATCGCCTGAGGCAGAATCATACATAAAGAGTACACAAAATAAATGTCAGTCTACATCGCCAATAGCGGAATCATAATATAGATACAATAATGGCCGAGAAAGTCCAAGTCAGCACGGTGTAGTCAAGCCTCGCCATGAGCCAAAAGGTGCGTCAGAAACCTGTAACTAGGCTGCCCGTGTGAAAAAGAGGGCACCTGAGTTTGCAAGGTGAAACAAACTACGAGTCAGTCATGCGACTGGTATGAGAAATCTACTTAACTTATTAACAACAATAATAAGGCAAATCAAAGGACCACGCCACTTTCGCGGAACGGGTTTACTCCAATGAGTGCTAGTGCATGAAATAAAGTGAATGATTAAATCATCGCAATGCTTTTTGAAAAATGAAGCCATTATAAGACTCAGGTCCCATCACACAATGCAATGCAAGCCGGAGGATAGAGTTTTTACCTTATAATGGCCAAAAATGCTTCATACGAATTAAACAAAAGTGTTTGATATTATTACTAGGGCATATATATTTCAAAAGCGATTTCAATCATAAATATCAATCATAGGCGGCATAAATGACCCATACCACTATGTCGCCGTACTAGTAATACAATCACGTCCGCATATTTCGTATTGGAAATTGGATTCCTTCATGAGTCGAGGCAATGGGCAAGCTCCTCTCCGATTCGAGACACTCTAGCAAATGTCCCAGGACCCCACTACGATCCTTGGATCTTCAGGGCCGGTCCTCTCTTACTTTTGAGGATTGGCAATTCCTGAACACACGTTTCTCGGTCCTTACAGACCTATATCGAGGCGCCTCGCATTCCAATAACCACACAGGTGAAAAGTATATATAATGTCAGGGCTAGTAAGTCACTGACACCACCTTAGCTAGAAAGAAACATCGTGCTCTCCCTGCAGTCACTCTCCCGTTTTTGACTCATACCGAGGTGTGAGGCTCGCGAATTCACGTCATACACAAAGCTACGTCACACAGACCACGCTTTGATCACCAACCACAAGACTTTACTTTGCAACAGAAGCCTTGATCATATGCCACTTAGGCGTGCCACACAGGCAATCCACTCCATGCGACTGATTTCTATTAATACATAACCTCTGAGCTCGTACGTCTCAGAGAAGGGCGTTAAGCAAGAGAATAAATTCTCCGCCGCCAAACAGATATATATTTAACAGAGATCAATCAGCACAGAACAAAATCCAATGTCAGACACACAGTCCATTTACAGGTCCATTCTGGGTCTGAACGAAACCGGAGGCACCAATTCCTCGCATATCCGTACAATCGACAGTATGTTTGGACGGCTACTACTTCAGTTCCTTCATGGTAGCTACTCCAATCATGAGCATCAGTAGCGCCCATCCATCCAATGTGAAGATCGTCGGTCTTCAACCGTCTTCGACTCTTCGACTTCTCAACGTCGATCGATTATTTGAAATGATATGAACTCGGCCTTTTCAAATAATTCACGTATATTTAGATTTTCAAATCAATTATTCTCATGGTTGGACTATTCAACATTCACCTTTCAGTTCTTTAGTTATAATTTTCATGTAAAATACATTCAACCATCACATATGAAGCAAACACAACGAAATTGGTTTATTTCCACTCTATATCGTCTATAGTATTTTATAACGATATATCGCTATTTTTGTTTAATTTAAAATGACCATATTTAATTAAACGACGTTTCAGGTCGTGCCGATGCACTGGCGCTGTTTTTCACTAATTTTGTTTTACACTTATCTGAAAATCTAACTGTTGGATCTTCACAAAATTTATATCATTAGGAAGGTCATTTCAAAACGAATCCAACGGTTTCAGTTTTGGGAAAATCCGACGGTCGGATCTTCCACACTAGCCATTTGAAGTTATGATTTCAATTTACGAACTGCAGCGTTGTTATTCGATTTAATTTAATTATATATATATATATAATCGTTTCTGGCGCTGTTTTTCTTCAGATTTGAATTAAACATTCCAGACTATCCAACCGTCGGATCTCCACAAAGTTGGTGCCATTGGAAAGGTATTTCCAAGGAGAACCCAACGGTTGCGGTTTCGGGAAAATCCAATGGTCGGATTTCCTGCACTAGTCGTTTGAAATCACGGTTTCAAAACACGAACTGCACGGCCACGTTTCGTTTTAATTTTATTTATATTTATATATTTATGTAAATATAGTTCATTCAAAAATTCCTATATCGTTTTCACTTCAATTATTTCACTAACGCCTTTAAATTTTGGAAAATTTCGCCATAACCTCCTTTGTACGGGAGGGGCTGGGAAAATTCCCAAATAGCCACACGGGCGTCTCATGTCAAAAAGAAAAAGAAAAAGCCAAGCGGCTAGCCAACAGGCTCATAAAATCATCCCCCAAACAAAACAGTAAATGTGTACCTATTTGTCGGGCACAAAATTTTATTCCTCTTCTCTAGCCACTTTGCTATAACCTGTTCAATAAATATGCATGTACATATATACAATTTTTATCACTTATCATTTTCCATTCAACTTCATATTTGATTTACTTTGGTTTAAAAACACCATTCATTCTAATGTTGCATGCATAGGCTAAAATCATATCATTAGCTAATTAATGTATATTTCAACTCATGCACATTTATTTGAACAAGTGGCTATTTTTAACACCTCACATTTCAAAGATGATAATTTTGGCGAACTAAAATAGATTTCAACACATGACTATTTTATTTAGTTCCTATGCATGTTAAAAATAATATTTCATTCACAAATATTTATTTCAACGTCCGCATATCTTTAGCATATCACATATATGATAAAAATGATATTTTTATCATTTAAAATATTTATTCGACAAATGGATGTTTCCAACACTTCATAGCTTCAATAAAAATGTAATTTTTATCGTTCGATCTTTTTATTCAACACATGAATTTTTCCACTACACACACTTCTCAACACATGAGCATTTCCACACATGGATATTTTATTTATGTTGTTCATATAAGAAAGATGAAATTTTTATTGTTGAAACTATTTATATATAAGGCGAATATTTTTCATACTTCATATATATTATAAAAATGTGATTTTTATTGTTTAAACACTTCATTCATTCATAAATGAATTTAATTTTCACACATCACTTTTCAACACATGAACGTTTCCACACATGGATATAGTTTCAACACATGACTTTAATTTCAACGCATGAAGATAATTTCAACATATGAAAATAATTCTAACACATAAATATTATTCAAAATTTCGGCAGCATAACGGCAGGGTAGTTAAAACCGGCACCGTCCCTAGTACGGCTCCTCGCTCTACTTTAAAACCTCGCGGTTTTTGACAATGGGGCTTCATGCATCTAATTCGCACGTAGGCGGCATGTTTTATTTTTATTTCAACAAATATTTCCAATTCATTCCAATCACCAATGGGTATTTTTCAACCACAACCAAACAATATCAACCACAAATAATTATTCAACCATTCGTATTTTTCATCCAATATTTCACACCAATTCACAACAATAAATATCGTCCATGGTTTGTGGACGAGGGGAGTATATATATATATATATGTATGTATATATGTTATTGCTATATTTCACTTGCATTTCAACACATATATCAATTATTCTATGCATGTATAATTCATACTTCGCTTATATTGCTTACACCATGCATGTACATGAGGTATACAACACGTGTGTAATTTATATTTCGCTAACACAATTTATACATGACATTTTCCATTCAAATTTATTTAATTTAGATTTCTCACCTTGGTTTTCGGAGTGCTAAAAATCATAGGTGACTCAGAAAAATCTGCGGCTTCTTCTATGAGGTAGAGAGCATCCTTGCGGTCCCGATGTTTCATGTTTCATCGAATTTCGTCAACACACCAAAAAGATATGATTTTTCAAAGTGCAAACATCAAAAAGAACTCACCTTTCACGATGGTTCAAAACTAGGTTTACGGTTTTCGCGAGAACCGAGGCACGAGGGGACGATCGGCGAGTTGGACGTGGAAGGGCTTCGAGAGGGGGTCCTGTCGGTGGTGATTTGGTGGCGTTCGGTAGTTGGGATCGTCGTCGGCGGCGCCAGGAAGTGGCGGGCTTTCTGGCCTCGATTCAGGCGGAGGAGGCATCGAGGGAGGTCGTGGGTGGGTCGGATCTGACGAGGGGGCGGAGACGCGTCGAACGGCGGTGGTGGCGTTGGCTGGAAGTGGCTGTAGCGGCGGCGGAGGAGAGAAGGGGGGAACGGGTTTCGCCGTTGGTTCGAGGGTTTGGGTTTTTTTTTAATTATGAAAGAAAAAAAATCCTATTGGCCGATATATATATTATATTTTTTAAATAGTCTTTTCTCCAACGAACTCCTTTTTAAACCCAATGACTTTCGTCCTTAGCTAAATACCCCCATCCCGGACACAATGGGATATGTTTCGTTGGCCAATTCAACTGTTACAGTCAGTTATTTTTCAAATTAAAGTACAAAACATTTAATATTTAACTTTGAACGTACATTTCAATTTGTCAGGGCCACAAACTGATTCGAAAAATTCCAAAAAAATAAATCTAGCTATGTTTTGGCGCTACGGTCCCAACAAAACTAGTTTCGTCGAAATCTGAGATCGTTTGAAAAATGGTCATTTTTTGGTCAATCCAATTTAACAGAAATTGACCAAACGCATTTTCTTTTGCCACGCTCACATACTAGCTTCAAAAATTATGAAATTTGAAACCTAGCAATAGTTTGACATCCCGGACCCAACAAAAGCTGTTTCGTCGAATTCCGAGGTCGTTTGCAAAATATCAATTTTCGAGGGCTATATATTGTATATAGCGACCATTCTAAAAATTCATTCGGCCATAACTTTTGATTCCCGTTATGAAACTTCGATTTTTCAGATTCGTTAGAAAGGTATTGATAAACAGATTTAAATATTTTTAGTTTCGCTAAAATCCGTTATATTCTCCACCCTGCACAGTCAGTCAAAGTTTGAATTCAAATTTTCAAACTGACTCACTATTTCTAATTCACTATTTTATTGAAATATTCTATTTCAATTGTTCACTCACCAATTTAAAATTTTTAAATTGGCCCGTATTTTTCTGGTTATTACACCATAAGAAATATCTTTCGATTCTCTGTTTGAATCCCCTTTCTTTTCATCATGTCTAGGGAACCTAATATTCCTGAGGGCATTCAGATACCGGCTTGGTTCCGCAGGTATCTTGAGGCCACAACTCCTTCCGTAGGTCAAGCAGATGCCCTAACCCCAACTGTAGTCGTTTTTCCTCCTCCTCCCCTTTCGCGAGCAGATAGTTTCTCCAAGATATGAAAGGATTTCTATGCTATGGGCGGAAAGCCATTCTGAGGGACAAAGGCTTTTGTGGAAGCAAGGAATTGGCTCAAGGAGATGGAGGACTTGTTTGGGATTTTTGAGATTGACGATCGTAGGAAGATTCAGTTGGCCGTTTGGCAGCTGAAAGATGAGGCCTCGTTCTGGTGGGAAGTGACGCAAGCAGGGCATCCAATGGAGACTTAGGGTGATTTCCGTCAGAGAATCAAAATGAAGTTTCTGTCTCAAGCCGAGCAAAGTATGCAAATGGAATGGTTTTTGGCGCATGAGTAAGGAAGCATGTCTGTGAAAGAATATGTTAATAAATTCAATCAATTGGCAAGGTTTGGCTGGGAGCTAGTGAATACCCCACACAAGAAAGCTATGAGGTTTGCTAGAGGATTGAATGAACCTCTTCATGGGTTGGCTATGTCTCATATTCCGATGGGGGCGACTTTCGAGAAGCTCGTTGATATGGCATTAATGCACGAGGAAGATAAAGGTGAAAAGAAAGGAGCTAAGGTTGAGGAAACACAAAATAGGAAAGTGTGGCCAAAGAAAGGAAAATAACAACAACAAAAGAAGGGCGGAAAGAACGACAAGGCTAAAGATAATAGGAAATGTCATAATTGCGGATGCGAGGCTCATTTGATCAAAGACTGCAAAAGGAGGAAAAATGCTTGTTTTAATTGTGGAGAGGTCGGACACTTTTCTAAGGAGTGCCCGAAGAAGCAATGACAAGGTCAAAGGGTAGGATCTTCGGAAGGGCAAGTGCATGCTCTCATGGCTAGTGCGCCAGACAGAGGTAGGAAATTTTCCGTTGAAGGTTTGATTTCTCTTTCCAATCATCATGTTAGAACTCTTTTTGATTCGGGCGCTTCACTTTCTTTTATATCTAATTCTATGGTTGAGTCTGTACACCTTAGTACTAGTATGGTTTTGTATCCCGTTGTTGTCTCAAACCCCATTGAGGGTACGACTCATCTGTCTATGATTTGTCGGGGTTTGAGAATATCTGTGTTGGGCATCGAGTTCGAATGCAACGCATATGTGCCTGGTTTCATGGGCTATGGTTTGATTCTACAGATGGATTGGCTAGCCATGTATGGTGCCATTCTGGATTGTGAGAGGAGGGTCGTTAAACTATTGACTTGCCATGGGAGGATCCTCGAGATTTCTTGTGACCCTAATCGGTCTGTCACGCTTAGTTTCCTAAAGTCACTTGATGCATCTATCGATGATCTACAATCTGTACCAGTAGTCTGTGAGTATCCGGATGTTTTTAAGGAGGTCTGGGGTTTACCTCCGAGGCGCGAGACCGATTTTCCTATATACTTGGTGGACAATGCAAAAACAGTTGCATTGCCTGTGCGCCACATGGCTCCAAGAGAAAAGAGGGAGCTTAGCAAGCAAGTAGGGGAGCTACTTGAGAAAGGGTTTATTAGGCAAAGCATATCTGAATGGGGTGCTCCGGTAGTATTCGCCACTACGGCGGATGGTTCACTTCACTTAAGTGTGGATTATAGAGAGTTGAATAAGCTCACTAAGAAAAATAGGCACCCACTTCCGAGGAAAGATGATCTATTTGACCAGCTTGTTGCTGCATCTATTTTCTCTCAGTTAGACTTGGCCACGGGGTTTCATCAGTTGAGGGTGGCCAAGGACAGTATAGACAAGACCACTTTTAGGACTCCAGATGGTTTCTTCGAGTGGCTCGTCATGCCTTTTGGGTTGACGAACGCACCCACTTATTTTGTTGATCTGATGAGTAGGGTGTTTCTGTAGTTTCTAAATAAGTTCGTTGTGGTCTTTGTTGATGACATCTTGATTTTCTCGAAGAGCCAGGAAGAGCATGCCTGACATTTTAGGGAGGTTTTGAAAACTCTCGGTGTTCACCAGCTTAAGGCGAAGTTCTCCAAATGTCATCTTTGGAGAAAAGAAGTGAGATTTCTAGGGCTTGTGGTCCCTAAAGATGGGATAGCAATGGATCCCACGAAGGTAGTTGCAGTTCAAGATTGGCAGATCCCCAAGAATGCAATAGAGGTGAGGATTTTTCTTAGATTAGCGGGCTATTAGAGGAAGTTCATTAAGGACTTCGCAAAGATATCAGCCCCACTCACCAGACTGACGAAGAAGAATCTAACATTTTCATGGGATATAAATTGTGACGATGATTTCCGATGATTGAAGAGGACTCTGACAACAGCCCCAGTATTGACCATGCCTGACGGGAACCAGGTGTTCACAGTATACACTTATGCATGTGGTATAGGGCTTGGTGCGATTCTGATGCAAGAGGGAAGAGTAGTATGTTATGGAGGTAGACAGCTTAGAGTCCATGAGAAGAACTACCCTACCAATGACTTGGAGTTAGCTGCCATAATATTTGCGCTTAAGACTTGGCGCCATTATCTACTAGGTGAGAAGTTCGAGTTGTACACCGATCATAAATCTCTCAAGTACTTGTTCTCGCAGAAGGATATTAATTTAAGGCAACAAAGATGGATGGAGTTTCTAGCATTCTATGATTTCGGGATTGCGTACACCCCTGGCAAGGGTATTGTGGTGGAAAACAAATTAAGTAGGCAGAGGATGACTTTGGGTCCTCTGTTTGTGGAGAGGAAAAGCTTGGGGTTTATATGAACTTTTGATTTCAGACCGTCCACCGAGTTTATACCAACTTTATGGGCATCGTTAGAGGTGCGACCTACTCTGTTGGACCAGATAGGTACTTCACAGCGAGAGGACCCACAACTTGCAGATATCCTGGATAGGCTCAGTAGAGGGGAGACTTCTAGTCACCTCAGTAGATATTCCATGAACGATAGAGGGTGGTTGCGACGAGATGGAAGGCTTTGTGTTCCTCGAGTTGGGAGTCTGTTCAAGACAATCCTTGAGGAATCCCATCATTCTAAGATGGCTATTCATCCAAGCAGTGATAAGATGTATAGAGATATGAAGAGGCTTTTCTTTTGGGCTGAGACTGTAACGGCACGAATTTCCATACCCTTTGAGTCGACTTATTACACCACACATCCAACCCAAATTGCACAGAAATACGAATCATTAGTAGAAAGAATTTAAAGGATGAGAAATAGAAAGAAAGAAAAATTAGAACAGAAGAAAACGAAGAACACAAATCTCACAGCGGAACGAAAAATATATATTAAATAACATAACTTTTGAAATACAAATAAGTAATTGTATATACATACCATCATCAGAGCACAACAGTTATTCCTGGAACAGTTATAAACACCTGTTTCCAGATACAACATAGTACACAGCGGAAATATGATAGTCTATAGCTAATTGGTGAAACCTCCCGCTTTAAGCTCCTCCAGGTGAATCTGTAAAATCCAGACTACTTGACTGCCCATACAAATTTGGGCACCTAAGAGTTTAGGGAAAACAAACAAAATAAACTCTGAGTCAGTCATGGGACTGGTGTGAGTAAACTCCAACCATTTGTTTAACTTCAAAAATCCTTTCGAAAGAATGATAATCGTAAGACCGATCCATACATAAACATGGACGGTTTTTACCTTACGATAACCAAAAATATTTTAATATCAAATCTGGTGATATTATAATAGTGTCTACATCAAATAAACATAAATCTAGCGGAACGCTTGCATCTCACGCTCCATATATAATATAAAATCGAAAACCGCAGGGCGCTTATGGGAGATTGGATTTCCAAATGACAAGTTATGGAACCACCTTCCGATAAAGTTTCTCTAGAGGGGAATACACTGGGTTCAACAAGAACGTCTTGCAACCCGGCCCAGACAAGGCTGACCACTCATTTAACTTGAGTGTATCGAGCATATTATCACCAATGGTTGTGATCAGCAACCATTACCGAAAGCATACAACAGCAAATTGAATAAGAAGCAAATGAATTTCTCTAGATCAGGTGATAATACCCCTAATGGGAATGACCCACATGTCCATGCTGCCTGCCCGATTTCTGTCATTTCCCGGGTGATGAGGCATGAGGTCACGATTTCCTTTCAGCACATCTTGCCATCATTTACTTTGACTGCCACATCATCAGATCCTTCCATATACGTTGTCATGGGAATGGACAAACCGAAGGTACTATTCATCATTCCATCTTGGGCAATTTCTACGTAGGATTAACAGCCCTTGCATTTTACTCTGTCTTCAATCATCTTTAGCATAAGTTGATTCGTAACCCTTATGCCAATACGGAGTGATTTTCAGATATTAAATCTGATCCTGGTCTCTCCATATTGACAACGGAGGTATAAAGTAAATCAAATTTGATAGTCAGTGATTTAACTATCAAAGAAACATCCATACAATCAACGGTCCTATTTCCCAATTGGAAATTTGTACCGATCAACCATCAAACATCACAATCCCCTTTTTAAATTAATTCCTTATTATATTATCATTTCCAATTCCCATTTTTCCCTCTTCTAGATTCTTTCAAAATTCAATTATCTTTCTCGATTTTTGGAGAACATTTACAATATTCTAATTTCTTTATTGGAGAAAATATCTCTTATTCCAGTTAGGAAACATTTCTAAATATTCACGAATCCTTATTTTCTATATTCAGAAAATATACCTTATTAATATCGAAATTATTTCCATTTCTTAATTCCTCGTTGACCAATTCTTTTCATTTTCTATGCGTAGAAAATACCTCTCATTTTATTTGGGGAAACATTTCAAATTCCTTTAAATTAACGTAATGTTATGAAACATCATTATTATAACTCAAACCATTAATCCTTTATTAACTAACCATATTGCTAATCAATCTTCACTATCGAACCTTAAAGATTCCTCCAACAATCATGAAGTCAATCAAGTTAGGGTATAATTACTTATCAGACCTTAATTGAACAACACTCTCAACTTTGAAATAGTCAAAGCTCACAACTTCAAACAAAATATCGCTTACGCTACTCTCAGATGCAATCTAAGAATCCACTTCTTTTACGAAAGACATTTATTATAACCGTAGCGTTCTAATCGCTGTTTCCAAATATTTGATTTATAAGATATTAACCATAACGATAGCATTAAAATCGCTGTTTAGATTTACAAAACATTTATTATAACGATAGCGTTATAATTGCTGTTTAGATTTATAAAACATTTGTTATAACGACAGCGTTATAATCGCTGTTTATAAAACATTTGTTATAACGACATCATTATAATCGCTGTTTATAAAACATTTGTTATAACGACAACGTTATAATCGCTGTTCCCAAATATTTGGTTTACAAAAATATAATTGGTACTTATTAATTTCAACAAATAAATTAATAAGTAATCAAATAAATAATTAAATTTGATTCAAAACGGAAAGTAAAAAATAACTACTTCCCTAAATTCGATATAATCGAATTCCAATAAATAACTCTCTCCTGAATAATATATATTCGATTAATATTCCGAACTTCGGAATAAATCTTATTATTCCCGATTAACTCAATTTCCCCTATGATTATTTCCATTCACAAAACATTTTCTTTAAATCGTTATTCATTTCCAATTACCAGTATCTTTCCTTAGTAGGAATCTAGACTTGTTTAATAATTCTAATTTAAAATAAATCTTAAACTATTTCAAAACATGGAATTATATTTTCATAGTATAAATATTGAAATATCCACTTCTTAATATATTTCATTTAAATTATATTTTTATACTAAATAGAATTCAAATATCCTTCCTGAACTAAACCATTATAATAAAATTCAACCTAACCAAAGTATAATTATAAATCCCTTGGGTTTATTTCAATTTGTTTTATATTCCGAACTTTGTAACAAAATCCAACGTTTTCTTTCGAAAATGATTCCCATTTCCCTTATCATTCAAATTTCTATTTGAATTTACATTTCCAACCCAGATTTCTTTTATATATGCTTCCACTTGCAAAATATCTTCTTTAAACGATTATTCACTTTAACTGTGAATAATATTTCCTTTTACATAATCTAACCCATTTGATTTAACCATAGCAAATCTAAATTCCATTTATAACTTCTATTTACAGAAAATCACATTATTAATTTCAAACATTTATAATCTAGCTTATAATTTCCTTTATACTTTGCTAAGTTAAAATCTCATCTCAAATATTATTTTCACATCTGATTTCCACTTTTCCATATAAATTCAAATTTGAATTTATATTTTGATTTAACCAATGATAAATAATTCATTTTATTTATAAGTTCCTTTAAAATCAACTTCTTGTTTTAACAAAACAAGTTTCTACTTTTTAACTCCATTCGAAATTACACTTCCATTTTTGGAAAAATATATTTCCCTTTTTAATCTAAATTTTCATTTTTCTATTCGAAAATATCTTACGGTATTTTAATACCATAATTCTAGGACCAGTGATATTTAAACACAACAAGATCAATCCCAATTAATATATCATAGCATATGTCATAATCAATGCAAACACAATAATATAAATGTTGAGGAATCCAGTTGGATCCCTCCAATCTGTTTCCCTGCATCCACAGACGTTAATCGACATCAATAATATTAATTTCTCCTCAATATGAATATAAACAGAAGTAATTATTGATTAACGATATAACATATCAATCATTTCAACCAATTTTATCAACCATGCATTCAAACAATCATCACACAGTATAAAATAATTTTAAAACTCATTTATATAAAAATATAAACGAGTCAGAGTTAGTGAGTTTACTCACATAGTTTCGCAGTTGATGGTTTTGCTTTTGTTTCATATAAAATCAAACAGACGTTTGATTTTCATTGCCAAATTCCAGTAGCTCAATTTTCAACCATGTCAGTTCCATATTGTAGATCTCCTCGATATGATTCCACCGAATCTGATCACGTTAAATTCTGTTCACGATCAGACGGGTTATAACGATTACAATAATTTATATAATTAAAACCATGGGTTAATTCATTAGTTAGTTTTAACAAATACCTTAATCATTTTTTCCTTTCGAGTTTTAAATACCTCCTTCAGTGAAAACACATTTTCTCCTACCAATAATCATCTGCAAATCTCCATGTTCATTTCCAATAACACACACGTGTTGATTCTCGGTGGAACCCGGTTCACAGCCGCTTACTTTAAGGCTTCCTTCCAATGCTACTTTCCAATTTCAATTTCCACGATCTGTCTACAAACCCAACTCATGAATAAAAATCCTTCTTAAAGCCACCATGCAGTACTCCCAGTAAAACAACACGCAAACTACTGTGCACCCCTCCTTCTTAACTTCTGAACGCCGCGCAACGGCAACTCAACATCATCCACTTCTTTCAATATAGCATCTTCATCTCCCGTTCATTGATTCCACTCCGATTCCAAAAACCCCACATGCCTTGCACGTTAATTCTGAAGTCGCTCACCCCATTTAAACCACAACTACAAACACCTCCTCACGCCGCTACAGTGCATGTAAACAAAACTATTAGCCCATAAAAACCCTTCCCTTTTTTTTATCACTAACGCACAGCCGTACCCCCACCTCTTTCACCAACCCAAACTCCATCGTTTCTTTCTTCATTCGCAACCTTAACCGAAAACACCAACTCCACTTCTTCACAGTAAAATAAATGCCTACTCCATCCATGAACCCACCGTCGCAGCTTCTACCATCACCGTACCTCATAGGACCGTCACCACCACAACTGCCAGCGCCTGGCCTTCATCCTCCGATGAACCGGAGCTGCTCTGACATCCTGAAGCCCGCTTACAAACCCAAAATCCCATGCCCTAGCCAGTGACGAATGACTTCCAGCGAACAATAAAAACATACTGAACCCATTAAGTGAGTCGCTCGAAAAACGAGGCAAACTGATCTGCTATTGGAACAATTTCATTCCGATTTTTGTTTTATTCTTGAATTCGTGATTTAATTAATGAAGAGGGTGGCTTTCGTATGAGAGATGAGAAAGATTTGGGTATTTCAATATTTTATTTGCTGAAGGAAAGAAACGAGAAGGGTCAGTTTGTTTATTTTTATAGAGGCAAACAACTTGACTTGAACGGTATTAATTTCTTGGCACGCACGGTTGATCAGCGTGGAGATCACGCTATTCTAAAAGGCTTAGATAACACGGTTTGTATTGGATTGGCACCCACGGTTTTGAAAATGCTTGGCAGACACGGTGTCAAATAGTTTAAAGCGCAAGCTGTTCTGAGATATACAGAAAAGGTAGTAATATATATTTTCTTTGTGTTATTAAGTATTGTATATTGCTAGCATAACGGTGCGGATAAGGATAAACCATATTGTTCATAATGGGAACCACTTTTCTTAATTCTAGCCAAGGAATCGTGTACAATATTATACTATTGACTCATTTTATCCGTAGGCAAGTGTGTGGTTTTTAAGAAAATAACGTATTAGGATGAATGCAGTATTTTGTTATATAAATTCCGCTTATTACCTGACTGCTAGAGACAAACTAAAATATATCGTTATGCGATATGATTTCAAAATTATAGTAAAATAGACAAGATAATATATACTGTGAAATTTTCAAAACGATGATATGGGGTGTAAAATACTTCAAATAAAAAGTTGCTTTTTTAAAAAAATAAAAATTACAGAATTTTTTTATAAATTAAATTATATCTACATCTCAAAAATCATGTCCAAATTCGAAACCAATATTTAATTATATTAAATAAACCGTTATGGCTTATACACGACTCCACAGTGATTTTCTGAAAATTTGATTTGGATATAACTTACTATCTATAAGACGAAATCTCGATTTTTCACTTTCGTTAGAAAAATATAATCAAATAGATCCTAATGTTTCTTTTTTTATTGAATTCCGACTTATATTGGATTCTGTATATCCAATTGAAGTTCAAAACGTTAAATAACGAACTACCGCAACAATTCGAGCTCGTTTATAATTATATTATAAATTATACGTTTAAATATCATTTTATTAAATAAATTCCTTATAAATTTCCATTTATAATTCAAATAAAATATTTAAACCAAATTCAAATATTCAAAACTCAACGGCTAAAAATCCAGGTCGCTACATTCCTTCCCCTTAAAATAATTTCATCCTCGAAATTGCTGAGTAGTAAATATGCTATAATTCTAACTCCTCATACCCTACTTAGTTGAAATCTTATATTCCATATCTTTATAACCCGGTTCTTACCCGACCTTCGAATTCTCATACCAATACTCGACCATTCATAATTCTTTCCAAATGTTCTGTCCACCATTTTTGGACAATCCATCATCAGTTTCTTGTTTTCAATCCATATGCTCTTCTACATATCCACACCCTTTCCAATTGATTTTAAATTCAATTATCAATTTCAATATTCCATTGGAAATTTTATTAACCAATTCTGGTTTTCTTTTTTCAATTACTATTAACAACTCGATTTTAAATTATAAAAAAAATTCCTGAAAAAAGTCTAACTCTTTAAATTTTCGAAAAATTTCGCCAGCATCTCCCCTGCGCGGCTCAATCGGTATAATTACAACTCGCCTTTCTAGGCCTTCTCCAATCCAAAAGAAAATCAAAAAGCCAAGCGGCTTGCAACATAGGCTCATAAACCATCAAACCCAAGTAGTATTGTAAACATGTACCTTTTTGTCGGGCATAATCCTATCCTTGCATTTGCTTCCATTTAATATCTGCTCAGCATACACATATCCATTTCCAGTTGGTTTCAAATCAATCCAACTTCCCGTTGTTTTTACTCTCTAATCAATCTTCTGATTAGTTCACTTCCATTCTATCAATTCAAGTCTGATTTCTATTTAAGTCAATCCACTTATTATACTTGAATCCAAATTTATCCCAATTCAATTCCAATTAACAACTTCCAATATATATTCAACTTGCTTGTTCGTAAGTCAAATTCATATTAATTCGAATCTCAACATTTCTCTTTATTTAATTTCATTTGGAATGATTTATGTTTCAATCCAATTTTATTAATCCTAACTTAAGTTAAATTTCAATTCATTTTATACATTTTTACCATTTCAATCTATTCAACTTATACAAGTTAAATTTTAATTTCAAAATTCAAATTCTTAGGTTTTATTTCTAATTAGTTTGAAATCATATATATTTATATACATATTTATAATCAACTCAATTCAAAACATTTGAATTTCTAAAACATCTTGTCCTTTTCAAACAAAATTTTCAATCCCAAATTACTATGGCAGCAATCCGTCACTCAGAAACTTGAAAATGAATACCGATAATGTCGCGATCCATTATCAGAATTATTTTCTTGCCACTGAAATGATTTCTGCGCTTAATCACTTTCAAAATCCATTTAGAATCATTCTTATTCAAAAATCCTTAAAATAATGTTATACTACCTTTTGAAAATACTCCAGAAAATATTTTCTAAACATCCGAGATTTAAATTCTCAAATTCTGGTTTGAACTTAATTCCAGTTCATCTTATTTGTACACATTATCTATATACAAATTATATTTGGTTACATATAACCTGATCAATATCTTATAATTTCATTTGATTGTAATAACAATCAACACATACCTATATAATAATATTCTCAGAAATTATATCTTTTATATCAAAGTAATTTTTGGGCAAAATTATTCCATTTACCCATTTTAAAACAATACTGTATCGAATTGCTTTGTTCGAGAATTTAGAAACACCTATCGATACAGTTGTACATCCTGTATCGACCAGAATTCATTAATCACTCAACAAATCAACCAACACAATATAAAACCATTTTATATCAATCTACAAATACGCTCTCTTGTATATATACTCAAACTCAATCTAGGGTATAACTAACCCTATCTCCATCGAGTTATGCCATAGATCCAAGGTTACTACTCAACCTTCAGCTCTGATACCAACTATAAGGGCCCGAATTCCCATAGCCTTTGAGTTGACTTATTACACCACACATCCAACCCAAATTGCACATAAATACGAATCATTAGTAGAAAGAATTTAGAGGATGAGAAATAGAAAGAAAGAAAAATTAGAATAGAAGAAAACGAAGAACACAAATCTCACAGCGGAACAAATAAAATATATTAAATAACATAACTTTTGAAATACAAATCAGTAACTGTATATACATACCATCATCAGAGCACAACAGTTATTCCTGGAACAGTTATAAACAACTGTTTCCAGATACAACATAGTACACAGCGGAAATATGATAGTCTATAGCTAACTAGTGAAACCTCGTGCTTCAAGCTCCTCCAGGTGCATCTGTAAAATCCTGACTACTTGACTGCCCGTACAAATTTGGGCACCCAAGAGTTTAGGGAAAACAAACAAAATAAACTCTGAGTCAGTCATGGGACTGTTGTGAGTAAACTCCAACCATTAGTTTAACTTCAAAAATCCTTTCGAAAGAATGATAATCGTAAGACCGATCTACACATAAACATTGACGGTTTTTACCTTACGATAACCAAAAATATTTTAATATCAAATCTGGTGATATTATAATAGTGTCTACATCAAATAAATAGAAATCTAGCGGAACGCTTGCATCTCACGCTCCATATATAATATAAAATCGAAAACCGCAGGGCGCTTATGGGAGATTGGATTTCCAACATGACAAGGTATGGAACCACCTTCCGATAGTGTATCTCTAGAGGGGGATACACTGGGTTCAACAAGAACGTCTTGCAACCCGGCCCACACATGGCAGACCAATCATTTAACTTGAGTGTATCGAGCATATTATCACCAACGGTTGTAATCAGCAACTGTTACCGAAAGCATACAGAAGCGAATAGAATAAGAAGCCAATGAATTTTCTCTAGATCAGGTGATAATACCCCTAATGGGAATGACCCACATGGCCATGCTGCCTGCCCGATTTCTGTCATTTCCCAGGTGATGAGGCTTGAGGTCACGATTTCCTTTCAGCACTTCCCATCATTTACTTTTAATGCCATATCATCAGATCCTTCCATATACGTTGTCATGGGACTGGACAAACCGAAGGCACTATTCCATCAATCCATCTTGGGCAGTTTCTACCTAGGATTAACAGCCCTTGCATTTTACTCTGTCTTCAATCATCTTTAACATAAATTGATTCGTAACGCTTATGCCAATACGGAGTCGTTTTCAGATACTAAATCTGATCCTGGTCTCTCCATATTGACAACGGAGGTATAAAGTAAATCAAACTTTGGTAGTCGGTGATTTAACTATCAAAGAAACATCCGTACAATCAACGGACCTATTTCCCAATTGGAAATTTTTATCGATCAACCATCAAACAACACAATCCCCATTTTAAATTAATTCCTTATTACATTATCGCTTCCAATTCCCATTTTCCCCTCTTCTAGATTCTTTCAAAATTCAATTACCTTTCTCGATTTTTGGAAAACATTTCCAATATTCTAATTTCTTTATTCGAGAAAATATCTCTTTTTCCAGTTAGGAAACATTTCTAAATATTCACGAATCTTTATTTTCTATATTCAGAAAATATACCTTATTAATATCGAAATTATTTCCATTTATTAATTCCTCGTTGACCAATTCTTTTCATTTTCTATACGTAGAAAATACCTCTCATTTTATTTGGGGAAACATTTCAAATTCCTTTAAATTAACGTAATGTTATAAAACATCGTTATTATAACTCAAACCATTAATCCATTATTAACTAACCATATTGCTAATCAATCTTCACTATCGAACCTTAACCATTCCTCCATCAATCATGAAGTCAATCAAGTCGAGGTATAATTACCTCTCAGACCTTAATTGAACAACACTCTCAACTTTGAAATAGTCAAAGCTCACAACTTCAAACAAAATATCGCTTATGCTACTCTCAGATGCAATCTAAGAATCCACTTCTTTTACGAAAAACATTTATTATAACGGTAGCGTTATAATCGCTGTTTCCAAATATCTGATTTATAAGATATTAACCATAACGATAGCGTTAAAATCGCTGTTTAGATTTACAAAACATTTATTATAACGGTAGCGTTATAATTGCTGTTTAGATTTATAAAACATTTGTTATAACGACAGCGTTATAATCGCTGTTTATAAAACATTTGTTATAACGACAGCGTTATAATCGTTGTTTATAAAACATTTGTTATAACGACAGCGTTATAATCGCTGTTCCCAAATATTTGGTTTACAAAAATATAATTGGTACTTATTATTTTCAACAAATAAATTAATAAGTAGTCAAATATATAATTAAATAATTAAATTTGATTCAAAATGGAAAGTAAAAATAACTACTCCCCTAAATTCGATATAATCGAATTCCAATAAATAATTCTCTCTCGAATAATATATATTCGATTAATATCCTGAACTTCGGAATAAATCTTATCGTTCCCGGTTAACTCAATTTCCCCTATGATTACTTCCATTCACAAAACATTTGCTTTAAATCGTTATTCATTTCCAATTACCAGTATCTTTCCTTAGTAGGAATCTAGACTTGTTTAAATTATTTAAAATAAATCTTAAACTATTTCGAAACATGGAATTATATTTTCGTACTATAAATATTGAAATTTCCACTTCTTAATATATTTCATTTGAATTATAGTTTTATACTAAATAGAATTCAAATATCCTTCCTGAACTAAACCATTATAATAAAATTCAACCTAATCAAAGTATAATTATAGATCCCTTGGGTTTATTTCAATTTGTTTTATATTCCGAACTTTGGAACAAAATCCAATGTTTTCTTTCGAAAATGATTCCCATTTCCCTTATCATTCAAATTTCTATTTGAATTTACATTTCCAACCCAAATTTCTTTTATAGATGCTTCCATTTGCAAAATATCTTCTTTAAATGATTATTCACTTTAATTGTGAATAATATTCCTTTTTACATAATCTAACCCATTTGATTTCACCATATCAAACCCAAATTCGATTTATAACTTCTATTTACAGAAAATCTCATTATTAATTTCAAACATTTATAATCTCGTTTATAATTTCCTTTATACTTTGCTAAGTTAAAATCTCATCTCAAATATTGGTTTCACATCAGATTTTCACTTTTCCATATAAATTCAGATTTGAATTTATATTTCAATTTAACCAATGATAAATAATTCATTTTATTTATAAATTCCTTTAAAATCAACTTCTTGTTTTAATAAAACAAGTTTCTACTTTTTAACTCCATTTGAAATTACAATTCCATTCTTGGAAAAATATATTTCCCTTTTTAATCTAAAATTTCATTTTTCTATTCGAAAATATCTTACGGTATTTAAATACCATAATTCTAGGGCCAATGATATTTAAACACAACAAGATCAATCACAATTAATATATCACAATATATGTCATAATCAATGCAAACACAATAATACAAATGTTGAGGAATCCAATTGGATCCCTCCAACCCATTTCCCTGCATCCACCGATGTTAATCGACATCAATAATATTAATTTCTCCTCAATATGAACATAAAAAAGTAATTATTGATCAACGATATAACTATATCAATCATTTCAACCAATTTTATCAACCATGCATTCAAACAATCATCACACAGTATAAAATAAATTTAAAACTCATTTATATAAAAATATAAACGAGTCAGAGTTAGTGAGTTTACTCACCTAGTTTTGTAGTTGACGGTTCTGCTTTTGTTTCATTAAAAATCAAATAGACGTTTGATTTTCATTGAAAAATTCCAGTAGCTCAATTTTCAACCATGTCAGTTCCAAAATGTAGATCTCCTCGATATGATTCCAATGAATCCGATCACGTTAAATTCTGTTCACGATCAGACGGGTTATAACGATTACAGTAATCTATATATTTAAAACCACGGGTTAATTCATTAGTTAGTTTTAACAAATACCTTAATCATTTTTTTCCTTTCTAGTTTTAAATCCCTCCTTCAGTGAAAACACGACTTCTCCTACCAATGATCATCTGCAAATCTCCATGTTCATTTCCAATAACACACACGTGTTGCTTCTCGGTGGAACCCGATTCACAGTCACTTACTTTAAGGCTTCCTCCCAATGCTACTTTCCAATTTCAATTTCCATGGTCTGTCTACAAACCCAACTCACGAATAATAATCCTAATCAAAGCCACCATGCAGTACTCCCAGTAAAACAATACGCAAACTATAGTGCACCACTCCTTCTTAACTTCTAAACCCTACGCAACAGCAACTCAACACCATCCACTTCTTTCAATATAGCATCTTCATCGCCATTCATTGATTCCACTCCGATTCCAAAAACCCTACCTACCTAGCACGTTAATTTTGAAGTCGCCCACCCCATTTAAACCGCAACTACAAATACCTCCTCACGCCGCTACAGTACACGCAAACAAAACTATCAGCCCATAAAAACCCCCCTTTTTTTATCACTAACGCACAACCATCCCCCCACCTCTTTCACCAACCCAAACTCCATCGTTTCTTTCTTCATTCACAACCTTAACCAAAAACAGCAACTCCACTTCTTCACAGTAAAATAAATGCCTACTCCATCCATGAACCCACCGCCGCAGCTTCTACCCATCATCGTACCTCATGGGACCGTCACCACCACAACCGTCGGCGCTTGGCCTTCCTCCTCCAATGAACCGGAGCTACTTTGACATCCTGAAGCCTGCTTACAAACCCAAAATCCTATGCCCTAGCCAGTGACGAATGACTTCCAGCGAACAGGAAAAACATACCGAACCCATTAAGTGAGTCGCTCGAGAAACGAGGCAAACTGATCTGCTATTGGAACAATTTCATTTCGATTTTTGTTTTATTCTTGAATTCGTGATTTAATTAATGAAGAGGGTGGCTATCATACGAGAGATGAGAAGGATTTGGGTATTTCAAGATTTTATTTTCTGAAGGAAAGAAACGAGAAGGGTAAGCTTGTTTATTTTTATAGAGGCAAACAACTTAACTTGAACGATATTAATTTCTTGGCACACACAGTTGATCGGCGTGGAGATCACGCTATTCTAAAAGGCTTGGATAACACGGTTTGTATTAGATTGGCACCCACGGTTTTGAAAATGCTTGGCAGACACGGTGTCAAATAGTTTGAGGTGCAAGCTGTTCTGAGATATACAGAAAAGGTAGTAGTATATATTTTCTTTGTGTTATTAAGTATTGTATATTGCTAGCATAACGGTGCGGATAAGGATAAACCATACTGTTCATAATGGGAACCACTTTTCTTAATTCTAGCCAAGGAATCGTGTACAATATTATACTATGGACTCATTTTATCCATAGGCAAGTGTGTGGTTTTTAAAAATATAACGTATTAGGATGAATGCAGTATTTTGTTATATAAATTCCGCTTATTACCTGATTGCTAAAGACAAGCTAAAATATATCGTTATGCGATATGATTTCAAAATTATAGTAAAATAGACAAGATAATATATACTGTGAAATTTTCAAATGATGATATGGGGTGTAAAATACTTCAAATAAAAAGTTGCTTATTTTTAAAAATAAAAATTACAGAATTTTTTTATAAATTAAATTATAACTACGTCTCAAAAATCTTGTCCAAATTCAAAACCAATATTTAATTATATTAAATAAACCATTATGGCTTATACACGACTCCACAGTGATTTTCTAAAAATTTGATTTGGACATAACTTACTATTATAAGACGAAATCTCGATTTTTCACTTTCGTTAGAAAAATATAATCAAATAAATCCTAACGTTTCTTGTTTTATTGAATTCCGACTTATATTGGATTCTGTATATCCAATTGAAGTTAGAAACTTTAAATAACGAACTACCGCAACAATTCGAGCTCGTTTATAATTGTATTATAAATTATACATTTAAATATCGTTTTATTAAATAAATTCTTTATAAATTTCCATCTATAATTCAAATAAAATATTTAAACCAAATTCAAATATTCAAAATTCAATGGCTAAAAATCCGGGTCGTTACAGGGATGAAGAAAGAAGTGGCAGAATTTGTTTCTCGATGTTTGGTTTGCCAGCAAGTCAAAGCTAAGCAAAAGAATCCTGGTGGTTTACTTCATCCTTTGGATGTCCCACAGTGGAAGTGGGAGAGCGTCTCGATGGATTTCATTGATGGTTTACCCAGATCGAGGAAAGGCAACACCAGTATTTTGGTTATAGTGGACAAACTTACTAAGAGCACTCATTTCATTCCTTAAGAGCAAGAGAACGACAACATGGTTGGCAGTAGTTTATCTTCACGAGATTGTCTGTCTACATGGAATACCTTCCAGTATCATAAGCGATCGTGACCCTATTTTCACCAGTGAATTTTGGAGGAGCTTGTAAGAGGTATTAGGTACACAGTTGTGTTTGTGTACCGCTTATCACCCTCAGACCGATGGACAGACGGAGAGGGTAAATAGAGTTCTTGAGTATCTTTTAAGACTCTGTATCCTAGACTTCGGAGTGACTTGGGAATAGCATCTTCTTTGGTAGAGTTTGCCTACAACACCAGTTATCAGGCTAGTATTGGAATGGCACCCTTCGAAGCATTGTATGGACGACCCTGTAGATCACCGACTTGTTGGTGGGAGTCTACATAAAGACTTCTACTTGGAGCTGAGATGATTAGGGAAACTTCAGAAAAGATTGATCTTATCCGTAGGCGCATGAAAACAGCTCAGGACAGGCAGAAGTCCTACGCAGACAGGAGAAGGACTGACATGGAATTTGAGGTAGGAGACATGGTTTTCATTAATGTATCACCGTTGAGGAATTAGTTCGTTTTGGATCTGTAGGGAAATTGGCACCAAGCTTAATGACTTATAATCGGTAGACAACTCGAATCTTTCTCCCAAGAGATAATGTCTCCACATCTTTAACGCGAACACGATCGCTGCCAATTACAAATCATGGGTAGGATATCTTTTCTCATGTGGTTTCAGCCGCCGACTAGCATAAGCTACAACCCTACCACCTTGCATCAGTACAACACCTAGTCTGGTACCACAGGCATCCGTGTATACCATTATCTCTTCGTTCCCTTTAGGAATAACTAACACTGGCGTGCACGTTAACTTCTCCTTTATGCTCTTAAATGCCTTCTCACACCTTTTGTCCCATGTAAAAGCTTGATTCTTCTTGGTCAACTGAGTTAACGGTGGCGCTATCTTGGAGAAGTCTTGGATAAACTTACGATAATATCCAGCTAACCCCAAGAAACTTCTCACGTCCGTTGCATTCTTGGGTGTAGACCAATCTTGCACCGTAGCCACCTTCCCAGGATCTACGACAATAGCATTCTTTGAAAAAACATGGCCCAAGAATCTCACTTCCCTCCTCCAGAAGTGTCACTTAGAAAATTTTGCTTTCAATTGGTGTTTCCTCAACACCTCCATCACTATCCTCAAATGTTCATCCGAAATGCCGTTTTAGGCATACTCTTAGCTGCTACGCGAAGCTTATGAAATCCTATTGCGAGATCCAACTGTGAGAACACTCTTGCTCCATCTAGTTGATCAAACAAATCATCTATCCATGGGAGGGGATATTTATTCTTCTTAGTCACCTTGTTCAACTCGCGGTAGTCCACACATAAGCGAAGGGAACCATCGGCCTTAGTAGCAAATACAACTGGTGCTCCCCACTCGGAAACTCTTCTATGGATAAGTCCCTTCTTCAAAAGATCGCCTACTTGCACTTCGAGCTCTCGCTGCTCCCTTGGCACCATACAACGAAGTGGCATCACTATAGGACTGGCATCTTTCACTAAATCAATCTGAAACTCGATCTCTCGGTGTGGTGGAAATCCGGTCACTTCCTCAAAGATGTCTGGATACTCGCCAGCGATAAGCACATCTGATAACTCATCATGCAGGATGTTGAGGGAATTTAGAAAACTAGCCATCACCTCATCACTAGGTAGGCAACCCAATACCACCCTCCGTCCATCATCCGCTTTAATGGTCACCGAAGACCCCTCACAGTCTACCACAACCCCATACCTTTTGGCGCAGCTCCAGGATTTAAACTCCACACCGATGGATGGATTCTTGTAAACAAGATCAAGGGAGAGATAAATGCTCAACTCCATTGATCTTTCGATGCCGGAATCTCGCTATCTTCAACACGTTGATCTTGCAGGATACCGTGTTGTCGATCTACGATTCTTCGAACGTTGATCACTCGTAAGCGATACCGTGTATCTGCTTCAAATTCGTTGATTCGAGCACACTCGAATATCCAAAGATGGAGAAAGGAGATCACACTCAACTTCCAATTTTAATGGTGGCACAAAGATCACAGAAGATATTTATTGAAAAGTCAACAACCTTTACAACTCATGCTACACCCCTATTTATAGGGCTTGCAACACGCCTTGCCTAGAACGAACAACCCAAGTATAAGCGAAAGACCCAACTACAACACGCGACCCTTCAGCACTACACAACCAATGGAATGAACAACCCGACGACATTATACAACAATGGAACGAACGATCCAACTATGGAAAATGACCCTCTCTTTAACAGCTCATATTGTCTTCTGCCAGTAGCGACCTAAGGGAGAACGACCGAGGAGTGAACTACTCAGGAGCGATTGGCGACCCAGGGGCGATCGGCCCAATAGAAAACAATCCCAGAGTGAACGACTTATGGGTGAACAACTTAGGAGCAATCGAACCCTTTTCTATATGGTTTAACACTGCTTCCTCAAGCTCGCCCCTTCTCTTCAAGTTGGAGAACGACCTTTTTGGATCGTTGGGCTTCTTTCCATGATTCATCGGCTCGTTGAGCGACTGATACTCCACTTCTTCAAGCTTTTGCTCCATGGGCGACCTGCTTTCCCTTCCTTCTCGTTCTAGGTCACTGAACTACTTCCTTAGATCGTTGGACAACCTATGGCTCGCATACAAGCATCTTCCATGATGCGCTGCATCATCCTCCCCAAGTTGACAAGAATTCGACCCCGAATTCACACTTTCCTCTTCTTCGATATGCTTATCTTTATAATATGGAATTAAATGCTGGATGTTGAAAACATCAGAGGTATGGACATCGTCTGGTAATCTCGACTGATAAGCATTTTCATTGTTCTTCTTCATGATTTCTACTAGACCAATCTTCCTAGCTTTCAACTTATTGTACGTTCCAACAGGAAAACGATCTTTCGTCAACACTACGAAAACAAAGTCTCCCTCTTCGAAGTTAACAATTCGTCGCTTCAAATCTGCAATTTGTTTATACTTCTCATTCATCTTAAGCAATCAACCTTGCACAACTTTGTGGCATTCCTGCAACTCATTGACAAAATCACTAGCCCGTTTAACAATCCCTTTCTGCGGTGGAACCATAGACAAGTTTAATGGTCCTCTTGGCAATATAGACAATTTGAAATGGACTGAACCCCGTACTTCGATTAATAGCGTGATTGTGTGCAAACTTAGCTTGACACAACTTCGTATCCTAACTTTTCAAATTATCGTTCATAAGGCATCTCAACAAATTTCCCAAAGATCTGTTTACTACTTCTGTCTGTCCATCTGTTTGTGGATGATAAGCACTGCTAAACTTCAGTTTTGTCCCAATTATCTTCCACAAACTGATCCAGAAATGACTTAGAAAATGGGTATCTCTGTCTGAGACAATGGATTCAGGTAACCCAAGAAGATGGTAGATTTCTTTAAAGAATAACTGAGCAACATTCACAGCATCTGCCGTCTTCTTGCAAACAAAAAAATGAACCATTTTGAAAAACGATCTACTACCACATAGATAGAATCATTGCCTCGTTGTGTCCTCGGCAATCCCAAGACAAAATTCATACTAATATCCACCCATGGCTTAGTAGGCACAGACAACAGCATGTATAATCTTGCATTAGTGGCAGTTCCCTTAGATATCTGGCAAACATGGCATCTCTACACAAACTTCTCGACCTCTTTCCTCATAGATGGCCAAAAGTAAGAGTTAGAAATTAGCGTCAAAGTACGATCACGGCCCATGCGTCCTTCCTCATGCAATTCCCTGACAATCTTCATCCTTAAACTGCAATCTGGAATACACAATTGATTTCCTTTGAACAGAAAACCATTGATTAGTACATAATCTTTCATATTCCCTTCTTTGACTTTGTTTAGGATCTGCGAGAAATATGCATCTGTCGTTAGCAATTCTGGAAGTACATCAAAACCAATTACCTGGACTCGCATAGTCGTTAGCAAATGATTCCTTCGCCTCAAAGCATCAGCTACGCGATTAGTTACTCCAGATTTATGCTTTACAACAAATGTAAATTGTTGCAAGTACAAAATCCACGACGCATGCCTAGCAACAATCTTATCTGTCCTTGCAAATGCTTCAATGCTTCATGGTCAGTATATAGAACAAACTCCTTGTGAAACAAGTAATGTCTCCAATGTTTCACGGCTTGCACAATAGCATAAAACTCCACGTCATACGTATTTCTTTGCCCCCGATAGTTTCTCACTGAAATATGCAATAGGACGCCCCTTATGACTCAGCACTCCTCCAATTCCAACCTTCGATGCATCTGTATGTAATTCAAACAGCAACTGAAAATTTGGCAACACGAGGAATGGTGCTGTCGTCAAAAGTTCCTTGATCTTTTCAAAAGAAAATTGGGCTTCTTTCGTCCACATGAACAGCTTTCCTTTCATGCAATCAGTAACAGGAGCCATCACACTACTAAAGTGTGGTATAAACCTTTGATAGAATGATGCCAATCCATGGAAGCTTCTAATTTTTGTCATGGTCTTAGGCTGAGGCCAATCTCTAATTGCAGCGACTTTAGTTTGATCAACTTGTATTCCTTCCTTGGACACAATGTATCCTAAGAACATAACACTTTGGGTCATGAATACGCGCTTCTTCGTTGCAGCATAGAATTGTTCTTGACGAAGAATCATCAATACTTCTTTCAAGTGTTGTATATGCTCATCCATACTAGCACTATTGATCAAGATATCATCAAAATAAACCACAATAAACTTTCATATGTATGATCTAAATATCTGATTCATCACTCTCATAAAAGTACTTGGTGCATTCGATAGACCAAACGGCATAACTAACCATTCATACAACCCTTCACGAGTCTTGAATTCGGTCTTCCATTCATCTCCTGGTCTAATTCGAATCTGATGATAACCACTTTTCAAATCAATCTTTGAAAAGATAACAGACCCACTGATTTGGTCTAATAGATCATCAAGTCTTGGCATAGGAAATCTGTATCTAACAGTGATCTTTTTGAGACCTCTACTATCCGTACACATTTTCCATGAACCATCTTTCTTCGAGACTAACAAAGTAGGTACGACACAAGGACTGAGGCTTTCTCGGACTCTCCCTCGCTCAAGTAGCTCTTCAACCTGTTTTCTCAGCTCTCCATGCTCTTTTGGACTCATTCGATAATGTGGCCAATGTGATAACACTGCACCTAGCACCAAATCAATCTGATGTTGTATGTCCCTGAGTGGAGGTAATTCCTTTGGCAATTCGTCAGGAAATACATCTTCAAATTATTTCAGCACAGGCTTAGCTTCAGCAGGAATTTCGGGCTTTCCATGTGATTCAAACCCAATCAGCATAAACACTTCACGACTCTCTTCTACTTCTTCAACAAATTCCTTCAAAGATAAAAGACTAGTCGAATTCACCTTCTTCTCTTCTTTGACCTCACTTTGCACACGCTTCTTAGGAACCAAAGTGATTTTAGTACCTTCAAACATGAAACTATAGCTGTTGGTTCGACCATCATGTTGAACTGATCGATCATATTGCCATGGTCTACCCAAGAGCAAATGACATACGTCCATGTCAACCACATCACACCAAATATCATCTTTGTACTTCAACCCAATGGAAAGGGTAACAAACGCTCTTCTTCCCACAGTGACTTCTCCTCCTTTCTTTAATCAAGCAAGCTTGTACGGTCTAGGATGTTTCTCAGTCTTCAACCCTAATTTCTTGACAACTTCTTCAGAAATCATATTGTCACATCTTCCAGCATCAATAACGAATTGACAAACTTTTTCCAGAATAGTACACATAGATTGGTAAATATTGCTTCGCAACCAACTAGAATCATCTATGTGATAATCCCAAACTCCAGTAGTACGAAAGCAAGGATAATCATTGAAATATAACACATAAACAATAACAGCAGAACAGAAATATAGAATTACAGCAGATAAAGTATATCAAATTACACTAGAAATAATATATCATCAGAGTTACACAGCATAATAGGATCATACTTAGTTCATAATACAGTTTTCAACTTAATATAAAATGTCTGCAGCGGAATCAAACATAATATACTAAATTCAGTCTGAACAGAAAAATAGAAATGATAGGATCCATCTTCAGCTCCATAGCTATCCGGAATGAATCTGCTAAACCTGTATACAAGGCTGCCCGTGTAGAAAAGAGGGCACCCGAGTTTGCAAAGTGAAACAAATTACGAGTCAGTCACGGGACTAGTATGCGAAATCTTCTATAACCTATTTAATAATAAGGCTAATCACAGGACCACGCCGCTAACGCGGAACAGATTTACTCCATTGGATTGCCAGTGCATATATAAAGTAAATCGTTAAACAACGCAATGCTTTTTAGGAAAATGAAACCATTATAAGACTCAAGTCCCATCACACAATGCAACTGAAACCGTAGGATAGAGTTTTACCTTATAATGGTCAAAAATGCTTAATACGATAAAAACGGATTTGATATTATTATTAGTGAATATATGTTTCAAAAACATTTCAATCATAATATATCAATCATAGACGGCATAGCTACCATATACTGTGTCGTCATACTAGTAGTACAATCAAAACCGTATGGTGTCGTATTGGAAGTTGGATTTCCATCATGAACCAAGGCAAGGGATTGTCCTTACCAAATTCGAGACTCTCTAGCCCGAGCCTCAGGACTCAGTCGCAACTACACCCGGAGCCATAGGGCCGGTCCATAACTAATGTCAGTGGATTATATATAATTCCTAAACAATACGTCTCCCAGCCCTATGGGGCGTAAATAGAGCCTCTAAGGACTCAATATCTGAGGTACCTCGCTTTCCGTCATCCACATAAGTAAAAATATATCGGCTTGTAAAACCCAGACACCACTTCTAGCTAGAAAGAGACGCATGTTCTCCCTGGATCCTTCTCCGTTTCTGGTTCATACCGGGGTGTGAGGCTCGCGAAGTAGCGCTATACACAAAGCTATGCTACAATAAAGTTGTGCTTTGATCATCAACCACAATGCTCTGCTTTTCAACAATAAGCCTTGATCATTTGCATCTTGGCATGCCACACTGACAATACACGTCATGCGATCGATAACTATCAATATATAACCTCTAAGCTCGTGCGTCTCAGAGAAGGGTGTTAAGCAAGAGAATGAATTATCCGCCACCAAAAAGATATATATTGAATAGAAATCAATCATCACATAATACAATCCAATGTCAGACATACATCCATTTACAAGTCCGTTCTGGGTCTGAACGGAACCGGAGACACCTTATTCCTTGTCCCATATGTCCAATACAGAAGAGAGGCGCTCGCTAATCCGGACAATCAACCAGTACGTCCGGAAAACTACCACTGTAACCCTTTCTTGGGAGAAAATCAGTCCAAGGCATCAGTAGTCATCCATTCGATGTGAAGATCGCCGGTCTTCAATCACCGTCTTCAAATCTTCGACTTTCAATCGTCGTATTATTATTTGAAATGAGATTTAACTCGGACTTTTCAAATAATTATCGAATATATATAATTTAAATCATTTCTTTTCATTCCATATCGTTTATAATGTTTTATAACGATTTATCGCTATTTTTATTTATTTAAAATAGCCATTTTTAATTAAACGACGCTTCGGGTCATTACATGGCCCTGGCGCTGTTTTCATCAAAATTTGATTTACACATTTCTCAAAATCTGTTTGTTGGACCTTAACAAATTTTATATCGTTGCAAAGATCTTTCCAAATCGAATCCAACGGTTCCAGTTTTGGGAAAATCCGACGGTCGGATCTTTCGATATAATCGTTTGAAGTTACGATTTCAAAACTCGAACTACAACAGCGCAGTTCGTTTTATTTTAATTTATATTTATATATAAATATATAAATATAAATCGTTCAATGATTTCAACACCATTTTCAATTCAGCGATTTATTTTATATATGAAATCATATATTACATTAAAAATGAAATTTTAATGTTAAAACAAATCTTATCACATCTTGAATCTTTCATATGATTTCACACTTATATAAAAATGTGAAATTTTATTTCAACCTATCAATACATTAGAAAATGTAATCTTTTATTTCATTGTATTTTTACATTGCAAAATGAAATCTTTTATTTCAATGTATTTTTACATTGCAAAATGAAATCTTTTATTTCAATCTTTGATTACATTAAAAATGCAACTGTTTATTTCATTCTTTGATTTCATTCATTGATTACATTAAAAATGTAATTTTTCATTTCAATATATGATTACATAGAAAAATGTAATTTTTCATTTCAATATATGATTACATAGAAAAATGTAATTTTTCATTTCAATATACGATTACATTGAAAAATGTAATTTTTTATTTCAGTATATGATTACATTGAAAAATGTAATTTTTCATTTCTATATACAATTACATTGAAAAATGTAAATTTTCATTTCAATGTACGATTACGTTGAAAAATGTAATTTTCCATTTCAATATACGACTACGTTGAAAAATGTAATTTTTCATTTCAATATACGATTACATTAAAAATGTAATTTTTCCTTTCATTCTTTAATTATATTGAAAAATGTAATTTTTCCTTTCATTCTTTAATTACATTGAAAAAATGCAAATTTTCCTTTCATTCTTTAATTACATTGAAAAAAGTGATTTTTCCTTTCATTCTTTAATTACATTGAAAATGTAACTTTCTATTTCAATGTGTTATTACATTGAAAATGTAACTTTCTATTTCAATGTGTTATTACATTGAAAATGTAAATTTTCTATTTCAATATGTATCACATTGAAAATGTAATCTTTTTATTTCAATTTGTTATTACATTGAAAAATATAAACTTTTATTTCAATATATATTTACATTGAAAATGTAAACTTTTTATTTTAATGTTCATATTTACATTGAAAATGTAAACTTTTATTTCAATATAATCTTTTCTTACATTCAATAGGTAAATTTTCTATGTAATCTCATTTTATATAACAATGGTCATTTTTAAATATTTCATTTATAGTAAAATGTAAATTTCAAAGAAAAGCCATTTTATATAACAATGGACAATCTTAATGTTTGATTTACATTAAAGAGGTAAAATCCAATGTAAATACATTTTTATTTTTAATGTTACATTTACATTAAAAATGTAAGTCTGAATATTAATACATTTCTACTTCAAAATGTTGATTTTTAATGTTATATTTACATTAAAAATGTAAGTCTTCAATATCAATGCATTTCTATAGAACAATGACTAATTTTTGACTTACAACAAATATATGAATTTAATGTTTACATATAATGATCATTTTCATATTCATACAAATATTAAAATATAATTTTCATATTAAACAATTAATAAATATTAACATGAATATTTTATATCACAAAAACATTTCAGAAAATTTTGGCAGCATAACGGCAGGGTAATTAAAACCGGCACCGTCCCGATGTACGGCTCCTCGCACTACCTTAGGCCTCGCGGCGTTTACAAGGGGTTTAATTTCCTAATACATTTTTCTAGGCAGTCTAATGCCACAATATCAATCAATTTTTTTTTCAACCACAAACAAACACCAAAATTCAACCAATCACATACCACAAATCAATCAAGTCGTCCATGGTCTGTGGACGACGGGTGTTGGGAGTTTCTAAACTCCGTCTGCATCCTAAAATAATTTTATTTAATTAATTTGGATTCAGAAATCTCACCTAGCCATTTTAATTCTTCTAAATTTGTCGAGTGGTCCAAAAATTCTGTGGCCTCTTCTGAAATGTAGATCTCGTCGTTGCGATTCCAAAGGATTCAGTTTTGTCGAATTTTGATCAAATACGAACAAGATACGATCATTTAAAGATTTAGTTATATTTAAATTAATTAATTAATTAATTAATTAATTAATACCTTTCTTCCTCAATATAGTTTTAAGGCCGTCGTTTTCACCATTAGTTCGAAACTAAGTCATGATCTTTCACCCAAACCGACGCACCATCGGACGATCGGACAACACCACCTAGAGGAGGCTCGAGTGGTGCACCCACACCCTAGGTATGCTGAGCTCGGTGGGGTCTGGAGAGAGAACTCGGAGGTGACGCGGCGCTGGTTCGCGGAGGTGGTTCAATCGAAACACTATACGATGGATCCCAAAACTTATATGGATGTGAAGAGGAGAAAATTCTCTACGAAATCTTCCAAAGAAGTGACGGATTTCGATGAGCGGATTTGAAGTAATCGGGGAGGAATGAATTGAAAAGCCACTGCCGTTAATTTTAGGGTTACGGGTTTTAAAACGAGGTATGTTTCACTGTATATACGCGTATTTATACTATATACGTATTTTTATTTTATTTTATTTTATTAATTCTTTTAATTACTATATCTCTCCTAACTCCAAATCAAACCCAACGAGTGATGCCCCCAGCCAAAAACCCCCATTCCGTACATAATAGGATATGTCCCGTAGGCCCATTCGACTGTTTCAGTCAGTTATTCTTCAAATTAAATAATAAAACATTTAATTATTTAATTTGATCGAACATTTTAATTTACCGGGGCCACATACTACCTCCAAAAATTCCCGAAAAATAAATATAGCTATGTTTTGATGATACAGTCCTAACAAAATTAATTTCGTCGAATTTGGAGACCGTTTGAAAAATGGCCATTTTCTGGTCGATCGAAATTGACTGAAATTAACAAAACACATTTTCTTTTGCCACGCTCACATATGAATTCCAAAAATTGGAATCCTGCAATAATTTGACATTCCGGATCCAACTAGGGTGGTTTCTGTTTGAACCGAAAATGGTCAAACACCAAATGATGCTAGAAAAGCACGTCACCAAGTAAATGGTATGAAATTGTGAAGCCATGTACACAAAACAAAAGTAAAAAGCAATAAGAAGACAAAGGAATTTTTATAGTGGTTCGATTCGCTATGAATCTACGTCCACTTTTCAATCTCTTCTCATTATGGACTTTTGCTTTACAACACTTATGGAATCTCTCATACTTTCATTTCTCACTTCTCTCATTTTATGATCTAATTACACTTGAACTTGGCAAGGAATTGTCGAGATTTCTAGCTTCATGATGGAGAATATATGAATCATTGATCACTTTAGCATGTAGATGCTTCTCCTTGATTTCATGATGGAGATTGAGCTAGATCCGGATCTTTAGAGAGAGTTGAAAGCGATCAATGAGCATTAGAGTTGAGTTAGATCAACTTTGGACGAAGAATTAGATTGACTTGATCTTAGTGTTGTTGGAGAATGATGAAGCAAACTTAGGAAGCCATTAATGATGTTTTTGAAGCTTTTAGAGAGGTGTAGGAATGTCTTAGGCAGCCCTTCGGGGTTAAGAAATCCCTCCCTTGAATTGTGGAGTAAGGGGCTATTTATAGAAGTTTGAAGGTAGTGGCAGTCTTGTAATTATGTGTACAGAATTTGGATCGGGCTGAAACTAATTATAGAATGCCACTGATCCAGATCTGTCCGGTCCTGGTCTGTCCGATCCAGATTTGGCCGATCCAGATCTGGCCGATCCAGTTCTGGACGATCCAGATCTGGTCGATCCAGATCTGGGTGGACCGACCTGACATTTTGAACTGTGTTTTAACAGGTTTAACATTTGCCCCTCGAAGCTTATATTTTTCGCTTGTGAGAAATGCGGGCTTCGAAGTGAACGTTGTTGTTGATTTCTCCTGTGGAGAAGTTGCTCATGAATTCTGTGCTATTGCTTGAGTTAGCATCTAATACTTGTCGCATCTGAGATCTTCAGGCACTACACAAGTTAATTGATTAATGATCCAACACCTGTCGCATCTGAGATATTCAGACACTGCGCAGGTTAATTGGTTAATGATCCAACACCTATCGCATCTAAGATTTTCAGACACTACGCAAGTTAATTGGTTAATGATCCAACACCTGTCGCATTTCAGATTTTCAGACACTACGCAAGTTAATTGGTTAATGATCCAACACCTGTCGCATCTGAGATTTTCAGACGCTACACAAGTTAATTGGTTAATGATCCAACACCTGTCGCATCTGAGATTTTCAGACGCTACACAAGTTAATTGGTTAATGATCCAACACCTGTCGCATCTGAGATTTTCAAACACTATGCAATTTAATTGGTTAATGATCCAACACCTGTCGCATTTGAGATCTTCAGACGCTACGCAAGTTAATTGGTCAATGATCCAACACCTGTCGCATCTGAGATTTTCAGACGCTATGCAAGTTAATCGGACGATTGTTGTATCATTCCACGGAGCTGGATCTAATTCCTTTGTCAGATGCTTGGCTTGGCGAGTTATCTCAGTTTAGGAATTGGAGCTTTGAAACTCTCACTTAGGAGAGTACCCCTTTGACGAAAGTTACAGCCTTCTTGTTTGTTTGTCGGTGCACTTGTTCGCTGTTCGAATCTCTACGACTTTTTCGTTCACTTTCCAAGGCAGTGCTTTTCATTTTTCACTATTTAACTCATCATGATTCTTCCTATTCGCCCTTCAAAGTGGTGCTCTTCTTCCTTGCATCATGCATGCCGACGATTAAAGCGCTCAACATTTGAATTAGTGTTCGTTGGGATCATTTCACTTTGTCAGACCTCAAGAGAGAAAACACTCATTGGATATCCTGTAATGAAAAATCGTCTGTTAGCAATTTTTCATGTAAATTTGGCGAGTCAGAGATTTATACAGGCATGTAATACTTCATTCGTAGAGCTATTGTTCAATACAATGCGTGTAAGCCATTACAGACTATTTATAAGAAAGTAGAACATAGCGAAGAGTAAAGTAATGAAAGAAGTAAAGTAAAGGCGATAGTGATCGCTTATTCTAAGCCGTAGATATTAGATCATCATCAGTGGTCATCAGTTGATTATCATCCTTGGATTAATGTGAGCAGAAGCTACGTTGCTTGGACCGGATTGGTCATTTGATGCCCCTTGCCTTTGGGGAGTTGCAGAAGGATTTGCATTTTGGGAGTTCTTCACATACTGTTGAAGACGGTTCTTTCTAATCAGCTCTTCAATCAGTGATTTCAGATGCCTACATTCGTTGGTATTGTGGCCTGGCTTATTGTGGAACCTGCAGAACTTCCCAGATTTGGCTTGATCATCGCCTATTTTTTGAGGATTTGGTATTGGATACTCTTCGGTGTCCTTAGTCGCAGCGAAAATGTTTTCGGGAGTTTTCGTCAAGGGATTTGTTCAGAATCTTTGAACAAGCGAGGCTTCTTACTGTTCCGGTCATCCCTTCCGTCATTTCCCCTCTTTTGTCCATTTCCGGGGTTCTTTTGATTGGATTCAATAGTTGCACTTTTAGGAGCTTCAAGGAGTTGGTTACCACCAATGATCTGAAGGGGTATAGGATTATCGTCCACCCTCTTGTACTCTTCTGCTTTCTTATAGAACTTGTCAAGCGTATTTGGTTCTTTCATCTTTATCCACCTCACGAATTCGCTTGCTTTGTCTATAGCATCGAGTAGAGCCATGAGGACTATGCGTGGTTCCGGATTCCTTGCTTCAGACAAGGCAATATTGTATCGACTAAGGAAGGCTTTGATAGTTTCCCTTGGCTTCTGCTTCATTGCTGAGAGAGTTATAGCGTTCTTGGCTTTGGTAGCATACAAGCGGAATTGCTCCTTGAACTTTTTGGTTAAGTCAGAGAATCAATCGATGGATTTAGGTGGCAGCTTTGTGAACCATAATGATGTGGCACCTTCTAAGTAGAGAGGAAAATACACGCATCTCATCTCATCATTCGCCTTAGCCATGCTCATATGCCACTCATATTTGAATAGGAAGTAGTTGGGAGGATTAAATTTCTTTGGACATTCTGCTTCGAGGATCCTTTCAGTGAACGAAGTCCTATCGGGGGAGAAGTCCCATGCCCTTTCGTCGTCTTTGCTAGCTTGGTTCTTTTTCATGACTCATTCTATCATATTCGAAATGTATTCTTCGGTGTTATAGCGCTCTGTGAAGCTGAGCTCTTTACCAAATGTTCGTCTAGGCATATGATCTCGATTAGAGAGCTTAGGCGCTTTGCCTTCTCGACGAGGGGGTGCCCCTGTGATAGGGTTAGCGATCTTTCGAGCATCCACTTCGGAATGATTCTTAGCTTTTGATCTCAATTCTTCGATGTTAGCTTCGTCCCTATCACTTGCCCAATCATAATCGTCTTCCATATTGTCGTTGCGGTTATGATCGGAAGCGGGCAATTCATCATTCTCTTCGAGATACACATGCACTTTCGGAGGGGTTGGATTTGACTGAGCGTTAAGGATGGCGTCAAGTTTCTCCATCATCATTTTAGTAGAGGCATCCATTCGTTTGTTGACATTGGCAATAGCGGCTTTTAATTCATTTCTGGTCACACCGGCTCCGCTTTCTGAATTTTCGCCAACTTCAAAGCGATTTATGAGCGGTGTTTCTTCATTGGCAACATCATCGGCTTCTACCACGGTTTTGCTAACGGTCTTCTTAGATTTGGCCATAATTTCGGAGAAGAATGCGGTTTAGAGCTTTAATGCAAAGCTTTCAACTTTGTGAGAGGAGGTAGGAGATGCGAACGCGGCCCCACGGTGGGCGCCAAATGTTTGAACCGAAAACGGTCAAACACCAAATGATGCTAGAAAAGCACGTCACCAAGTAAATGGTATGAAATTGTGAAGTCACGAACACAAAACAAAAGTAAAAAGCAATAAGAAGACAAAGGAATTTTTATAGTGGTTCGATTCGCTATGAATCTACATCCACTTTTCAATCTCTTCTCATTATGGACTTTTGCTTTACAACACTCATGGAATCTCTCATACATTCATTTCTCACTTCTCTCATTTTATAATCTAATTACACTTGAACTTGGCAAGGAATTGTTGAGATTTCTAGCTTCATAATGGAGAATATATGAATTGTTGATCACTTTAGCATGTAGATGCTTCTCCTTGATTTCATGACGGAGTTTGAGCTAGATCCGGATCTTTAGAGAGAGTTGAAAGCGATCAATGAGCATTAGAGTTGAGGTAGATCAACTTTGAACGGAGAATTAGATTGACTTGATCTTCGTGTTGTTGGAGAATGATGAAGCAAACTTAGGAGGCCATTAATGATGTTTTTGAAGCTTTTAGAGAGGTGTAGGAATGGTTTAGGCAGCCCTTTGGGGTTAAGAAATCCCTCCCTTGAATTGTGGAGTAAGGGGCTATTTATAGAAGAAGTTTGAAGGTAGTGGCAGTCTTGTAATTATGTGTACAAAATTTGGATCGGGCTGAAACTAATTACAGAAATGCCACTGATCCAGATCTGTCCGATCCAGATCAGTCCGATCCAGATCAGTCCGATCCAGATCTGGCCGATCCAGATCTGTCCGATCCAGATCTGGCCGATCCAGATCTGGCCGATCCAGTTCTGGCCGATCCAGATGTGGCCGATCAAGATCTGTCGGATCCAGATCTTGCCGATCCAGATCTGGCCTATCCAGATCTAGATGGACAGACCCGGCATTTTGAACCTTGTTTTAACAGGGTTAACAGTTTCGTCGAAAACGGAGGTCGTTTGCAAAATGGCTATTTATATGGGCTATATGTTATATTAAATTCCATAGCGACTATTTTGAATATTCAACTGACCATAACTTTTGATTCCCGCTATGAAATTTCAATATTTTGGATTCGTTAGAAGAATATTCTTAAACAGATTTAAATATTTTTGGTTTCACTAAAATCTGATTTATTTTGCATCCTGTACAGTCGGTCAAAGTTCGAATTCAAATTTTCAAACTGCCGCACTATTTCTAACTCCTTTTGAAATTAAAATAAACATATTCATTCGAACTTCGATTTAAATAAATTTTTAAACGTTATTATTTAAAATAAATTATTTTAACTGTTTAAAATTCAACAAAATTGTTAAAATAAAAATTTTAAATTGGCTCTGGTTTTCCGGGTTGTTACAATCTCCCCCACTTAAAATCTTTTCGTCCCCGAAAAGGAAACAATAGTAAAGTAGGAAACAAAACGGAAAATGTAAAATATGGTAAATGTACCTTGCACTAGAGCTAGTCAGAGATATCCACTTTGCACTGGGGATAAGCCTGTTTGATGCTATCCTCAGTCTCCCATGTACAGTCTCTAGGATCTCCGCTCCACTATACTTTGACTAGATAAATTCTTTTGTTCCTCAGAACTCGGGTTTATTTGCCAATGATCTTTACCAGCTCCATTCTTACTGCTAAGTTCGGGGTAATCTCCAAATCTTGTTGTGCAGCTTCCTCCACAATCAAGTCTGGATTATGTACATACCTCCGAAGTTGAGACACATGGAATACATCATGTACCCCTGACAACCAGTCAAGCAACTGAACCCTGTAAGCGAGAGTTACAATTCTTTCTAGAATAGGGAATGGGCCAATGAATCTAGGAGCCAACTTCCCAGTCTTCCCAAAACGAACTACTCCTCTCAATGGGGAAACTCTCAAGTATACATAATCGCCAACAGCAAATTCTAAATCCCTTCTTCTCGAATCTGCATAACTTTTCTGTCGGCTCTGAGCTGCTAGTAATCTCTTCTTAATAAAATCAACTTTGTCCGAAGCTTCACGGACCATGTCGGGACCCAATACTAGTCTATTGCCTGGTTCAACCCAACATGCGGGAGATCAACAAGGCCTGCCATACAATGCTTCGAATGGCGACATTTGCAAGCTTGCTTGGTAACTGTTATTATAAGAGAACTCAACCAAGTACAAGTGACCTTCCCATGATCCGCCAAAGTCAAGAATACATGCCCGCAACAAGTCTTCCAGTATACGGTTCACCCTCTCAGTCTGGCCATCTATTTGAGGATGATATGCGGTGCTCAGATTTAATGTTGTCCCCATCTCCTCTTGGAATTCTTCCTAGAATTTACTAGTGAATATAGGGTCACGGTCACTAACAATGCTACTGGGAACTCCATGTAGTCAAAATATTTCTTTGAAATAAATTTTCGCCAAGCTTTGAGCTATTCTAGTTGATCCGACTGGAATAAAATGGGCAGACTTCGTGAAATGGTCTACGATCACCCAAATACTGTCATTACCTTTTCTGGTTTGAGGCAAGCCATCAATAAAATCCATGGAGATTTGATCCCACTTCCAACTTGGAACTTCTAGTGGTTATAACAATCCGGCAGGTTTTTGCTGATCACTCTTAACTTACTGGCAAGTAGAACACCAGCTGACATAAATGGAGATGTCTCTTTTCATAGATTTCCACCAGAATGTACGCTTGAGATCATGATACATCTTACTCACCCCTGGATGAATACAAAGCCTAGATTTATGACATCATCCATTACTTCTCTTCTGAGCTCAGGGATATTTTGGATACAAATTCGGCCTTTTAACCTCAGAACTCCTTTGCTATCAATTTGGAAACCGGAGGGTTCGCCTTCCCGAACTCTTTTACTAATTCTGTGAATAAATTCATCATATTTCTGGAGAGTAGAGATTTTGTCAATCAATGTAGGTGTAATGATGAGATTGGCGATGCCCGCATTCTTTCTGCTAAGCGCATCCGCCACAACATTGGCTTTCCCTGGAGTATATAAGATGTCTAGATCATAGGCCACAAGAAATTATACCCAACGTTGTTGCCTCAATTTCATGTCCCTTTGGGTCAACAAATACTTCAAGGATTTATGGTCTGTATATAACTCGAACTTCTCACCCAAAAGATAGTGTCTCCATATTTTTAAAGTGAACGATGGCCATCAACTCAAGATCATGAGTGGGATATTTCTTCTCATGTGGTTTCAATTAACGACTAGCGTAAGCAACTAATTTATATTTTTGCATTAATACCGCACCAATACCTTCAATAGAAGCATCAGTCCAGACTTTCAAATCTTGATTGTCATTAATAATAGTCAACACTGGAGCAGTAGTCAACCTCAATTTAAGCTCTTGGAAAGCTGCCTCACATTCAGGTGTCCAATTAAACTTTGTGTGCTTCTTTGTGAGCTTCGTTAACGAACAAGATAGTTTCGAAAAATTGTTAACAAATTTCCGATAATAGCCAGCTAATTCTAGGAAACTTCTGACTTCGGTAGAAGTGCTAGGCTGCTTCCAATCTTGAATGGCTGTGATCTTACCGGGATCCACTGAAATTCCTTCCTTCGATACTACATGACCGAGGAACTTCACTTCTTCTTGCCAGAATACACATTTAGAAAATTTGGCTTTTAATACATTCTTTCTCGGAATTTCTAAGACTTGTTCCAAATGTTTTTCATGCGCAGCAGTTGACTTTAAGAAGATTAAAATGTCATCGATGAAAACCAGCGCAAATTTATTTAGGACATCGCTGAATACTCAATTCATTAAATCCACAAAATAGGCAGGAGCGTTGCATAAGCCGAACGACATTACTAACCATTCGTAAAATATGTATGGACCTTTGAAAGCAGTCAAAGGAACACACTCTTTAACAATACGCAGTTGATGGAAACCTGTAGCTAGGTCCATTTTAGAGAACACTTTAGCTCCATTCAAACGATCCAATAAATCATCTATACAGGGCAATGGATATTTATTCTTGAGCGTTTGCTTGTTGAGGTCTCCGTAATCAACACATAATCGGAGAGTACCGTCTGACTTTGGAACAAACACTATTGCTGCTCCCCAGTTCGAAAAGCTAGGCCTGATCGGACCCTTCCATAATAGCTGTTTAGTTTGATTGCCCAACTCTTCTTTCTCTTTCCATGTCATTCTCCGAATAGGATGCACCACTGGCCTTGCATTCGGAGCTAGATCAACCCTGAAGTCAATTTCTCTTCGCGGAGGTAAGCTATCAACTTCTTCGAACACATCCGCATAATCCTTGACAACAGGAATGTCTTCAATAGTAGTGGGAGAAACCTCAAGAACAACCCAAAATTCTTTTCTGTCTGAATCTGAGCCTACACATGGTATAACAATATTGGCAAGCTTCGTTTTAACTTTAACCACTCTTTCTGCACATCTAACCTCGACTTTATGTTTAATTAACCAATCCAGCCCAAGAATGATGTCAAATTAAATTCTTTTTCTAAATCGGAATCTTTAAAAGAAGTTTATGAACTCAAAGAATGGAGAGATTCCTCAAGAGTCTCAGGTCTAAGAAGCGCGTGATAAATACCCCCAAAGCCCAAGACTGCAGAGGAAATTAAGTGAAGTACTCTAGACACAAAGTATAGAAAGGTGTCTAGAAAAAAAATGATTTTTTAGTGGAATGCGTCAGTCCATTTCTTTTAGAGAGAGGTTCCGTTAAAGCAAGTGAATATGAGTTGGTTACAGAAGTCTATTCATCGCATATATGCTTCAAGGGGCATAATGACATAGCCATCGAGGTAAGTAGGGACCTAAAAGATCGAATGGAATGAAACGATATATAGACAAGTAAATCCCTTACGAGTCCCAAAGTTATTCCTTTAATTTTCATCTCGACCCAAATAAGCCTCGCTTACAGGTATTTGAGCAATCCTTCCACATAGTGTTTTGATCTAAGATTTCAATTCTTCCAACACGCTCATATTCCGGAAAATTCAAAAAAATCCATAACGATCAAGGTACAAGGAAATCGATAATGGGAAAAAGAGACGGGCACTTTACAATACACCCCGAGAATAAGAGATCCTCCTATCGGATTATGAACTCTAACCGATTCCTCAAGGTTCCATAGTTTTAACTTCAACTTCTTAACCGCATGGCTTCAGATAAAGCTTTGTGACGCGCCCGTATCAAACAATACTTTAACTAGAATATTGTTGACAGTAAGAGTACCTTCCAAAGCATCTGGCTTTTGCTGACTAGCTGAGGGTGCTGGGGTTTCTGCTACTTCATTTACATGAGCCACCTTGGTCGTTTTCAAAAGTCGGCAATCTCTACTTATGTGACCTGACTTATGACAAATATTGCGTTCCCTGGTCTCTTGAGACTTCTTATTGGATTTAGATCCATCATTCTTTTATTTTCTTCGAAGATTTGCAATTTATCGACAAATGTCCTTGCCTATTACGGTTAGAGCATGTGGCAGTCATTAACGGTACTTTCTTAGATCTTGGCCTTTTCTTATTGACTTTCGGCTTCTTGCTGGCCTTAGGCTTTGTGTTTGCCTCTGGGCTATCAGTTTCCAACTTCCTTTTGCTGCTAGAACTGCCTTCTTCTTCATCTTCCCAACCATGTTTTTTATCATTATACTCATAGTGATAAGCCATTTGTATTATTTCAGAGAATGGGAGATTCACATGAGCAAGTACTCTACCTTCGTATTTCTTTTGAAGTCCTTTGATAAATCTAAGATTCTTCCTTACAGGATCTTGAATTAGTTCTAGGGCAATGCGAGAAGTTCGTTGAATTTGTTCTGATATTCTTGGATGGTCATATCTCCTTGTTTCAGATTGTAAAACTCATCATATAATCGCTCAGTTGCTTCTAGAGGAATAAATCTTTCTTTGATTTTTTTTAAATCTATCCCAAGTAATATTACCTTTTGGACTTTCTTCAGTAAAAATTTCCCACAGACTAGACCTTCGTCTTTGAGTGCCCAAGATGCCAGTAATCTTTTTTGATCATCTCTTAGCTTTAAGCCTCCAAAAATTCTTGCAGCAGAACGCATCCATGCCTGTGTTTCAATCACGGATTCTTTGCCCGAGAATTGTACTCCATCCAGGTTTCGATATTTCATCACTAGAGCTTCTAGGTCGGGCTCTGGTTGTGGGAGCACGATTGGCTCATTAGATTGTTAAACCATAGAATTACTTCTTCTTTTTCTGCCACTCATTTTCTACTATGTCTGCAAATAGCAGACAAAGAGTCAGGCCAACAGAATAGATTCTGTAAAACATAGAGACATATATTTAAATGTAAATGAATCTATGGGGGTGTATTTTATTCAGCCATACTCATTCTAGGACATTACTAGTCCTATCTATGATGAGTTATTTGTTTTAGAATACTGTTGATTCCACTTCTGTCCGGTTTATTTATATGTTATATTCTGAGCTAAGTTTAACCAAAGCTCTGGTACCAACTGTGATAACCCCAAACTCTCGTAGTACGAAATCAAGGATAATCATTGGAATATAACACATAAACAATAACAGCAGAACATAAATATAGAATTACAGTAGATAAAGTACATCAAATTGCACTAGAAATAATATATCATCAGAGTTACACAGCATAATAGGATCATACTTAGTTCATAATACAGTTTTCAACTTAATATAAAATGTCTACAGCGGAATCAAACATAATATACTAAATGCAGTCTAAACAGCAAAATAGAAATGATAGGATCCATCTTCAGCTCCATAGCTATCCAGAATGAATCTGCTAAACCTGTATACAAGGCTGCCCGTGTGGAAAAGAGGGCACCCAAGTTTACAAAGTGAAACAAACTACGAGTCAGTCACGGGACTGGTATGAGAAATCTTCTATGACCTATTTAATAATAAGGCTAATCACAGGACCACACTGTTAATACTGAAGGGGTTTACTTCATTGGATTGCCAGTGCATACATAAAGTAAATCGTTAAACAACACAATGCTTTTTAGAAAAATGAAACCTATATAGGACTCAAGTCCCATCACACAATGCAACGCAAACCGGAGGATAGAGTTTTACCTTATAATGGTCAAAAATGCTTAACACGATAAAAACGGATTTGATATTATTATTAGTGTATGTATATTTCAAAAACATTTCAATCATAATATATCAATCATAGACGGCATATCTACCATATACTATGTCGCCATACTAGTAGTACAGTCAAAACCGTATGGTGTCGTACTGGAAGTTGGATTTCCATCACGAACCAAGGCAAGGGATCGTCCATACCGAATTCGAGACTCTCTAGCCCGAGCCTCAGGACTTAGTCGCAACTGCACCCGGAGCCACAGGGCCGGTCCACAACTAATGTTTGTGGATTGTATATAATTCCTGAACAATATGTCTCCCTGCCCTATGGGGCGTAAATAGAGCCACTAAGGACTCAATATCCGAGGTACCTCGCTTTTCATCATCCACATAAGTAAAAATATCTGGGCTAGTAAAACCCAAACACCACTTCTAGCTAGAAAGAGACGCATGTTCTCCCTGGATCCTTCTCCCGTTTCTAGTTCATACCGGGGTGTGAGGCTCGCGAAGTAGCGCTATACACAAAGCTATGCTACAATAAAGCTGTGCTTTGATCATAAACCATAAGGCTATGCTTTTCAACAATAAGCCTTGATCATTTGCATCTTGGCATGCCACACTGACAATTCACGTCATGCGATCGATAACTACCAATATATAACCTCTGAGCTCGTGCGTCTCAGAGAAGGGTGTTAAGCAAGAGAATGAATTCTCAGCCACCAAATAGATATATATTAAATTGAAATCAATCATCATAGAATAAAATCCAATATCAGACATACATCCATTTAAAAGTCCGTTCTGGGTCTGAACGAAACCGGAGACACCTTATTCCTTGTCCCATATGTCCAATACAGAAGAGAGGCGCTTGCTAATCCAGACAATCAACAAGTACGTCCAGACAACTACCACTGTAACCCTTTCCTGGGAGCAAATCAGTCCAGGGCATTAGTAGTCGTCTATTCGATGTGAAGATCGCCGGTCTTCAATCACCGTCTTCAAATCTTCGACTTCCAATCGTCGTATAATTATTTGAAATGAGATTTAACTCGGACTTTTCAAATAATTCTCGAATATATAATTTAAATCATTTCTTTTCATTCCATATCGTTTATAATATTTTATAATGATTTATCGCTATTTTTATTTATTTAAAAATAGTTATTTTTAATTAAACGACGCTTCGGGTCATTGCATGGCCTTGGCGCTGTTTTCATCAAAATTTGATTTACATATTTCTCAAAATCTAACCGTTGGATCTTAACAAATTTTAGATCGTTGGAAAGATCTTTCCAAAACGAACCCAACAGTTCCGGTTTTGGGAAAATCCGACGGTCGGATCTTTCGGTATAATCGTTTGAAGTTACGATTTCAAAACGCGAACTGCAGCAACGCGGTTCGTTTTATTTTAATTTATATTTATATATAAATATAAATCGTTCAACGATTTCAATGCCATTTTCAATTCAACATTGATTTCTTTTATATATGAAATCATATATTACATTGAAAATGAAATTTTAATGTTAAAACAAATCTTATCACATCTTGAATCTTTCATATGATTTCACACTTATATAAAACTGTGAAATTTTATTTCAACCTATCATTACGTTGGAAAATGTAATCTTTTATTTCAATGTATTATTATTTTGCAAAATGAAATCTTTTATTTCAATGTATTTTTACATTGCAAAATGAAATCTTTTATTTCAATGTGTTTTTACATTGCAAAATGAAATCTTTTATTTCAATCTTTGATTACATTAAAAATGCAACTGTTTATTTCATTCTTTGATTGCATTAAAAATGTAGTTTTTTCATTTCAATATATGATTACATTGAAAAATGTAATTTTTCATTTCAATATACGATTACATTGAAAAATGTAATTTTTCATTCCAATATATGATTACATAGAAAAATGTAATTTTTCATTTCAATATATGATTACAATGAAAAATGTAATTTTTCATTTCAATATACGATTACATTGAAAAATGTAATTTTTCATTTCATTCTTTAATTACATTGAAAAAATGTAATTTTTCCTTTCATTATTTAATTACATTGAAAAAAATGTAATTTTTTCCTTTCATTCTTTAATTACATTGAAAAATGTAATTTTCTATTTCATACTTTAATTACATTGAAAATGTAACTCTCTATTTCAATGTGTTATTACATTGAAAATGTAACTTTATATTTCAATGTGTTATTACATTGAAAATGTAACTTTCTATTTCAATGTGTTATTACATTGAAAATGTAAACTTTCTATTTCAATATGTATCACATTGAAAATGTAAACTTTTTATTTCAATGTGTTATTACATTGAAAAATATACACTTTTATTTCAATATATATTTACATTGAAAATGTAAACTTTTTATTTCAATGTTCATATTTACATTGAAAATGTAAACTTTTATTTCAATATAATCTTTTCTTACATTCAAGATGCAAATTTTCTATGCAATCTCATTTTATATAACAATGATCATTTATAAATGTTTCATTTATAGTAAAATGTAAATTTCAAAGAAAAGCCATTTTATATAACAATGGACAATCTTAATGTTTGATTTACATTAAAGAGGTAAAATCCAAAGTAAATACATTTTTATTTTTAATTTTACATTTACATTAAAAATGTAAGTCTGAATATTAATACATTTCTATTTCAAAATGTTGATTTTTAATGTTACATTTACGTTAAAAGTGTAAGCGTTAAATATCAATGCATTTCTATAGAACAATGACCGATATTTGACTTACAAAAAATATATGAATTTAATGTTTACATATAATTATAATTTTCACATTCATACAAATACTAAAAATCTAATTTTTAGATTAAACAATTAATATATAATAACATGAATATTTTATATCACAAAAACATTTCAGAAAGTTTCGGCAGTATAACGGCAGGGTAATTAAAACCAGCACCATCCCGATGTACGGCTCCTCGCACTACCTTAGGCCTCGCGGCATTTACAACGGGTTTAATTTCCTAATACATTGTTCTAGGAAGTCTAATGCCGCAATATCAATCAATTTCATTTTTTTTTCAACCACAAACTAACACCAAAAGTCAACCAATCACATACCACAAATCAATCAAGTCGTCCATGGTCTGTGGACGACGGGTGTCGGGAGTTTCTAAACTCCGTCTGCATCCTAAATTAATTTTATTTAATTAGTTTGGATTCAAAAATCTCACCTTGCTGTTTTAATTCTTCTAAATTTGTCGAATGCTCCAAAAATTCTGTGGCCTCTTCTGAAATGTAGATCTCGTCGTTGCGATTCCAAAGGATTCAGTTTTGTCGAATTCTGATCAAATACGAACAAGATACGATCATTTAAAGATTTAGTTATATTTAAATTAAATAATTAAATAAATAAATAAATAATGCCTTTCTTCCTCAATATAGTTTTAAGGCTGTCGTTTTCACCATTAGTTCGAAACTAGGTCATGGTCTTTCACCCAAACCGACGCACCATCGGACGATCGGACAACACCATCTGGAGGAGGCTCGAGTGGTGCACCCACGCCCCAGGTATGCTGAGCTCGGTGGGGTCTGGAGAGAGAACTCAGAGGTGACGCGGCGTTGGTTCGCGGAGGTGGTTTGATCGAAACACTATACGATGGATCCCAAAACTTACATGGATGTGAAGAGGAGAAAATTCTCTACGAAATCTTCCAAAGAAGTGATGGATTTCGATGAGCGCATTTGGAGTAATCGGGGAGGAATGAATTGAAAAGCCGCCGCCGTTAATTTTAGGGTTACGGGTTTTAAAACGAAGTATGTTTCACTGTATATACGCGTATTTATACTATATACGTATTTTTATTTTATTTTATTAATTCTTTTAATTACTATATCGCTCCTAACTCCAAATCAAACCCAACGAGTGACGCCCCTAGATAAAAACCCCCATTCCAGACACAATGGGATATGTCCGGTAGGCCCATTCGACTGTTTCAGTCAGTTATTCTTCAAATTAAATAATAAAACATTTAATTATTTAATTTGATCGTACATTTTAATTTACCAGGGCCACATATTGACTCCAAAAATTCCCAAAAAATAAATCTAGCTATTTTTTGATGATACGTTCTTAATAAAATTAATTTCGTTGAATTTTGGAGACCGTTTGAAAAATAGTCATTTTCTGGTCGATCGAAATTGACTGAAATTGACAAAACACATTTTCTTTTGCCACACTCAAATATGAATTCCAAAAATTATGAAAATTGGAATCCTGCAATAATTTGACATTCCGGATCCAACCAGGGTGGTTTCATCGGAAACGGAGGTTGTTTGCAAAATGGCTATTTATACGGGCTATATATTATATTAAATTCCATAGCGACTATTTTGAATATTCAGCCGACCATAACTTTTGATTCCCGCTATGAAATTTCAATTTTTCGGATTCGCTGGAAAGATATTCTTAAACAGATTTAAATATTTTTGGTTTCACTAAAATCTGATTTATTTTGCATCCTGTATAGTCAGTCAAATTTCGAATTCAAAATTTCAAACTGCCGCGCTATTTCTAACTCCTTTTGAAATTAAAATAAATATATTCATTCGAACTTCGATTTAAATAAAATTTTAAATGTTATTATTTAAAATAAATTATTTTAACTATTTTAAATTCAACAAAATAGCCAAAATAAAATTTTTAAATTGGCTCTGATTTTCCGGGTTGTTACAATCTACATGTTTCGGAGTTAAACATGATATTCTCATCAGTAAACTACTCCCTTCGTCTCTCGACGCTACTTCTTCTACATCATCATCAAATTTAGGTGGTAGAGAATAGTCTATATTAGCTTCTACATCTTCAGCTATCATTGTTCTCTTTTTTAGTTTAGGACATTCATTGCTTTTATGGCCCACTTCTTGACAATTAAAGCATTTGACATTTGAATTGGTCTTCGTCTTAGCATCTTCATTGATAACAGGTTTAGGAACTGTCTTGGAGACATTAGCACTACTACTAGCACTCTTGTTCTGGATGTTGGAATTCGTGAACACTCCTCCTCGTCTCCCTTGCTTCTCCCAAGCTAGAGCTTTCTGGTGAGCTTCAGCAACCGACATAGGATGAAACATATTCACCATGTCCTGAATCTGAGTTCTTAATCCTCCAACATATCTAGCAGTCAACCGTTCCTCCGTTTCCATGATGTCATTACGAGCAATCAATTGATAAAATTCATCAGTATAATCACTCACGAACTTCGTCCCTTATCTCAAGTTCTCCAAGCGTTGATACATAAGCGACTGATAATTGTGAGGTAAGAATGTAGCTGTCATCATCTTTCTCATCTTCTCCCATGTGACAACCTTCGGCTTTCCCATTCTTTCACGAGTTAGCTTAGTTTGTTGCCACCAAGCAATAGCTCTTCCTCTCAAATTAGTAGCAACTAACTGAACTCTTCTATTCTCAGGCACATTCCTGAACTCCGGAATTTCCTCTACATTCGACAACCAATCTAGGAATTCTTCTGCTGACATTCCACCTTTGAATTCTGGAATTTCCATCTTCATCCCGGATTCCCAATTATTATTATTTTCCGGTTGACGATATGGATCTCAAATGTGGCCTTGATAATGAGAATGACTACTACTTCCTTCTTCTTCTTCTTCAAAATCTGAATGATGACGATGTCGGTCATGATCATCTCTAAGTCTCTCATCTCTACCGAATGGTTAACGAGAAAATCACAGCGATTCCTTTTTTCTCGCCCCAATGGTGGTGATCTTCTTCTCTCCGAGTTTGATGGCGAAGTTCGATGTCCACCATGATTTGAATCGGGTGATACTCTTCTTTTTGTTTGATTCATGTCCAACATAAGCTTCTCTAATCTTCCAATTCCTTCGTCAAATTTATCATTAATTCTCTTCTCCATTTATTCGGCTTCTTCTCTCTGATACGTTTCTTCTACTGGTTGATGACGATTAGCACGTCTTGGAGGCACGGTCGATTTCAACAAAATTCACAATTAACCAAGCTTCTCAAACAATTTTCGTGCTTCACAATCAATGGAGCGGCCCTAACTTCTGAACGTCCAAAAATAGTTCGGGCGACCCAAACTTGGATGATGGAGGGTTAATTGGCGATGGTGGTTTTAACTGGTGGTTTGGTTCGATCTGAGATTGGATGACAACGATCCGCGGATGTCAGTCTAAATATGGATGACGGTCCAACAGTGTTAATGGTCCAAATGAGGGTGGCGATCCAACTAGATCTGGATCTAACTAGATGACGATAGTGATCTGGTAATGGTGATGGTTTAGATCTGGCGATCTATTGAATGGTGATGGCGATCTAGTGATGGACGATGGTCTAGATCTGGCGATCTATTGGATGGCGATCGCGACTGAATTAGATCTGGCGATCTAACTAGCTCCGGCGATCTCAGACAGGTGATGGTGACGATCTGGAAATGGTGGCGGTGGCGGAGACGGAATGAATGATGGCGGATGAACGATGGTGATGGCGATGAACCCATATGGTTTCTGGTGATCCAACCAAGTAATGGTGATCTAGCTTTGGCGATCTAACCAAAAATGGCGATCAAGGCTCCGACGATCCAACCAAAAGACGAAAATCTCGCTCTTATACCAAATTGACGCCGCTCCAGGATCTAAACTCCACACGAATGGATGGATTCGTGTAAACAAGATCAAGGGCGAGGTAAATGCTCAACTTCGTTGATCTTTCAATGTCAGAATCTCGCTATCTTCAACACATTTATCTCACAAGATACCGTGTTGTCAATCTACGATTCTTCAAACGTTGATCACTTGCAAGCGATACCGTGAATTGGCTTCAAATTCGTTAATTCGAGCGCACTCGAATATCCGAAGATGGAAAAAGGAGAACACACTCAACTTCCAATTTTAATGGTGGCACAAATCTCACACAAGGGATTTATTCAAAAGTCAACAACCTTTACAACTCACGCCACACCTCTATTTATAAGATTTACAACACGCCTTGCCTAGAAGGAACGACCCAAGTATAAGTGAACGACCCAACTACAACACACGACCCTTCAGCCCTATACAAGAAATGGAATGAACTACCCGAAGACATTATACAACAATGGAACGAATGATCCAACTATGACAAATGACCCTCTCTTTAACAGCTCATATTGTCTTCTGCCAGTAGCAACCTAAGGGCGAACGACCGAGGAGTGAACAACTTAGGAGCGATTGACGACCCAGGGGCGATCGACCCAATAGCAAACAACCCCTGAGTGAACGACTTAGGAGTGATCGAACCCTTTTCTGTATGGTTTAACAATGCTTCCTTAAGGCCGCCCTTCTCTTCAAGTTGGAGAACAACCTTTTTGGAATGTTGGGCTTCTTTTCATGATTCATCGGCTCGTTGAGCGACCAATATTCCACTTCTTCAAGCTTTACTCCATGGACGACCTGCTCTCCCTTCCTTCTCGTTCTAAGTCACTGAATGACTTCCTTAGATCGTTGGACGACCTATAGCTTGCATACAAGCATCTTTCATGATGCGCTGCATCATCTTTGGAACCAATCGACTCCCAAAATGATACCAAACCCAGTAAAGCCCAAAACAAAACAATCACAAGCAAACATACATCCATGACTTGATAGGACCAAATTATGATAAATCATACAAAGGCTAGTCGAACCACCGATCTGGTTCGTCACAACTAAAGGTCTATCGACAATCTCGGGTTCCAATTCTAACCTATCTACCAGGTCACCAGATACGAAGGTATGGGAAGCCCCAGTATCAAACAATACTCGAACATGAACATCATAAATAGAAGGAATACCTTGAATAACGACACCCTTCCCCTTCTCCGCCGCAGTTGGGGCATTTGACGAAGAAGGAACAACGTTGATAGCATATGCTTTAACAATCTGCTTCTCTGTATGGGGTTGCGGGCATTCATACTTAAAATGTCCCACTTGGTCACAGTTGAAGCATTTCCTTTCCCAGGCTTTGCTCGACAAACTCTGACATAGTGGCCCTTCTTGTCACAGCCAAAGCACTGGATATCTTTCTTATTCTTCTTTTTCTGACCATCCTTGGTCTGGTTCTATTTCCTCTTATTCTGGGAATTCTTCTTGCCTTCACCGCTTGCCTGCGGTTTTGGCTCCTCTGTAGATGTAATAGCAATCTCGTTCTTCGTATTAAGGTAAAGGCTCTTTGATCTCAATGCCTTCCCCACAATAGATTCGAATGTCTCATTGATATGGTTTATAAGCCTTTTCCCCAAGTACTCATCTATACCAATTATGAACTTCTTGTTCATCTTCTCGACAATATCGATAAGAGATAATCCATATTTCGATAAGGTATCGAATTCAGTAATATACTCCGAGACTGCCCTACCATTCTGCTTAAGCTCCAAAAACTTTCTGAACAATTCTGATTTCTGACCAGTTGGAATAAACTTGTCACTGAAGAGAGTCTTAAACTGATCCTAAGTAATTTGATCCTCGGGGGTAGCCGCTTTAATAACATTCCACCAACTCATTGCCCGTCCTTGAAGCAGACGTGATGCTAGCTTTCTCTTCATTGCATCATCGGTCCCCAAATCCTCGAAGATGCGCTCACAACTATCAAGCCAATCTTGAACCTCCATAGCCGGTTCTGTTCCGTGGAACGGCTTCCAACCAAGGCTAGTATAAAACTACTGCACCACCACCATTAATAGCATTAGGAACTGCTACTTGAGCATCCCTATGCATCTCTCACATGAAGGCAGTAAACATCGTTCTCATATCATGGACATTCCCATTATTGGCCCCTGAACCCGCTTCCTCTTCAACTCCCGATGCGGGGTTCCTCATCGTACTCCTTGTATTTCGGCTCATCATTCAACCTGTAAAGAGAAAACGGTTATATCCTTAGTGGTGCCCATGCAGTCCGACTTCATCCTTAGATATACTAATAGTATACATATATGTAGTTTTTGAAAACCAAAATATCACAAGCACGCACACTCATATACGTATACTATCTCTGTCTGATGTCTTCTCCTAAGTTAAACTACGCAACCTAGGCTCTGATACCAAGTGTGACGCCTGCCCCTTACCATCAGACATTTCCCTGAAATGCGTTATACCAATGTCCGACTAGCACGGGACGGTCGTCAAAAGGGTTGAAATAATGAATTACCAGAGAACATGTAGTATATCTCACAGCGCATGGAATAAAATATAATATAACAACATAACTTGATATAAAATAGGCGAGACAGTATATAAGATGAAAACTAAACCATATCCATCAGAGTAGCGAGAATCCAAAATACAGCTTCATATCCAATTATTACAACTTTAAAATACTGTCTCTAAAAGGAAATAAAAGAGGTACACTACTAATGCCCAAAATAGTGACCAGCAACAACACAGAGATAATATATAAAGTACGTGGAAGCCTCCTGCTCGTCTCCGGACAACTACACGTGCATAACCACCTAACCTGCCTCTAGTCTGCTCGTCTAGGAGCACACAGAGTAATAAGAAGAGACATAAAACTCTGGGTCAGATGAAAGTCTCGTATGAGCAATAGCAAATCTATATCATTAAATAGAGCAATAACAGGTATAAGTAATCATACCTGACCTGGACCTGCAGCCAAAGAGTTTGCACAATAAGATGTATGATACTCTAAGGTAAACACCAACATAGAGTGTAAAATGGAAGTGTGTGTGTCATAGTGATAACAAACATCAATCATAACAATCATCCTCACTTCTGTCATTCAGTGCGTAAAGCATACAATATCCACCGCCTTGATCACCAAATCCATTGCGGTCATGACGGGTCCATACCGCACTGGACTCCGTATAACTATTGCTATGACCATGCCATTCTGGTATATAGTCAGTAACCCTAACCAGTCCACATTTCCCTGGCTCTGGTTCAACTACATGCCCCCTCTCTCAACGGTGAACCAAAGTTATAGTATCGATAACCCCTTTGCACACGTCCCGCAACAAAGCCCAACTATAGAAGTTAACTCGTTGGTTCCCATCTGGATCCTGAGTAATAACTTCCCATTTGGACCTCCTTTGCATCTCGGGTTATGGTTGGATTGTAGTTGATCTTCAGAAGAGTTCACGATCATCGTCGCGTGGTAGAAGCTCAAATCCGGTTCGGTTCGGAGTCACCATCATGTCTCGGTTCGCGGTCATCATCAAGATCGGGTCGTGGTCCCCCGTTGGGCTGTTCGTGGTCCCCCCTTGGGCGGTTCGTGGTCCCCATGGGTGGTTCGTGGTCCTCACCTCCTGGCAGTTCGTGATCCTCCCCTTGGTCGCGGTTCGTGGTCCTCCCCTCCTGGCGGTTCGTGATCCCCCTGGGTCGCGGTTTGTGGTCCTCCCCTCTTGGCGATTCGTGACCATGGCCACCATCAGGATCCGAAACCCTGCAGTTTTTCTATCAAGCTAATTTCGCCAAACGACGACATTTTCAACCATTCTAACTTTCCTATGCAATCACAAAACATACCAAATAGCAGTAGTAAAATGTAGAATCAACCAAAAACATCAAAACAATGATTTCATATGTTAACTTAGATCAAACATACCCATACCTCACGATTTTCCCTTTAACCATGTGATTTTCCCCTTAACCATGTCTAACTATAGGATTAGCAAACTTAATCCAAATTAACCCAAATCCATACTAGCGACATAAAATATGATTTTAGAATTTTCACATATTTTTCCATAATTTTTAGATGTATAATTTCGCTAATTATCACTAATCACCCCTAATTAGTCATAATTAGTGTACAAACATGTAAATCACTCACCTTAGCCAAAAACAAATGTTAGATCTGAAACTTTTACTGATTTGGCTTGGATCCTAATGTGGAGCAGTAGCTCTATCATGAATTTGGTGCTAATTTGGCTTGATTTGTTGTATATTTGATCAACTAGTGATTAGAAAGTGATTAGAGAGAGATTTGGAAGATGGAAGCCATGATTAGGGTTAGAGAAAGGTTTGTGGCGACTAGAAAATGAAAGGAGATGATTCTCCAACTCCTTTCAGACCTCCCATTACCCTAATCCCGAAATGGGTTATGGGCCTTGCTGCGAATCACTTAACTAAGCCCAATTAGGTTGTTTTTCCACCTTCAAATCATATTTCAGCCATATCTCCCAAATGGTAAGCTCGTTTGATTAATGTGACCACTCAACGGAATGGGAACCCATCATCTAAATCTAATGAAAGTGGTTTCAGGTCAAAATTCCTTATTAGTCAAAAGTTATTGGTGAAACAAGATTTTCCATAGGCAAACATTTTAAATCCGGCGAAAATCGTGAACGTGGGAAATGACCCCAATAGTCGTTTCCGAAAGTTACACGACCATATGACTTCATATGAAAATAAAACAAATATCCTATGATCCTTCGATACGTAAAATACGGGTCGTTACAACAGTGCTTTATTTAGATGAGCTGTGTCTAACGGGCCTTGAGACTTCGAGAGGAACCATCCCATATAGATAGCCTCCTCTGGGCCAGAAAAGAACTTTCTATACTTCCCTTGTTTATTGGACTCACCCATCGTCGAGTCGAGAAACTGACGATGAATCTGTTGCTTGAGTTGACACAGTAAGCTCTCAACTACAAAATCGTGGCATATACAAGTGTCATAGAAAGAGTGGATCTAGAAGTCAAGCACAGTTTCACACTAGTGAACCATCTGGACTTGTCGAAGCGATACTGAAATAACTAAAAGCGATATGGACTTGCAGTTGTGATATTTCAGGTTATTAGAATTAATAGCTATTGCAGAGTAAACTTATTTGTTCTGGAGAAGTCATTTAGAGGCATGAGGGTAATTTTCCTAATAAAGAGAGGTCTAAATTTATGTGCCTGCTAATTAATTCATAACTGTCAAACTGTTCATCCTAGAGTCTAAAACTCAACTTCACGACATTTTCATCTCTATGCTTGGCATAATTTTTAATCTTCTGCTCACCTTTTAACTTTAAATCGACGTGGAATTGATACACATTCGAAAGCTACAAGTCCATTGTTGCATTAATTTCAATTTTGAAGCATAATTATCGACCAAATCCAGAATTATGTGCAAACTTGAGTTCAAGCTCCTAAGTCCAACAACAATAAACACTGTGTCAAAACCTAAATCCAAACCTAATCAATAGGTTTGGCGAAAACCAAATTTAGCTTGGATAAGGATATACCAACAAAATAGAAGCTTCCTGAAGTGGTTGGATTTCGACCTAAAGTGAAAGGGTCAAACAACATTAGGCCGAGTTAGAATTTGGAGCAAAATCGCTATGAAGGTGTGAATCAGGTTAGGTGATTGTCAAAAGAGGTCCACAGTGAGGCCAAAATGCTACGGTTGTCAGTGGTGGTTCAAATCAGTCAATGGAGTAGTAGACACAATGGATCGACAATAAGATATCTAGATGGATTGGAATCCTTGTAGAATACAAAGAGAAAAGTAATATAATAAAGTGGAGTGGACCCCTTATATCCACTCAAGAAATTTAGATCGAAAATTCTCTAAGTATGTAGACCGGTACCGGTCTATTTCGTATGGACCGGTACTGGTCTATTTCCTATGGACTGGTATCCATCATACTTAGTCTAACCTTAAAAATATTATAACGAGTAACAAATACATGTGTTTTGGAAACTATAGTGAGAAATTGAAGAGATTACTCGAAAGTTTTTTGGTAGACGAAAACTTTGACTTAAAGACACAGGATTATCAATCGTCGATTATTGACAAATTCTCAAGAAAAGGTAGGTCCTCGATTCCATAAAGTTTCATCGCAAATAAAGTTAGGTCATAGTTCTAGAGTACATCATGTTTTCCACTAAATGCAATCTGGGGGCCAAATGTTAACCTATTTCTAAACCATAAAGAGTCACGTATGAAGAGTTCAAGTAAAATCAAGACGGGACAACCTCAAAACTAACTCAAACTTGGCAACCACGACCAAAGTAATGATACGACGTGGCCACAAAAGTTTCATGGCTAAATACTCTAAGTCCACGTACTAGTAGCGGTCCATGCCTTATGGACTAGTACCAATCCATAAAATTAGTTTGTTTCAGCATGTGACTTGCATTAATGTTATCCTAAGCCTCCGTAAAGCCTGCTGCCAAAGTTACATGTCAATCCGGTCAATTTCACTATCATCACACAGTGGATTGAAGGGAAAGTGTGCGCGACATGATAATGAATTTCCACACATCATCAGATAAAGTTCGATTGACATCAAAATTTGCATACGTACTAAAGAAGACATAAGGAAATCAAACATGAAGTCCAAAATGTGAAATAGTTCAATTGGATGAACAGGTATCGGTCCATATCCGATGGACTGGTACTGGTCCGTAGCCTATGGATAGGTGTCGATCCACAGTGTTAAGAGATATAGAGGTGACGTTCTAGCCATGGATTTTCTATGTTATTTTGATCCTATGTGCAAGAAGGCTTGGCCTAATTACTTATGCAACAAATATAAATACCCCACCTGTTGCTACAAGAAAATGAAGAATCTTCTTCCTACTAGAACTCTACCAGATTTCAGCCATAGCCATCCCTCAGCTCTAAGGAAAACAAGCCTTGTCATTTAAACATATTATAGGGATTTACTTCGATAACTAGTGATACTGTGATTATTTCCTGTTTACTTACTTTTAAGATCATTGTAATCAATTCAATATTCATTATCATCTAGAATGGAAAAGATAATAATAAAGATATTCAAAATGGATATAGGCCTTATCAATGGCAGGATCACTATAAAAATTGTCTCTCTTTACTTTCTGTTTCTTTTTTTTTCCAGTTATTTTCATATATTATGTATTGTTTCCCCGTAAATGGGTGCTGCTTTTGGTTAAGCCTGGTGTTCGTACCCTTTTTGGCGTTAGCACATATGACATATACATATTTTTTTTTTTTGAAAATTAGTTCACTATATTAACACTAAGAGAAAGCACAAGAGAAAGGCTAGCATACTAACCATTACAAAAGTGAAAAACATGGAAATACAAATAACAAAAACCTAAACTAACATACATCCACCTATGATGAGGCAAACATCTCGCTAGCGTGCACCTTTGCACATCCCGTGAGCCCAAAGTTCATCATGCATATAATCATAACTCGATCATCTCCCATAAAAGATCAATTCAGTGAAGCCTTTTATTTTAGTATAGAACTAAGACACCGTTAGCAAATCTCAACAGCAAATCTTAGCAGAAAATCCAGTGTAGCCTTTTATTTCAGGATAGAACTAAGACAGATTTGGTACTTTGTAGAAAATTCTTCTCAAATTTTCACTGTCATTTGATCAAACTCAAACTTCAGCAAGGTTACATAAAAAGCATAATGATAATCAGCCCTTAACCGACTGTAACCAATCATGATTTGCATCCAAACTAGCATATTTAATTCATTTCAATGAACACATCTAACCATAAGCAAAAGTCTGATCTATTAAATTCTAAATGAATTGCTTCCCAAATTCCAAAAGCTGGTTGGACATCAACCTTCAAAGCTGTTATATATAAGTTATAGAAGCTACAACAAATCTTCAATAACTTATATATAAAGATAGCACCAACAATCCGCAAGAAATCTGTACTAATGAAATCCCATATGATATTCAATTTTAGTCCCTAGGTCTGCTTGATGATTCAAAAGCATTTATGAATATATCATAGAACCATAATCTACAAGTTGAAATATGGATTTCATTAAATCCGCAGGACCAGTGCCACCATCTAACTGAAACAGCTATATCAGTACTGTTATGTTAGCTATGAACCATCCTCCAGCTATAACAGACTGATCATCGATCAGATTTATCAAGGAATTAAAATTAGGCTTTGGATGTAATGAATTTTGATTTTTTGAAGGACTATGCAGGCTTAAAATCACTACATCTGTTCATGAATATCTCCTTAGAAACCATCTATTAAACCAAAGCAATATTTAAACACAATCTTTCAATCTCATAACGGGTTCACGTGAGGTTGATGAATGTGCGTAAATATTGATTAAACTTGAAATATGGATGATAGAAGAAGACTAACTTCAATAAATAAAATGGAAACAGTATTCTTCATCCACTCGTTGATCCCCACTTTCTTAATATCAATAAGCATATGTTCATCTACTTCTCATCACATAGAGGATTTTGAGACTTTCTTGAACTATATCATGAAGAAGATAACTACTTCTTTACATCGATATACCAAATCTATTTTTGAAACTAAGGTAAAACTTCAAAAAAGGTATACTGTAATCAGAAGATGACTATACTACATAACCAACTTTGAACGAAAACCCAAAACACGCATAATCCATTAACTCTGGACCCAAATCAAAATATGCTTGCCCAAAACAAAACCGAACTCAATCTACCTCAACCATAAAGAATCGGTTGGATAACTTGTAACTGAATCTGATTCAGTTGCGCCAACAATGCCGAATCCCAAATTAATGATTTCTTCATAGTGCATACTCAAGCTAGTAAAATTCGTAAAGATTGGGTAGCTGTATTCGAATCGGCATGTATATCTCTTGGTAAAATAACAGATCTGGTACTTTGTTGTTTTATGATCCGAATTTAATTGTGAAAACCTAATGAAAAATAAAAGTATTATCAACGAAAATCTCGTTGAAGGTTGACGAAGAAAAACAAAAATGGAAATTGATTCCCAATTTAGGGTCAAAAAGGCAAAATAAAATTTCCAGATCTGACACTAATTGTGGAAAACAGACGGAAATCAGAAGTATTATCAACGAAGAATGTCGTTGAAGGTTGGTGAATTAAGTTCGATTGAAAGACATCAGAAAGTGAAAAAAAGGCAGGGAGGGCACTCACGCATGACGAAAACTGGTGAAATTCTCACCAGTCGCCATTAACGAGGCCTCCTATACATATACATACTTGTGTATATATATATATATATATATATATGAATGCAGATGATAGCAGTAAACGTAAATAATAAAATTACACTAGACATTTTCATACTAGTTCCGACCCCGTTCAGCTCCCTATCCCAGACTCCCTTCTGGATGTAACCCCCCACACCCGCTACGGACACTCTCTAAGGGAATGCCATAACATCGGCGGAGTATTTTTAGTGAATATAGAACAGAGAAATTACAGCAAGACAGATATAAGTAATACTTGAAAATTTAAAACAACATTTCATTGCAGCGGGAAGTAAAACATGTCTGGTTACATCACAAAACCATAATAAGAGTTAAGTACAAATATCCATTCTGCTAAATCAAAATACATAATCCCAATACATGAACTGATAGCCATAAAAGAAAAGGGTAAGCTGAGCTCTACATCTAGGGTCCAAGCTCCAAGAGAGTAATAAAAGCAGCCTGATCAAAGCCCACTCGTACTGGGTCCACTCTGAGAACCTGAGGGTTGGGAAAAAGATAAAAACAACGGGGTCAGACATAAGTCTGAGCGAGTCCTATAACTTTAACAATACAATCATTAAAGTAACCAGAGAAGACATAAACTTGATATACGATAATGTCTGGGGATGAATGGCTACACTAAGCAGCTTGGTAGACTTAGGATAAACTAAGATAACCGTAAAGACGCATTTACCCACCCAAGGATAATTACTACACTGCACCACACCAGTCATTCCTACTTAAAGGTTGATCCCTCCCAGGGACTTAGAAAATTTACCCAGTAGTTTAGTGTACCCCTAGCTGACTACATATGTGCCGTCTGCCCCTATCTCCACTAGGTGTACCCACTACTCCCAAGTGATCGGCTCCCTACCGTAGATACCCGTGCCGGTCCCACAGTGGGGTGTATCACTCCCCAAAGTGGCAACCCGATATAATTAACGGTGCACGACTTATATCTACACGATGCAACAACGTCTTACCTACCAGCCCGGGTCCACACACGCATATGAAACCCGTTGGACTTGCGTTGCCACCGCTAACCCGTTTTGGCCTCTTATAGTCAAGCCCAGTACACGTGTCCCGTCCTCGACATGGGTCGAGCCCAATAAGATACATATGGGTTACTGGTTGAAATGGGCCCCCACAAGCTACCCACCTAAGCTTGTCCCTTTTTCTAGTGCATCCCACTTAACCCTTTAATCATGTTTAATTACATGTTTCCACTTGGTTAAGTATTCTAATCGTATTTTCTATTGCCACCCAAGGCAACCCACTAGATTTCCACACGCCACCCAAGGCACCCACTTAACCCCTCATGTCCCTCTACATGCTAATATGGTTAAATGTTTCTTAATTAATTAATTAAGATCATGACCTCATAAAGACCTCTCACATTAGACCGTCTTTTATGACTGCTGGATATGCCGGTTGGTTCCGGGCAGACTTCTGTCATCAAAAGGGTCTAACCTCGTGTCTTTACTTTAATCACGTATTTAATTTATGACTAAGACCTCTCACATTAGGCCAATCATTTGTAGCTGCTGGATTTGCCGGTTGGTTCCGGGCAGACTTCCGCTACAAAAGGGTCCAACCTCGTGTCTTAGTTGATTAATTACACCTAATTAATCATCCCCATAATTTGTATTAATTATCCCTAATTAATTACACATTTTTAAGAATATGGGTAGACCTAACTCAATAGGTAAATTCCCAATTCCATAGTATGGGTAGACCTAACTTAATAGGTAAATTCCCAACTCCATAATATGGGTAGACCTAACTTAATAGGTAAATTCCCAATTATGTCCATTCATTTTATGTTATACTCATTTTTATTAACATGCATATTAACCCCATCGTTTCCCACGTAATTCGTTTCCATAACATGTCATATAAATGGGAAGATTCACTATAAATGTAATGGGTTCAATCTTAGCACAACGTTGGCTTTTACATGGGTTTAAAAGGTGTCAACTTGCATCATGATATTAAACCCAACTAGCATCATTAAATAACCCAACTTGTATGTGTACACATATGTCATATAAAGGTAACTTGCATAAGTGTTCATAGGTTACACAAAGGGTGAACTTGCATATGTGACTTGCATCATAAAATAGGGTAAACATGCATATTTATGCATAGCATACAAAGGTATCATCTTGCATATGTATGCATCTTATTTAAAAAGGGTAAACTTGCATGTCATAAGGTATGCATAAAACCAACCACTTAGCATGCATGAAATCAAGTACTTAGCATGCATAAACCCAAACACTTATCATGCATAAAATCAAATACTTAGCATGCATGAAATCAAGTACTTAGCATGCATAAACCCAAATACTTATCATGCATAAAATCAAATACTTAGCATGCATGAAATCAAGTACTTAGCATGCATAAAACCAAACACTTAGCATGCATAAAATCAAATACTTAGCATGCATAAAATCAAATACTTAGCATGCATAAAATCCACCACTTAACTTGCATAAACCCACATACTTATCTTGCATAAACCCACATACTTAACTTGCATAAACCCACATACTCAACTTGCATAAACCCACATACATAACTTGCATAAACCCACATACATAAATTGCATAAACATAGGGTTAACATCAAACATAGATTAGCAAACTAACATCATATCATATGACTTAAAACCCACTAATCCGCATACAAAACCGCATGATCTCATCATATCTCATCTACTTAATTTAGCAATTGGTTATTAAAGTGATAGAAACTCACCAAAACCAAGATTAGCTAACTTATGAAGTAGAACTAGTTGCTATATTTGAAGATGGTGATGATTAGAGGTTGATTAGCTTGCAACTTTCTTCATAAACTAGTGGAGGCTCCTCCTAAGTTTGATTTTGGCGGCATGATGGCATCATTTCTATTTTTAGTATGGATTAGGCTTGCATTAGGGTGTATTTATAGGATTAGGGTGTGTTTTAGACCATAGGATTAACCCTAGGCTAAATTAGGTCCGTCAGATTTAGGAAGTTTCTAGAGATTAGCCCAAAACACAGCCAAACCCTAAAATGGTGCACCAGGTTTAACTGGTCGAGCACCCCCTGTCGACACCCAAGTCGACAGGGCTGTCGACCTGGTCCCACCCAGTCGACTGCCCTGTCGACAGGGCTGTCGACACGGGTAGTTAGGCGGGAGTTTTTCCCTCCAGCGCCCAATGGCCCCAATTTTGAATTTTAAACCTGAATTTTAAATATGTTCTGAACTTTTAATTTTCTGCAAACTTCATTGGGCCATAACTGGGCCATACGGACTCCGATTTACAAAATTTCGGACTCTATTCTGCGTATTTTTCCGAGACGAACAAAACGACGCAGCCCGTTTCCCCCAATTTTCATATTTGAGGTTATTTATTCTGCAATTAGTGAATTTTATCATTAACCGAAATTCGGGGTGTTACATTCTCCCCTCCTTAAAGGATTTCGTCCCCGAAATCTTTAAGCTAAGGAGAATGCATATCCTACCATCCAAACAACCATCTACTCAAACCATCAACCACGGGCATCCATTGTCCTTAAAACAATTTCTAATGATGTATGAGCATATGCAAAGAGTGTGTGTATATGTTCCCTATCTAATGTATGAACATATGCAAACCATGATAGTGCCATGCATCCATTATGTATGCGAGAGAACCCTATCGACACATACAATATCTACATGAGTGCACAATCATTCACCAAAATGCATCATCCATATGATAACACAATTATTATACATCCATAAATATAGCTTCCTACACACAATTTTATGCAATATGCAATATGAAGTGATTGAGCCGATCTAGTGCCTAGAGTGTGTGTATATGCATCCACGAGCAACCACTAGCAAACACTTGCATCCACTTGCATCCATCAACCATAACATGTCTCAAACACATGTTTCAACCATAGGTTTACCCTATCTAAAGGTCAAATAGTACTAACGAGAGGACATACTAAAGATAAGATAAGTACTAGACAACGATAGAGGAGAAATTAAAGACATACCCTCAAAAAGAAATGGGTACAATGAACGCATCTTTGCTTCCGTCTCCCAAGTTGCGTTGCTCTCATCTTCTCCCCACTGCACTTTGACTAGTTGAACCTCTCTGTTTCTCAACTTCCTAGTCTCTGACCCAAGGATGCGAGTAGGAGCTCGTCGAATCGTTGCATCACGCTCTACTTCCACTTCTCTAAGCAAGCTTGGCTCTACCACCTCTGCAGTCTCATGTAGGCACTTCCTCAAATGTGACACATGGAATACATCATGTACCCCACTAAGTCTGTTGGGCAACTCCACTCTATATGCCATCCTTCCAATCCTTTCCTTAATAGAAAACGGCCCTACGAACCTTGGTGCTAACTTCCCAACAGATCCAAAGCGAACCACATTTCGTAACGGAGACACTTTGACAAAGACCATGTCCCCAACTTCAAACTCAAGATCCGTCCTTCTCTTGTCCGCATAAGATTTTTGCCTATCTTGCGCTGCTTTCATCCTCCTTCGAATCAAGTCAATCTTCTCAGAAGTCTCCCTAACCATATCAGGCCCAAGCAAGATCTTATCCGTAGATTCCCACCAACATGTAGGTGATCGACAAGGCCTTCCATAAAGAGCTTCGAAAGGAGCCATACCAATACTGGACTGAAAGCTGTTATTATATGCGAACTCCACCAATGGAAGATGCTCTTCCCATGTACCTCCAAAATCTAAGATACAAAGCCTCAAAAGGTCTTCTAGGACACGATTCACCCTCTCAGTCTGGCCGTCCGTCTGAGGATGATATGCGGTGCTCAGACACAATTGAGTCCCCACTGCTTCTTGCAAACTTTTCCAGAACTCGCTAGTGAAGATAGGATCTCGATCACTCACTATGCTAGAGGGTACCCCATGCAATCGAACTATCTCTCGAAGATATACTGAAGCTAGCCATGGAGCAGTCCTCTTGCTCTTCACAGGTATGAAATGGGCGCTTTTAGTAAGTCTGTCTACCACAACCCAAATTCCCGTATTACACTTTCTCGATCTGGGTAACCCGTCAATAAAATCCATCGAGACGCTATCCCACTTCCATTGCGGAACTTCCAATGGGTGAAGCAACCCACCTGGTTTCTTTTGCTCCGCTTTCACCTGTTGGCAGACCAAGCATCGAGCGACATATTCGGCCACATCTTTCTTCATACCGGCCCAGAAGAAAACCCGCTTCATATCTTGGTACATCTTGTCCCCACCGGGATGAATGGTCATCCTAGAACGGTGTGCATCATCAAGAATAGCCTTCCTCAAACCCTCGTCTTGCGGTACACAAAGTCTACCGTCTCTACGCAAGCACCCCCTATCATCTAGGGTGTACCTACTCAAATGGCTGGACGACTCCCCCCTTATGAGCTTCTCTACCATCTCAACCAACTGTGGGTCGTCCCTCTGTGCTTCTCCAATCCGCCCCAAAAGAGTAGGTCTGACCTCCAAGGATGCTAGCAAACCGGGTATATAGTCAATGGAAGGTCTGAAATCAAACATCGAGATAAATTCCAAGCTTCGCCGTTCCACGAACAATGGACTCAAGGACAACCTTTTTCTGCTCAAGGCGTCCGCCACCACGTTCCCCTTGCCAGGGGTATACGCTATCTCGAAATCATAGGATGCTAAGAACTCCATCCACCTTTGCTGTCTCAAATTCAAATCTTTCTGAGAAAACAAGTACTTCAATGATTTGTGGTCAGTGAACAATTCGAATCTCTCACCAAGAAGATAATGGCACCAAATCTTAAGCGCAAAAACAATCGCGGCCAACTCTAAATCATGGGTAGGGTAATTTTTCCCATGTGCCCTCAACTGCCTTCCACCATAGGCTATCACCCTTCCCTCTTGCATTAAGACTGCGCCCAACCCTGTCCCACAAGCATCGGTATAGACAACAAATGGCTTGCTCCCATCTGGCAACACTAAAACTGGAGCGGTGGTTAAAGCTCTCTTTAACCGTCGGAACGCATCATCACAATCTACGTCCCATGTGAAAACAAGATTCTTCTTCGTAAGGCGGGTTAAAGGGCTGATATCTTTGCGAAGTCTTTGATAAACTTCCTATAGTAACCCGCCAACCCCAAGAAGCTTCTTACTTCGGTAGCATTTCTAGGAACCTTCCAATCTTGAATTGATACTACCTTCGCGGGATCCACAACTATCCCTTCCTTGGAGACCACGTGCCCCAAGAACCGCACTTCCTTCCTCCAGAAGTGACATTTAGAGAATTTCACCTTAAGGCTATGTGCTCGAAGAGTCTTCAACACCTCCCCAAGATGTAGGGCATGCTCTTCTTCACTCTTAGAAAATACTAAGATATCATCCACAAAGACCACCACGAATTTATTAAGGAACTCCCTGAACACCCTACTCATCAAATCAACAAAGTATGCAGGGGCGTTCGTCAACCCAAATGGCATCACCAGCCACTCATAGAAACCATCCGGAGTCCTAAAGGCAGTCTTGTCTATGCTATCCTCAGCCACCCTCAACTGATGAAACCCCGTGGCTAAGTCCAACTGAGAAAATACTGAAGCGCCAACCAACTGATCGAAAAGATCATCAATCCTCGGCAATGGGTGTCTATTCTTCTTTGTGAGCTTGTTGAGTTCTCTATAGTCTACACAAAGTCTGAGGGACCCATCCGCCTTCGTAGCAAAAACTACCGGAGCACCCCACTCCGATATACTTCGTCTTATGAACCCCTTCTCAAGCAACTCCCCTACTTGCTTATGGAGTTCCCTCCTCTCACGAGGAGCCATGTGGCGCACTGGTAAAGATACAGGTTTAGCATTATCCACCAGATATATTCGGAAGTCAATCTCCCGCTTCGGAGGTAAGCCCTTCACCTCCTCAAACACATCCGAGTATTCCCGGACCACTCTAACAGATTGCAAACTCTCGACCGAAGCGTCAAGCGATTCAAGATAACTTAGCATAACAGAATCCATGGGATTACAAGAGATCTCGAGAGTGTTACCCAAGCGGGTCATGAGCCTAACAACTCTCCTTTCGCAATCAAGAACAGCACCATTACTGGATAACCAGTCCATGCCCAAAATCAACCCATAGCCCGTGAAGCCCAACACAAAAGCATCACATCTAAACTCAATGCTAAGTATAGAAATCTTCAAACCCAAACATATCATGGACAAATAAGTGGAGCCCCCAATTGGGTTTGAAACAACCAATGGATCATCTACCAGACTGGTGTCTAAGTACAGTGACTCAACTAATGATGATGAGATAAACGAATGCGATGCGCCAGAATCAAACAATGTACGGACAGGATGATCAAATAGAAAAACCAGACTTTCAACGGAAATAGTTCTACCTCTTTCCTGAATCGGTGGAACCGCAAGAGCCTGTACTTGCCCCCTAGCCTGACCCGGTGCCATAAGAGCTTGCACCTGTCCTCCTCAGGTAGACCCCGTCCTTTGCCCTTTCTTAGGACAGTCTTTCACTAGATGCCCTGCTTTGCCACAGTGGAAGCAGCCAGTCTTCTTCTTCTTGCGACAATCCTTGCTTAGGTGGCCAGGTGTCCCACAATTGAAACACTTCTTCTTCTTGCCCTTGCCACCGTTGCCTTTCCCACCTTTGTTTTGCTGTTGTTGCTGAGGTCTCTTTTGATCTCCCTTCTTCTCGGGTGCCTTATTAGCATTGGGACCCTTCTCTTCTTCATGCATGAGTGCCATGTCAACTAGCTTCTCAAAGGTGGCCCCCATAGGGATATGAGTCATAGCCAACCCATGCTTCGGTTCATTCAAGCCTTTCACGAACCTCAAGCCTTCTTCTCCGGTGTATTCACCATGTCTAGGCCAAACCTTGCCAATTGATTAAACTTGTTGACATATTCCTTCACTGAGAGATTTCCTTGCTTTAGAGTCAAGAATCTTTCCATATACAAGTTTTCCTCCGCCCTTGAGAGAAACTTTGCCACAAATCTTTGCCTAAAATCCGCCCAAGAGTCAACAGGGCGTTCTCCATTAGTGACCTCCCACCAGAATGAGGCCTCTCCCTTCATTAACCAAGCAGCTAACTTGACTTTCTTTCCTTCTTCCATCTCAAAGATATCTATCAACTCTTCCACCTCCTTAAGCCAATCTCTAGCCTCCACAAAAGTTTCAGATCCTTGAAAAGGTTTCCCTCCCATAGCTTTGAATTCCTTGCAAGTCTTAGCAAAAGTATCCGTGCGAGGAGGAGGGGGAGGAGGAAGATCGGGTGCTACCGTTGGTGGAGGAACATTTGCTAGACCCGCAGTGGTGGCCCTAGCCTCCATCAATCTCCTATACCATACTGGTACCGTCACACCCTCCGGAAAGTTAAGATCCTCAGCCATGCTGAAACGAAAAAGGAAAGATTCAAAACGGAGAATTCGAAAGATAAAGATATGGCTATTGGGGATTATGCTTTGCTTTCAAAAACTTTTCTCTTTAAAGACATGTTTTTGAAAATATCTTTTCCAAAAATGTTTTTAGAAAAATAGTTTTCTAAAAATTTTATCTGTTCCGGTAACCTGGCTCTGATACCACGTGTAACCCCCCACACCCGCTACGGACACTCTCTAAGGGAATGCCATAACATCGGCGGAGTATTTTTAGTGAATATAGAACAGAGAAATTACAGCAAGACAGATATAAGTAATACTTGAAAATTTAAAACAACATTTCATTGCAGCGGGAAGTAAAACATGTCTGGTTACATCACAAAACCATAATAAGAGTTAAGTACAAATATCCATTCTGCTAAATCAAAATACATAATCCCAATACATGAACTGATAGCCATAAAAGAAAAGGGTAAGCTGAGCTCTACATCTAGGGTCCAAGCTCCAAGAGAGTAATAAAAGCAGCCTGATCAAAGCCCACTCGTACTGGGCCCACTCTGAGAACCTGAGGGTTGGGAAAAAGATAAAAACAACGGGGTCAGACATAAGTCTGAGCGAGTCCTATAACTTTAACAATACAATCATTAAAGTAACCAGAGAAGACATAAACTTGATATACGGTAATGTCTGGGGATGAATGGCTACACTAAGCAGCTTGGTAGACTTAGGATAAACTAAGATAACCGTAAAGACGCATTTACCCACCCAAGGATAATTACTACACTGCACCACGCCAGTCATTCCTACTTAAAGGTTGATCCCTCCCAGGAACTTAGAAAATTTACCCAGTAGTTTCGTGTACCCCTAGCTGACTACATAGGTGCCGTCTGCCCCTATCTCCACTAGGTGTACCCACTACTCCCAAGTGATCGGCTCCCTACCGTAGATACCCGTGCCGGTCCCACAGTGGGGTGTATCACTCCCCAAAGTGGCAACCCGATATAATTAACGGTGCATGGCTTATATCTACACGATGCAACAACGTCTTACCTACCAGCCCGGGTCCACACACGCATATGAAACCCGTTGGACTTGCGTTGCCACCGCTAACCCGTTTTGGCCTCTTATAGTCAAGCCCAGTACGCGTGTCCCGTCCTCGACATGGGTCGAGCCCAATAAGATACATATGGGTTACTGGTTGAAATGGGCCCCCACAAGCTACCCACCTAAGCTTGTCCCTTTTTCTAGTGCATCCCACTTAACCCTTTAATCATGTTTAATTACATGTTTCCACTTGGTTAAGTATTCTAATCGTATTTTCTATTGCCACCCAAGGCAACCCACTAGATTTCCACATGCCACCCAAGGCACCCACTTAACCCCTCATGTCCCTCTACATGCTAATATGGTTAAGTGTTTCTTAATTAATTAATTAAGATCATGACCTCATAAAGACCTCTCACATTAGACCGTCTTTTATGACTGCTGGATATGCCGGTTGGTTCCGGCAGACTTCTGTCATCAAAAGGGTCTAACCTCGTGTCTTTACTTTAATCACATATTTAATTTATGACTAAGACCTCTCACATTGGGCCAATCATTTGTAGCTGCTGGATTTGCCGGTTGGTTCCGGGCAGACTTCCGCTACAAAAGGGTCCAACCTCGTGTCTTAGTTGATTAATTACACCTAATTAATCATCCCCATAATTTGTATTAATTATCCCTAATTAATTACACATTTTTAAGAATATGGGTAGACCTAACTCAATAGGTAAATTCCCAATTCCATAGTATGGGTAGACCTAACTTAATAGGTAAATTCCCAACTCCATAATATGGGTAGACCTAACTTAATAGGTAAATTCCCAATTATGTCCATTCATTTTATGTTATACTCATTTTTATTAACATGCATATTAACCCCATCGTTTCCCACGTAATTTGTTTCCATAACATGTCATATAAATGGGAAGATTCACTATAAATGTAATGGGTTCAATCTTAGCACAACGTTGGCTTTTACATGGGTTTAAAAGGTGTCAACTTGCACCATGATATTAAACCCAACTAGCATCATTAAATAACCCAACTTGCATGTGTACACATATGTCATATAAAGGTAACTTGCATAAGTGTTCATAGGTTACACAAAGGGTGAACTTGCATATGTGACTTGCATCATAAAATAGGGTAAACATGCATATGTATGCATAGCATACAAAGGTATCATCTTGCATATCTATGCATCTTATTTAAAAAGGGTAAACTTGCATGTCATAAGGTATGCATAAAACCAACCACTTAGCATGCATGAAATCAAGTACTTAGCATGCATAAACCCAAACACTTATCATGCATAAAATCAAATACTTAGCATGCATGAAATCAAGTACTTAGCATGCATAAACCCAAACACTTATCATGCATAAAATCAAATACTTAGCATGCATGAAATCAAGTACTTAGCATGCATAAAACCAAACACTTAGCATGCATAAAATCAAATACTTAGCATGCATAAAATCAAATACTTAGCATGCATAAAATCCACCACTTAACTTGCATAAACCCACATACTTAACTTGCATAAACCCACATACTCAACTTGCATAAACCCACATACATAACTTGCATAAACCCACATACATAACTTGCATAAACCCACATACATAACTTGCATAAACATAGGGTTAACATCAAACATAGATTAGCAAACTAACATCATATCATATGACTTAAAACCCACTAATCCGCATACAAAACCGCATGATCTCATCATATCTCATCTACTTAATTTAGCAATTGGTTATTAAAGTGATAGAAACTCACCAAAACCAAGATTAGCTAACTTATGAAGTAGAACTAGTTGCTATATTTGAAGATGGTGATGATTAGAGGTTGATTAGCTTGCAACTTTCTTCATAAACTAGTGGAGGCTCCTCCTAAGTTTGATTTTGGCGGCATGATGGCATCATTTCTATTTTTAGTATGGATTAGGCTTGCATTAGGGTGTATTTATAGGATTAGGGTGTGTTTTAGACCATAGGATTAACCCTAGGCTAAATTAGGTCCGTCAGATTTAGGAAGTTTCTAGAGATTATCCCAAAACACAGCCAAACCCTAAAATGGTGCACCAGGTTTAACTGGTCGAGCACCCCCTGTCGACACCCAAGTCGACAGGGCTGTCGACCTGGTCCCACCCAGTCGACTGCCCTGTCGACAGGGCTGTCGACACGGGTAGTTAGGCGGGAGTTTTTCCCTCCAGCGCCCAATGGCCCCAAATTTGAATTTTAAACCTTAATTTTAAATCTGTTTTGAACTTTTAATTTTCTGCAAACTTCATTGGGCCATAACTGGGCCATACGGACTCCGATTTACAAAATTTCGGACTCTATTCTGCGTATTTTTCCGAGACGAACAAAACGACGCAGCCCGTTTCCCCCAATTCTCATATCTGAGATTATTTATTCTGCAATTAGTGAATTTTATCATTAACCGAAATTCGGGGTGTTACACTGGATTTTCACTATCAACCCTCTCTATTCACCTTGAATAACAGGTTTATAGTCACCACTTGATCTTACATGCTGCAAGCTCACTGTGACAATCCAAAAATATTAACCAATTAAAATCAAATTTTTGGGATATAATTTGAATTTTTTGGTGTAAAATGGATTAAATTTAATTCCAATATGGATTTGGAATAATTATAATAAACATATATGTGTTTATTTAATAAAATAAATGTTGATTTTGTCAAAATATAATGGTATAAGTTTGATAAGAATTTATCAGGTTTGATACAATAAATTTTCCCTATACGTATTTTTAAATGGGTTCTTTTCTAGTTAAATAAATATATAAGCATATGGATAATACAATCAGTATAATTACTTAACTAAGTGTTGATATTTGATAGCAATAATCGTTAATGTTTAAATCAATAAAATTATTTTCAAGTGATCTTTTATCAAATTTATATTTGTTAAGTAACGATTATTAAAACATAATTTAATTTATTAAATTAAACATGGTCAAAATTTTGTTGATAGTATGCTAGCCATTGTCGTATTTTGTCATATTAATCATTAATCGTTTAAGTTAATAAACAATGACTGATGTAACGACCCGCCTTTTTGCCCGGTTCTTGCCGGTAATTAAACCAACTTAAACCATTCAGAAAGAAGAATTGTTATGGGTACATACATACATTGAACAAAATAATAGAACTTTTCGTTGCATAACACAATATTACATTAGAGTTACATAGAATATCAGAGTACAACTTGTACAGCGGAAGAAAAATAAATATACTCTCAGCGGAAGAAACAGTATGATGTAGCGGAAGCTCCAAACTCTAGCGTGAACTCCAATCCAGAAAGTGCTTCGAATCTTGCTCCAACGATCTATAACTGTAAAACTAAACTACTAGCTGCCCGTGTGAAAATTCATGGGCACCCAGAGTTTAGGAAGGAACAATAAACTCCAGGTCAGTCGTGGGACTGGTGTGAGAACATAAAACAGTTGTTTCAGGATTTATTTGAAAGTTGGGAAATTCACCGGACCACGCCGCTAACGCGGAACGGGTTTACTCCATGTGAATGCCCGTGCACATAAATTCGCAATGACTTTCAGAAAATGGAGCTATCATAAGCTCGTCCCACATCACACAATGCAAGCGCACACCAAATAGGCGAGTTTTATCTTATGATAGCCAAACATGCTTTCATACATGAAAATTCTCTTTCAATACTATCATATAGTGTGGAAACCAATTTCGCAGATAAATGTATTAATCCTAGACGGCATAATACCCATAATATTATGTCGCCATATATATATATATATACAACTAAAATCGTATGGCTCGTATTGGAGGTTTGGGTTTCCAACTTGATGATTCCCGGCACGAAAGATCAATCGGAACACAAACGAAATGTAATCACGGGTTTTTCATCCAGACGCGGACACCAATACAAATCGCGAGGTAGATCAACGGTTTTCGACCAGACACGGCCCCCCGAACATACCCTATTCCATAAGTCATGAGTGGTTTCCCACTGCTGCAGCGGTCATCATCAATTCATATATATATATACAACCTAACCGCCAGTTTCTCATCATCCGGGGTGTGAGGTTTGTCGATGTCACGTCATACACAAAGCATGCCTAGAAAAGCAATGCCCTGATCGTACAAGCTCATTTCATATCTTAAGTATGTCACATTGTCCATCCACGACATGACCACTGATTTCCATCGACACATAACCACTTCGAGCTCATACGTCACAAACCAGATACATATCAATGGAAATCAGTGTTATGCCGTCAATTACAATGTCAGACACAAAATCCATACAAGTCCGTCCTGGGTCTGAACGGAATAAAATCAGAAAACCCTCCACATAAGTTCGGACTTTCTGCCACTCCGGTAATAGGGTCATCTCTCTACTGTAGCTAACAGTAAAGAAACCACTCAGCAGGCAGTCCGCTCGATGTGAAGAACCACGGTCTTCAATCATCATCTTCATATCTTCGTTGTTACGTCGTATGGTTATTTCGAATGGTTTCCGAAAAATAATTCCGGTCCCGATCTTTCCAAATAAACCAGCGCTTCATATTTCAAAACAAGTGCTTTCCGTCATACATGTACACATACATCACTTAATCGTTTCTAAATCTAGAAATGATTGTTTACAGATAGTTTTTTTTCTTAATGCCTTACTTCCGAACAATCATTTATAACCCAAGGATAACGATTTCAATATTTTCTTAAATCCAAATTTGTTGTAATCATTCGAAACGGATTCATTATATTTAAATCAATGGATTCAGGATCAAAACAATTCCAATTTTTAATAAATAAAATATTTGAAAATAATACATTTACTATAAACTAATTATATAAATAAGTACTAACTTTAAAATGAAAATGTTTAAAATAATTACTTAACATATATTTAACTTTGAAGAAGTATACAAATATAATACTTAAACATATACATATCTTTAAAACAAATAATAATTTTTTTTTTGAATTTTTTTTTAAATTTTTTTTTTTTTTTTGAAGTTAACATATCATGTTTAAATAGTTGAAAGCCTATATAAATATATAAGTACTTTAAATTAGAATTGTTTCCTTCCAAGTCGATGACTTACATTCCCATTCATACTCGAAGAGTGTACTAGTTACGAAAATCTCGAGTTAATCTACTCGTTTTCAAAGATATTCCACTTATTAACTTCCACAATTTACCTAACCATATTCGAGTAACTCAATGTCCTTATCATATCATTCAAGTTATTCCAAACGTTTCATGCTAGATATACCCGATTGGTTAGAAGTCGAACTTCATATATCCAATATACATTTCCATATTAAACTAACACCATAAGCGGAATTATGATATTTCACTGTTTAATTCCTCAAATAGTATTTGTCATCATCTACAGAAATTATATTAAATATTTGAAGACCACTTTCATCCAATTTAATTCTTTTTTTTTATTTGGACTCAAGATCAAATGATACAAATTCAGGTCGTTTGAAAACAAATTATAACAAGGTGTCCAATTATAATTTTGATAAAAATTAGATTCCAAATTTACATTATGCACCATACCTGATTCTCAAGATGATTATCATTAATTTAATATTTAACTCACAAAATAATTAACATTTCTTTACAAAAAAAAAATTATTCACAAATATAATATCATTAACTTAAGCGGTAATTGAGTTCAACTCCAGATTTTCATTAAAGCTACATCAAATCAAGATAAAAAATCAAAATACATTGTAATATCACTTTAATGTTGATAATAACATGTTAATTGTTTCCAACATTGAATTTATTTATACTATTAAAACAAATTAACAAATTTCCAAGTAATACTCACCACTATTTCATTCCATATTTAAAATGTTATTAAGTTAATAAACCGTTTTAAAGACACCATATGATTTAAATCAACATTATCAGCTGTATTTAATGTCATGAAATATTAATTAGAGAAATTATTTGCGTAATCAAACATTACTAAATTAACAAAATATTATTGAATCAAAAATCAACAAACGTTATAAAGTCAATATTATTTAGTTAATGAAACACTTGCTAATCACAAAATTCTCATTTAACCAATAAATCGTTTCTTACTTAAATTTAGGAAATTTCCTAATTTTCCGCTGACAATTCATATAAGGTTGTAGTGGTATATTATATATGCACACATTCAACACCGTTTTATACATTCATTTCTACATCCAATCAACCAATAAAATTCCAAATACGCAATATTCACTAACGTGCCTTAAATGCATTTATTTTGGCAACCATCACACATTAACAATTCCTACATGCAACTAACTAATAATCTTCCAAATACGCGTTATGCACTAACGCGCCTCAAATGCATTTATTTGGCAACCACCACATGCTAACAAACATTAATCAGCCATTTATGCCACCACACATTTTCAAATTGTTAACAATGTATGTCAAATTTAAACATATAAAATAAATGAAATTAAATGTGCTCTCACCTTAATTGCTTTCTAGTAAGAGCCGTACTTTATTTGCTTACTTCCTTCTTACCAAGGTGTTCCCGTTCTTCCACTTTCGCTCTCTCCCTCTTCTTCTTTTCTCACGTCTCCTTTTCTTTGCGTTTCCTTTTTTTTCCTTTTTATAAACTTTGCCTTCAACTGATAAATAAAAATTCCGCATGCAACTGAGAAATAAACGCATGCAAGTGGAGCCGAAGTATATATACAAGAGGGGAGAGGCCGACAGCATGCATGCAGGCGCAAGCCTTCATTTGTTCCCCTTTTATATATATATATGTATATATATATATATATATTATAAGTGGCGGAAACTGGTAGAGTGGAATGGGAGGACGTGAACTTGAATGAAGGAAAGTGGAAGGGTTTGCAAAGTGTAGAGGGCTGGAAGCTTGCGGAGGAGGGTTGATGAAGGCTTCATTCTTCTTCTTTTGCATGCAGTGGAGAGGTGCCAGGCAATTATATGCAACAGGCTTTTATGGATTTCACTTTGGCTTTTTTTTTTGAATGGCGGAACTCTTTAGTCCAAAGCAACTGGATTCCGCATGCATGCAAAGCGGTGGAAATGTGGCATCTACAAATGGAAAGTTGCGGTGGCAAGGCTGAGTGTATGTGGCTTTGGGGAGTTTTGCTGTGAGATGGGGTGAGAGCTTTGGTGCGTGAGTGGGAGTTGCGGTCGGAGACGACGACGGAGTGGAGTGAAAAGGAAGGAATGGTTCGGAGATGGGGAGAGTTGGCTAAAAGTAGTGGGGAGCTGGTGTTTGCATGCACAGGAGGAAGTAAGTGGAGAGGAAAATGGAAATGGGCACGATGGGAAAGGATTCAATGTTGGAAAGGATAAGGTGGGAGAGGAGAGCCATTGAAAAGGAAGGAGAGTTACATGCAAGGATTCAGGCAAAATAATTTTTAAATGAAGGAAGCTCAAATGGAAGAGGCGAACAATGGAGATCAACGCCTGGTTTGGTGAAGGCGGAACACAGTAGTGGAGAGAAGAGATAACGAAGAGGTTTTAATTATAAGGTGAAACTGAGTTTTATTTTACACCACGTGTAACCTTGTTTCCACTTGTCCTTCTTTGCTTTTATTTGCTGCCACGTTTTTAGATGATATATATTTATTTGTTTGTTTGTTTGTTTCATAATTCTAAAATAGTACATGCGGCAAACTTCAAATGTGGAGAACGACGACACCTTAAACCCCTTCAAATGCACGTTCATTCACATAGCAAATATGATATATAAGTAGATTAAAACAAACATGTAGATTAGTTGATACTAATCACATGCGAACACAATGGGTCCAAGAACGATACATAATGGTCCAAACAAAAGCAACCCTTAAAGCGTTCGTTGTACACAAATTTTTTTTTCTTCTGTTTTTTTTATTATCAATAACCAACTAACAATATAATCGTGTATGGTAATGTGTCGTGATTCCGAAACAGAAATAAAATAGACCGGTTGACTAGTTCTGTAAAGTGTCAAAAGGGACCCCAATTACCCTAAAATACGTCAGAAAATTATATGCTTATTTTCCGAAATAAAAATTATATTAAAATTCTATAAAATATTTTAAGATGACGCGCACTAAAACTGAACAAAAATTTAAAACGAATATTAAATTATAATTAAATTTCAAATTCTGATCGTTTGCAACAAATCAATCACAACTTGTTTCAATATTTCGACTTACGACAAACCGTTTCTTTAAATAAACATTATTATAACTGATTACGCAATAAAATTAAAATTTTCCATCATTTAAATATTATTATCGCCTTAAAATCTGATTCAACAATTATTTAAACCTTCCAAATTTTATATATAAAAAAAAATTCATAATAAATTCAAATTTGATTTTCAAAAATCTTAGATCGTTACATTCTCCCCCACTTAAGGCTTTTCGTCCTCGAAAAGGAGAGCTCGTGCAATTACACATAAGCAAAATAAATCTTGTTTATAAATTTGTTAAACTTCAATTCTTATATTAAATCTAAATCTATCAACGCAACTTATAGGAAAACTTACTTATGATTAAATTCGCCAAACGCCTTTATTCGAAAACTTATCAAAACAAAATTCAATTCGTTATATTAGAAAGGTGAAATTTTGGAAAGGTCGATTAAAGAAGTTTGAGGTTTAACTATTATTGCAAATCATAGTTTGCAAAGCGCTTCAAAATGAATTCTCTGACTTTGAATCCCATTACATTTCAAACCGTTGAAATATTATTTCATAATCATACTTTACTTCGGGATTTCCAAAACCAAATTTGTTTCCAAATTTTTCAAACATACCATATTCAAATCTATATATTAGTAGTTCGAGAAGTCCATCCTCATGTCAGGGCCACTGAGTACCACCCATCATACTAAATCAAATCCTTCATCACAACCCAGTTTTAGTCACGGTTACTCGAACAAACAAAATCATTTCAAATCCCCAAGTTGTAAACCAAAATTTGCAAATATTTAACCATAGTTTGGCATTTCTAAATATTTTCAAAATAGCAGGACTCAAGTCGTCGAAATTTCTTTTATAAACTATTCATCATATCTAAACTAGTTGGGACCCAAATTCGTCCAACTGAAAAATAAAATTTTCAACTTTCAAGAATGCAATTTATATTCCATATTTCGAAACCTATGATCGTATTTAAACCATTCGAACCTTTCAAATCAAATCTCATACGAATTCAAGCCTTTCTAGTTTTCGAAGTTTTCGAAAATCATTTACACTTCATTCATTCCAAATATCTTTGTATATTACAAGATAGAGTATTTCAAGAGCCATAAGTCGAAATCTCAGAAATCTCTTTACAATTCATATAGTTGAACTTTTTCAAACCTACTCATTCAATCATCATTTACACCATACTATAGGTTTAATATTCATTCTTATTTCAAATATCAAAACATGTTTGAAAAGGTTGCAATTTTCTGTAGTTAGAAAACCCTTGAAACATTCCTTATTCAAATATACTATCACGCTTTTGCTGCGCACTCTGATTTAATACGTGCATGTTTCAAACCATCATTATTCAAAACATTAGAAATACGTTTCAAAAATTTTAGAACCAATTGTCAAAATTCATCTTTCAGAATCCATTTTCCTTGCATAAATTGAATTCTATATTTCAAACACTTCGAATTCCTATGCAAAGCTCATTTGTTTAAGTTTCGTTAACCTCATGTCTTGGATAAGTCAAAGTTGTCTTGGTTGAGCTAAATTTTGGTTTTATTCAACAAACGACACAAAGATATACATGCATGGATCAAGTCAAATTCCATACGTTCAAAACAAAAGCTCGATATTAAATGGGCATCAAAAGGTACAATGGCAAAAATCAAAACACGCCTAGATCCAAAAGATGAACTACTCAAGCTCAATAAGTTTGGTTTAAATTCTCAACCGGGATCAAGACAAGAAAATCAAGGACACCAAGGATACGAGTATAGGCGATTCAAAAGTACGATTATTCGATTCAAGATATTCAACCAAGCTTGAATAAAAGGGGATGAATGACGCTACTCAACGGTCCGAATTTAAATGATGGAACTAGCCTAAGCCAAAATAGGAAGGTTAAGCGCTCCTAAGGATACAATCCTAAGTAGTTTATTATTGGGACACTCTTTTTCTTATTAACTTCCTGAGTAAATATTACTTCAAATTTTATTTTCCTTTGTATCGTAATTGTTTACTCTTTAAGTACTTTCTATTTGGATTGCTCATACAGTTTCAACTGGAGAGGAGTGGTTTCTCCCCCACTTATATATTTGTTACAATTTAAATCGTCTTTTTAAACAATTTCTTAACTTAAACTCATTTTCAGATTCCCTTAAGGGGAGCTTGATTTTGATTAAAAAAATATATTTCAAGCTAAATCATTTACAATTCATATCGATTTCAAATTTATTGGTTGTATTAACCTTTTTAACGTTCCTCGAGAAGCATAATATCCTTTGATTTCACTTATTAGATCAAAATTCATCTTTAAACACCTATTATGACTTGATTATCTTGAAATATGGGTGGTATTAATATAATCCATTAATGAATTTTCACACTTACATGTTCTTTCTAATTCTTAAGTATGGTTTACTTCTAAATATTCCTTTTGGTTATTATCCAAATAGTTGGTTTGGCATTTATAACCTATTGTCCTTGCACTGAATTCCCTTTTAATATTTCTAACATATCGAAATAATTCAAGTATCCCTCGACGTATTAACTGAAATCATATAGTCATCCCACTTTCGAAACTCGAAAATAAGTACTGATGGTGCCATGGTCACCAGTAGAATCATCCTCGAGCGACTAGAGTGTGACTCTATATCCATCTAGTATATACATAAGACTTCGTACATATACTGGCCAGGCGTATATTCGAAATCTTCTCATACTGATAGTCCAATCGCGACGTCGAATAAAAATACTCGAAAATTCTTATTAGAAGTTATTTCAACATGATTTACTTAGTTCAAAATAATTCACTTTCAAAAGACGCTCTCTCACCGAACTATTCCAAATCTCATTCTAGGGTATTTCTAACCCTATCTCTAATGAGATATTATAACTTTGATGAGTCCCATTCTTTGTTCAAAATATGTCGCACCCTGTAGCTTTGTATGAACCAAAGCTCTGATACCAACTGTAACGACCCGCCTTTTTGCCCGGTTCTTGCCGGTAATTAAACCAACTTAAACCGTTCAGAAAGAAGAATTGTTATGGGTACATACATACATTGAACAAAATAATAGAACTTTTCGTTGCATAACACAATATTACATCAGAGTTACATAGAATATCAGAGTACAACTTGTACAGCGGAAGAAAAATAAATATACTCTCAGCGGAAGAAACAATATGATGTAGCGGAAGCTCCAAACTCTAGCGTGAACTCCAATCCAGAAAGTGCTTCGAATCTTGCTCCAACGATCTATAACTGTAAAACTAAACTACTAGCTGCCCGTGTGAAAATTCATGGGCACCCAGAGTTTAGGAAGGAACAATAAACTCCAGGTCAGTCGTGGGACTGGTGTGAGAACATAAAACAGTTGTTTCAGGATTTATTTGAAAGTTGGGAAATTCACCGGACCACGCCGCTAACGCGGAACGGGTTTACTCCATGTGAATGCCCGTGCACATAAATTCGCAATGACTTTCAGAAAATGGAGCTATCATAAGCTCGTCCCACATCACACAATGCAAGCGCACACCAAATAGGCGAGTTTTATCTTATGATAGCCAAACATGCTTTCATACGTGAAAATTCTCTTTCAATACTATCATATAGTGTGGAAACCAATTTCGCAGATAAATGTATTAATCCTAGACGGCATAATACCCATAATATTATGTCGCCATATATATATATATACAACTAAAATCGTATGGCTCGTACTGGAGGTTTGGGTTTCCAACTTGATGATTCCCGGCACGAAAGATCAATCGGAACACAAACGAAATGTAATCACGTGTTTTTCATCCAGACGCGGACACCAATACAAATCGCGAGGTAGATCAACGGTTTTCGACCAGACACGGCCCCCCGAACATACCCTATTCCATAAGTCATAAGTGGTTTCCCACTGCTGCAGCGGTCATCATCAATTCATATATATATACAACCTAACCGCCAGTTTCTCATCATCCGGGGTGTGAGGTTTGTCGATGTCACGTCATACACAAAGCATGCCTAGAAAAGCAATGCCCTGATCGTACAAGCTCATTTCATATCTTAAGTATGTCACATTGTCCATCCATGACATGACCACTGATTTCCATCGACACATAACCACTTCAAGCTCATACGTCACAAACCAGATACATATCAATGGAAATCAGCGTTATGCCGTCAATTACAATGTCAGACACACAATCCATACAAGTCCGTCCTGGGTCTGAACGGAATAAAATCCGAAAACCCTCCACATACGTTCGGACTTTCTGCCACTCCGGTAATAGGGTCATCTCTCTACTGTAGCTACCAGTAAAGAAACCACTTAGCAGGCAGTCCGCTCGATGTGAAGAACCACGGTCTTCAATCATCATCTTCATATCTTCGTTATTACGTCGTATGGTTATTTCGAATTGTTTCCGAAAAATAATTCCGGTCCCGGTCTTTCCAAATAAACCAGCGCTTCATATTTCAAAACAAGTGCTTTCCGTCATACATGTACACATACATCACTTAATCGTTTCTAAATCTAGAAATAATTGTTTACAGATAGTTTTTTTTTCTTAATGCCTTACTTCCGAACAATCATTTATAACCCAAGGATAACGAATTCAATATTTTCTTAAATCCAAATTTGTTGTAATCATTCGAAACGGATTCATTATATTTAAATCAATGGATTCAGGATCAAAACAATTCCAATTTTTAATAAATAAAATATTTGAAAATAATACATTTACTATAAACTAATTATATAAATAAGTACTAACTTTAAAATGAAAATGTTTAAAATAATTACTTAACATATATTTAACTTTGAAGAAGTATACAAATATAATACTTAAACATATACATATCTTTAAAACAAATAATAATTTTTTTTTAATTTTTTAATTTTTTTGAAGTTAACATATCATGTTTAAATAGTTGAAAGCCTATATAAATATATAAGTACTTTAAATTAGAATTGTTTCCTTCCAAGTCGATGACTTACATTCCTATTCATACTCGAAGAGTGTACTAGTTACGAAAATCTCGAGTTAATCTACTCGTTTTCAAAGATATTCCACTTATTAACTTCCACAATTTACCTAACCATATTCGAGTAACTCAATGTCCTTATCATATCATTCAAGTTATTCCAAACGTTTCATGCTAGATATACCCGATTGGTTAGAAGTCGAACTTCATATATCCAATATACATTTCCATATTAAACTAACACCATAAGCGGAATTATGATATTTCACTGTTTAATTCCTCAAATAGTATTTGTCATTATCTACTGAAATTATGTTAAATATTTGAAGACCACTTTCATCCAATTTAATTCTTTTTTTTTATTTGAACTCAAGATCAAATGATACAAATTCAGGTCGTTTGAAAACAAATTATAACAAGGTGTCCAATTATAATTTTGATAAAAATTAGATTCCAAATTTACATTATGCACCATACCTGATTCTCAAGATGATTATCATTAATTTAATATTTAACTCACAAAATAATTAACATTTCTTTACAAAAAAAAAATTATTCACAAATATAATATCATTAACTTAAGCGGTAATTGAGTTCAACTCCAGATTTTCATTAAAGCTACATCAAATCAAGATAAAAAATCAAAATACATTGTAATATCACTTTAATGTTGATAATAACATGTTAATTGTTTCCAACATTGAATTTATTTATACTATTAAAACAAATTAACAAATTTCCAAGTAATACTCACCACTATTTCATTCCATATTTAAAATGTTATTAAGTTAATAAACCGTTTTAAAGACACCATATGATTTAAATCAACATTATCAGCTGTATTTAATGTCATGAAATATTAATTAGAGAAATTATTTGCGTAATCAAACATTACTAAATTAACAAAATATTATTGAATCAAAAATCAACAAACGTTATAAAGTCAATATTATTTAGTTAATGAAACACTTGCTAATCACAAAATTCTCATTTAACCAATAAATCGTTTCTTACTTAAATTTAGGAAATTTCCTAATTTTCCGCTGACAATTCATATAAGGTTGTAGTGGTATATTATATATGCACACATTCAACACCGTTTTATACATTCATTTCTACATCCAATCAACCAATAAAATTCCAAATATGCAATATTCACTAACGTGCCTTAAATGCATTTATTTTGGCAACCATCACACATTAACAATTCCTACATGCAACTAACTAATAATCTTCCAAATACGCGTTATGCACTAACGCGCCTCAAATGCATTTATTTGGCAACCACCACATGCTAACAAACATTAATCAGCCATTTATGCCACCACACATTTTCAAATTGTTAACAATGTATGTCAAATTTAAACATATAAAATAAATGAAATTAAATGTGCTCTCACCTTAATTGCTTTCTAGTAAGAGCCGTACTTTATTTGCTTACTTCCTTCTTACCAAGGTGTTCCCGTTCTTCCACTTTCGCTCTCTCCCTCTTCTTCTTTTCTCACGTCTCCTTTTCTTTGCGTTTCCTTTTTTTCCTTTTTATAAACTTCGCCTTCAACTGATAAATAAAAATTCCGCATGCAACTGAGAAATAAACGCATGCAAGTGGAGCCGAAGTATATATACAAGAGGGGAGAGGCCGACAGCATGCATGCATGCAGGCGCAAGCCTTCATTTGTTCCCCTTTTATATATATATATATATGTATATATATATATATATATATATATTATAAGTGGCGGAAACTGGTAGAGTGGAATGGGAGGACGTGAACTTGAATGAAGGAAAGCGGAAGGGTTTGCAAAGTGTAGAGGGCTGGAAGCTTGCGGAGGAGGGTTGATGAAGGCTTCATTCTTCTTCTTTTGCATGCAGTGGAGAGGTGCCAGGCAATTATATGCAACAGGCTTTTATGGATTTTACTTTGGCTTTTTTTTTTTGAATGGCGGAACTCTTTAGTCCAAAGCAACTGGATTCCGCATGCATGCAAAGCGGTGGAAAGGTGGCATCTACAAATGGAAAGTTGCGGTGGCAAGGCTGAGTGTATGTAGCGACCCAGCGGATTTCGGCCTCGAAAATCGACATAAATACCTTTACCGTAACTCATGCCGGCCTTCCAATGCCGAAAAACACTGGACGTTATTAGAAAGAAATTAGAGGGTGAGATAAGAAAGAAAGAAATATTAGAATAGAAGAAGAAGAAGAAGAAGAACCAACCCGACACAGAGTCTCACATCGCAGCGGAACAAAATATAATACAGAAACAAATACTTTATTGAGAGCTTTTAAAAATACTTACAATATCAGAGCACCGCACACAGCTGGACAGTTACAATAACCTGTCCTCATATACAACACACAGCGGAACAAAACTAGATAGCATACGTCTGAACACCTCCAGCTTGTCTTTGGACTTTATTCGATAACCTGAACCTGTACATCCCGGGCTAACCCGAGCATTTACAAAACACCGGGTCAGTCTGGTGAACCAGAGTGAGAAAAACTCGCACAGTATTTAGGTAACACACATCTTGATTTTAAAGTTAAAATCTTTTCAAAGAAAAGGATAATCGTAAGACCAAATCCACACATAAACACGGACGGTTTTTACCTTACGATAACCCAAACCATTTTTGAAATCAATATCTTATCTGATATTATAATAATGTCTAAATACAAGTAAATATTAATCTAGTAGAACGCTTGCATCTCACGCTCTACATATATAGTATACAATCAAAACCGCGGGCGCTTATTGGAGATTGGATTTCCAACTTGACAAGGTATGGGACCACCTTCCGCACGTGTATCTCTAGAGGCGAATACACAGGGTTCAACAAGAACGTCTTGCAACCCGGCCCTCACATGACCGACCACTCATTTCGCTTGAGTGTATCGAATGTATATCACCAACGGTTGGACTCAAACCACCGTTCCCGAATGGGCAGAATCAATAGATTAAAGAAGCAAAAGGAATTTCTCTAGATAGGTGATTATACACCCTAATGGGAGCGACCCACATAGCCATGCTGCCTGCCCGATTTTTTGTCATTTCCTGGTTGATGAGGCTTGAGGTTTGAATCACCCTCTGAAACATCTGGTTACCATTTACTTTGAATGCCACATTGTCAGATCCGCCAGATATCACTAATTGACGTCCACAAACATACTCTATTTGGGAGCTACCCAGGTACGTTTGAAGAAATCAACGTACGCGATCCCTTTGGAAATACTCTGTCAGGCATCCGTCCATACAAGTCATCCAGGAACAAGATGAACCGAAGGCACTCTCCTACTGCATCTCATATAGGAATCACCCCATGGATCAGTAGCGAGAAATCCTTGCAATCCGCAGATTTCAACCACGACAGAACCACAGTACATCTTTGGCTGCAGACCAGAGATTATTAGCAGTTCTTCCACTTATGAAGATCCACGGTCTTCAATGCTCCATCTCGACCGTCTTCTGATATCTTCACGTATTTGTTGGTCGGAATGGTTTTCGAATATAAATTCGATCCCGGTCTTTCCATACCAACAATCGTATTGGACAAGTTTTGATAGTCGGTGTTTTAACTATCAAAATAAACAGTGTTTCAATCATGTCAATCAAATGGGTTCACTGGTTCGGTATCCAGCATCACATGGCCTTTTAAATTAAACAAAACTGTAAATTTAAAAACTCTTGATATTATAAATATAATTCCTCGCTTCTTTATTTATCATGAGATCACACTTTACTCAAATTCATTTTGATACTTAGTAAAATCATATCCAGTCCTCGATATTTCCCTTCAAAGTAACTTGTAAACAACATTTCGAAATATCTTTAACTCGTTACTCGTCAGTATCCAGTGCTTATTCCTGTTGAGTAAAACCCAATCTTTACACTATTATTTCACTAATGGAAATAAATTATCAGTAATCCTTTTTCACCATTACAACTAATATCCTCCTCAGATAGTCCCGATGTCGTTCAAGTTGGGGTATTTTAATTACCTCTCAGACCTTGATCAACAACGTTCGTATCCAAAGTTAGATACGAGTTGTAATATAAACCAACATCTCCTCCCATCTCAAAACAACTTTCATTTAACTATTTTGTTTAAAGGTATGGTTTCATAACCTTCTTCCCTTTTGAAATCTCTTTCTCGAATACCATTCGTTCTTAACTTACTTCTTAAGTAACATCACTTTTAAACTCTGCCTCTTTCCTTTTCTTAAATTTCCTTTTTATAACTTGTTATACAAATTCTGGTTTTAAATATAAACCCGTTCATAATTCCCTTTCACCACTAAATTGGATTCTACTTCAATTTTTGAGTACCTTCTAAATGAAGCTCAATTAAAAAGTATTCCTCTAAATTATTAAAATAATAATTTACTTTGGTCGTTAACTACTACCGTAGTTAATTCCTTTATTTAATTTCCTTTTTAAACTCTTATTAAAATTAAAACCATATCATTCAATTTATTCTCATTCTCGTTCTTGATTAACATCGGAGTTGCCCTTATAAAATTAATAAATAATTAATCAAATCTTAAATAAAACATTTATTTAATTTCCCCTTTTTAAAGCTTATAACTTCAAATAATATATTTCGAAATCTGCTCCTAGTTATAAAAGTAAATCTTTATAACTTTAGTTTTGTCGACTCACCGGGTGGTAAACCAAAAATGATTTAATCACAGGCCATGAACTGCCGATTTCTTAACCAATCTCGCCCTTTGGTTAAACCAACACAGGTAAATTTTCCAGTCCAGAATCACTAATCAATTAAATCCATTTAATTGATAATTTCTATAATAACTACTGTTCAACATCAATGAAATAAACAACCAATTCAACAATTAAACATGCTTATAAACAACCGTAACCCACAGGGGAAGTTCCCTTTATTTGGTCGAATCGTTAGAATAACGATTGGTTAATTTACTGAAATTAAACGACAGTTTAATTCTATCAATTAAATCGGCACACGAATCAATAATTAACAAACAGTCAATTAACAGCAAACATAGCAAACACAAATAGAAACCCAATTTATATAAAATATAAATGGGCAAATACTGAGTGAGATTAACTCACCTTGCTTTGAGTTCGTTGATAAACGATCTGTTTCAGTTAAATTAACAGGCGTTTCGTTCTACTGAAAAATCCAGCTGCTCCTAGTCCTATCTGGTTCTTTTCCATCTCGTGGTATTCGTTGACGTGGTTCCAATGCTTTTTGTTTCACCTAATTCCGATTACGTATGAATTCGAAATCAACAATCTAGGTTTATGCTAATATTTAAATTAAATAAGCTCAAATTTATTTACCTTGGCCCTCATTTGAATTTCCGTTCAGCCCAACCCCTAACAGACCCGGCCCGCTTTCCTCTTAAAAACCCCTTTCTATCAGATCCCTTAATCACTCAAACCACCGCCTCCACAAACAAGAAAACCCTAATTACCCAAATTAAATCCGCCGCCTTCACAATAATGGCCGACATCAAACCCTGCGCCTTCTTCCTCCAGCAACTCGAAGTCGTCTGCTTTGCCACCTCCTTGCACAACTCCTGGCCCTCAGCGTTTCGCCCAGGCTACCCAAATTTTCCACTATCCTTGCTCACGAAGATCGCCCAGGCGTTCAACTACAACCGCAAGCTGTCAAGCCGCTATGTCACCAACCGGATGTCCATCAGATGCCGGCCTTCGAACCCTCTACCCAGCGGCCTCCACCGTCTTGAGTTCAACCCTTGTTTAATGACTTCGACCAACAACACCAAGGGACTCGTCAGATCTGAACTGCGTAACTTCAGATAAGTATTTTACTTGATTTTGATAGCTGTATTATTTTTGTTTTGAATTTAGAAGTGGTTCGAACCCTTTTGCTTGTTTCTGCGAATTGAAATGTTGTGTGTGGTATGTATTTATACTTGAGGATGATCTAGATGTCAAAACGAATTGTAACATCATAGATTTATCATAGCTGAACCTAGGATCTTAGGTGATATTTCCTCTTTTATTTCAATGATATGATTTGATCGAATATGATGATTCGAACTTGGTGGCTGTGTTGCATGGCAGTGACAATCTGGCTTGTATTTTCATTTGCTTGTCTGCTCATAGGTATACAATAAATCGAACACTAGGAATGTGTAGGTTAGGTTATGCTATGAGTTGTTTTATCAATTCAAAGATCTGGAACCGTAGATTGTAGGATTGGTGATATATTTTTAAGCGTAATGAATAGTTATTTTAATTCAGGTTGAAAACCGTACCATTTCTTAGCTGTATGAATTGATGTATTGAGATACACATCTTTTTCTTCTCTTTCTTTTCTTAGCTGTTCCTTAGCTATATCTTTAGCTATTGAGATTGATGTTTCAATGTGTCCAACTGTTTATTGGTTTTTTTTTTTCTTTTTTTTTCTTTTTCTTTTACTTAGTTTGTATTTTCAACACAATGGATTGGTACGAAATGAAAAAGTGATTGAAATTGTAGAGATTTGGTGAGATAGGCTTATAACTTGTTTATTCAAATTTAGAGATTTGAAAACTGTCTTGTAGATTTTATGTTCAGCCTTTTTAGTGTATGGCAACAGTGAGTTTTGTGGATACGATTCCCTATATATATATATATATATGAATATATGTACTTTAATTCATTGTCTATAGATTTGATACATATATTTGATTGTCTAACTGTTGTTCATGTCGATAAACCTGTTTTCATTTTGCTGTTTATTGTCTCTTTTGATTTGTTACACGCCTGTATCCATTTCTTCAACTATGTCTCGTACTATTTCTTGAAAGAACCATTCATGCTGACATTAAATCTTACAATGAACTGTTCATTGTACTGTTCATTTAGCTGTTTATAACCTATCCTTTTAGCTGTTCTTCTTAGCTGTTATGTCCTTTTCTTTTGGTTCTTTCACTTGCATGTGTTTTATGTCAATATTTTCAATTAATACATTTTTGTTCATTCTTTGCAGTGGTAAGGGAAACCAGTCTTCAGTTTGAAGAAGGACAGAATGGAAGGGGACGCACAAGCAAAGAACAGAAGTGGAGGGAGAAGGTTTAGCAGCACCTCCCATTGTACCAGAATGGCCGCATAATGACTTTCCTTTGTATTCAATATACATTTAGGTGTTCAATTCTTTTTTTGATGTGTGAATAAATCTGTTCACTGTTTTGTGAGAGAAACAAATCATCATGGTGATGTTTTAAAATGAATTCTTATGTACAATTTGTTGCATGTATACAAAACAATTTATTATATGTTATTTTTACTTTTTTCTTGATCATTTTTAACATTAATACTATATGCGCTTTTCGCTTTATTTCCTTCATGTTTTGCTTTCATACATTATATGTCCCGTTTTGGTTTCATATATTCCTGCTTTCATGTCCATGTACACTTACTCGTTTCGTTGACAAAAAGATTATGTATGCGGGTTTCATTCAAAAGAAAATGTTATGGTGTGTGTATATAATATACAAGCTTTAAGTTGGTTATGGTATCGATACTATATAAATTAAGTTCGAACAACTAATTTAAATGATAATAAATAAACATCATCATATTTACTAAAATAATAGTTTCAATTTAGTAAATAATTCAAAACTCAACATTAAAATTTTGATTTTAAATAATATTCTATTTAAAAAAAAATCCTTTAATATAAATAACTTGTTATAAATTTAAAAACGATTCTAATTAAATGGCAAAAATCTGGGACGTTACATTCTTCCCCCCTTATAATAATTTCGTCCTCGAAATTGCTAAGGTAAGAAAGGACGTGATAAACCCCTTAATTTCTAATTATTTTATCCAAACAACTATCATTCAATAACAAACAATTCCAAACCAGCAATCAACCCACAACCAAATCGACCAAATCAACTGAATTCACATTCAGTCTTAATACTTTATTTTGGTTTTATAGATTTGAACATCAATCGGTTAATACCCGATTTATTTCTATTTGATTAATTCAAATTCCAAATTAAATTTGGCCAAGTTAAGGTTCAATTCAAATTTCAATTAAATTTGGATTTCATTCACATCAATCAAGCACACAAACCAATATCTCGATAATTTGACAAATCATTTCTTTTCTTTACAAAATATAATTTTGGTAAAATTATTTCATTTACCCTTTTTTCAAAACCATATCGTATCCGTGGACAGTCCAATGCTTCTCAACACTTGAATCGACCAACAAACACAATACAAATCATTTGTATATGAAGTTTACAAATACGCTCTCATATATATACACTCAACCTCGATTTAGGGTATTACTAACCCCACCTCTATCGAGTTACACCACAGAGCCAAGGTTATTACTAAACCTATAGCTCTGATACCACTGTAGCGACCCAGCGGATTTCGGCCTCGAAAATCGACATAAATACCTTTACCGTAACTCATGCCGGCCTTCCAATGCCGAAAAACACTGGACGTTATTAGAAAGAAATTAGAGGGTGAGATAAGAAAGAAAGAAATATTAGAATAGAAGAAGAAGAAGAAGAAGAACCAACCCGACACAGAGTCTCACATCGCAGCGGAACAAAATATAATACAGAAACAAATACTTTATTGAGAGCTTTTAAAAATACTTACAATATCAGAGCACCGCACACAGCTGGACAGTTACAATAACCTGTCCTCATATACAACACACAGCGGAACAAAACTAGATAGCATACGTCTGAACACCTCCAGCTTGTCTTTGGACTTTATTCGATAACCTGAACCTGTACATCCCGGGCTAACCCGAGCATTTACAAAACACCGGGTCAGTCTGGTGAACCAGAGTGAGAAAAACTCGCACAGTATTTAGGTAACACACATCTTGATTTTAAAGTTAAAATCTTTTCAAAGAAAAGGATAATCGTAAGACCAAATCCACACATAAACACGGACGGTTTTTACCTTACGATAACCCAAACCATTTTTGAAATCAATATCTTATCTGATATTATAATAATGTCTAAATACAAGTAAATATTAATCTAGTAGAACGCTTGCATCTCACGCTCTACATATATAGTATACAATCAAAACCGCGGGCGCTTATTGGAGATTGGATTTCCAACTTGACAAGGTATGGGACCACCTTCCGCACGTGTATCTCTAGAGGCGAATACACAGGGTTCAACAAGAACGTCTTGCAACCCGGCCCTCACATGACCGACCACTCATTTCGCTTGAGTGTATCGAATGTATATCACCAACGGTTGGACTCAAACCACCGTTCCCGAATGGGCAGAATCAATAGATTAAAGAAGCAAAAGGAATTTCTCTAGATAGGTGATTATACACCCTAATGGGAGCGACCCACATAGCCATGCTGCCTGCCCGATTTTTTGTCATTTCCTGGTTGATGAGGCTTGAGGTTTGAATCACCCTCTGAAACATCTGGTTACCATTTACTTTGAATGCCACATTGTCAGATCCGCCAGATATCACTAATTGACGTCCACAAACATACTCTATTTGGGAGCTACCCAGGTACGTTTGAAGAAATCAACGTACACGATCCCTTTGGAAATACTCTGTCAGGCATCCGTCCATACAAGTCATCCAGGAACAAGATGAACCGAAGGCACTCTCCTACTGCATCTCATATAGGAATCACCCCATGGATCAGTAGCGAGAAATCCTTGCAATCCGCAGATTTCAACCACGACAGAACCACAGTACATCTTTGGCTGCAGACCAGAGATTATTAGCAGTTCTTCCACTTATGAAGATCCACGGTCTTCAATGCTCCATCTCGACCGTCTTCTGATATCTTCACGTATTTGTTGGTCGGAATGGTTTTCGAATATAAATTCGATCCCGGTCTTTCCATACCAACAATCGTATTGGACAAGTTTTGATAGTCGGTGTTTTAACTATCAAAATAAACAGTGTTTCAATCATGTCAATCAAATGGGTTCACTGGTTCGGTATCCAGCATCACATGGCCTTTTAAATTAAACAAAACTGTAAATTTAAAAACTCTTGATATTATAAATATAATTCCTCGCTTCTTTATTTATCATGAGATCACACTTTACTCAAATTCATTTTGATACTTAGTAAAATCATATCCAGTCCTCGATATTTCCCTTCAAAGTAACTTGTAAACAACATTTCGAAATATCTTTAACTCGTTACTCGTCAGTATCCAGTGCTTATTCCTGTTGAGTAAAACCCAATCTTTACACTATTATTTCACTAATGGAAATAAATTATCAGTAATCCTTTTTCACCATTACAACTAATATCCTCCTCAGATAGTCCCGATGTCGTTCAAGTTGGGGTATTTTAATTACCTCTCAGACCTTGATCAACAACGTTCGTATCCAAAGTTAGATACGAGTTGTAATATAAACCAACATCTCCTCCCATCTCAAAACAACTTTCATTTAACTATTTTGTTTAAAGGTATGGTTTCATAACCTTCTTCCCTTTTGAAATCTCTTTCTCGAATACCATTCGTTCTTAACTTACTTCTTAAGTAACATCACTTTTAAACTCTGCCTCTTTCCTTTTCTTAAATTTCCTTTTTATAACTTGTTATACAAATTCTGGTTTTAAATATAAACCCGTTCATAATTCCCTTTCACCACTAAATTGGATTCTACTTCAATTTTTGAGTACCTTCTAAATGAAGCTCAATTAAAAAGTATTCCTCTAAATTATTAAAATAATAATTTACTTTGGTCGTTAACTACTACCGTAGTTAATTCCTTTATTTAATTTCCTTTTTAAACTCTTATTAAAATTAAAACCATATCATTCAATTTATTCTCATTCTCGTTCTTGATTAACATCGGAGTTGCCCTTATAAAATTAATAAATAATTAATCAAATCTTAAATAAAACATTTATTTAATTTCCCCTTTTTAAAGCTTATAACTTCAAATAATATATTTCGAAATCTGCTCCTAGTTATAAAAGTAAATCTTTATAACTTTAGTTTTGTCGACTCACCGGGTGGTAAACCAAAAATGATTTAATCACAGGCCATGAACTGCCGATTTCTTAACCAATCTCGCCCTTTGGTTAAACCAACACAGGTAAATTTTCCAGTCCAGAATCACTAATCAATTAAATCCATTTAATTGATAATTTCTATAATAACTACTGTTCAACATCAATGAAATAAACAACCAATTCAACAATTAAACATGCTTATAAACAACCGTAACCCACAGGGGAAGTTCCCTTTATTTGGTCGAATCGTTAGAATAACGATTGGTTAATTTACTGAAATTAAACGACAGTTTAATTCTATCAATTAAATCGGCACACGAATCAATAATTAACAAACAGTCAATTAACAGCAAACATAGCAAACACAAATAGAAACCCAATTTATATAAAATATAAATGGGCAAATACTGAGTGAGATTAACTCACCTTGCTTTGAGTTCGTTGATAAACAGTCTGTTTCAGTTAAATTAACAGGCGTTTCGTTCTACTGAAAAATCCAGCTGCTCCTAGTCCTATCTGGTTCTTTTCCATCTCGTGGTATTCGTTGACGTGGTTCCAATGCTTTTTGTTTCACCTAATTCCGATTACGTATGAATTCGAAATCAACAATCTAGGTTTATGCTAATATTTAAATTAAATAAGCTCAAATTTATTTACCTTGGCCCTCATTTGAATTTCCGTTCAGCCCAACCCCTAACAGACCCGGCCCGCTTTCCTCTTAAAAACCCCTTTCTATCAGATCCCTTAATCACTCAAACCACCGCCTCCACAAACAAGAAAACCCTAATTACCCAAATTAAATCCGCCGCCTTCACAATAATGGCCGACATCAAACCCTGCGCCTTCTTCCTCCAGCAACTCGAAGTCGTCTGCTTTGCCACCTCCTTGCACAACTCCTGGCCCTCAGCGTTTCGCCCAGGCTACCCAAATTTTCCACTATCCTTGCTCACGAAGATCGCCCAGGCGTTCAACTACAACCGCAAGCTGTCAAGCCGCTATGTCACCAACCGGATGTCCATCAGATGCCGGCCTTCGAACCCTCTACCCAGCGGCCTCCACCGTCTTGAGTTCAACCCTTGTTTAATGACTTCGACCAACAACACCAAGGGACTCGTCAGATCTGAACTGCGTAACTTCAGATAAGTATTTTACTTGATTTTGATAGCTGTATTATTTTTGTTTTGAATTTAGAAGTGGTTCGAACCCTTTTGCTTGTTTCTGCGAATTGAAATGTTGTGTGTGGTATGTATTTATACTTGAGGATGATCTAGATGTCAAAACGAATTGTAACATCATAGATTTATCATAGCTGAACCTAGGATCTTAGGTGATATTTCCTCTTTTATTTCAATGATATGATTTGATCGAATATGATGATTCGAACTTGGTGGCTGTGTTGCATGGCAGTGACAATCTGGCTTGTATTTTCATTTGCTTGTCTGCTCATAGGTATACAATAAATCGAACACTAGGAATGTGTAGGTTAGGTTATGCTATGAGTTGTTTTATCAATTCAAAGATCTGGAACCGTAGATTGTAGGATTGGTGATATATTTTTAAGCGTAATGAATAGTTATTTTAATTCAGGTTGAAAACCGTACCATTTCTTAGCTGTATGAATTGATGTATTGAGATACACATCTTTTTCTTCTCTTTCTTTTCTTAGCTGTTCCTTAACTATATCTTTAGCTATTGAGATTGATGTTTCAATGTGTCCAACTGTTTATTGGTTTTTTTTTTCTTTTTTTTTTCTTTTTCTTTTACTTAGTTTGTATTTTCAACACAATGGATTGGTACGAAATGAAAAAGTGATTGAAATTGTAGAGATTTGGTGAGATAGGCTTATAACTTGTTTATTCAAATTTAGAGATTTGAAAACTGTCTTGTAGATTTTATGTTCAGCCTTTTTAGTGTATGGCAACAGTGAGTTTTGTGGATACGATTCCCTATATATATATATATATGAATATATGTACTTTAATTCATTGTCTATAGATTTGATACATATATTTGATTGTCTAACTGTTGTTCATGTCGATAAACCTGTTTTCATTTTGCTGTTTATTGTCTCTTTTGATTTGATACACGCCTGTATCCATTTCTTCAACTATGTCTCGTACTATTTCTTGAAAGAACCATTCATGCTGACATTAAATCTTACAATGAACTGTTCATTGTACTGTTCATTTAGCTGTTTATAACCTATCCTTTTAGCTGTTCTTCTTAGCTGTTATGTCCTTTTCTTTTGGTTCTTTCACTTGCATGTGTTTTATGTCAATATTTTCAATTAATACATTTTTGTTCATTCTTTGCAGTGGTAAGGGAAACCAGTCTTCAGTTTGAAGAAGGACAGAATGGAAGGGGACGCACAAGCAAAGAACAGAAGTGGAGGGAGAAGGTTTAGCAGCACCTCCCATTGTACCAGAATGGCCGCATAATGACTTTCCTTTGTATTCAATATACATTTAGGTGTTCAATTCTTTTTTTGATGTGTGAATAAATCTGTTCACTGTTTTGTGAGAGAAACAAATCATCATGGTGATGTTTTAAAATGAATTCTTATGTACAATTTGTTGCATGTATACAAAACAATTTATTATATGTTATTTTTACTTTTTTCTTGATCATTTTTAACATTAATACTATATGCGCTTTTCGCTTTATTTCCTTCATGTTTTGCTTTCATACATTATATGTCCCGTTTTGGTTTCATATATTCCTGCTTTCATGTCCATGTACACTTACTCGTTTCGTTGACAAAAAGATTATGTATGCGGGTTTCATTCAAAAGAAAATGTTATGGTGTGTGTATATAATATACAAGCTTTAAGTTGGTTATGGTATCGATACTATATAAATTAAGTTCGAACAACTAATTTAAATGATAATAAATAAACATCATCATATTTACTAAAATAATAGTTTCAATTTAGTAAATAATTCAAAACTCAACATTAAAATTTTGATTTTAAATAATATTCTATTTAAAAAAAAATCCTTTAATATAAATAACTTGTTATAAATTTAAAAACGATTCTAATTAAATGGCAAAAATCTGGGACGTTACAGTGTATGTGGCTTTGGGGAGTTTTGCTGTGAGATGGGGTGAGAGCTTTGGTGCGTGAGTGGGAGTTGCGGTCAGAGACGACGACGGGGTGGAGTGAAAAGGAAGGAATGGTTCGGAGATGGGGAGAGTTGGCTAAAAGTAGTGGGGAGCTGGTGTTTGCATGCACAGGAGGAAGTAAGTGGAGAGGAAAATGGAAATGGGCACGATGGGAAAGGATTCAATGTTGGAAAGGATAAGGTGGGAGAGGAGAGCCATTGAAAAGGAAGGAGAGTTACATGCAAGGCTTCAGGAAAAATAATTTTTAAATGGAGGAAGCTCAAATGGAAGAGGCGAACAATGGAGATCAACGCCTGGTTTGGTGAAGGCGGAACACAGTAGTGGAGAGAAGAGATAACGAAGAGGTTTTAATTATAAGGTGAAACTGAGTTTTATTTTACACCACGTGTAACCTTGTTTCCACTTGTCCTTCTTTGCTTTTATTTGCTGCCACGTTTTTAGATGATATATATTTATTTGTTTGTTTGTTTGTTTCATAATTCTAAAATAGTACATGCGGCAAACTTCAAATGTGGAGAACGACGACACCTTAAACCCCTTCAAATGCACGTTCATTCACATAGCAAATATGATATATAAGTAGATTAAAACAAACATGTAGATTAGTTGATACTGATCACATGCGAACACAATGGGTCCAAGAACGATACATAATGGTCCAAACAAAAGCAACCCTTAAAGCGTTCGTTGTACACAAATATTGTTTTTTCTTCTGTTTTTTTTATTATCAATAACCAACTAACAATATAATCGTGTATGGTAATGTGTCGTGATTCCGAAACAGAAATAAAATAGACCGGTTGACTAGTTCTGTAAAGTGTCAAAAGGGACCCCAATTACCCTAAAATACGTCAGAAAATTATATGCTTATTTTCCGAAATAAAAATTACAGTAAAATTCTATAAAATATTTTAAGATGACGCGCACTAAAACTGAACAAAAATTTAAAACGAATATTAAATTATAATTAAATTTCAAATTCTGATCGTTTGCAACAAATCAATCACAACTTATTTCAATATTTCGACTTACGACAAACCGTTTCTTTAAATAAACATTATTATAACTGATTACGCAATAAAATTAAAATTTTCCATCATTTAAATATTATTATCGCCTTAAAATCTGATTCAACAATTATTTAAACCTTCCAAATTTTATATATAAAAAAAAATCATAATAAATTCAAATTTGATTTTCAAAAATCTTAGATCGTTACAGCTGAATACTTTGAACACGGTTGTGAGGCGTCGCCAAATAGAAACATCTATAAGCGTATCTAATTGTGTTGCAAATGTAGCCATGGTATATGTGCATGGTTTTGGGCATGCACATGGTTTTTGGAGACATGGTTTGTGAAGTGGCAACATGCATGCATATGGTGATCCCAGGGGTGACATGTGTCCTAGGGAAAATTACTAAAATGCCCTCACCATATGGCTATTTAAGGAAGCCATAACATCCCCTTCTCCCCACACTCTCTTCTCCATTCTCCTCACTTCCCACGGCTTGCGCCACCGCCGCCATTAGCCTCATCGTCGGCCTCCTCCGCACCACAAAACTTTGGCCCCTCTTCACGCAAAACTCCACCTTCCATCACTCCATACTCGAACCTCCCCTCCTCTGCCCGCTTTGTTGCTACACCACCACCCTCCGACCTCACCAGCCACAGCTAGCGCGTCTCCCCTCTTAGCCCGTGGACCCCGCCTCCAACTTACAAAACCCTACCCCCTATTAAAATAATATATATATATATATATATGTACACATACATATTTTGTTGACGTATCAGTGCAACGGAAACTCGGCTCCACGAAGAAATTGGAAAGCTACAAGGGTGAGAACTACTTAAATTTTATACACTGGTTAGTAAGAACTATTTAGTGAAAATTCATTAGATTATAGATCGTTTAGATAACTAGTGTTGCTAATTAATTTGGTAATGGATGGTTAAGGGTTGATGATTGTGTGTATGCGATGATGGATGATGATTGTGTAGTTAGAAAACATAAACACTCTATTAAGCATTAATATTTATAATACTTACACATAGTTATTACTTCTAATGATGATAACAATGGTTATTATAGATACTTAAATGTTGTTAATGATGTGTGAAACATTATGACACTCCGATTATGGCATTGTATCAGTGATCAATTGAATCTCCTTCTCAGGTTGAAACGTAAACAATATTATATTATTATAATATTGAGAATTGGGTTTGAAAATTTATTTTCTAATTTGATATTTGAAATTATCCGGAAATGAAAATGAAATGTATACAAACAACTTTTGTAAAGGTGACCGTTGTATTAAACGAGTTTTGATATAAAACATGGTGTTAGTTATAAATCGATAAAATTTGTTTTGTTTTGGAAAAGTGAAGTTTTGTTTGCCTATCTAGAAGATGTTTTAATTCGAACTGATCGGGCTAATGGTCTTATATTATTTTTATATTAGCTTCTGCAAATTTTCAAGTTAATCGGATTAATTTTTGTTAAATAATATTATTTTATTAATACGGTAATATTATTATATTCAATTTTAAATTTAAATTGAATCTGAAGTCAAATATTTGAAACATCATTTTCCTATAAGATTATATATAGTTATAAATGTTTATAATCGTATGAGAAGTAAATCGGACAAAGTTTTATTATACGTCCTAATTTGGTCTGAATAGGACTAGTCGCCCAGCGGTAGTTCACGAATTTTGACAAATAACTTTAAATGCTTATAACTCGAGTATTTTAAATTGGATTTCAGGAAAAGAAAAAAGTTTGATTTCAAATAACATCGGCTTTCAAATAAAAAAGAAAATTTCAAATTTGATATATAGTTTTCAAGTTATGTTTAAAACAATTGAAAAGGTCGTTGTAAGTGTGGTTCATCGACTCTAACTGTAAACATCAATTTTTAATGTTTTTAAAATACCGATATAAATTATTTAAAAGTATTTTGAATTGCAAAATTTTAGTTTTGGATTATATAAAGATTATTTTGATCAAACTAGCTAATAGGAACTGTTTTGTTAAGCTTTTGTAACGCTATTATAACGCTTCTTTGAAAATAATATGTTTTAAAGTTTTAACCTGCGACTTATTATCCGAAATTTAAGTAATCATGTTTAAATGACTTGTAAAATATTTTAATGGTTTGAAAATTATTAAAAATAGTTGGTATTGAATTTAAATTGGTTTGTTTAATATTAAAAAGGCTTTCCAATTATAAGTTAATTGGATATGTTTGGAGATAAATCTTTAGACGATTAATATTAATACTGTAGATGATAACTCTTACTATTTGAGGAATTTAGATGGTAGTTACCATTATTCTGCTTATAGTTCGGATTGGATACAAAGATTAATATTAAGGATAAGTTGATGAGATTTCTATCCGGATCTAATATCAAGGGGTTTGGTAAATCTTCGAATTAAGATAAGGGTTTCCTGATCTAATTGAGATAAATTGGATAGAAATAATGTTTGGGTATTTGATATGAAATATCGTGGTGTAAATGTGTACTATTTGGGGTATTTGAAAGATATTTATATCGTTATTCGGCTTATGGTATCCATTGATTATGAGAATTGAGATCAAATGTAAAGAGATATAATTTCTATGTAACTTATGTTCAATATCGATTGATCTGGTTGTCGTGGATGGTATCTTTAATAATATCATTCTTAAACCCTAATGAGGATTGATTTGCGGAAATTCACATCATGATTGGGGATTTATCAAATCTTTGATCGATCAAATCTTTGATCGAGGATATTAAAAGCAAGAAATATGGAAAGAATCATAATCTTTTAATTAAGATCAAAGAGTTGAACATTGGGTAATCATTCAAAATGGAAATCATGATTGAAATTATGAAATAGGGATTAAGGATTCTCAAGAGAAACTGAGTTTCGAACAATAAGTTAATTTTGACGTGGGGAATTGTCGTCTATTAAACGCATGCCAACCCTAGAGTGTGTGTGCCATAGAAACATGGTAATCCAAAGTAATGTAAGTAAATGCAGGAAGAACACAACTTTTTATAGTGGTTTGGCACTAATGCCTACGTCCACTTTATATTAATCATTCATCATATAAATTCTGATTACAATAGTTACACAAGTTCGGCCAATATTTGAGTACAAAGCGTTGCAGTAGAATAACAAAATGTATGTTAATTCTAAACTTTGACTAAAATTCCCTTTGTCTTCTTGGTTGGGCGAAAAATGAGTTAACTTGGTCAACGGTGTCAAAAAGATAGCTTCAATGTCCAAGAAATTCAAGAAATGTCCAAAGCAGCCCAAAAGTATTGTAAATGTCCAAAAGTTGATGGAAAATGCTTGTGCAATGTTTTAGTGGTCCATGCTATGTCGCATAGTCATAAAGAAGAAGATAGAAGCCATTAATGGTGTTTGAGAGATTCAAGAAGTCCAGAAATTCCAAGAGAATCCTATACCTTTTAGTGCCAAGCTTAGGGGTATTTATAGGGAGTGGGTCAGGTAGGAGTAGTTGAGATTTGGGGCTCACACAGCAGAATTTTGCATCCTAAAGCAGCACCATCCGAAAATTTGAACTCACGTTTCAGGAAATTTTGTATCCCTTCTGAGGGATGCGAGCTCATCCTGAGAGGGCTTGAATATTCGCATCAAGGGATGCGAATTTTTGCATCTCCGAGGGATGCGAGTTTTCATAACCAAGGGATACGAAAATTCGCATTCAAGGGATGCGAATTGCAGCAAAAGTGGGATTTGAGGGATGCGAAAATAGGAAGCGAGGCAATGGAGGGAGTCAAAGTTTTAGGGCATGAGGCAAGGGAATCGAGGCTTGTTGGAATGTAGGGATGCAAGGTAGATGGAGATCATATCTCCTGAGGGATATGAAATCACATCCCCAAAGCAAAATGCATATTTTCGCATCTTATGAGGGTTATGAAATATGCACTTATGCATCCCAAGGGATGTGCAAACCATGAGATTTGTCCACCGATTCTTGATTCTGCCAAGTTGAGTTACGTGAGCAGTTTTGAGTGATCGACACGTATTCAGGAAAATGGGCATGACTTTCAAACCGTAAGGCCATTTAGGCCAAATGAAATTTGTACCTGAAGCTAACTTAGAAGGGTAAAAGAGTTATTGTGCTTTGCACCGTAATCTATGTTTTATGGCCCAAAAGAGGTCATCTAAAGGGTTTTGGTCCATTTTTTGGTTTACGTTGCGACTTCGACCAAACCGCTTTGTGCTTTCTGATGAAGTTACTGACACTTGAGCGTGTCGCTAACCAAATTCTTGACGTGTGACAGCTTCGACTAAAAACCGTGTCAACAATTATCGATTGAAAAATAACTTAACAATGGATTTATAAAAGGTATAGTTAACCAACTATCAGAGGAGAATTGGTTGTAATCCTGTGTAATCCATAATTGTGTTTTCAAATTGCGTTTATTATTTGGGAAGACCGGGATCAGATTTATGTTCGAAAATCATTCCATATAATAATAAGATGCTATGGAGAAATTGAAGATATGATGACGGTGGTTATAGACCGCGGATCTACACATCATTTTGGATTATTTGTTGATGTCTCCGTCGGGCCGTACACCCAATACGAGGTTATAAGTGGCAGTGGTCCGGACGTATTTGGAGATTTTCTAGATTTGCAAGGACCTCTAATAAGGTGCCTTCGGTTTCGTTCAGACCTAGAACAAACTTGTATGGATTGTGTGTCTGATATTGTAATTGAATGCGTAGCAACCGGCTATTATTAAACATATATTTGTTTGGTGACAAAGAATTTATTCTCTTAGCTTAACACCCTTTCCTGAGACATATGAGCTTAGAGGTTATATAGTGATAGATATTATTTATATGTGGTGAATGGACAATATGACATACTTAAGTGATGAGTTACTAACGATTAAAGCTCTTATTGAAGCGTAGCTTTGTGTATATCATGACTTCGGCAAGCCTTACACCATGGAAAATGGCTGAAACAGGAAAAGATGTGGTGAGGACTTGGGTATACGTTCCCTTCTAGATAAAAGGTGTACCGTAAAGTGGAGCCTGGGTATTACCTATATGGAAACATCTACTTTTGTGGTTGTTGATGATGCGGGATCCTTTTTTAAAGGTTGATAATGATCGGGGGATGACTTACTTAGGCGCGATCTAATCAATCCAGTAAGGGAGAGACCAGCCTAGTGTTGGCAGAGAGCCCATTTGATTCTCAGGGCGTCCCTCTAGAGGCATACCCATTGGTTCAGTAAGGAAGTTCCTTTGCCTGATCATTTGTTGGAAACTCAATCTCCACTATGAGTCTTTAGGATTTCAGTTGTATAGCCTACTGGGTACTAGTAGGAATACGTCAATATAATGGATTGTGGCATTATGCTGAGCTATGATTAATGCATTTACTTTCGAAAGGATTTTCACGCTATGCACTAATAACAATATGAAAGAGGATTTTCACATAACAAGCATTTTTTACTATTATAAGGAGGAACCTCGCCCATGTGTGCGTTTGCATTGTGTGTGTACTACGATACCTTTTGATAGTTTCATTTTCCAAAAGGTCATTGCGAACTATTATGCACTAGTGTTTGCATCACTTTAAATAAACCTAAAAACAACTATTTTGAGTTCTCATACCAATCACCATGACTGACCTGGAGTTTATTGTTCCCACACCTGAACTCTGGGTGCCCATAAATTTTCACACGGGAAGATAGTAGTTTGGTTTGCAGATTTAGTCTTCAGACTTGAATTCAGGATTGGGGCTAGAGCTATAATATTGGATCATTTTTCTTCCATTGAGATTTCCGCTATGTTTCTGTTATACTCTGATATTCATTATAACTCTGATGTAAAGTTATCATGATGATAATGAAAAGTTCTTTTACCTCTGTTTAAATGTGTAAGTACCCCTAACAATCCGTCTTTATGAACGGTTTGAGTCGGTTTAATTACCGGCTAGAGCCGAGCAAAAAGGTGGGTCGTTTCATTTTCCTCTTGATTTAAATAGGTTGTGGACCCACCCATCTGATTTGAACAAGTTGCTGGCTCACTGAAACTTTAAAGACAAAGTAAGTAGATCTACATCGCGTATTCTTGTTATAACACTAATTTGTCGCTTTCAGTACACCCTTCCTATAGTCTCCTCCTTTAGCAGAGTATGTATATTTGCATGTCTTTAAAGATAAGGAAATAACATATTGCTTTAAATATAAAGAATTGAATGCGAGATTGGTCAAGTATTTAAGCAGCGAAGCAAAAAACTCAAAAATTAAAAAGAGTGCAAAATAGAATGCGAATTCATGATTTGAACTTGAACTAGTATGTTAAATAGACATTAAAAAGTTAACTCTAATTTAAAAGTTTTAATTAATAGAAATCATTGCAACTCTTCTTTAAGAGATTCTTTTTCACAGAAAAGAAGTATCTCTTTAGGAATTTTGAAAATATGACAGTTAAAATACATTTAGTTGACTAAATAATAATATATAGCTAACTGAATTTAAAAAATAGAAGAAATAATTCAAAATTAGATTAGTTTAGTCAACTAAATTTTAAGGCTAGTCGGCCGAACATTTTGCTTTATTCCACTTATCTTGAATACTCGCGACTAACAAGTACTAAAAATAAATATGTGCATGTGTATAGATTTAATCAATTGAATAGGGGAACTCGGTGGACTGGTTTATGTTATCTTATACTATAGGTTTGTAAGACCTGAAATTTATATAAAAATAAATTGTCGTTAATTTGTGTGCGTGTGAATAAACTACTAAAAATAAATTTATATATCAATACATGACAATCACAGTCAATTTCTACATCACAATACAATCAAACAAGTCGTCCATGGTCTGTGGACGACGGGGAGCAGTTCATATATGCAGTTACAAAATAATTTAAATAACTGTACAAAAATAATAGTGAGAAGTTCACACGTTGGGTTCTACTCCTCCAGTTTTAATTTTGAATTCCTGTTTTATTCCGTTCACATTCAAATTTTCCTGAAATTTGAAAGTGCTCCATTTCCATTCTGGTCAGTTGCATGTTGTAGTGGCCGTTGTTGTGAATCCAACGTAACTTGTTTCACTAGAATCCGATATCACATGAAAGAGTTACACAAATTTAAACGTTAATTACATTTATAACTTAATTAAATAATAATTAATTTTTATTTACGACCTTAGTCCCCAAAATTCTCTCTTCCTCGTTGATTACCACTACAGGTTGCCCTCGTGAAACAGAACCCAACCCTCGACCAAACAAAGCCGCCGCCGACCACAATATTGACGACCGGACTTCCATCTGGATCACCCACATGAAGGAGCCTCGAGAGGCGCGCCCATAGCTGGCGGCGCAGCCAACTCGTCGGCCTGAACCGGCCGGAAAGCATGAACGACAGTGGCCACTTTGGCATCAAAATTTGCGCTCCAGACTTGACGATATCTCATCAGCTTAATATGGATCGAAAGCCCACGATTTACTCTTGAATTTTGTTTTTAAATCACTTGAATTAATTGAGTAGATCGCATGAAATTGGAGCTCAAAATCTGAGCACTTCCGTCATCTAAACTGGAGGCACGATATGGAGTTTGACCCCGTTGACTAGGGTTTAGGAGATATAGGGCTTTATAATATTTAAATATTAATATTTAATTCAAATGTTTCTTTATTTAAAAATTTAATGCCCCGAACTCCGAACGAACCTCAACGACTGTCGCCTCTAGCTGAATACCCCCATTCCGAACGAACCTCAAACGTATATTTTAATTTACCGGGGCCATATACAGACTCCAAAAATTCCCGAAAAATAATTCTAGCTATGTTTTGACGATACGGTGCTAACAAAACAAATTTCGTCGAATTTGGAGACTGTTTGAAAAATGGCCATTTTCTGGTCGATCCAAATTGACTAAAACTATCAAAATGCGTTTTCTTTTACCACGCTCACATATTAATTCCATAAATTATGAAAATTGGAATCTAGCAATAATTTGACATTCCGGATCCGACAAAAGTGTTTTCGTCGAAAAGGGAGGTCGTTTGCAAAAGGGCTATTTTTAAGGGCCACACACATATATATATATATTAAAGTGAAAATTAGGCACACATCCCTAAACGAAACTTAACTAGGCTCACATCCGGTCTAACTTTTCATGTAAATTAGGTCCCTATTTTTAAAAACATATAAAAAAATATAAAAAAATATAAAAAAATCACGAAAATTCATTATTAAATAAAACAAGTTCACACCAAAAAAATCAGGTGGAAAAACAATTGATAAACATGTCAAAATCAAAAAATACACAAAACAGCGGAAAATGCAGTAAAATGCATGTAAACATGCACATATTTCGAATATTTGCATACATGTATGCATATATTGCCATGCCCTTGGTCTTTCGACGCATTACTGCGTACAAGTATGCAGCTATTCTGTATAACTGCATACTTATATGCAACTATTCAGCAGGCATGCGGATTTTTTTGCATGTGTATTTAAATAGTTGCATACAGTAATAGTTGCATACATGTACGCAACTTTTTTTTGATTTGCGTGAATTGAGGGGAATATTTCCAGATTTTAGAATTATTTTTTAATGCAAGAGCGCAATTTTTTTGTGCAAAAATGGAAAAGGCGAAGTGGAAGGCGCTGGAAGTTGGAAGGGACAAAAAAAATTGGGCTGCAGCTCAAAAAGAGGGGGCAAAAACGAATGGGAAACTTTGTCCCTTTTTTTATTTCGCTTTTTTTATTTTTAGAAAAAAAATGCGCTACATTGTAAAATAAAAAAATCTAAAATCTTGAAATATTAGCAGAAGTTCACGGAAATTAAAAAAAAAATTGCATACATGTATGCAACTATTTGAAATACTTGCACACATGTATGCAAGTATTGCATGTAAAAATATGAAGTGAAAATTTTGCCTGAAGATTGTTGCACACTTGTATGCAAGAATCTGTTTACCTTAAACACATGTATGCAAAAAAACAAACGCACATTCAACATTTGAAAATACTTGCACAGATGAATGCAAGTATTGCAAATATGTGCATGATTTGATGCAAATTACTGCATTTTTCGCTGTTTTATTGTATTTTTTGATTTTGATGCATTTTTTGATTTTTTTACGAGCTGATTTTTTGGGTGAGTACATGTTTGATTTAAATACGAATTTTTCGTGATTATATATATATATATATATATATATATATATATATTTAGTGTACTTTCAAAAAATAGGGACTAAATTTACATGAAAAGTTGGACCTGATGTGAGCCTAATTTTGAAACTTAAGAGGGACCTGTAAAAAACGGACCCTATATTAAATATATATATAAATTCCATAGCGAATTTTCTGAATTTTAATCTGGACGTAACTTTTTATTCCCGCTATGAAATCTGGATTTTTCACATCCGTTGGAAAGATATTTTCAAACAGATTCTGATATTGCTGGTTTTACTAAAATCCGATTTGTTTTGAATCCTGTAGATTCATTTGAAATTTGAAATCGAATTTTCAAACTATCGCGCCATTTTAAACTCCTTTTATAATTAAATTAAAAAAATTCGTTCTAACTTCGATTAAATAAATTTTTATTCGTTATTATTTAAAATAAATCATTTTAAATAATCAAAATCCATTAAAATAGATTAAATAAAAATTTTAAATTGGTTCTTAAAATCCGGGTTGTTACACATGTTTAGTGTTTTTCATACATGTTAGCACATAATTATAGTTTCACGCTAGAATTAAATGCATTTTAGTTTGTGCAGCACAAAATATCACATAGCACAATGGACTGAGTGGATGGATTGGAGATCTATTGGTAGTAACACAGATATTGGTCAGAGTTATGTTATTTTCCTTTTGGAAGATTTCAAGACAATTCCATTTTAAATGGGAAAATGTAAAATCTAGTGCAATTAGATATAATAAATTAAACTAAAATAATGAATAAGGCTACATTTGGGATTTTTCCTAAAAGTTTGGATTTAGATATTGAAGTTGTTCCATTTTAATCGTAACGAAATTCTGATCTATTTCCATATACATTATGCTAAAAACGAAGCTTAAATGTAGAATTTATAAGCTATTAGGGTTTCTAGATTTAAAATAATTTAGTTTGAATTCAAATTTAAGTGAATAGAATGAATTCTAGATGTCTAATTTTAAAGTTTCAAAATCAATTCGGTGCTTAGACTTGAAGGATGAGCAACGTAAAAGAATTAATTAACTTTAAAATTAATTAGAGGAAATAAATTAATATGTAAACGGGAACAATAAAACGTGCACTACACTTGAAAATCAGTCAACTCACACCTTTTGAGTGGTTGACCATGGAAGTAGATTCGAATATCTTGGGCAATCGACCTTTCAGGGACTACAGGTAGTGGAAGCTAGGGTTTGGAGTGTTTAGTATTTTATTTTACGCACTAGATTTATCCATTACCCATCTACCTCGATCCCATGGTTCTTGTTTTTTTCATCCCCAATAAATAAGACACTAGTCTCCACACTTCTATTCATGAATGCGATGCATTTGTTTTAGTTTTGTCGTTGTTCTTCCTCTTACCCTTTTAGATCTAGGAAATTTTGTAAAAATTTAGTTAAAAAGTTCTTCTATTCTTCTTCTTCCAGCCTATTATTTTCTGTCGTATTTACAAAAATTCTAGGTCTAACAAGAACTGTGGCTATTCTATGAGTGAAGTGCTTAGTATATTTTTTTAGTAATTGTTTAATGTAATTTATATAGATTCTTATATGCCTTTGGGATATCAGGATTTGCAAAAATATTATAGATAAATCCTCGAAAATTCTATTCGTTGATTTCGTTTCTAACTCTATACCAAAATAATGATTTAGAATATGAACCTTATTCGTATTTTAGATCCTTATTCCACAAAAATGTTCATTAATTTTTTTTAAAAAGGAGTTGCATAAAATATAAATAAAATAGTAAATCCTTAAATTAGGATGTTCCATCAGATTGGTGAAGTAAATGAAAATTATTTACAAGTCTATTATTGTCACTTGATCTGGTAATCCACTATTTTGATTCTATAAATACTTTGGGTATATTGTGAAGAAGGAATTGTAATACTATATTGGGTTAGGGATAGATGTTTTAATTGTTAATTTTGTATTTATAAATCATTTGTAAAATTAAGCATGAATATTTATTTAATTGTTTTTTTTTCACTTTCAATTAGTGAGAATTACAAGTAATAGAATATGCATTTTTGTAAGTCATGTATTTCCCATTTAGATGATTATTTTTATCATTTAAGGAAAAATTAGGAAGGTTATTTATAAAGCGTCAACTTCATCTTTGTGAGATGAGAGTTTGAAAATGAGTAAGTCATAGGTAAGTCATAAGAATGTTTTACTATGAAAAGTAATGTGAGGATGCGAGATTAGCCTCATTTCCATAGAGAAAACCTACTCAGCAAATCTGGCTATAAGTTCTTACAAAAATTCATACTAATGTGAAATTTTGTGGTGTCATAGGCCATATTAAGATGAAAAGGCCTACTTCAAGAATTGAGGTACTAAGTGGCTAGATCGCCTTTGAGGTATTAAGTGGCCAATGGATCCGTCTTCCGTATTAAATGATTGTTGATCCTGCCTTTTTCCAATTTGAAGTATTAAACGGTTAAAAGATATTTGAATAATGTTATCTCTAGAAAGATTTACTTCTTATTAGGTAATAAGCGACAAGATTAGAGTATACCTATTGATAGGTCTTAAATGACCAAACTAAATATACCAAAGGTCTATCTGCCTTAAGGGAAGTACCAAGTGGCCGGGGGATCATTATGTAATGCTAGTTAGACAATAACAAAAGGGCACGTCAGATGAAGGCCTTAACGAGTAAGATGTCATTTACCTATCCTACATAAAATAACAGTCTGTTTACTATCTCTCACATTATTAGTGTTATATACATTCATATAGGGAATTAATTGCACAATCTACTTAGGAATTAAGGTAATTAAATGTTTTGTTGGATCCGCCTCGATGTACTAAATGATTATTAGAACCTCCTTGAGTATTAAAGGTCATTAAACCTACCTCCTTTCCTTGTTAATTAGTAACTATTATGCATTTATTGTTGAAACATATTCTTATTTAAAAACTATACTGTCAAAGTATTGAAAAATGTATTGCTTAAGGGTTTTATTCATCATATCATTGTTGTTCTAACTCCCTCTTCATAAAACCATAGATTAGGATAGAATAACATGAGGCTAGAGCTTGAAGGCGAAGAAATTCTTTTGTGGTAGTATTATATGCCATCTTCAACTTTTATTATGTACTTATATGACTATTTGCCAAAGGAATCATCTATGTACTTCGTAACTCTTGTAATGTTACATCCTTATGGTCTTTGAAATAAATGGGAACCTTTTTGGTATTACATTTTATTTTATCGGATGTGAGCTTTGAACATATGACTGTTGCTCTGTGATGTTATTTCTTTTTCCAACTATATTTCCTTTTCCAACTACCGGCTTACCTTAGAACAATTCTAAGTTTTGATGGGACCTTTTAGCATCGAAATCAAGGCCTACTTCATATTCGTTTGTTACAATAAAATTATTAGCAGCTCTTCCAGTAATTACCAAAATATGGAGGTGTGCTCTAGTTTATAACTATCTTATGGACATGCCAACCAGTAGGTTTCTTAGAATCCTTAGCTTTCTTTACATGACATCATTATTTCTTTTTCTTTATTCTTAAGTCGGCAATTACATGACAATATTAGTTCCCATCCCCTAATAACTTCAATGGAGAAACAACACACACAATTAATTTTAAAAAATGCCAATCCTTAGTTCTATTTACATGACAATATTAGTTTGTTTGGCACAATTTCTAATTTTGCTATTAATTTTATAAATATTTACTCTGAAATATATTTAGATATTCATGTGTATATATGCTAATATTATTATATTTAGACCTTTTTAGAATTGAAGAAAGGAACGGCCTCAATGAGGGACCGTGAATTTCTGCAATGAAATCTGAAAAATGAGCCACATGTACCTTGAATTACTAGAACTAATTATTAACAAAATCTAGAGGTTTATTTAATCATTTAAGCATCTCCTGATTACTGATATGGATCTAATTATATTCTAAAACATGCCCAAAAAATGTTCATGCATGAATGAATACTCAAATCAGTACACAAACGTAAAAACTATCAACATAAATATATGAATTTTTAAGTGTAAAATACATAAATGCATGAATTCTTGAGTACATAATATAAAAATTAACACATTAATATTCAATCAGTACATGAATATAAAAATATTCACCCTGGATATATGAATTCTTTAATTCAAAGTTACATAGGCAAATGTATTCTTAAATAAAAAATATGAAAGTGGATACATAAATACCCAATCAGTACAAGAATTTAAAATGCCAACTTGAATACCTGAACTTTCAATAACACACCGATATTAGAATTGTCAAATGTGAAATGAATACATGAATAAATTAAATTAAGCCATCTGATAATCATTGATAGTATTGATTTCAAGTCAAACTACTCAAAATATTCAAACTACTTAATAACAAAACCATTGTTTTCAAACAAAATACCGGTCACTGCTTACATTGCAATCAATACCCATATAATGAAAACTCCCATCTACCCATATACAAAATATACCCATTTAACCCATAGGACAATTCTTTACTTTTGTACATTTCTGCCTTTATTAGGTTCATTCAACGTTTCCTCAAACAAGTCAATTGCCTAAACATTCTACAACAAGACACTGATTCATTGTTCTTAAGCGAGTAACTTTGGATATTTTCCTTCTGTTTTTCTATAGCTTTCCCCATAGTAATTATGCGCATTAAACTAAAATGTCAATAAAATTCCAGTTGAAAAAATAGTAAAGAACATATTTACTTACAAGCTTAAACTTTCCTCTAGTAGATTGACTTATCCTTCGTGTTTTAAACAATAGTATGCAATAAACTCAAATATCATGACATGCACTTAGCCGTATAATCCCAAGAATCAACTAACCAAGTAGATCATTATTATTTTTTAAAAAAGCACAAGAACTTTCCAATTTTCGAAATACCAGTATCCATTGTCAAATACAATTTTGTTTTGGTTAGCGTTTTGGCTTCTATGACATTTGATTGGAATCATTGCATTTTTGGAGATTACGCTGAGAAATACCAAAGACATAGCACTCTACTGGGATGGTATTGTTTCGCAACATCAAAGCATAAAATGATGCCACTAGAAAAAGTGTCTTCAAGTAACCAGTAAAGAAACTTTACAGTATGATATGGGGCCTAATAACCTAAGAATAAGCATGCCACTTACATTTGTATGTTTTACATAGAAAGATAAACATGAACTGATAATGCTCACAAAAAAGAACTTACATTGAAAAAAAATCCAAACTCAAATAGAAAAAACAAGGGTTAAAAAAAATATGAATTATCTTACTTACATCCTAGGTGGATAAATCATTTGTCTGTTCTTGAAACCATATTATAGTCCAAGTTGTATCTCCAGATTATTTCACTTCTTTCCATTTGGATCTTCTTCACATGATATCATCATAGTTTTTACTAAGAAGCCTTAGGAAGCATAGAAAAATGATCATAAATCCAAGCCTATGAAAATATTAATCAGATTTCATTTTACTGTTAGATAAATTGTTTGAATAAAAATCGAAACGACATACTATCAACAATGTCAAGTAACGAGTCCACTGTTTTACATCCTATGTTGAAGTTGGTGATATAAATAAGTAAATGCTCTCATCCTCCAAGTTTTTTTCATCCAAATGATTTATGTTCTCCAAATTACTAAGCTGGAACACAATACCTAAAGTATATACACAAGGTTAAAAACTACATAATCATCTTCTTTTTGCCTTTTCCTTAAATGTTCTCAATAAGAAGTTGAGCTTGACTGAATTAGAATTATGTAGTTTTTCTCTCACTAAAACCATGTCAACACTTAGATAATCAACAAAAAGATGCATCAAATTATGATCATCCTCATAAACATAAATAGAATTATCTATGACGGGAATTTTTAGAATTTGCGGTACATTATCCAACGTTGTTGTCATTTGTACAAAAGGAATATAAAAAGAGTTTGTTTTCATGATGTGATAGTTAGAAACTTAGAATGTTTCGATGTAATATTGAGAGATGAAATGCAGAGATATAACTTGTATATTGATGGAAAAATTAATTGTATATTGGATGTTCATGGAAGTAGTTTTATTTATAAGTACAAAATAATACTTGTGCCAAGCCCATTTAGTAGCAGTCTAGAAATGTAAAAAATACCAATATATTGTAACAACCCAGAAAATCAGAACCAATTTAAAATTTTATTTTGGCTATTTTAATGAATTCAGAATATTTAAAATAATTTATTTTAAATAATAACAATTTAAAATTTATTTAAATCGAAGTTAGAACATATATATTTATTTTAATTATAAAAGGAGTTAGAAATAGCACGGTAGTTTGAAATTTTGAATTTGAACTTTGACTGAATGTACAGGATTCAAAATAAATCAGATTTCACTTAAACCAAAAATATTTAAATTTGTTTAATTATATCTTTCCAACGGATGTGAAAAATTGAAATTCCATAGCGGAAATAAAAAGTTATGGTCAGTTAAATATTTAGAATAGTCGCTATGGAATTTAATATAAATATAGCTCTTAAAAATAGGCATTTTGAAAACGACCTCCGTTTTTGATGAAACCACATTGGTTGGATCTGGAATGTCAGATTATTGCTAGGTTTAAAATTCCATAATTTTTGGAGTGATGTACGATGCGGAGCCGATATTATTTAATTCCCCCCTCAAACCAAACTAGGATTAGGGTTTGATAACACGAGGAAAAATAATGGCGGCTCCACTGGGAAAATTTTGATCGATGAATAGATCATCTCAATAGGCCTCAACGACATATAAATCCATGGAATCTTGAGCTTAATTGCTTAAGATTGCTTGAGAGTTATTGAGAGAGGTTAAATTGGGCGACGAAGCAGATCTTACTTGATTTGTTGAAGTCCTAGCTGAGGGAGGCAAATCTGACCTCTATTAAATAAAGTACAACCAAATAAACTTGTATACATCAGAAATCTGGTACAAAGATGATTCTTTTCGACCTCTGTGCTACATCTGCAACATCTATGTTCAGTTCTTCTTTAAGCTTTGTGAATCAAGGTTTGGTAGAGGCTTCGTAAGTATACCTAGCTTATGATCTGCAGATGGTATATATTCAACCTTTAGCTTTTCTTTAATTACTTTTTCTCGAATAAAATAGTGATCCAATTCTATGTGTTTAATCTTTGAATGCAAAATTGGATTCGATGTTAGTGAAATAGCACTAATAATGTCACACCATATAGTAGCTTGCTTGTTTGTTGTAATCTAAAGTTCACTTAACAGAGGTTCTATCCACATAACTTTAGTTGTGCTAGCAACACTCCTAAATTATGCTTTTGTATTAGATCTTGATATTGTACCTTGCTTTTTAGCACATCATGACACCAGATTCTAAATATAATACCCTGACATGGATTTCCTATCATCATTGTCTGTACCCCAATCCACATCATCATATGCATTAATATTTAGAGTATTGCTTGATTTTAAGATAAGTTCAATATCAATATTTCCTTTAAGATATCTTATTATCCTTTTAACTGCCTTCCAATGGTCTTCCAGTGGATTCTACATGTATTGACTGACTTTGTTAACACTAAATGCAATGTCTGGTCTAGTTATTATGGCATACTGAAAAGCACCAACAATGCCTCTATAAACTTTTCCATTTTGAAATGGTTCTCCCTAGTGCTTTGACAACTGTATATTGGTGATCATTGGTATGGGCAAGGGATATCCTTTATCCATTATGGCTTTGAGCAGAATTTTTGAAATGTATTTTTTCTAATTAAGATGCAATTCGGAACTTGCTGTCCTTCTAACTTCAACACCCATAAAATAATTTAAGTTACCCAGGTCTTTAATAGAAACTTTAAATTTAGCATATTAGTGATGGAGTTAATTTATGCATCACTGCTTCCTGTAATAATAAAATCATGAACATAAATAAGAATGTATCCATGTCAGGTTTTGAGTTATCAAACCAAATCCTTGGAGCTTGCCTTAATCCCTAGATTGCTTTGTAGATTTTGCAAACCATATTTTTGTTGACATGTTGAGTAAGTTCCTGAGGCTGCTCCATGTACACTTCTTCCTGCAAAACACCATGGAGAAATGCATTATTCACATCCAATTGCTTAATGTTCCAATTTCTATACAAAGCAATGGTTTAAATTATTCTAATTGTGGTTGGTTTCACAACAGGTGAAAAGGTTTCAGAAAAATCAAAACCATACTATTGTGAATAACCCTTAGCTACAAGCCTTGCTTTATATTTAGAAATTGAACCATATGCATTTTTCTCTAATTTATAAATCCATCTGCAACCAATAATGTTTTTGTTTTCTGGTTTTTCAACCAGTTTCTAAGTTCCTTTATTAATTAAAACATTGTATTCTTCCTGCATTGTTGCATTCCATTTTTCATTCCGAGAATCTTCATCATATGTTGGAGGTTCTTCTTGCATGAGTGCAGCGTTGCAGGCTTTGGGCATGTATATACCACATTTTGCTCTAGTAAGCATTGGATGCTGATTAACTAGTCCCCTTGCTGAAGTTTTATGATCTGAATCTCTTGCTGTATTATTCTGATTGTTATTTGAGATGCTTTCATCTGATATTTGATCACTGTTTGCGTTACTAACTCCTTGACATTGTTGATCTATGATATCATCATTGCTGGAGAAGATTTGCTCCTGACTTGGCCTATTAAATGGCACGGTGTGTTGAGAGATAGTATTGTGTCGTGCTTCTTTTGATGTGCAGGCACCAATACTTCAATTTGATCTGTTATGTCAGAGACAACCTATCTTGTACTTACTGTTTTTTCAGTAGTACTAGTATTTACTTTTCTAAAAGGGTAAACTTGTTCAGTAAACCTGACATGCCTAGATATATAAATTCTTCCTTGGCTACCTAACACTTATATCCTTTTTGTTTGTTACGATACCCCAAAATGTACAAGAAGTTGACCTAAAGTTTAACTTACGATTATTAAAAGTTCTCAAACAAGGAAAACATTGACATCCAATGTACTTCTTGTGGACATTTGAAATTCCGAACCTATGTAGGCATTATATTAATCAAATGTACTGCAATATCTAATGCATCAGCCCAGTATCTTTAATGCATAAATGCATGAGCTAATAAAGATAAACCAGTTTCTACAATATGCCTATGTTTTCTTTCTATGATATCATATTGTTCTGAAGTATAAGAGCATGTAGTTCTATGATTAATACCCTTATTTTCAAAAAATGACTTTAGGGGTAGAAATTTTCTTCCACCATCAGTTTGCAAAGTACATACTTTATTTCCAGTAATGTTTTCTACCTTTTTGATAAATTGGATTACTACATTACTGATTTCAGACTTAGATTTGATCATATAAATCCACATAATCTAGAATAAGCATCTATAAATGATATGTAATATTTGTATCCATAGCTAGAATAAATAAGGCCAGGTCCCCACAAATCAGTAGGTATTAATTCAAGATATCTAGTGTAAATTGTTTCAGAATCTGGAAATGCAAGTTTATGACTCTTTCCCAATTGACAAGCTGTACAAATATATGAATCAGGATATTATTGATAGAAGCATTATTACTGCTCAAAACATGTTTAACAAATTTTATACTAAGATGTCCCAATTTATAATGCCATATATCAAATTCTTTATGACAATCAGAATCATTCATTACAGACATTATGCAATTATTTCTAATATGTTCAACATTCTTAGAATTATTGAAATCAAATATGTATAGTCCCTTATTCTCTTTACCCCGTAAGATAATTTCTTATGTCAGTATGTCCTTGACTATGCAAGCATTTGGGTAAAATCCAAAATAAACATTATTATCCTTAGCAAATTGGGAAACACTCATTAAATTTGTCTTAATTGATGGAACTCTTAACAAATTTCTTAAATATAATTATTTTGTTCCATCAACACTTGAATTTCCAGTGTGTGTTATATGTGCAGATTTACCATTACCAACAATAAGATTTTGTGTACCTTTATACTGCTTATTTCCCAAATTTTGATTGTTCAAGTAATTAGTGAAATGGTTGGCTGCACCTGAATCTAGGTACCAACAATCATCTGAGACATCTTTTGTAGCTTCTATATTGTGAACTTTTTTTTGATTTTTGTTGCTATCTTTAGTCACGTTAACCATATTAACATTTGCATTATTATTCAGCTGATGAGGTGTATAATTGGTGTTAAATCTGAAGCCGCATTTACTTGCACCATGACCCACTTTTTCACATATTTGACACTAGATTCTGTTATTATTACTAGTTCTACCTCCTCTTCTTCCTCTACTTGACCAGCCAACTTAATGATTATTAAATTGATTTCTTGATCCACTTGCCTTGTCTTGATTCTTTGCTCTGCTAAATGTAGTGTAATTGACAAATAAATATGAGTTAACACTTTTCTTGTGCTCTATTCTAACTTCATGAGATAGTAAAGTGGAATACACATATAGGATCCACAGACAAGATGATTGCTATAACATCTTCACATTTATCATCTAATCCACTTACAATTGCAATAACCTGTTCTGATTCAGGTATTCTTTGTCCAAAAGAATTCAATTGATCACATATGTTTTTAACCTTAATTAGATAGTCATCCATGGATGAGTCTCCTTTTCTGATGCTATGTAGTTGTCTCCTATGATGCATAACCCTAGCAGATGATTGGGTAGAAAATTTTCTTTCAACAATTGCCTAAACTTCTTAAGCAAATTTGACTCCTATCAACTGAGGAAAGATTGCTGGTCCAATGGATGACATCATCCATTCACATATTAGACCATCTTGTCTTGAATGCATAGTATATTTTGGGTTTTATATTAACTTTTCTTCGCTGTCTCTTACTAATTTTGGTGGAACAATTTTTATTCCAAGAATATAATCCTCTAAACCATAAGCTCTAACCGTAGTTTCCGCCTGTAATTTCCATACTAGGTAGTTAGATTCATCAAGTTGAATTTATATCAACTGACTTTAAGGTTTAATGAGGGTCTTCATCAAATCTTGAAAATTATCTTGCTGATTTTGATGAGGTCTATTATTGGAAATTTGAGGGCTGGTGGTTTCACTTGAATTGGTCATGCTGAATGATAGCTGAATGACAAATTCTAGAAAAGAAGAAGGTATGGGTCACCTCTGAAACCTTGAATTGAGATTTTATTAATGAATCAATCAGTTGCGATGATTGCAACTGAAATATCCAATATGATGAAAACACACCAATTAACTTTTTCTGTTAAGAAAAAGAATATTCTGATGGGTATTTTCAAGATGACACTAAATCAACTATAAAGGCTTCTTGATTAATCTTGATCGGTTTCTTGAGAATTCAGAACCTTTGATCCAGCAATATAATGTTATTCAGAAATTGAATGCAGCCACAATTTGTAAGCGGTGCACTTCAGTCAATGAATAGGACAATATCTCTCAAAGAAGAAGACTGAAGAAATCTTTGATGAGAGGGTCAAAATGATGATATTTCTCTGATGGACATATCTCAATTACCCGCTTCAGTGAACCAGCCTTCGATCAACAAACAATTATCAGAGAACCATAGCTCTGATATCAAGTTAGAAACCTAGAATGTTTCGATTTTATATTGAGAGATGAAATGCAGAGATATCACTTGTATATTGATGAAAAAATTAATTGTAGATTGGTTGCTCACGGCGCTCTATTCTTCTAACTTTGTTATATAGGAAATGCATTTTACTAGGCGCTTTTCTTATGTAAATAAATAAACCCACAAATTGTCATACAAGTTGATGTTTTATTTAATTAATTTCGTAAGATAAAATTCAACACGCCTTACAGTTATTCCAAATAGCCAATGCAATGTGTGTGTGACGGCCCACCCTCTCGGTACCTACGATATCGACATTCCAAGTGCTCGAAAGAGTAGATTGCCTTTAGAGTATAAAACATTATATAACAGCGGAAACAAAATACTACATTACAACATCATAATGCATAACATATAGTAGGGTCTGTTTGACCTAATCGAAACCCTATTTTGTGCTATAACAAAACAAGATCTATGCATAAAATTAGTAAATCAAAGAATTCATACCTGTTTGGGTTTTGCGAAATCGATGTGAGATCTATGGTGAATAAAATCTGAGTGTGACAAGTGTTGCCGCCTCTAGAGGAATCCACGAACTTCCGCTCTCGACGACGTCATACAGATCGAGAATAAAAGGGTCGGTACTAGCCGAAAAGAGGATCCAGGTCTTTGCCCCATTTTTAGTTCTTCGTTTTTTTGTATATATGAAGATAAGGTCAGATCTTATTATATATTATAAAACGAGATATAATAGGGGTAGGGTTTGATCCGTGTACCATTACAAAATAAAAGAAAATATCAGCATTTGATTTTCTTTTATTAAGAATGGTTCTTCAGCATTTCAAACGGTTTTATGTGTGATCTTATAGGTTACTATAACGTTGGCAATGATTTTAAATCATATTTAAAATCATACACAATGATTGGCATCTAGTAATACATCGCTGTTCCCAAGCTATAATAATTTCAACACTTCGATACAACCTTTTTAGTGACTAGTGTCTTAATGTAATTTAATCCTTTTAATCAATATATCCAAGATTAAACTCGAGGCATGGAATGTATTAGCCTCTATATAAATAAATCCTCTTATCTTGATCGATGAGTAGACTATATAAAACAACTCAATATTTGAGCACGACCATGCATTTCATAGTCTCGCTCAATCAAGAGGCTTATGCATATCTTACATGTATATTGTAGGGTTAAATTCCTTCTACGTCATTTATTATCTTCAATTGGTTCGAGTTGTATCCGATAATCACCTTTATCGTCTACTCAGTTAAAAGTAACTTTTGATGATATCAAAACTCAAATATCCTTGAATAAAATTATAATGATTTCAGGTCCAAAGACCATTACGTCACTGTCACTATGAAAATAACTTATGGTACTGTTAATTATATTCCATGTAGTTTTCTCATGTTGGGTCATCCCAATATGCTATTCTCCAATACGTATTTATGTATTGACATTAATATCATGTTTATTAATGGTCAATTAGATATGATCATCTAGGGGTGAGCGTTCGGTCGGTTCGGTTGGTTTGGACGTAAAAAACCTCAAACCGAATTAAAACCGAACATTTTTCAAATCGAACCAAACTGAACCAAATTAATTTCAGTTAATTTGGCTGGTAACCGATTTAACCGAATTTGCAAGATGTATTATAATTCAAATGATATATTCACTCAAAATAAACCATAAATTCATGTTTGGAGAAAGTTTATATCATAAATTTTATGTTTATGATAAGATTTGATCTATTTGCAACAAATGCTTTTGTATTACATAGCAAAACTAATTATTTAAAGTACTACAATACCATAAAATTAAATAATAAATTACAAGTTCGGTTAAACCGATAACCAAAAAAGTATATTTTACAAACCGAATTCAAACAGATTTAGTTTTGAAACCAAACTGAATCAACCGAAACGAACCGGTTTGGTCAGTTAATTCGGTTTGAACCGAATATTGCTCACCCCTATGATCATCAGTCAATCAACATGCTAGTCTCAATGTTTTATTGTTGTCCTATATTAAACAATAAAACTTGACTAGGGACATTTACGAATTATAATATTTACTATTATATTATGTAATCTCATGTTCAAGTCACTTATTTGAAGTATATAATTCTGTATTATTATAAGGAATTCTATTATGTTGATATTTATATTACGTAGTAAATATAACACAATAGAATCTTTTATTCAAAATAATACAATTACATCAATAGTGTTATTAATCATGTAACGACCTGCATTCTATGCATCGAAGGATCGTAGAATATTTATTTCTTTCTCATACGAAGTCGTATAGCCATGTAACTTTGGGAGATGACTATTGGAGTCATTTCCCATGTTCATGACGATTTTTAAATGACCATTTTACCCCTAACTGATCTTGTTTCAGCCATAACTTTTGATTGAAAAGGAGTTTTGACCTGAAACCACTTCCATTGGCTTCGGATGATGATTTACAATTCCGTAGAGTGTTCACATTAGCCAAACAGACTCACTGTTTGGGAGATATGGCTGAAACAAGGTTTAGAAGGTGAAAAAACAGCTTAACCGGGCCTAATTTGGGTGATTAGTGAGTGGGCCCATAACCCATTTCGGGATTAGGGTTATGGGAAGGCTGATAGGGTTAGGAAATTCAGTTTCTATCATTTTCCAGCCGCCACTTTTATTTCCTTCAAGTTTAGCCATGGCCTCCACTTTCTAAAACACCCCAAATCACCTTCTAATCGCTAATTAAGCCAAATCTACATCAAATTAAGGAGAAATAGCACCAAACAAGGTTAGAGCTGTTGTTAGACATCAGTATTCATGCCAAACAGAGAATCATTTCAGATCTATAGTTCATTTGTGGCAAAGGTGTGTGATTTGCATAGTTCCTCACTAATTATGGTTAATTAAGGGTAATTAGTGTTAATTAGCGAAATCTTACATGATTAAATTCTGGAAAAATGTTTAGAAATTCTTAAATATTACTTTAAGCCTCTGTTAGGAGTTTGGGTTGATTTGGTTAAGTTTTACTAATTCTATCATTAGTTTTGCTTAAACATGCTTAAGGGAAAATATGAGATTTTGGTTATGTTTGATCCGTTTTAACCTATCAAATTATTGTTTTGGTGTTTGTGGTTGATTATACATGTTGCTATGACTGTATGGTATGTTGTGTGATTGATTAGAAAAGATAGATTGCTCGAAAACGCCGTCGAATGGCGTAAAATAGTCGCTGGAAAGAAGTGCAGGAAATCACCCGAACCGGATCGGATCGGAGGGGGAAGCACGATCCGAACCGCTCGCACTTGAAGCTCCGACCCGATCGTGGAGCACTACCCGATCCGAACCGCCGTGACAAGGACACCACGAACCAATGAGGGCTCGACCATGAGCAAATGAAGGACCCGGATCCGAAGAGGCTCACGACCAGAACTGGAGGACCTTCCACAAACCGATCCAACTTAGAGAAGATGGAGCACGACCCGAACCCAATGGGTATTCTCCGATCCGACCCGAAGGAGCTTGTCACGAATCGAGATGTTGAGCATGAGCTGAAGGCGATCCGAACCGAACCGACTTGGGTGGGGGAATCCGACCCGACCCGACCCGATGAAGATGATCACAGACAGGACTACTTCGAGGAGCACGATCCTATGCATAGTGAAGAGGAGCATGCTAAACCGATCCGGAGATGATGACCAAAACCCGAGATGCAAAGGTAGTCCAAATGGGAAGTTTGCACTCTGGATCCAGTTGGGAACCGACGAGTTTACTTCATTAGTTGGACTTTGCTGCGGGACGTGTGCAAAGGGGTTATCGACGTCCATAGCTTTGATTCACTACCAAGACGGATGTTAGGCTACGTATCAGTGCAGTGGGGTATTTATTACTTCATGGGGCAAAGTGATCGTAGCATGGCTATGAGCCAGTGTAGTGGAGTCGTCATGACTTCGTGCGGGCAGAGTGGACATAGCAAGGACTAGTGGCTATGGATCAGTGCAGTGGTGTCATTGTGACTCCATGGGGCAGAGTGATCATAGCAAGGAATGGGTGTTCAAAGCGGTGGGCATCGTATGCTTTACGCACTGAGTGAGAGATGTGAGGATGGTTGCTATGCTTGATTGTTTGCCATCACTATGTCATGCACACCCCACCCCCGTATCTTTATACCTTATGTTTACTGGCACCTTAGAGTATTGAGCGGTATGTTGTGCTAACTCTTTGGTTACAGGTCAAGGTTCAGGTATGGTTTATTATACCTATTATTGTTCTGTTTTGATGCTTATCGCTCATACCAGACTTTTGTCTGACCCATAGTTTTATGTCTCTTCTTATTACTCTGGGTGCTCTTAAACGGGCAGACTAGAGACAGGTTAGGTAGTATGCACGAGTAGCTGTACCGGAGAGGAGTAGGAGGCTTCCTCGTATGATATATATATATATATATATATATATATATATATTCTCCCTGTGTCGCTGCTGGTCACTACTTTGGGCATTAGTAGTGTACCTTTCCTTTATTTTGCTTTAGAGACAGTTTTCAAAAGTTGTAATAATGATGATGTGGAACATAAGCTGTATTTGGATTTTCCGCTGCTATGATGGTTTAGTTTTCAGCTTATACACTGTCTTGCCTGTTTTATGTCAAAGTATGTTATTATTATATTTTATCCTATGCGCTGTGAGACATTCTACAGGTTCCTTGTTAGTTCAATTCCTTCCTTTTCCTTTCTCTGGCGACCGTCCCGTGCTGATCGGGCATTGGCACAGCGCATTTCGAGGGAAATGTCGGCTGGCGCGGGGCGGGCCGTCACATTTGGTATCAGAGCTCTAGGTTGCGTAATTAACTTAGGGAAAGACACTAGGGAGAGAAATTATACGTATATGAGAGCACGTATTTGTGATTACTTTGGTTTTCAAAAGCTATATATATACTATTAGTATAGCTAAGGATGAAGTCGCACTGCACTGGCACCACAAAGAATATGGTTAATCGTTTCTCTTTATAGATTGAACGATGGGCCGATATACGAGGGGTACTAGTAGAGGAGCTAATAATGGGAATGCTCCTGATATGAGGGCGATGTTCACTGACTTCATGAGAGAGATGCTTAGAGATGTTCAGAGGGCAGCTCCTAATGGCGGTGGTGCAGAGGTGCTGGTGCCTAGGGCCGATTTCGCCAAGCTCTGTAAGGACGACACTAGTCTTGGTGGGAAACCATTCCACGGAACGGAGTCAGCTACGGATGTTCAGGATTGATTGGATAACTGTGAACGTATCTTCGAAGACTTTGGTATCGAGGATGTGATGAAGAGAAGGCTAGCATCCCGCCAGCTGCAAGGACGGGCTATGAATTGGTGGAACGCTATTAAGGCAGCTACCCCAGAGGATTAAGTTACTTGGGATCAGTTTAAGACCCGATTCAGTTATAAGTTTAACCCAACTGCCCATAAGTCAGAGTTGTTTAGGAAGTTCTTGGAGCTTAAACAGAATGGAAAGGCAGTTTCAGAGTATATTGCTGAGTTCGATACTCTATCGAAATATGCATTATCCCTTATTGATACTACCGAGAAGAAGAACGAGAAGTTCATAACTGGTTTGGATGGATACTTGGGGGAAAGGCTTATTAACCACATCGATGAGACGTTTGAATCGATTGTGGGGAAAGCATTGAGGTCAGAGAGTCTTTACCCTAAGTCAAAGACTGAAGTTGTTGTTGTATCTGCAGGAGAGCCGAAACCGCAAGCAGGCGGTGGAGGCAAGAATAATTCTCAGAATAAAAGGAAGCAGAATCAAGCTAAGGACGGCCAGAAAAAGAGTAAGAAAGATGTTGAGTGCTTCAACTGTGGTAAGAAGGGCCACTATGCCAAAGAGTGTCGGGCCAAGCCAGCGGATAGAAAGTGCTTTAACTGCGGCCAAGTGGGACATCACCAGGATAAGTGTCCGCAACCCCCTAAAGAGAAGCAGATTGTGAAAGCATATGCTATCAATGCTATTCCTTCTTCGTCGAATGCCCCAACTGCGGCGGAGAAAGGAAAGAATGTTGTTATTCAAGGTATGCTTACTGTTTATGATGTTCCAGTTAGAGTGTTGTTTGATACCCGAGCTTCCAGTTTCTTCATATCTAGTGACCGGGTAGATAGGTTGGGATTGGAGCCCAAGATTGTTGATAGACCTTTAGTAGTGACGAACCCGATTGGTGGTTCGATTAGCCTTAGCACGATTTGCCGTAATGTGGTCTTATCGAGTCATGGATGCATGTTTGTTTGTGATTGCTTTGTTTTGGGCTTTATTGGGTTTGGCGTTATTTTGGGAGTTGATTGGCTCCAAAGATACGGGGTGGTGGTAGACTGTGAGGGATTTTCGGTGACTATTAGGGCGGATGATGGGCAGAGGGTAGTGTTTGGTGGCCTGTTTAGTGATGAGGTGATGGCTAGTTTTCTAAATTCCCTCGACATCCCGCAGAACGAGTTAGCAGGAATTCCCGTTGTTGGCCAGTATCCGGATATCTTCGAGGAAGTGACCGGACTTCCACCACACCGAGAAATTGAGTTCCGTATTGATTTGGTGAAAGATGCCAGACCTATAGTGATGCCACTTCGTCGTATGGCACCAAGGGAGCAGCGAGAGCTCGGGGTGCAAGTGAGCGATCTTTTGAAGAAGGGATTTATCAGAAGAAGTGTTTCTGAATGGGGAGCACCAGTTGTGTTTGCTACCAAGGCAGATGGTTCCCTTCGATTGTGTGTAGACTACCGCGAGTTGAATAAGGTGACGAGGAAGAATAAGTATCCTCTACCGCGGATAGATGATTTTTTTGATCAGTTGAGTGGCGCAAGAGTGTTCTCCCAGTTGGATCTCGCGACAGGTTTTCATCAGCTGAGAGTATAGCTAAAACGGCATTTCGGACGCCGTCTGGATTCTATGAGTGGTTGGTCATGCCATTCGGGTTGACCAGTGCACCAGCATATTTTGTGGATCTTATGAATAGGGTATTCAGAGATCAGTTGAATAAGTTTGTTCTTGTGTTCGTGGATGATATCTTGGTTTATTCAAGGACAGAGGAAGAACACAAGGAACATTTGAGGATAGTGATGGAGGTGTTGAGAAAACATCAATTGAAAGAAAAGTTTTCTAAGTGTCACTTCTGGAGGAGGGAAGTGAGATTCTTGGGCCATGTTGTTTCAGAGAATGGTATTGCGTGGACCCTGCGAAGGTGGCTACGGTACAAGATTGGTCTACGCCCAAGAATGCAACAGACATAAGAAGTTTCTTGGGGTTAGCCGGATATTATCGTAAGTTTATCCAGGACTTCTCCAAGATAGCAGCACCGTTGACTCAGTTGACTAAGAAGAATCAAGCTTTCGTTTAGGATGAAAGGTGTGAAAATGCATTTAAGAGTCTAAAGGAAAAGTTGACGGGTGCGCTAGTGTTAGTCATTCCTAAAGGAAATGAAGAGATGACAGTATATACGAATGCATGTGATACCGGATTAGGTGCTGTGTTGATGCAAGGAGGTAGGGTTGTAGCTTATGCAAGTCGGCAACTGAAACCGCATGAGAAAAGATGCCCTACCCACGATTTGGAATTAGCAGCGATCGTGTTCGCGTTGAAGATATGGAGACATTATCTCTTGGGAGAAAGATTTGAGTTGTTTACCGATCATAAATCGTTGAAGTATCTCTTCTCTCTGAAGGATCTAAATCTCCGACAGCAAAGAAGGTTAGAGTTCTTGGCTTCCTATGATTTCGATATCTCATATACACCAGGAAAGGGCAATGCTGTAGCTGATGCATTGAGTAGGAGATATGCCAGTTTAGGGGCTATGTTTCTTGAATGGAAGCAACTGGAGTATATCGCTGGGGATAATTTCAGACCAAAGTGCGAATTGGATCCAGAAATGTTAGCAAGTTTGACGATCAGATCCACTTTGATTGATCGGATTAGTTCCAGTCAGAAGGACGATCCTAACTTATTGGAAATCATCTCCAAGTTAGAGATGGGTATCGACGAGGGGATGAACAGGTATGGGCTTGATCGAGATGGATGGCTTAGAAAGAATGGAAGAATAGTTGTGCCCAATGTCAATGGATTGAGAGATGAAGTACTTAGAGAATGTCATTACTCAAAACCGACTATACATCCCGGTGGTAAAAAAATGTATCGAGACATGAAGCAGACCTACTATTGGGAAGGGATGGAAAGAGACGTTGGGAAATTTATGTCCAAGTGCATGAATTGCCAGCTAGTTAAAGTTGAGCAAAAGAAGCCTAGTGGTTTGTTACAGCCATTGGAAATTCCAGAATGGAAATGGGAACAAGTCTCAATGGATTTCATTAATGGGTTACCAAGCACTGGATCGGGCCACGATAGCATTTGGGTGATTGTGGACCGATTGAACAAGAGTGCAAGGTTTATACCTATCAAGTCGAATAGATCGACAGCTAAGTTAGCGGAACTGTATATGAAATGGGTAGTGAGATTTCATGGAGTACCTAAAGGCATTGTGAGTGACCGAGACCCGTTGTTTACTAGTGGGTTTTGGAAGAGCTTACAAGAGGCTCTAGGGTCAGAATTACATCTCAGTACCGCATACCATCCTCAGACCGACGGTCAAACGGAGAGGGTGAATCGAGTATTAGAAGACCTCTTGAGAGCTTGTATATTGGATTTTGGTGGATCATGGGATGACCATTTGCATCTAGTAGAGTTGCATATAATAACAGTTATAATTCCAGTATTGGTATGGCTCCATTTGAAGCTTTGTACGGAAGACCGTGCAACTCACCGTCACGTTGGTTAGAAACTGGTGAGAAATTTGTGCTTGGGCCAAATGTGGTAAGAGAAACCTCAAGAAAGATCAAGATCATTCAACAACGAATGAAGACCGCCCAAGATAGGCAGAAGAGTTATGCTGATAGAAGGAGAAGAGAATTGAAATTCTCTGTTGGCGACCCAGTATTTGTCAAGATCACTCCATTAAAGAATGCTATTCGATTTGGCAGGAGAGGAAAACTGGCACCAAGATTTGTTGGTCCATTCCCAATCCTCGAGCAAGTTGGGAATTTGGCATATAAAGTTGAATTACCAGAGAAGATGGCAGGAGTTCATAACGTATTTTATGTTTCCCAGTTAAGGAAATTCGTGCACGACCCCGATGTGGATATTTCACCTGATCAGTTGGATGATATCGAAGTAGAACCCGAGGCGGTTGGGAACCGCAAGCTGATTCGTATTATTGGGAACGATATGAAGAAACTTCGAAGGAAAGAGGTGAATCTAGTCAAGGTTCAGTGGGGCGAGGATGAAAATGACCGTACTTGGGAGATAGAGGAGAGCATACTTGGGAGATAGAGCAGAGCATTAGGAAGACGTATCTGGAACTCTTTGCCTGGTAAGATTCTAATTGGGATTTAGTTTTCCGCATGCTAAGATAGACTTGTTTGTTTGTTATGTATGATTGATTGTTTGTAAGTGATTGGTAGGCATGCGGGATCCTTTGTATGTTTTGGGTTAAGGAATTTCGGGGACGAAATTTCTTAAGGGGGGGAGAGTGTAACGACCCGCATTCTACGCATCGAAGGATCGTGGAATATTTATTTCTTTCTCATATGAAGTTGTATAGTCATGTAACTTTGGGAGATGACTATGGGAGTCATTTCCCATGTTCATGATTTTTGCCGATTTTTAAATGACCATTTTACCCCTAGCTGATCTTGTTTCAACCATAACTTTTGATTGGAAAGGAGTTTTGAGCTGAAACCACTTTCATTGGCTTCAAATGATGGTTTACAATTCCGTAGAGTGGTCACGTTAGCCAAACGGACTCACCGTTTGGGAGATATGGCTGAAACAAGGTTTAGAAGGTGAAAAAACATCTTAACCGGGCCTAATTTGGGTGATTAGTGAGTGGGCCCATAACCCATTTCGGGATTAGGGTTATGGGAAGGCTGATAGGGTTAGAAAATTCAGTTTCTATCATTTTCCAGCCGCCACTTTTTGTTCCTTCAAGTTTAGCCATGGCCTCCACTTTCTAATACACCCCAAATCACCTTCTAATCACTAATTAAGCCAAATCTACATCAAATTAAGAAGAAATAGCACCAAAGCAAGGTTAGAGCTGCTGTTAGACATCAGTATTCGTGCCAAACAGAGAATCATTTCAGATCTACAGTTTATTTGTGGCAAATGTGAGTGATTTGCATAGTTCCTCACTAATTATGGTTAATTAAGTGTAATTAGTGTTCATTAGCGAAATCTTACATGATTAAATTTTGGAAAAATGTTTAGAAATTCTTAAATATTACTTTAAGCCTCTGTTAGGAGTTTGGGTTGATTTGGTTAAGTTTTACTAATCCTATCATTAGTTTTGCTTAAACATGCTTAAGGGAAAGTATGAGATTTTGGCTATGTTTGATCCGTTTTAACCTATCAAATTATTGTTTTGGTGTTTGTGGTTGATTATACATGTTGCTATGACTGTATGGTATGTTGTGTGATTGATTAGAAAAGATAGATTGCTCGAAAACGCGGTCGAATGGCGTAAAACAGTCGCTGGAAAGAAGTGCAGGAAATCACCCGAACCAGATCGGATCGGAGGGGGAAGCACGATCCGAACCGCTCGCACTTGAAGCTCCGACCGACCCCATCGTGGAGCACTACCCGATCCGAACCGCCGTGACAAGGACACTACGAACCAATGAGGGCTCGACCATGAGCAAAAGAAGGACCCCGATCCGAAGAGGCTCACGACCAGAACTGGAGGACCTTCCACGAACCGATCCGACTTAGAAAAGATGGAGCACGACCCGAACCTAATGGGTATTCTCCGATCCGACCCGAAGGAGCTTGTCACGAATCGAGATGTTGAGCACGAGCAGAAGGCGATCCGAACCGAACCGACTTGGGTGGGGGAATCCGAACCGACCCGATGTAGATGATCATAGACAGGACTACTTCGAGGAGCACGATCCTAAGCATAGTGAAGAGGAGCATGCTGAACCGATCCGGAGATGATGACCAAAACCCAAGATGCAAAGGAAGTCCAAATGGGAAGTTTGCACTCTGGATCCAGTTGGGAACCGATGAGTTTACTTCATGAGTTGGACTTTGCTGCGGGACGTGTGCAAAGGGGTTATCGACGTCCATAGCTTTGATTCACCACCAAGACGGATGTTATGCTACGTATTAGTGCAGTGGGGGTAGTTATTACTCTATGGGGCAGAGTGATCGTAGCATGGCTATGTGCCAGTGTAGTGGAGTCGTCATGACTTCATGGGGAAGAGTGGACATAGCAAGGACTAGTGGCTATGGATCAGTGCAGTGGTGTCATTGTGACTCCATGGGGCAGAGTGATCATAGCAAGGAATGGGTGGTTAAAGCGGTGGGCATCGTATGCTTTACGCACTGAGTGAGAGATGTGAGGATGGTTGCTACGCTTGATTGTTTGCCATCACTATGTCATGCACACCCCCACCCTCGTATCTTTATACCTTATGTTTACTGGCACCTTAGAGTATTGAGCGGTATGTTGTGCTAACTCTTTGGTTGCAGGTCCAGGTTCAGGTATGATTTAGTATACCTGTTATTGTTCTGTTTTGATGCTTATCGCTCATACCAGACTTTTCTCTGACCTAGAGTTTTATGCCCTTTCTTATTACTCTGGGTGCTCTTAAACGGGCAGACTAGAGACAGGTTAGGTGGTATGCACGAGTAGCTGTACCAGAGACGAGTAGGAGGCTTCCACATATGATATATATATATATATATATTCTCCCTGTGTCGCTGCTGGTCACTACTTTGGGCATTAGTAGTGTACCTTTCCTTTATTTTGCTTTAGAGACAGTTTTCAAAAGTTGTAATAATGACGATGTGGAACATAAGCTGTATTTGGATTTTCCGCTGCTATGATGGTTTAGTTTTCAGCTTATACACTGTCATGCCTGTTTTATGTCAAAGTATGTTATTATTATATTTTATCCTATGCGCTGTGAGACATTCTACAGGTTCCTTGTTAGTTCAATTCCTTCCCTTTCCTTTCTTTGGCGACCGTCCCGTGCTGATCGGGCATTGGCACAGCGCATTTCGAGGGAAATGTCGGCTGGCGCGGGGCGGGCCATCACAAATCACATCAAATGGATTGCCTCTAGGGCATAAATTCTAACAATCTCTCACTTGCTCTAGACTCAATCATTCGTGTATCGTATACCCATGAAGTAAGTGTGGCTATCATACATCTGCTGCCAGAGAGTTTAAGTCAGCGGCTCTGCAACATTACAATCTGTAAGTACTTTGCAGATATGTGTATTTCCTTTGCGAACAATTTCACAGACGAAATTATATTTCTTATATATATATATATGGATTGGTAATGAGATAGAAGTTTCTAGACTTGATCAATAGCTCCATTATTATCATAATGCAAAAATATTGGATCAACAATGGATTAAGTTCAATAATGAACTTCTTTGATCAAAACATTCTCCTTCATCTTAGAATCAGTGTCTATTTCTTGTTTTAAACTAACATCATTCACAATAAATAATATGTTATAAATATATAATATTTGAATTATTGTGTCACTCCTACTCAATTCCTTGTCCAGACAAGGTTCAATGGTATTTCATGGTTCCCAAGACGTTTCGAGTTCCATTTTATCCCCATCGGTATTTCAGAGACTAGTTCTCCTTTAAAAGGGCACAAATTCGAGCAATAAACATTTATTCTCAAAGAATCTATAGAAGTAATATCCTTTTGCTTCTTTTGGTATTTCACAAAACAATTATTAGATTTGGGTCTGATCTTATCAGAGGCAAGACATTTAACAAACGCCTCACATCCTAAATCTTCATAATAGACGCACCACGACGTTTCCTAGTCTATATCTTATATAGCATCTTCATAATCGTTTTAGTAGGAGTACGATTAAATATGGATGCAATTTTTTTCGAGGGGATAATCCCTAAATTTATTGGAAGATCTATATGACTCATCATTGATCGCACCATATCTTATAAGGTATGATTTCTCCTTTTAGACACACCATTCTAATACGGTGTTCTAGGTGGAATGAGTTGTGAGACATTTTCACACTCTTTTAGATAGTCATTAAATTATTGGCTTAGTTATTCTCTCGATCTGTTCGAAGAGTCTTTATATTCTTCGAAGTTGGTTAAACTTCAGTTTTTAATTCATTGAAATGTTCAAAGGATTCTAATTTGTGATTCATAAGATACACACAATCATATTTACTGACATCATTGGTGAATTTAACAAAGTAACCAAACCTACCTCTAGCCTATGTATTCATTGGTCTATACACATCACTATGTATAAAGCCCAATACATCACTAGTGCGTTCACTGTGTCTAGTGAAAGGTGCTAAAATCATCTTGCCTAGTAAACAAGTTTTGCATTCTTCACATGATTCGAAATCAAATGACCTCAAAATTCCATCATTATGGAGCTTTGATATGCGTTTTGGTTTATATGGCCCAAGCAACAATGCCAAGGTATGTTGGATTATTAGATTTAATCCATCCAATGTTTATGTTGTAATTAAGCATATCAAAGTTAAGGATTTATATATAAAATCGTTAAATAATCGCGCAATTCCATAAGATATTTCATTTAAATAAAATGAACAACAATTGCCCTTTGTTACAAATGAAATTCAAACTTCTCTAAACAAGATACGGAATAAGATTTATTTTAATTGGAATATTAAAACAACAATATTTTAATCCCTCAATTAAGTCGGTGTTTAGAAATTTAATTTTTAAAACAATTACATTTTAATTTGTTTGAGGACAATCCTCAAATTACAATGCTAGTCAAGAAATTTAATTTAATTCAATTTATCCTTCTTAAGGGTCAATTTTAGTAATTAAATTATCAGAGTTGTTTTCATTTAATATCTACAGTAGATAATAAATAATAGAACAATAATAAATGATTTTGCAATATTTATATATTTAATATAAACACAATTTTGACAATCAAATTTTACTTTAATATAAATGTAAAATTTAAACTGAAATATGCTCCCTATTGAATTAACATCCATATGTGTATATAAATATATATTAGTATATATATATATATTATTGGTCCAAGATCCATAGTTAATCATGCCTTGAGTTAGCTTTGGTTAATCGCCCAAAACACAATCATTTAGGTAAACATTTTATGTCAATTATTTCTCTTATATAACTCATTGGATAACATGATGAACAATTTTGTCCATTTTAAATATTAAACATTTCATGCTTGTTGTTTCAAAGCCCATAATCTTATTATGCAACCTAGTTAAGTCAGATTCAATTATACGGTTGAGTATCACATTTACTCCATCGCATATAACCAAAATAAAAGGTGTACTAATGCTTTGGCATTACCTACATCTAGTGATTCTGGTATTGATGAGTGTATTTGTTGGAAAACATCACCATGACTTACTATGAATAATCAGTTTAAAGGGATTTTAAATTCGAAGTGGCAAATCATATCAGTTGCATTTATACATTTCAAAATTATATATCACTTTGATAATTTTAATTGCATACAGATGCAAAAAGAAAATAAATAAATAAATAAATAAATAAATATAACATTGAATGTTATAAATATATGTAAGAAAGATGCCTGCTTATGATTTAAACATTTCAAAATATAATCATCATAATTTATGTCCATCCATATATTACCAAATATCATGCATGATAAATTTGAATAGGCCGTATGTGATGATTTTTTTTAGAATTTTGAGATTGAGGTCCATTATAATATCCAGTTTCAATCTTTAAACTTATCGAACTTTTAATACATATTAATATATAAAACGTGTATTATTTTTCACATCTGCACGTATTCATATACATGCATCGGAATGGGCCTTAATCACAGTACATAGCATATGCAAGAATATTACCATATATATATATATATGTATGTATATATGGTTCATTTTAAGGAACCAATATTAACATATATATAACAACCTAGAATTTACGATATAAATACAACACTCTTAAAAATTAAACATGTTGCATATATACAAACATTTGTATAAATTATTTTATGAATTTTTGTACACAACTATACATGTTAGCTTTAGTTTTCATTATTACATCATATGCAAAATGAATATATGATTCATAACTATGCTGTAGTTTACAACATTTGTATATACATTAATGTTATAAGAAATAAAGAAGTCACACTGGTTTATTTTATAGACCATATTAGTATCATGCTGCATGGGTTGCTCCAAGCATGGCTGCAGCAAGGGGAGTATGAGGAAAATTTTGGAGCTGGGCTTCCCTCGCTAGTCTCACCAGTGACCAATGCTTCCCTATGCTAATTCTTTCCCTTCTACTGAATAATTTCAATATTTAATTTAAGTGGTTAAGCACTACCTTGCCCCTTTTTGCCACTGCCACCTGGATTGTTCTAGGCAAGAAAATTAGAGACATTTTTAAAATAATGTCACGCATGTTTATATATATACATATACATATATATATATATATATGTGTGTGTGTGTGTGTGTGTATGTGTGTAAGATAATTCATCCATATGAATATGAGTTGGTATATATATATATATATTATATACTGACATGATACTGAACATGTGTATGACTGCACAACAGAAGACACACAAGCATAATCATATATGCTGTCACTTAACAGTTACCATATAACTCGAGAAAGCACTCAAGATACTTTATAGATCACAATTCACAATATTAGCTTAATTTCATGAAAACACACACACACACACACACACACACATATATATATATATATATATATATATATTTTAACTGAAAGATTTCAAATTTCTTCTTGCTTTTCATTATTCTCATTGCCTTTTTGTAGGCATTCAGGGCCATTAATATTTACATAAATCACCTGCGTTTATTCTGTTGTCATTAATTATATATATTACATATGTGTAATATATAATATCTTATGTAACCAATGACAACTTCTACCATTAATATTTACATAAATACATTACATAAATAACCAACATTTATTCTTCTGTCATTAATTATATATATTACATATGTGTAATATATAATAACATATATAACCAATGACAACTTCTACCATTGATATATGGTATTTAATAAATACTATATATCAATTATTCTAACACTCCCCCGCAGTCGAAGCAGGCCATTGTCGGACGTTGAGGCTGTCTCGAAATTCATCAAATATCACACGCGGAAGACCTTTTGTAAAAATATCAGCAATTTGATAACGGGATGGGACATGGAGGACTCGAACTTCGCCTTTTGCTACTTTTTCACGGACAAAGTGAATATCCATTTCAATATGTTTTGTGCGTTGATGCTGAACTGGATTACCAGATAAGTAGATCGCACTTACATTGTCACAATAAACCAAGGTGGCTTTCTGAATAGGAACATGCAACTCTAATAACAAATTTCTGATCCAACATGAGTCGGAGACAACATTAGCAACTCCTCTATACTCAGCTTCTGCACTAGAACGAGACAATGTAGGCTGACGTTTAGAGGACCAAGAAATAAGATTATCTCCAAGAAATACACAATAACCTGAGGTGGAGCGTCTAGTATCCGGGCATCCACCCCAATCAGCATCTGTATAGGCGATAAGTTTGTCAATAGAAGACTTATGCAGATGCAAACCATAAGATAGTGTACCCTGAATATAGCGCAAAATGCGCTTGGGAGCAGTCATGTGCTCAACTTTCGGATCATGCATATGAAGGCACACCTGTTGTACAGCATAAGAAATATCAGGCCTTGTGAAGGTAAGATACTGAAGAGCACCCGCAAGACGACGATACTTAGTAGGATCCTAATATGGGGCATCCTTAGTAGCACTAAGTTTAGCTTTAGTGTCAACAGGAGTAGGGCAAGGACTGCAGTTAGACATTCCAGCTTTGTCAATGATATCTGCAGCATACTTTTTCTGAGATAGAAATAAGCCATTTGTAAGACGAGTAACAACAATACCCAAAAAAAACTTAACTGACCAAGATCCTTCATAGCAAATTCTGAACTCAAGAGAGCAATGAAAGAATTGCGCAAGTGATTTGAAGAAGCAGTAAGAATTATGTCATCAACATACAACAATATGTATGCCATATCTGAACCTTGTCTATAAATGAACAAAGAGTGATCAGATTTACTATGAGTAAATCCAATGGATGCAACAAAGTCTGCAAATCGCTGATACCAAGCCCGAGGAGCTTGTTTTAAACCATATAGAGATTTTTTTAGCAAACACACATGATCTGGATGTCTCTTGTCCCGAAACCCCATGGGCTGATGCATATAGACAGTCTCATTAAGATGACCATGTAAGAAGGCATTCTTGACATCCAATTGATAAATGAGCCAAGATTTTGAAAGAGCAATACTAAGAACTGCTCGTATGGTTGCTGGTTTAACTACTGAGCTAAACATTTCTTCACAATCAATACCTTGTTGCTGAGTTTTACCATCACCTACAAGACGGGCTTTATGCCGCTCAAAAGAACCATCAGATTTGTACTTATGACGAAAAATCCACATAGACCGGATTACATTCACATTAGGTGGCCTAGGCACTAACTCTCATGTCTTATTATCAATTAAAGCATTGAATTCATCCAACATTGCACTATTCCAGTTATGGTCATGAAGAGCACTAATAGGGTCCTTAGGTATAGGAGATATGTTTGTGGTGGATGTATGTAAACTAGTAGTGTATTTAGGATTTGGTTTAAAAATGCCTTCCATTGCTCGGGTTGTCATACGAGGTAATATGAGGTTGTTAGGCTGAGGAGAACTTTGTGAGCTTTGGGCTTGGTTCGTTTGAGCAGTCGGGATGGAGGTGTTTGGGGAAAGAGATGTCGTTGACCTAGAGTTTTGAGATTGGGTAGCCGATTGAGCAGGGTGAGTGGGTTGTGTTTGTGGACTGGAAAGAAGTGAAGTGGGTTGTGGGCTTAGCTGGTTTTGTCGACCAACCTGAGTGTTAACAGCACATGGAGAGAATTGTGGGGGAACTGAGCCCGTAGGAGCTAGTGGCACAATAGAAGAGGATGCAAGTGGGTCCGAATAAGGTGTGGGCTCAGTTATGTTAGAAGGCTTTGAAGTGGAATGCAAATAATTTATTAAAGAATTAGAACTATTGGTAGTTAAAAAAAATCATACATTGCATTTGTGGTTTTGTGAATTTGTGCGAAAGGGAATTCGGTCTCAATGAATTTCACACGACGACAAATAATGATTTTGCCACTTGCCATATCGTAACACTTTGAGCCTCTATGGTTGGGAGCGGGACTAAGATAAGCACATGGAGTGGATCGGGCTTGCAATTTGTGGATAGAAGTGGACGGAAACAAAGGAAAACATAGGCAGCCAAATACACGCAATTCCGAGTATTTGGGATCACATTGATATAGAATTTGGGTGGGAGACTGAAATTCTAAGACTTTAGTTGGAAGTATGTTAAGAAGATACGTGGCCATTTCTAAAGCATGATGCCAAAAAGAAGGTGGCATTGAGGCATTAGCGAGCAAAGTACGAATGATGTTGTTTATTGATTTGATGTGTCGTTCGGCTTTGCCATTTTGAGGAGAGGTGTGGGGACAAGAACGACGGAATAACATAAAATTATGATCAAAGAATTGTTTAAAGGTGCCATTGATGTATTATGTACCATTGTCACATTGGAATGTTTTAATATTACATTCAAATTGAGTTTTGATTAGAGCATGAAAAGATTTGAATAAGTGTTTAACTTGTGACTTTTTGGCAATGGGGAATGTCCACAAAAATTTGCTATAATCATCAAGAAAAAGAACATAATAACAGTGGCCACAAGAACTAACAACAGGCAATGTCCAAAGATCGCTGTGAATAATATCAAAAGGTAGCAAAGTGTACGACACAGAATCATAAAACGGTAATTTAGAATGTTTGCCAAGAGGACAAGAAGAACAATAAGTTTTACAAGCCTTATTACAATTACTGAAGTTTTTTTGATTTAATGATTTAAGCACAGCATCGCTAGGATGTCCTAAGCGGTTATGCCAAAGATCTGGAGAGAGAGCAGTAATGACTGACTGGTTGATAAAGGGAGTGGCTTGATTATTGGAGAAGAGAGGATAAAGATCCCCAGTGCTGTCACATCTCATTAGTTTGGTCCCCGTCTGTAAATCATTAACAGAAAATCCAAACAGATCAAATTCAACAGAAACCATATTATTAGTGGTGAACTTGCGAACAGATATCAGGTTTTTAATAAGTTTGGGAGCATGTAAAACATTTTTTAGGATAAATGGAGGGTATGGTAAGGGTAAATTAGTGCTACCATGACCAACAATTGTAATTAGATGACCATTGCCAACAACAATGTTATGATAATTATTGCTAGAATTGAAATAAGAAGAAAGTATACCTTGATCCGCTGTCATGTGAGATGTGGCACCGGTATCCATATAAAAATTTCCGTTGGGTTGCGAGAATGATAGAGCATGCATGGCAACTTCAATATCGGTTGGTGTGTATCCAACGGGTGGAGCCATAGTGTTGTACGCCTGTGGACGAGACCCAAGGTGTAACACCCCGAATTTCAGTTAATACTAATATTCACTAATTACAGAATTAATAATCTCAGATGTGAGAATCAGGGGAAACGGGTTACGTCATTGTGTTCATCTCGGAAAAATACGCGAAATAGAGTCCGAAATTTTGTAAATCGGAGTCCGTATGACCCGGTTAAGGCCCAAAGAAGTTTTCGGGAAATTTGAATTTCGAAATATGCAGAAATGGGGGCCAGGCGGGAAAACTTCCGTCCAGCCAAGTCGACTTGGCTGTCGACAGGGCTGTCGACTTGCCTGTCGACATGCCTGTCGACTTGGCAGTCGACAGGGCTGTCGACTTACCCTGTCGGCTGATTCTGGCCTGGGTGCACCTGGTTGAGTTTTGGGCTGGGTTGGAGGGCTTGGGACGAAATCTGACGGACCTAAACTAACCTAGGGTTAATCTTAGGGTCTAAAACACAACCTAATCCTATAAATAAGACCCTAAGCTAGCCCTAAATGATCATAATCCTATCCTCTAACTAAACTATGCCAAAATTTTCTATGATCATGGCCTCCACTCAAAACCCTAGCCTCCATCCTCTTTCTAAACTATTTCTATGAAGGCTTTCATGTTCATACAAGCATTTTTAAGTTGTATGAGTGATCATTAGCTTGCATTCATCATCAAGTTGCAAGCTTTATTTTCAAGGCTAGAGTTTTTGGGTGATTTTTGGCAAGGGTTTCCTTATTGGAGTTTAGTGGTGAGTTTCTATAGCCTTAATAATCAATTGTTAAATTGATTATGATAGGATATGATAAGATATGGCTATGTTTGTGGATCAATGTGTTTATGCAAGTTTGGTATAGTGTATGTTGTGTGTTTTGCAAGTTTTATGCTATATGTTATGCAAGTTTAATGCTATGTTTTATGACGCTCATTATGCAAAACACTATGTTGAACATTGATTCATATGTAACATGTAATGCAAGCTATATGTGAGATTATATGCAAGTTCATATGTAACATGTTATGCAAGCTATATGTGAGATTATATGCAAGTTCATATGTAACATGTTATGCAAGTTATGTGTTTGGTTATATGCAAGTTATGTGCATGATTATATGCAAGTTCATATGTAACATGTTATGCAAGTTATGTGTTTGGTTATATGCAAGTTATGTGCATGATTATATGCAAGTTCATATGTAACATGTTATGCAAGTTATGTGTTTGGTTATATGCAAGTTAACATGTGACATGCTATGCAAGTTCACACCTTTGTATGACATAAGAATCATATGCAAGTTACCCCTTTGTGACATATGTGCTTCATGCAAGTTTGGGTTAAATGCTAGTTGGGTTTAATGTATGCTCATATATGCAAGTTGACACCTTTTAATCCCATGATAAAGTTATATGCTATGTTGGTTAGACCCATGGCATTTGTGGTGAATCTTCCCTTTATTATGTCATGTTATGAGAACGAATTACGTGGGGAACGATGGGGTTAATATGCATGTTAATAAAATGGTGTGAAATGGGTATGCTTAAGCATAACATAAAGTGAATGGACATAATTGGGAATTTACCTATTAAGTTAGGTCTACCCATATTATGGAATTGGGAATTTACCTATTAAGTTAGGTCTACCCATATTATGGAATTGGGAATTTACCTATTGAATTAGGTCTACCCATATTCTTGAAATTGGTAATTAATTAGGGATAATTAATACAAATTATGGGGGTGATTAATTAGGTGTAATTAATCGACTAAGACACGAGGTTGGACCCTTTTGTAGCATAAGACTGCCCGGAACCGATCGGCAAATCCAGCAGCTACAAATGATTGGCCCAATGTGAGAGGTCTTAGTCATAAACTAAATACGTGACAAGTGTAAAGACACGAGGTTAGACTCTGTTATGGTGTAAGGCTGCCCGGAACCAACCGGCATATCCAGCTGCCATAAAAGACAGTCTAATGTGAGAGGTCTTTACAAAGGTTACGATCTTAATTAATTAAGAAACACTTAACCAAATTAGCATGTAGTGGGGCATGAGGGGTTAAGTGGGTGCCTTGGGTGGCATGTAGTAACTAGTGGGGGTGCCTTGGGTGGCATGAGGAAACTAGTGGGTTGCCTTGGGTGGCAATAGAAAATACGATTAGAATACTTAACCAAAGTGGAACATGTAATTAAACATGATTAAAGGGTTAAGTAAGTGCCTTGGGTGGCATGTGGGAATCAAGTAAGTGCCTTGGGTGGCATGTGGAAATCTAGTGGGTGCCTTGAGTGGCAATTAAAATATGATTAAAAGACTTAACCAAAATTTATAACATGTAAGTGGACATGGTTAAAGGGTTAAGTGGGATTCACTAGAAATGACAAGCTTAGGTGGGTAGCTTGTGGGGGCCCATTTCAACCAATATCCCAAACGTATCTTTGTGGGCTCGACCCAAGTCGAGGACGGGACACGCATATTGGGCTTGACTGTAAGAGGCCAAAACGGGTTAGCGGTGGCAACGCAAGTCCAACGGGTTTCATATGCGTGTGTGGACCCGGGCTGGTAAGTAAGACGTTGTTGCATCGTGTAGGTATAAGCCGTGCACCGTTGATATTATCAGGTTGCCACTTTGGGGAATGATACACCCCACTGTGGGGCCAGCACGGGTATCTACATTAGGGAGCCGATCGCTTGGGGAGTAGTGGGTACACCTAGTGGAGATAGGGGCAGACGACACCTATGTAGTCAGCTAGGGGTACACGAAACTACTATTAAAAATTACTAAGTACACTTAGTGGGATCAACCTTTAAGTAGGAATTACCCTTGGGTGGGTAGATCTGGTGTGGTGCAGTGTAGGAATTACCCTAGGGTGGGTAGATCTGGTGTGGTGCAGTGTAGTAATTATCCTTGGGTGGGTAAATGCGTCTTTTCGGTTATCTTAGTACATCCTGTGTTTAGTTGGCTACTTAGTGTAGTCATTATCCCCAGAGGTACCGTACCTTGTTTATATCATACCCTAATTACTTTAATGATTGTATTGTTAAGGTTATAGGACTCGCTCAAACTTATGTCTGACCCCGTTGTTTTTTTATCTTTTTTTCCAACCCTCAGGTTATCAAAGTGGGCCTAGCACTAGTGGGCTTGGATCAGACCGCTATATCTATTTTTTTGGGGCTTGGACCGTAGAAGTAAAGCTCGGTTTATCTTTTCTATTATGGCTATTATCTATGTAGTAGGATTATGTACTTCTATTTTATCAGGATGGATATTATGTACTTGACTCTTGTTATGGTTTTGTGATGTATCCAAACATGTTTTACTTTCCGCTGCAATGAAATGATGTTTTAATTTTTCAAGTATTAATTATATCTGTCTTGTTGTAATTTTTCTGTTCTATACTCACTAAAAAATACTCCACCGAAACTAAGGCATTCCCTTAGTGAGTGACCTTAGCGGGTGTGGGGTGTTACACGTGGTATCAGAGCTTAAGGTTACCAGAACAGATAAAATTTTTAGAAAAACTATTTTCTAAGAATATTTTTGAAAGGAGTATTTTCAAAAACATGTCTTTTAAGAGAAAAGTTTTTGAAAGAAAAGCATAATCCCCGATAGCCATATCTTTATCTTTCGAATTCTCCGTTTTGAATCTCTTCCTCTCTCGTTTTGAGTTTCCCCTCCGTGTATAGATGATCTTTCTAAGATAGATAAGAATGGAAAACCACTTCAAGGGACTTAGACGTTAGTCGGATTAGAAGATTGGTTCAAGAAGGAGGAGGACTGGTAGGTACCTATAGGATAGACGATGTGAGGAAGGCTCAAATAGTTGTTTGGTTAATGAAGGATGAAACCTCATTGGTGGGAGGTTACGAGTAGAGAATGGGAAGAAGAAGGCGAGTAGTTATCCTTTTGGGAGGAATAGGACACCTTATTAGGGTTGTCTAAAGGGGCAAGGGCAAGGTATGGAATCTTCTGGAGGGTAGTTGTATTCCCTCACGGCTAGTGTACCAGATGGGGATAAGACCGTCTAGGTTGGAATTTGGATTTCTTTATTATCCGGTTCGAAATTTATTTGATTCTGACGCATCGAGTTCGTTTATCTCATCGTTGTTAGTTGAGTCGCTGCACTTAGACACCAGTTTAGTAGATGATCCCTTAGTTATTTCAAACCCAATTGGGGGCTCCATGATGTGTTTGGGTTTGAAAGTTTCTATACTTAACGTTGAGTTTAGATGTGATGCTTCTTGGGCTTCACGGGATATGGGTTAGTTTTGGGCATGGACTGGTTATCCAGTAATGGTGTCGTTTTTGTTTGTGGAAGGAGAGTTGTTAGGCTTATGACCCGCTTGGGTAACACTCTCGAGATCTCTTGTAATCCCATGGAATCTGTTATGCTAAGTTATCTAGAATCGCTTGACACGTCGGTCTAGAGTTTGCGATCTGTTAGAGTGGTCCGGGAATACTCGGATGTGTTTGAGGAGGTGAAGGGCTTACCTCCGGAGCGGGAGATTGACTTCCGAATATATCTGGTAGACAATGCCAAACCAGTATCTTGGCCAGTGTGCCACATGGCTCCTCGTGAGAGGAGGGAACTCCATAAGCAAGTAGGCGATTTGCTTGAGAAGGGGTTCATAAGACGAAGTATATCGGAGTGGGGTGCTCCAGTAGTTTTTGCCACGAAGGCGGATGGGTCCCTCAGACTTTGTGTAGGCTAAAGAGAACTAAATAAACTCACAAAGAAGAATAGACACCCATTGCCGAGGATTGATGATCTCTTTGATCAGTTGGTTGGCGCCTCAGTGTTTTCGTAGTTGGACTTAGCCACGGGGTTTCATCAGTTGAGAGTGGCTGAGGATAGTATAGAGAAGACTACATTTAGGACTCCGGATGGTTTTTATGAGTGGCTGGTGGTGCCATTTGGTTTGACGACGCCCCCGCATACTTTGTTGATTTGATGAGAAGGGTGTTCAGGGAGTACCTAAATAAGTTTGTGATGGTCTTTGTAAATGACAACTTGGTCTTTTCTAGGAGTGAAATAAGTTTTCGTGTGTGCTTAATAGGTTGAGCAAAGCCAGTTATGGGAAAAACGGTGGTTTTGGAGCGAGACTGGCGAGGACATCCAAAGTTGGTCAAAGGCTTAATTGTTTAGCCATTTTTACTAGTATCATCTCACGTAGGTCGTCTGAACTCGAAGGAGATATCCCTTGGGTGTTTGTCTGATATTGGTTTAGGCCTTTGGGGCTTGCACTTGGGGGATGTCAAGTTCGACTAGGATGGTCTGCGTGAGAGATGGACAGTTGTGATGATTTTGGATGGGGTAATATCCTGGTTTTCTCTAAAAGTGGAGAAGAGCATGCCCTACATCTTAGGGAAGTGTTGGAGACTCTTCGAGCGCATAGTCTTAGGACAGCAAAAGTGGATGGGATTCTTAGCATCCTATGAGTTTGAGATAGCGTATACCCATGGCAAGGGTAACGTGGTAGCGGACGCCTTAAGTAGAAAAAGGTTGTCCTTGAGTTCATTGTTCGTTGAACGACGGAGCTTAGAGTTTATTTCTATGTTTGACTTTAGACCTTCCGTTGACTTTGTACCCGATTTGCTAGCCTCCTTGGAGGTTGGGCCTACTCTTTTGGGGCGGATTGGCGGAGCACAGCGAGACGACCCACAGTTGGTTGAGTTAGTAGAGAAGCTCATGAGGAGGGGGAGTCGTCTAGCCATTTGAGTAGGTACACCCTAGATGGTAAGGGGTGGTTGCGTAGAGACGGTAGACTTTGTGTACCGCAAGACGAGGGTTTGAGGAAGGCTATACTTGATGATGCACATCGTTCGAAGATGACCATTCATCCCGGTAGGGACAAGATGTACCAAGACATGAAGCGAGTCTTCTTTTGGGCCGGTATGAAGAAAGACGCGGCCGAGTATGTCGCTAGATGCTTGGTGTGCCAACAAGTAAAAGCGGAGCAAAGGAAACCCGGTGGGTTGCTTCACCCATTGGAAGTTCCGCTATGGAAGTGGGATAGTGTCTCGATGGATTTTGTCGATGGATTACCGAGATCGAGGACGGGTAATACAGGAATTTGGGGTGTGGTAGACAGACTTACTAAGAGTGCCCATTTTATACCCGTGAAGAGTAAGAGGACTGCTGCATGGCTAGCTTCAGTTTACATTCGAGAGATTGATAGATTACATGGTGTACCTTCCAGTATAGTGAGCGATCGAGATCATATCTTCACTAGCGAGTTTTGGAAGAGTTTGCAAGAGGCGGTAGGGACTCAGTTATGTTTGAGTACCGCATATCATCCTCAGACAGACGGCCAGACCGAGAGGGTGAATCGTATTTTAGAAGACCTTTTGAGGCTATGTATCTTGAATTTTGGATGTACAGGGGAAGAGTATCTTCCATTGGTGGAGTTCGCGTATAATAACAGCTTTCAGTCTAGTATTGGCATGGCTCCTTTCGAAGCTCTTTATGGAAGGCCTTGTCGATCACCTACATGTTGGTAGGAATCTACGGATGAGATCTTGCTTGGGCCCGATATGGTTAGAAAGACTTCGGAAAAGATTGATTTGATTCGAAGAAGGATGAAAGCGGCGCAAGACAGACAGAAATCTTATGCGGACAAGAGGAAAGCAGAGCTTAAGTTTGATGTTGGGGACATGGTTTTATCAAGGTATCTCCGTTACGGAATGTGGTTCGCTTTGGATCTGTTGGAAAGTTAGCACCACGGTTTGTTGGACCGTTTCCTATTAAGGAAAGGATTGGACAGATGGCCTATAGAGTGGAGTTGCCCGACAGGCTTAGTGGTGTACATGATGTATTCCATGTGTCACATTTGAGGAAGTGCCTACATGAGACCGCTGAGGTGGTAGAGCCGAGCTTGCTTAAAGAAGTAGGGATAGAGCGTGATGAGACGATTCGACGAGCTCCTACTCGCATCCTTGGGTCAGAGACTAGGAAGTTGAGGAATCGAGAGGTTCAACTAGTCAAAGTGCAATGGGGAGAAGATGAGAGCAACGCTACTTTAGAGACGGAAGAGAAGATGCGTTCAGTATACCCATTCCTTTTTAGGATATGCCTTTTAATTTCTCCTTTATCGTTTGACTAGTACTTATCTTATCTGTAGTATGTCCTCTCGTTAGTACCTTTGACCTTTAGATAGGGTAAACCTATGGTTGAAACATGTGTTTGAGACATGTTATGATTGATGGATGCATGTGGATGCAAGTGTTTGCTCGTGGATGCATATACACACACTCTAGACACTAGATCGGCTCAGTCACTTCATATTGCATATTGCATATAATTGTGTGTAGGTAGCTAAATTGATGGATGTATAATGGTTGTGTTATCATATGGATGATGCATTTTGGTGAATGATTGTGCACTCATATAGATACAGTATGTGTCGATAGGGTTCTCTCGCATACATATTGGATGCATGGCACTATCATGGTTTGCATATGTTCATACATTAGATAGGGAACCTATACACACACTCTTTGCATATGCTCATACATCATTAGAAATTGTTTTAAGGACAATGGATGCCTGTGTTTGATGGATTGAGTAGATGGTTGTTTGGATGGTAGGATATGCATTCTCCTTAGCTTAGAGATTTCGGGGACGAAATCCTTTAAGGAGGGGAGAATGTAACACCCCGAATTTCAGTTAATACTAATATTCACTAATTACAGAATTAATAATCTCAGATGTGAGAATCAGGGGAAGCGAGTTACGTCATTGTGTTCGTCTCGGAAAAATACGCGAAATAGAGTCCGAAATTTTGTAAATCGGAATCCGTATGACCCGGTTAAGGCCCAAAGAAGTTTTCGGGAAATTTGAATTTCGAAATATGCAGAAATGGGGGCCAGGCGGGAAAACTCCCGCCCAGCCAAGTCGACTTGGCTGTCGACAGGGCTGTCGACAGGGCTGTCGACTTTCCTGTCGACATGCCTGTCGACTTGGCAGTCGACAGGGCTGTCGACTTACCCTGTCGGCTGATTCTGGCCTGGGTGCACCTGGTTGAGTTTTGGGCTGGGTTGGAGGGCTTGGGACGAAATCTGACGGACCTAAACTAACCTAGGGTTAATCTAAGGGTCTAAAACACAACCTAATCCTATAAATAAGACCCTAAGCTAGCCCTAAATGATCATAATCCTATCCTCTAACTAAACTATGCCAAAATTTTCTATGATCATGGCCTCCACTCAAAACCCTAGCCTCCATCCTCTTTCTAAACTATTTCTATGAAGGCTTTCATGTTCATACAAGCATTTTTAAGTTGTATGAGTGATCATTAACTTGCATTCATCATCAAGTTGCAAGCTTTATTTTCAAGGCTAGAGTTTTTGGGTGAATTTTGGCAAGGGTTTGCTTATTGGAGTTTAGTGGTGAGTTTCTATAGCCCTAATAATCAATTGTTAAATTGATTATGATAGGATATGATAAGATATGGCTATGTTTGTGGATCAATGTGTTTATGCAAGTTTGGTATAGTGTATGTTGTGTGTTTTGCAAGTTTTATGCTATATGTTATGCAAGTTTAATGCTATGTTTTATGATGCTCATTATGCAAAACACTATGTTGAACATTGATTCATATGTAACATGTTATGCAAGCTATATGTGAGATTATATGCAAGTTCATATGTAACATGTTATGCAAGCTATATGTGAGATTATATGCAAGTTCATATGTAACATGTTATGCAAGTTATGTGTTTGGTTATATGCAAGTTATGTGCATGATTATATGCAAGTTCATATGTAACATGTTATGCAAGTTATGTGTTTGGTTATATGCAAGTTATGTGCATGATTATATGCAAGTTCATATGTAACATGTTATGCAAGTTATGTGTTTGGTTATATGCAAGTTAACATGTGACATGCTATGCAAGTTCACACCTTTGTATGACATAAGAATCATATGCAAGTTACCCCTTTGTGACATATGTGCTTCATGCAAGTTTGGGTTAAATGCTAGTTGGGTTTAATGTATGCTCATATATGCAAGTTGACACCTTTTAAACCCATGATAAAGTTATATGCTATGTTGGTTAGACCCATGGCATTTGTGGTGAATCTTCCCTTTATTATGTCATGTTATGAGAACGAATTACGTGGAGAACGATGGGGTTAATATGCATGTTAATAAAATGGTGTGAAATGGGTATGCTTAAGCATAACATAAAGTGAATGGACATAATTGGGAATTTACCTATTAAGTTAGGTCTACCCATATTATGGAATTGGGAATTTACCTATTAAGTTAGGTCTACCCATATTATGGAATTGGGGATTTACCTATTGAATTAGGTCTACCCATATTCTTGAAATTGGTAATTAATTAGGGATAATTAATACAAATTATGGGGGTGATTAATTAGGTGTAATTAATCGACTAAGACACGAGGTTGGACCCTTTTGTAGCATAAGACTGCCCGGAACCGACCGGCAAATCCAGCGGCTACAAATGATTGGCCCAATGTGAGAGGTCTTAGTCATAAACTAAATACGTGACAAGTGTAAAGACACGAGGTTAGACTCTGTTATGGTGTAAGGCTGCCCGGAACCAACCGGCATATCCAGCTGCCATAAAAGACAGTCTAATGTGAGAGGTCTTTACAAAGGTTATGATCTTAATTAATTAAGAAACACTTAACCAAATTAGCATGTAGTGGGGCATGAGGGGTTAAGTGGGTGCCTTGGGTGGCATGTAGTAACTAGTGGGGGTGCCTTGGGTGGCATGAGGAAACTAGTGGGTTGCCTTGGGTGGCAATAGAAAATACGATTAGAATACTTAACCAAAGTGGAACATGTAATTAAACATGATTAAAGGGTTAAGTAAGTGCCTTGGGTGGCATGTGGGAATCAAGTAAGTGCCTTGGGTGGCATGTGGAAATCTAGTGGGTGCCTTGAGTGGCAATTAAAATATGATTAAAAGACTTAACCAAAATTTATAACATGTAAGTGGACATGGTTAAAGGGTTAAGTGGGATTCACTAGAAATGACAAGCTTAGGTGGGTAGCTTGTGGGGGCCCATTTCAACCAATATCTCAAACGTATCTTTGTGGGCTCGACCCAAGTCGAGGACGGGACACGCATATTGGGCTTGACTGTAAGAGGCCAAAACGGGTTAGCGGTGGCAACGCAAGTCCAACGGGTTTCATATGCGTGTGTGGACCCGGGCTGGTAAGTAAGACGTTGTTGCATCGTGTAGGTATAAGCCGTGCACCATTGATATTATCAGGTTGCCACTTTGGGGAATGATACACCCCACTGTGGGGCCAGCACGGGTATCTACGTTAGGGAGCCGATCGCTTGGGGAGTAGTGGGTACACCTAGTGGAGATAGGGGCAGACGGCACCTATGTAGTCAGCTAGGGGTACACGAAACTACTATTAAAAATTACTAAGTACACTTAGTGGGATCAACCTTTAAGTAGGAATTACCCTTGGGTGGGTAGATCTGGTGTGGTGCAGTGTAGGAATTACCCTTGGGTGGGTAGATCTGGTGTGGTGAAGTGTAGTAATTATCCTTGGGTGGGTAAATGCGTCTTTTCGGTTATCTTAGTACATCCTGTGTTTAGTTGGCTACTTAGTGTAGTCATTATCCCCAGAGGTACCGTACCTTGTTTATATCATACCCTAATTACTTTAATGATTGTATTGTTAAGGTTATAGGACTCGCTCAGACTTATGTCTGACCCCGTTGTTTTTTTATCTTTTTTTCCAACCCTCAGGTTATCAAAGTGGGCCTAGCACTAGTGGGCTTGGATCAGACCGCTATATCTATTTTTTTTGGGCTTGGACCGTAGAAGTAAAGCTCAGTTTATCTTTTCTATTATGGCTATTATCTATGTAGTGGGATTATGTACTTCTATTTTATCAGGATGGATATTATGTACTTGACTCTTGTTATGGTTTTGTGATGTAACCAAACATGTTTTACTTTCCGCTGCAATGAAATGATGTTTTAAATTTTCAAGTATTACTTATATCTGTCTTGTTGTAATTTTTCTGTTCTATACTCACTAAAAATACTCCACCGAAACTAAGGCATTCCCTTAGTGAGTGACCTTAGCGGGTGTGGGGTGTTACACAAGGACTCCTTGACTAGTAGCACGTTGGGCTTGATTTACTTGCCTCGGTTGCCATGGTGATGAGGGATATGGACAAGGAGGTGGACTGACATACCAAGAGTTCCAAGATCCAAATGGATTTTGCCATTGCTGCCAACTTGGTGGAGAGCATGGGAACCATTGATGATGACTGGGTTGCCAACCTGGCATGTGATTGGATGCACCAGTTTGCCTTCCTCTCCCCCTACCATTAGTTTTGGCATTATTATTGTTTCTTCTTCTGTTATTTTGGGAACTTTGGATGGGGTTGGTGTTTGAATTCTCTGGTTTCGAAGGGGTTTCAGCTAGTAGCGCAACACCACCACTGGTGGTCCCACCGTTCTCTTTTGCCAATTGATTTTTAATTGTTCGTTCAGCCAGCTTGAGGCGGGTTCGGCAGCTCTCAAAGGGAGGTAAGGGATCTTGGTTTTGAATGTAATCTACGGTGCCGACATATGCTTCTGGTAAGGCTCCTGTGAGATGCAATACAAGCCTGCTATTAGTCACCGGGGCACCGACATCTGCCAATCTATCAGCCAATGATTTAAGGTAGGTGCAAAATTTATCAATTGAGTTAAATTGTTCAAAATCTATTGTTGCAAGTTCTTCTTCAAGATGAGTTGCCCTTGAAGCTTTGTTGTCTTGGAACATGGATTCAAGTCGTTTCCATGAACTCTCAGCTGTATCGTCGTGGAGAAGAATGGCATGAAGGAGGTCGGAGGAGATTGTACTGTATATCCATTGAAGGACAACAGCATCAAGTCGTTTCCACAGGGTTGGGTCTGCGGATTTGACAGCCTCATAGGCGGCCTGGGCGTCTTTTTCGGTTGGTGGTACGATGTGATGGTAGAGGCCGTGAACTCGAACAAGAACGGTAAATAATGCTGCCCAAGAATGATACATGCCATTTTCATTGTCTAATGTAATCGGTATGAGGAATTTTACATTAGTAACAGTTAGAGCAGAGTGGTATTTGGAGAATTCAGCCATTGGTGGTGATTTTTTATTTTATTTTAAAAAAAATGATGAAGAAAAAGAAGAAAGTGAGGAGGATGGGAGAGCACAAGTTTAGATATTCGAAACCTGCTCTGGTACCATGAAAGATTTCAAATTTCTCCTTGCCTTTCATTATTCTCATTGCCTTTTTGTAGGCATTCAGGGCCATTAATATTTACATAAATACATTACATAAATAACCAACATTTATTCTTTTGTCATTAATTATATATATTACATATGTGTAATATATAATAACATATATAACCAATGACAACTTCTACCATTGATATATGGTATTTAATAAATACTATATATCAATTATTCTAACATTAACAGACCAATCAATTGTTCAAAATAGTGATTGTTTTGTTGCATATATATATATATATATATATATATATATATATACATACATACATACATATATATATGTATATCTTCAGTAAGATATATGACTAATCATTGTATATCTTCAGTAAGATATAAGACTAATCATGTTTATGTGCATACCATATGATGATTAATATATACATACATGTATGAGTGTATATATAATATAAACAGTAGTGAAGTGATCCTAACTTCTACATATAAACATACATCAATTCATAATATGAATAGACATGTTATATAGAATCATATGCAATGTGTAATGCGATCTTAAAATCAGTGCAATATCTGGACATTGTTACCAATACACACACACACACACACACACACATATATATGTACGTATGTATGTATGTATGTATGTATGTATAATACTACAAGCCAAACTTGCTTTGGTTATCTAGAAATTATGTAGTATTATATATATCAACATATATACAGGCTGCATATTTAAGCTCATGTTATATAGTATACAATATCTGTTAATAAAAGGAAAAATTAACTTCATGACTTTCATGCATTTAAACATTGACATATTTACATAATTAGCAAATTATATTTGCTACTGGTTGTGTGTATCAAACGATGTGAGCATGTGAGGTATACAAACCATATTCTTATATTATTGTGAGCATTCACATATGTATGCAGCAGTATTATATTACATCTAAATGTATGAAGCATGATGGTATTTAAGGGAATCACACATATATCATTATATAGTCTTGTACAACAATTTAATCTTACACTAATTTCAAACATTACGATCAATACAAAAAAATACTTCATTCCTTTTTAGTTATATATATATATATATGTATATGTATATGTATATGTATGTATGTATGTATATGTATATATTATCAAATGCATTTCAACAAATTAGTCAGTACTTTTTTTCTTGAGATGAAATAAACATCCAATGAGTGTCCATCAAAATATGAATTCAATTCTTAATTATAATTCATATATGCTCTACTATCAGTTAAATAATGTGTACATTCACACATACAATTGCTATATGCAATTTAAGTTTCTAAAATTACATTAATATCTAACATATGAGAAGATATGTTCTGCACTAAATCTGAATGGTTTTTTTTTAAATCATATATATCACCTGCCTTCTCAATGATGAATGACAAATATTCATCTTCATACATAAAGAAGTACATATTATTCGAGTATTGTAGCTAATATATATATATAAACTTTTAACGATATTCATAAAACTGTGAGCATCTAGTGATTATATCTACATCCATTAACATAACAAGTCACATGCATGTTTTTCATGTGTAAGCAACAAACATTTGTTCGCAAGATACACAAAATTCTTGTTCTGGTTATGTTCCAAACATTTACAGAATATAGGGCATTCATATATAATTGCATACAGATGCAGTTATTAGTATATATATCTATATACTTGAAAACATGTTCATACATTTATGAGCATATATGTTGTATAACTAGTTTATACAGATTTCATATGAATGTTTCTTTAAACTGGGCAAACCGCCTCGTTAAAAACCTATACATGTACTCGATGTGAGTACAAGATAGGAAAAAAGAGTGCGGCGCTTTATTGATAATACATCAATAAAATTGTACAAGAGTACAAGGGCAATACAACGTCACATAGCCATTCTTGCCCAAACCCAAAAGACGTAAAAAGAAAAATACATGGCTAGCTTGAGCCCAAGGCCCATCATAACAGTAACCTCTAAACCCATCGGGTATCTCAATCGACATAAAAAAAGAAACAGTCGATAACAAAAAAGGAAGTATACAGTTTTATTTATAATAAACTATTTTATTTGTAATGGCATGACAAAATTTCAGGTCATGATTAGAAGCATTAAACATGGTAACACAAAATTATGTAAAACAACTCAGACAATACATTTACATGGCAGAATATATTAGTGTATGCAATAATCAAGTTTAACCATGTTCATTAAACATATGAACAAATTATTGGTCCAAACATATTTGGAAAAGTATATTGTTGACCGTCTAATCTATGCAGTCAATATGAAGCATACATCTATATTAAACATCTACATGAAACATATGTTTCATTTTTGTAGAGACTTTGTTTTGCATAGATTAATGCTAGGATTAAAATATCCTTATATATATATATCATGACCTACAAGTTATTATTCTCAATCATGAGCAATATTATGTAAATGTAAAACCCAGAAAGGCTCGATTATTAATCTATAATTCAATATAACATAGTCAAAACTTTTTTTTATAGTAGTCAAACATCTTTTGATTCATAAGTTGAATGAGATCTCATATGTTAATAGATCTAAACATGATTAAAACACATAGATGTATTAAATCAATCGTGATGTTCCAGAATTTAATAACAATTTTAAATAGTGTCAATTTCCAGAATTAACAATGAACTCATTTGAAAGTTTTATATCAAATATAAAATTTTATTTACTGTAAAACGATTTTACATTTCGTATCAGATCCATTTTTCCTTTTAGTGAAACAATTCACCTTCTGAAACACATTTGTCATTAATTCTAGAATCTGTGATTTCATAGCTATCGATTATCCATGAAATCAAATACAGAAACCCAGATCTTAGAACAAAATACTAATTTTGCAAGCCTATGGCTCTGATACCACTGTAGGGTCCGTTTGACCTTATTGAAACCCTATTTTGTGCTACAATAATTGTAGAAATATGATATATGCATAAAATTAGTAAATCGAAGAATTCATACATGTTGGGGTTCACAAAATCGAAGTGTGTTTTAGGATGAATCGAATTTGAGTGTGACAAGTGTTGCCGCCTCTAGAGTTATCCACGAATGTCTGCTCTCGACAACGTCATACGAATCGAAAATAAAAGGGTTGGTAATAGCCGAAAAGAGGATCTAGGTTTTTGCCCTATTTTTATTTCTTCATTTTTCTGTATATATGAAGATAAGGTTGGACCTTATTATATATTACAAAACGAGATAAAAATAAGGGTAGGATTTGATCCATGTACCATTTCAAAATAAAAGAAAATATTAACAATGGTTCTTCACCTTTTCAGACATTCTTATATGTGACCCAATAGGTTACTATAACCCTGGCAATGATTTGAAATCGTATTTGAAATCATACATAGTGATTGACATCTAGTAATACATCACTGTTACCCAAGCTATAATAATTTAAATGATTCGATTCAACCTTTTCTATGACTAGTGTCTCAATGTAATTTAATCCTTTTAACCAATATATTCAAGATTAAGCTCGAGGCATGGAATATATTATCCTCTTTATAATTTAATCCTTTATCTTGATTGATGAGTAGACTATATAAAAAAATCAATATTTGAGCATGGCCATTCATTTGACATTCTCACTCAATCAAGAGGCCCATGGATATCACTACATATATATTTTAAGGTTAAATTCCATCTAGATCATTCATAATTTTCTATCCGATAATCACCTTTATCGTCCACTCGGTTAAAAGTAACTTTTGATGATATCAAAATACAATTATTCTCAAATAAAATTATAATTATTTCAGGTTTGAGGACCATTACATCACTATCACTTTGAGAATAACTTATGGTATTGTTAATAATATTCCATGTAGTTTTATCATGTTGGGTCATCCCAATACGCTCTTCTCCAATACGTATTTATGTATCGACATTAATATCACGTATATTAATTATCAATGAGATATGATCATCAGTCAATCAACATACTAGTCTCATTGTTGTCGTATATTAAACAATAAAACTTGACTGGGGACATTTAACAATTATAATACTTATTTTTATATTACATAATCTCATGTTCAAGTCACTTACTTGAACTATATAATTACGTATTATTATTCTAAGGACTTCTATTATGTTGATATATACATATATATATATATACATATATATATACATATATATATATACATATATATATATATATATACATATTACGCAGTATATATAAACAATAGAATCTTTTATTCAAAACAAAATAATCACATTACCAGTGTTATTAATCACGTCAAATGGTTGCCTCTAGGGCATAAATTCTAATACATATTACACCAGGATTACATCAGAGTTTAATACAACCAATATGGTTCAATGATACAAAACATCATAAAGAAGAAATAATAACACAACAGAAATAGTAACATGATAGAGTCTTCAGATAGAATCAAAAAAGAATGTCCAACTTCTGCTCTTGCTCCAAATCCGAAACCAGCTTCCACAGATAGCCTTCATACATAATTTCCAAAATGAACTTAACTACTAATCTGAATACTAGGCTGCTCGTATGGAAATAAGGGCACCGTAATTTTAAGGGAAAAACAAAACTAGGGGTCAGTCATGGGCTGGTATGAGATACCAAAAAAAATTGTCTTTAAAGGGCAGTAAGGTAAATCATAAGACCACACCGCTCAACACGGAATAGGTTTCCCCTTATGAATACCAGTGCACAAAAAGTCACATTGCTTTTTGAAAATGAAGCTAACATAATACTAGCATCCCATCACATAATGAAAACACAAACCATTAGGAGCAAGTTTTACCTTATGATAACCAAATATGCTTGATACACAAAAATCATTTGATATTATCATTATTGCCTGTCTTTGAAAATCTTTTCAAGATAAATGTATAAATCTAAGCAAACGTAGGTACCATATATTACGCCTACATATATAGGTTACAACCGAAACCATATTGGTTCATGACTTACAAGTCGGGTTCCATCAATGACCAAGGCAAAGTATCTTCCTTTCCACGATTTGGAACACCTCAAGTAGGATATCCCAGGATCAAAAATTGCTCCTTCTGTAGTTGCAAAACCAGCCTACCTATACCAGGTGATGTCAGTGTTTCTCCTGAGCATAATGTTCATCGGTCGTTACTGATCATTATCCGAGGCGTCTTATTCCATCATCCACTAATTAAATTGCATAGGCTCCATACCATGACATCACTTTCTCAACTAAAAGAAAACGTTGGTCCTTGTCGTTATTGTACTTCATCTTATTTCGGCTCATTACTGGTTATGAGGTCGTGAAGTTGTGTTCCACAAAGCTCTACTTTTCAATAAAATTTTTGATCTAGCTGTCATCAGCACTTAGCTACGTTGTTAATTCACAACATATAATCGATGTCTATTAATATAAACCCCTATGAATACATAAGTCTCAAAGAAGGGTGTTAGGCTAAATGGATAAATCCTTCCGCACCAACTGATATATCATCAATGGAAACCAATTGGTTATGTCGTAAAATACAATTTCAGACATACATCCAATACAAGTTCGTTATGGGTTTTGAACGAAACTGAAAGCAACTTATTCCTCATCCAACAAAGGAGAGAGGCTCTTGCATATCTGAACCATCAAAAAGTACGTCCGGTGTAACGACCCGCACTTTTCAACGATATAATTTAATTTATTTAATTATATAAATAGTGATATAGGGAATTAAATGGTCGTTAATTAAATTATAGTGAATATTTAATTAATATTATAATTAATTCTGGAATAATCAGAAATTGCTGAATTGACAATATAATGTGAACTGGACAATTTAAAATATATAATTCAGTTTAGAGTTGAATTATATTAGCGAATATATTATATAAACGCCATTTGAACGTATAAATTTTATTATAATTAAAAACGAGCTCGAAATGGCGTGGCAGTTCACGATTTGGTGATTTGAACTTCAACTGGAAATACAGAATCCGTTTTAAGCTGGATTTCTATGAAACAAGAAACGTGTGGAGCTGGTGGAGTATATTTTTCTAATAGAAGAGAAAAATATGGATTTCGTCGTGTAGATTTTTATTTACGTCCAAATAAAATTTTAGAAAAGTCGCTGTGGAATTCCTTTATAATTTGCAACGCTTCAATTACGTTATAAATAGATTTTCAATATAATTCGAATATCGATTTATCCAGGAGTTTGAGTATCGAGCTGTAAATTCTGATATGATTTTTCTGGAGCTGTACGGTATTCCATGTGAATATATACGATAATATTTATTTTTAAATATTAAATTTAATTGTTTTTAAATATATTTGTATATTTAAAAGGGTTATTTAGGGCTTTAAAAATAGCCAGTTTTGCAAACGACCTCAGAATTCGACGAAACTAATTTTGTTGGATCCGCAATGTTAGATTATTGCTAGATTTCAGTTTTCGTGATTTTTGAAGTCAGTATGTGGCCGTACGGATTTTTAATGTGAAAATCAGTCAGTATTCTGAGGGTTAAAAATACGCTGTGTGAGCAAACGGAGTCGGAATTCGACGAAACCAGTTTCGTTAGGACCGTAACGTCGAACTCTAGCTACCGTCCAGTTTCGTGATTTTTAGATGGCATGTGTGATTACAGAAATTTTAAAGGACAAATAAACACAGTAGTTGATTATAAATTAATATAATATTCGAATAAAAATATATTAAAACCTACCTATATAATAACCTTAAAATCCTAAACCTACTTTCTATTCTCCTTTGGTCAAAAATTTCCGCCGTTGTTTTCTCCTTACAGCAAAAGAAATCGATGAGCAAAATAAATCAAAATAAAATCTGGTAAATTCCTATAAATTAGGATACATGTATATTTGGATTCCTATCAGCTTACTCTTCACATTCATATCAATATGAGTGGGTTCGACGTCCCGTTATGTCGATGGGTTTTTGGGCAGTACGACTAGGGTTGGAGATTGGCGAACGTGGGAGCTTCGATCCGAGTTTTAGAGGTCGTATTCGAGTTCTGGGAAGGTTTTAGCACCTGTGTGCCGTCTTTTGTGGATTCCGATGCTTAGTGGAGGTCGTGGGTTTTTGTAGCAGCGGATACAGCTGCTCGACGCAACACGAGGAAGTGGATCGAGCTTTGCCATTTTGGTACAAGGATGAAACTTTTGCGTTGTAGAACTTAATGGTGAAACTCATTTGAAATTCCATGAGGTATAGGATGAGTTTTTGGAGTGGAAGTTTTCGGGAAATGGGTGTTTGAAGAGGAGCAGGTCGCGTTCATTCTTTCTGGAGGAAGAAGAGGTTCAGCGGCCAAGAAAGTTAAATGGGCCGGTTAGAAGAGGGGTGAGGCCCAATGTGGTTTAAATTATTTTGATTTAATTATAAATAGTGTACAAACTTCTATAATGTGTAACTTCATCATACGATATCAAACTGGCGAACCGTAAGTTGCGTTGGGATCGTATGGACGGTGGCTACACCATGGAACTGACTGGAAGTCCATCGGAGCTCGTTACAATTTATAGAGAAATAAATTGTCCGTCTGAATCGAGCGATGGTTATCGTTATTAACGATGATCGTCCAATGTGAGTAAAACTCACCAACTCTGAACAGTTATATTTCTATAACGTATTTTTAGAATTGTTAATCATCTGTTGATTGCTGTGTGTTAACTGTTTGGTTGAATTGTTTGTGTATTGGTTGAAATCATAGATAACGATATATATATATAAATCGTTAATCAAATATTGATTCTGTTTATCAGAATATTTCATATCGAAATGAAATCGATATTATTATGTTGTTTAACATCTGTGATGCAGGGAAACAGGTTGGAGGGACCCAACTGGATTCCTCAATATATAAAATACTGTTTTGTTTCATATATCGTGATATATGATGTGCTATATAATCTGTTGTTGATTATGTGTGTTTGAATGATATCGATCATTGTTATTCGGTATTGTAAATACCGTAAGACTGGAATGTAGTAAAGGGGATTCTCAAAAATGTATTTTGAAAATAAATTAGTTATATAAAATCAATGGATTTCATATAGAAAAGGAGAAAGGGATTTTATAAAAGAAAACAGTTATAAAATCAAAAGGGTTTTGAAAAGGAAATATTTATTAAAAATAAATATGATAAAGATAAAAGGAAATTTATTTATAAAATCAAAGGATTTTATAAAAAGTATAGTTTCTTGTAAAATGAATAAGAAAAGATAAAAGGAATTATTTATAAAATCAAAGGATTTTGTAAAGAGGAATATTTATTTAAGAATTAAATAGAAGTATAAAAGGGTTATTTATTTAGAAAATAAATAGAACAAATATAAAGGAAATTATTTGTGAAAACAAATATAAAGGAAATATTTGTAAAACATTTACAAATAGAAGTATAAAGGAAATATTCATTTGGGGAATAAATAGAAGGATAAAAGGGATATTCATTTGGGAAATAAATAGAAAGATAAAAGAAATATTTATTGGTTAAATAAATAGAATTGAAAGGGAATAGCTATTTGTTAAGTAAACAGATAGAAAAGGAATTATTTGTATAAACAGATAGAAAAGGAATCATTTGTATAAAAAAATATAAAAGGAATTATTTGTATAAACAAATAGAAAAGGAATTATTTGTATAAATAAATAGAAAAGGAATTAAAAAGGAGTTAATTCAAAGGAATAAATCGAAAGAGTTAATCGAATAAAGTTATTCGAATAGAGTAATTGATTAGAGTTAAATCAATTTGAGTTAATCGATTAGAGTTAATCAAATAGAGTTAATCAATTAGAGTTAACCAGTTAGAGTTAATCAGTTAGAGTTGATCAACTAGAGTTAACCAGTTAGAGTTAACCAGTCAGAGTTAACCAGTTAGAGTTAACCAATTAGAGTTAAATCGATGGGGTTAATTAACTAGAGTTAATCAAATTTGAGTTAATTGAATATTAGTTATTCGAATAAAGTTAAAAGGAGTTAATCGAATATTAGTTATTCGAATAAAGTTAAAAGGAGTTATCGAATATTAGTTATTCGAATAGAGTTAAAGGAAAGGAGTTACCGATTATAGTTTAATCGAAAGGAGTTAATCGATTTTAGTTTAATCGAAAGGAGTTAATCGATTAGTTTAATCGAAAGGTGTTATCGATTATAGTTTAATCGAAAGGGGTTATTGATTATAGTTTAATCGAAAGGAGTTATCGATTATAGTTTAATCGAAAGGAGTTATCGATTAGTTTAATCGAATGGAGTTAATCGATGTTAGCTTAAATCGAAAGGAGTAATCGAATATAGTTTATTCGGAGAGAAATTAAACGAATATAGTTTATTTGAAAAGAGAGATTAATCGAATATAGTTTATTCGAAAAGAGAGATTATCGAATATCGTTTATTCGAAAGAAAGAGTATCGAATATAAGTTATTCGAAGTGAGTTAATCGAATATTGGTTATTCGAAAGGAGTTAATCGAATATAGTTTATTCGAATATAATTAAAGGAGTTAATCGAATATAGTTTATTCGAATAGAATTAAAAGGAGTTATCGAATACAGTTATTCGAATAGAGTTAAATCGAATATCAGTTATTCGAATAGAGTAATTGATTCGAGTTAACTCAAATAGAGTAATTGATTAGAGTTAAATCAAATAGAGTTAATCCAATAGAGTTAATTGATAGGAGTTAATTGAATAAGAGTTAATCGAATATAGTTTATTCGAAGAAAGGTTTTCGAATCTAGTTATTCGTAAGAGAGATTATCGAATATAGTTATTCGAAGGGAGGAGTTATCGAATAGAGATTTATTCGAAAGAGAGTTACATAAGGAAGTTTGTTAAAGGTTTAAAAGATAAAATTTGTCTATTCTGAAGTTAAAACGTTGTTCAGTTAAGGTCTGAGAGGTAATTATACCCCAACTTGATTGACTTCCTTCTTAACTAAGGAATGGTAAGGTTTGATAGTGAATGATGGTTAAGTGAACTTAGTAAATGGTTTGAGATGGCATGGCGATGTTTGATGTAAACATCAGTTTAAATCCAATGAAGGAGCTTTGGAAATGTTTTCCAAATAAGAAACCAGAAATGTTTTCTAATATAGAAAACAGGAAATGGGAATGTCTTCCATTGTTAATTACGTATATTTTCTAAAATTAGAAAATAAGAAATGTTGAATATATGGAAACAGGAGATAAGTAAATTAACGAACTAAAGAGATAAATGTTCAATGATGATTACCGATATAATTTCCATTTGGAAATAATATCGTTGTTTGCACACGTGTTTTTCTTTGATAGTTAACTCACCGACTATCGAAGTTTTCGACCATTTTAAAGTTGTTAATATGGAGAGACCGGTTGGATTATTATCCAAAGAACCACTCTGTATTGGCATAAGCGTTGCGAATCATATATGCCAAAGAAAATTTAAGACGGAGTAAAGTGCAAGGGCTGTTGTATAAATCTTAGATAACAATTGCCTAAGATGGTTGTACTGAATAGTGCCTTCGGTTTGTCCAGTCCCAGGACGACCTGTATGGAAGAACGTCTGACAGAGTATATTTAATAGATCGCGTAAGTTGATCTCTTCAAACGTATTTACGTTTGATGGTGGAGGAATTCGTTTCTCTTAGCTGTATACCCATTGTATTTTTGGGGAAATCAATTTGTGATTTGGCGGGTATGACGATGTGACATTCAAAGTGAATAGATGTGTGATCTGTCAGAGATAAGTGTGGCCTCTAGCCTCACAACCGGGGAAATGACAGAAATCGGGCAGGAAACATGGCTATGTAGGTCGCACCTGTTAGGGTGTATAATCACATGATCTAGAGTTTCATTTACTTCTAAAAATCTATTGTCGATGCTGTCCCATTCGGGAAAACGGTTGCTGATCCCAACCGTTGGTGATATACATTCGATACACTCAAGCGAAATGAGTGGTCGGTCATGTGTGGCCGGGTTGCAAGATGTTCATGTTGAATCCAGTGTATTCCTCTCTAGAGGTACACTAGCGAAAGGTGGTTCCATACCTTGTCATAGTTGGAAATCCATTACCCAATACGTGCTTGTGGTTTTGATTGTATACTATATATGTAGAACGTGAGATGAAAGCGTTTCTGCTAGATGATTATTATATTGTGGTTGATAGACATTATTATAATATCAAAAGGTTTTTGATATAAATATATTTTGGATTCTCAAAAGGGAGAAACCCGTTCCGTTATACGGCGTAGTCTTATGAGATATCAGTTACTGGTTCAAACTGTTTTAAACTGTTTTACTCATACCAGTCCCATGACTGACCCGAAGTTTATTTTGTTTTGTTTCCCCTAAACTCTTGGGTGCCCAATTTTGTACGGGCAGTCAAGTAGTCAGGATTTTACAGATATACTTGAAGAGCTTGGAGCAGGAGGCTTCAGGAATATATAGCTATAGTTATTTCCGCTGTTTTGTAAGTGTTGTACTCTGATATTGTTACTGTATACATATACTGGTTTTATTTCAAGGATATGTTATCTATTATATGTTGTTCGTTCCGCTGTGAGATTCGTGTTACTCCGATGTTGTATATTCTTCTTTTTCTATTCTAAGTTTCTATCTTATCTTTTCTCACCCTTTAATTTCTTTTATTAACTACCGGTATTTTTCGATGTTTGGTTAGTCATCATTGAGTTTATGGTGATAACCAAGTCGACAAAAACCGGGTCATTACAGTTGGTATCAAAGCTTAAGGTTAAGTTATTACCTTGGCTCTGTGGCGTGACTCAGTAGAGATGGGGTTAATAATCCCCTAGATTGAGTTTGAGTGTGTATATATATATATGAGCGCGTATTTGTTATTAATATGAAAAATTGTTTTATATTGTGAAGATTTATCGGTTGAGTTGTTTGTGAATTCTGGTCGATCAGTTTGGTCCACTGTATCGATAGGGGTTTCTAAACACTCGAATACGATGAACCGACACGGTATGTTTTGAAAAGAGGGTAAACGGAATAATTTTGCTTAGATTATATTATTAAAATTTGAATTATTAGTATATTGGATGTGTTGGTTGTTATTATAATCGAGCAAGATAATAAAGTGAAATGGTTATAAATAACCAATCAAATTTCGTATAAGTGTTACAAAGTGAATTAAATCTGAATTGAATCAGAATTGAAATTAAAACCCTAGAAATTTGGAACAGAGTTTGTAAATAGACTTGGATTAAATATATGTAAATTTTAAGACCCTGGGAGATTTTAAATTGTATTCCAAGCATTTGTGAATGATCTTTTGAACTGATTTCAAAATAAAAGTGTTTAAGAATGGTTTTGAAAGTGATATAGGATTGAACTCACTTCGATAACTGGGAAATAATTCTGATAATGACTGCAGCATCATCAGTGTTCATTTTCGAGTTCTAAGTGATGGATTACCACCAAAAGATGTTGTTTTTGAATTGTTTTAAGGAAACAAGTTGTTAAGGAATTCCAAGGTTTTGAATTGGTATTAGGATTTCAAATTGATTTGAAATGAGCCCAGGAATTTAAATTCTGGAATTTAACTTATAAAGTTAAATATGTCGAGATGGTAAAAGTCAATAAAATTTAACTTGAATTAAGTTAAATAAGATCTGGATTTGATTATTGAATAATCTGGAACGGAATTGAGTTGATGAGTTAAGATTTAGAACCGAGGATGGAACTCGAGTTAAAATGATTTGATTTAAGGATACCTTGATTGGAGTTGATTGGAATGCATGGATATATGCAGAATTGATAACAGGTGAAAGTAATAAGGTTGATATGCCCGACAAAAAGATACAAGTTTATATTTGATATAAGCATGGGATTTATGAGCCGAATTGGCAAGCCACTTGGCTGTTTGGTTTTCTTTCGGGTTGGAGATGGCCCAGAGAGGCGAGTTGTAGTTTTACCGATAGGACTGTACAAAGGAGGTTATGGCGAAATTTTCCGAAAAGCTAAGGTGTTAGAAAATTTTCAGGATTTTTGAAAGTTTTAGTTAGTCAAAATAAATCAATATTTTAGTCGATATTAATTGGTTCAGTTTAAACTGAAGTTAAAAGGTAAACAGATAAATTTTTACCCAGTAGATAGGGTCGTCCTCTAACTTAGCAATTTCGAGGACGAAATTATTTTAAGTGGGGAAGAATGTAACGGCCCACATTTTTCAGCGATATAATTTAATTTATTTAATTATATAAATAGTGATATAGGGAATTAAATGGTCGTTCATTAAATTATAGTGAATATTTAATTTATATTGTAATTAAATAATATATTTAATTCTGGAATAATGAGAAATTGTTGAATTAACAATATAATGTGAACTGGACAATTTAAAATATATAATCCAGTTTAGAGTTGAATTATATTAGCGAATATATTATATAAACGCCATTTGAACGTATAAATTTTATTATAAATAAAAACGAGCTCGAAATGGCGCGACAGTTCGCGATTTGGCGATTTGAATTTCAACTGGAAATACAGAATCCGTTTTAAGTTGGATTTCTGTGAAACAAGAAACGTGTGGAGCTGGTGGAGTATATTTTTCTAATGGAAGAGAAAAATTTGGATTTCGTCGTGTAGATTTTTATTTACGTCCAAATCAAATTTTAGAAAAGTCGCTGTGGAATTTCTTTATAATTTGCAACGCTTTAATTACGTTATAAATAGATTTTCAATATAATTCGAATATCGATTTATCCTGGAGTTTGAATATCGAGCTGTAAATTCTGATATGATTTTTCTGGAGCTGTACGGTATTCCATGTGAATATATACGATAATATTTATTTTTAAATATTAAATTTAATTGTTTTTAAATATATTTGTATATTTAAAAGGGTTATTTAGAGCTTTAAAAATAGCCAGTTTTGCAAAAGATCTCAGAATTCGACGAAACTAATTTTGTTGGATCTGCAATGTTAGATTATTGCTAGATTTCAGTTTCCGTGATTTTTGAAGTCAGTATGTAGCCGGACGAACTTTTAATGTGAAAACAGTCAGTATTCTAACGGTTAAAAGTACGTTGTGTGAGCAAACGGAGTCAGAATTCGATGAAACCAGTTTCGTTGGGACCGTAATGTCGAACTCTAGCTACGCGTCCAGTTTCGTGATTTTTAGATGGCATGTGTGATTACAGAAATTTTGAAGGACAAATAAACACAGTATTTGATTATAAATTAATATAATATTCGAATAAAAATATATTAAAACCTACCTATATAATAACCTTAAAATCCTAAACCTAGTTTCTATTCTCCTTTGGTCAAAAATTTCCGCCGTTGTTTTCTCCTTACAACAAAAGAAATCGATGAGCAAAATAAATCAAAATAAAATTTGATAAAATCCTATAAACTAGGATACATGTATATTTGGATTCCTATCAGCTTACTCTTCACATTCATATCAATATGAGTGGGTTCGATGTCATGTTCTGTCGATGGGTTTTTGGGCAGTACGACTAGGGTTGGAGATTGGCGAACGTGGGAGCTTCGATCCGAGTTTTAGAGGTCGTATTCGAGTTCTGGGAAGGTTTTAGCACCTGTGTGCCGTCTTTTGTGGATTCCGATGCTTAGTGGAGGTCGTGGGTTTTTGTAGCAGCGGATACAGCTGCTCGACGAAAGACGAGGAAGTGGATCGAGCTTTACCATTTTGGTACGAGGCTGAAGCTTTTGCGTTGCAGAACTTAATGGTGAAACTCATTTGAAATTCCGTGAGGTATAGGATGAGTTTTTGGAGTGGAAGTTTTCGGGAAATGGGTGTTTGAAGAGGAGCAGGTCGCGTTCATTCTTTCTGGAGGAAGAAGGGGTTCAGCAGGCCAAGAAAGTTAAATGGGCCGGTTAGAAGAGGGGTGAGGCCCAATTTGGTTTAAATTACTTTGATTTAATTATAAATAGTGTACAAACTTCTATAATGTGTAACTTCGTCATACGATATCAGACTGACGAACCGTAAGTTGCGTTGGGATCGTATGGACGGTGGCTACATCATGGAACAGACTGGAAGTCCATCGGAGCTCGTTACAATTTATAGCAAAATAAATTGTCTATCTGAATCGAGCGATGGTTATCGTTATTAACGATGATCGTCCAATGTGAGTAAAACTTACCAAATCTGAACAGTTATATTTCTATAACATATTTTTAGAACTGTTAATCACCTGCTGATTTATGTGTGTTAACTGTTTGGTTGAATTGCTTGTGTATTGGTTGAAATCATAGATAACGATATATATATATAAATATATCGTTAATCAAATATTGATTCTGTTTAGCAGAATATTTCATATCGAAATGAAATCGATATTATTATGTTGTTTAACCTCTGTGATGCAGGGAAACAGGTTGGAGGGACCCAACTGGGTTCCTCAATATATAAAATACTGTTTTGTTTGATATATCGTGATATATGATGTGCTATATAATCTGTTATTGATTATGTGTGTTTGAATGATATCGATCATTGTTATTCGGTATTGTAAATACCGTAAGACTGGAATGTAGAAAAGGGGATTCTCAAAAATGTATTATGAAAATAAATTAGTTATATAAAATCAATGGATTTTATATAGAAAAGGAGAAAGGGATTTATAAAAGAAAACAGTTATAAAATCAAAAGGGTTTTGAAAAGGAAATATTTATTAAAAATAAATATGATAAAGATAAAAGAAAATTTATTTATAAAATCAAAGGATTTTATAAAAAAGTATAGTTGCTTGTAAAACGAATTAGAAAAGATAAAAGGAATTATTTATAAAATCAAAGGATTTTATAAAGAGGAATATTTATTTAAGAATTAAATAGAAGTATAAAAGGGTTATTTATTTAGAAAATAAATAGAACAAATATAAAGGAAATTATTTGTGAAAACAAATATAAAGGAAATATTTGTAAAACATTTACAAATAGAAGTATAAAGGAAATATTCATTTGGGAAATAAATAGAAGGATAAAAGGGATATTCATTTGGGAAATAAATAGAAAGATAAAAGAAATATTTATTGGTTAAATAAATAGAATTGAAAGGGAATAGCTATTTGTTAAGTAAACAGATATAAAAGGAATTATTTGTATAAACAGATAGAAAAGGAATTATTTGTATAAACAAATAGAAAAGGAATTATTTGTATAAACAAACAGAAAAGGAATTAAAAAGGAGTTAATTCAAAGGAATAAATCGAAAGAGTTAATCGAATACAGTTATTCGAATAGAGTAATTGATTAGAGTTAAATCAATTTGAGTTAATCGATTAGAGTTAATCAAATAGAGTTAATCGACTAGAGTAAACCAATTAGAGTTAACCAGTTAGAGTTGATCAATTAGAGTTAACCAGTTAGAGTTAATCAGTTAGAGTTAATCAGTTAGAGTTAACCAGTTAGAGTTAAACAGTTAAAGTTAAATCGATAGGGTTAATTAATTAGAGTTAATCAAATTTGAGTTAATCGAATAATAGTTATTCGAATAAAGTTAAAAGGAGTTAATCGAATATTAGTTAGTCGAATAAAGTTAAAAGGAGTTATCGAATATTAGTTATTCGAATAGAGTTAAATCGAATATCAGTTATTCGAATAGAGTTAAAGGAAAGGAGTTATCGATTATTAGTTAATCGAAAGGAGTTAATCGATTTTAGCTTAATCGAAAGGAGTTATCGCTTAGTTTAATCGAAAGGAGTTAATTGATTTTAGTTTAATCGAAAGGAGTTATCGATTAGTTTAATCGAAAGGAGTTATCGATTATAGTTTAATCGAAAGGAGTTATCGATTATAGTTTAATCGAAAGGAGTTATCGATTAGTTTAATCGAAGGGAGTTAATCGATGTTAGTTTAAATCGAAAGGAGTAATCGAATATAGTTTATTTAGAGAGAGATTAATCGAATGTAGTTTATTCGAAAAGAGAGATTAATCGAATATGGTTTATTCGAAAAGAGAGATTATCGAATATTGTTTATTCGAAAGAAAGTGTATCGAATATAAGTTATTTGAAGTGAGTTAATCGAATATTGGTTATTCGAAAGGAGTTAATCAAATATAGTTTATTCGAATAGAATTAAAGGAGTTAATCGAATATAGTTTATTCGAATAGAATTAAAAGGAGTTATCGAATATAGTTATTCGAATAGAGTTAAATCGAATATCAGTTATTCGAATAGAGTAATTGATTAGAGTTAAATCAAATAGAGTAATTAATTAGAGTTAAATCAAATAGAGTTAATCCAATAGAGTTAATTGATAAGAGTTAATTGAATAAGAGTTAATCGAATATAGTTTATTCGAAGAAAGGTTTTCGAATCTAGTTATTCGTAAGAGAGATTGTTGAATATAGTTATTCGAAGGGAGGAGTTATCGAATAGAGATTTATTCGAAAGAGAGTTACATAAGGAAGTTTGTTAAAGGTTTAAAAGATAAACTTTGTCTATTCTGAAGTAAAAACGTTGTTCAGTTAAGGTCTGAGAGGTAATTATACCCTAACTTGATTGACTTCCTTCTTAACTAAGGAATGGCAAGGTTTGATAGTGAATGATGGTTAAGTGAATTTAGTAAATGGTTTGAGATGGCATGGCGATGTTTGATGTAAACATCAGTTTAAATCCAATGAAGGAGCTTTGGAAATGTTTTCCAAATAAAAAACCAGAAATGTTTTCTAATATAGAAAACAGGAAATGGGAATGTCTTCCATTGTTAATAACGTATATTTTTTAAAATTAGAAAATAAGAAATGTTGAATATATGGAAACAGGAGATAAGTAAATTAATGAACTAAAGAGATAAATGTTCAATGATGATTGAACGATATAATTTCCATTTGGAAATAATATCGTTGTTTGCACATGTGTTTTTCTTTGATAGTTAACTCACCGACTATCGAAGTTTTCGACCATTTTAACGTTGTTAATATGGAGAGACCGGTTGGATTATTATCCAAAGAAACACTCTGTATTGGCGTAAGCGTTGCGAATCATATATGCCAAAGAAAATTTAAGACGGAGTAAAGTGCAAGGGCTATTGTATAAATCTTAGATAACAATTGCCTAAGATGGTTGTACTGAATAGTGCCTTCGGTTTGTCTAGTCCCAGGACGACCTGTATGGAAGAATGTCTGACAGAGTATATTTAATAGATCGCGTAAGTTGATCTCTTCAAACGTATTTATGTTTGGTGGCGGAGGAATTCGTTTCTCTTAGCTGTATACCCGTTCTATTTATGGGGAAATCAATTTGTGATTTGGCGGGTATGATGATGTGACATTCAAAGTGAATAGATGTGTGATCTGTCAGAGATAAGCGTGGCCTCTAGCCTCACAACCGGGGAAATGACAGAAATCGGGCAGGCAGCATGGCTATGTAAGTCGCACCTGTTAGGGTGTATAATCACATGATCTAGAGTTTCATTTACTTCTAAAAATCTATTGTCGATGTTGTCCCATTTGGGAAAACGGTTGCTGGTCCCAACCATTGGTGATATACATTCGATACACTCAAGCGAAATGAGTGGTCGGTCATATGTGGCCGGGTTGCAAGATGTTCTTGTTGAACCCAGTGTATTCCTCTCTGGAGGTACACTAGCGAAAGGTGGTTCCATACCTTGTCATAGTTGGAAATCCATTACCTAATATGTGCTTGCGGTTTTGATTGTATACTATATATGTAGAACGTAAGATAAAAGCGTTTCTACTAGATGATTATTATATTGTGGTTGACAGACATTATTATAATATCAAAAGGTTTTCGATATAAAGATATTTTGGATTCTCGTAAGGGAAAAACCCGTTTCGTTATACGGCGTGGTCTTATGAGATATCAGTTACTTGTTCAAACTGTTTTAAACTGTTTTACTCATACCGGTCCCATGATTGACCCGGAGTTTATTTTGTTTTGTTTCCCCTAAACTCTTGGGTGCCCAATTTTGTACGGGCAGTCAAGTAGTCAGGATTTTACAGATATACTTGAAGAGCTTGGAGAAGGATGCTTCAGGATTATATAGCTATAGTTATTTCCGCTGTGTTGTAAGTGTTGTACTCTGATAATGATACTGCATATATATACTGATTTTATTTCAAGGATATGTTATCTATTATATATTGTTCGTTCCGCTGTGAGATTCGTGTTACTCTGATGTTGTATCTTCTTCTTCTTCTTCTTCTAAGTTTCTATCTTATCTTTCCTCACCCTCTAATTTCTTTCATTAACTACCGGTATTTTTTGATGTTTGGTTAGTCATCATTGAGTTTATGGCGATAACCAGAGTCGACAAAAACCGGGTCGTTACATCCGGACTACTACCACTTATAACCTTATAATGAAAGCAACCCAAGGCTTCAACAAGTAGTCCATTCGATGTGATTATCCCTGGTCTTCCAACGTCTTCAATCTCTTTGAAATCTAATTTGTCGTTAATTATTCAAAATGGGTTGGAACTGGTCTTATCTAAATAATTAGCATCAAAACAAAATCCTTTTTGGATTATTAGCTCTCCAATTAAGCCTCTTTTAATTGGAAAAAATTTCATAAGATTAGCTCTTAGTATTAAATTTGGTTAAGCTATTGGGCTTCCAAAATCATCTTCAAACTATTTATTAACCAAAAAAAGGTTTACCATGGTTTATATTCAATTTGGAAACTCATAACCTTAAATCTCAAAGTGTTTCGTAAAACCATTACAAAAGGCATTGCAAATTAGCCTATTTCTCGTTAACAGTTTTTATTATTTAAAACCTCATGTATTTAATCCAAAACTCTTTCAAATCATTAGTTATGATTTATCATAATTTTTCCCTATTTTTAATACTTTAAAAATAGTCCATTTTTATAAGATCCCATTTCATGTTCTTAACCGCACTAGCGCTGTTTTTATTCAAATTTGATTTGAACTTGTATCCAATTACAACCATTGGATTACTAAACCTCTCTTTTCATTTTGAACTAAACGTTTTTCGTTTCGGGAAAATTCGAAGGTCGGATATCCCGGTACGTAGTTTTTTTAGTAGAATGGTAATGTAGCATGAAATTGCACTGCCGATTAGAAAGCTCAAATAATTAACATATATGATCCACAAGCCAGATCAATAGCCAAAATAATACGTTTTGGATCACGAGATGAACCCCAAAGTTTCCCATCATCATAACCATATAGAAAGTTCATAATATATAAATAGAGAAGAGTCAAACAACCACATAAGAACTAAAGAAAGGTGATCAGAGTAGTCTCCGTGCAATCCAGTCCGCATTGGTACTCCCTTGTGATTCATTCTGTTGTGCCACCATAGGGAGGGTGAGTCTGAATGGTGCTGAGCGTGTTGACCTTAATAGGCATGAAACAAATGTGTGATACATCTATAGATGCTAGCAAAATTACTTCTAGGTTTGCAAAATACAATTGAGTTACACTCTTTCCAAATATACCAAAAATAATTAGCAATGAATATATACTCAGGATGAATTGGGGTATTATATTGTCAGTGGTCATAAAAAGAGGAGATATAAGGGAAGAAACCGAGAAGGTAAGACCTAGTTGCAGCTAAGATAGGGTATGTGAAGTCGCAATCAAGGGAGAGACGATGAATAGATTTGTCATGTAATGAGCATAAAACACAAGAGGGATTTGCAGGAATGTTGAAGCGGCGAAGTCTGTCTTTAGTATTAATACAGGAATGAATAAGGCATCACTGAAAGAATAATATGCGAGGAGGAAGATGACATTTCCAGAGTCTTGCGAAAGAGAAGAGACGACCATGATGGTTGAGGAAACTATAACATGTAGACATAGTGAAACTCTTGGCAGGTGATAAAACCCAGTAGAATTTGTTAGGCAATTCAGAAAGATTTAAAGAGAGAAGAAGGGAAAAAGAATGCTAGACCAAATTAGAAGTATCTTTGACGGTTAATCCATGAAGATAAATAGGAGGGAAAAGATTAGGAAAAGATCAGGAAGAGGAAGGTTATCATGCAAAATATCAAGACAAAAAAGGCAATTATTACCATTGCAGAAATTAACATGAAAAAACGTTTAACACGATGAAGGGTTGAGAGAACACCAGACCAAAATAGAGAAGGGTTAAAGCGGGGGGTGGGGGGAGGGCGGTAGTGAAGTGCAATGTTAGGTTTTGAGTGGTAATGAAGAGATAAGATCCAATCTTTCCAAATGAAAATGCCTGGGGTGAGAAGTCTACAAAGCCATTTGGTTAAAAGAGCCATGTTGAAAGAATTGAGGTTAGTGATAGATAAACCACCCTGGTCACGGTGACGACAAACAGTTTGTCAATTGACTGATCTTTTAATCTTGCTTCCAATCCTAAGAAACACGGGAGTTTGTGAAACGACATCCAATATGAAGGAATGGTAGAAAGGACGGAGTTGACGAGCATAAGGTGACCTACGACAGAGAAAGGGTTCGCTTTCCAACTAGAGAGTCTAGTTTCAATTTTTCCTATAAGGGGGAGCCTGTCGGATTTTCTAAGTTTGGTAGGATGGAGTGGGATGACAAGTTAGGTGATTAGGAAGTGGGCCAGGTTACACTTGAGGAGGGCAAAGATATGTGGGCCAAAGTGGAAGGAATTGCCAAGCATTATGAAGGAGCTTTTATGGAAGTTAATGGATAAGCCAAAATCATGATCAAAAACATAAAGGAGGACCTTAAGATAGTGTTAGTGTGTAGGTTCGGGTGAGGCAAAGAGAATGGTATCATCAGCAAATTGTAGGTTGGAAATCATCAGGTTCGATTCAGAATGTTTGATTCGTGCAAAGTAATTCTCGCAGATGCACAGTTTGACCATTTGATCATAAATGTCACCAATGAGTACAAAGATGAGTGGCGAGAGAGTGTCCCCCACCTCAGACCACATGTAGATTTTATAGGGCTACCATTTCACCATTAACGTTGATGGAGGAGAAACTAGTGCAAAGTATACTTTTAATCCAACTACACCAACTAGAGGAGAAGCCTCTGTTAGCCATATGTTCGAGAATGAAATTCCAATTAACTAAATCAGAAGCTTTCAAAAAATCAAGCTTTAATAGTATGCCTGGCGTTGATGCATGATGACAGAAGGAGATAACAAAGGATAAAAGCTTTCAAACAATCTAGGATGTTATGACCAAGGATAAATGCAGATTGTTCAGCACCAACAAGAAATGGAATTACATACTGGAGACGGTTGCCCAGAATTGTAGTGATGATCATAAAGGTAGTGTTTACGAGGATCATAGGATGGAAAGTTGAAAGGGTAGCTGAGCCTGGGAATTTTTGAAGGAGTTCAATGTTTTCATAGTTTAAGCATGCAATAGTCATCGGATCAGATTGGAATTCACTTCAAATCTCCAACATATCGGATTTGATGATACGACCCAGACTTTCCTGATCCCCGAGGAGACGAGGATCCCGGATTGTTTTGAGAACACGACGCATCAAAACACAAACACTAGAACATTTCATTGCTATTACAACAATTACACCGGAGTACAAGAATATATCAGAGTATGAATAAATATTACACGGCGGAAATACAATATCAGATATTAAAATTACATTTTAAATACATAAACATAATGTGCAGCGGAAAATATCAACAACCACAACTGAATGAAATGCACAGATACAAAGCATTCCGAATATAACTCCAGTTGTAATCAAGGATCCTGTGAAAAGAAATATATGTGAAAACCAAAACTACTGGCTGCCCGTGTGGAAAATATGGGCACCCAGAGTTTAGGTAGAAACTATAAACTCCGAGTCAGTCATTGGACTGGTATGAGAATTAAAACAGTTATTAAATCTTTACTTTAAAAGTTGGGAAATCATGGGACCACGCCGTATAACACGGAACGGATTTACTCCACATGAATCTCAGTTTAAAATAAAACAACGCAATGCTTTTTGAAAAATTAAGCTATTATAAGACTTAGGTCCCATCACACAATGCAACGCAAGTCGGAGGATAGAGTTTTTACTTATAATAGCCAAACATGCTTGGTATGTTTAAAACAAATCATTTTGATATTACTATACGTGCATAGTGTCAAAACAACTTCAAATATAAATGTATCAACCCTAGATGACATAGGTACCATATATTATGCCGCCATACATATGTTTACAACTAAATCAGAAAAGTCCCGTATTGGAAATTGGATTCCATCTATGAGTCGAGGCAAGGGATGTCTCCTCACCGATTCGAGACATTCTAGAACATGTATCAGGATCACACCTACGGGCAACCCTTGGAAGCGATAAGTCCGGTCCACACTTACTTTAGTGGATTGATTATTCCTAAACAACACGTTTCCCGGTCATATCAGACCTCCAAAATGGTCAGTATGTCGACCAATCATATCCGAGGCGTCTCGCTATCCATCATCCACATAAGTAAAAATGTCCAGGCTCCATACCATGACACCACTTCTAGCTAGAAAGAAACACAAGTCCATTTTGGGTCTGAAATCAATCAACAAAGAATTGAGTCCAATGTCAGACACACATCAATTTACAAGTCCGTTTTGCGTCTGAACGAAACCAGAGGCACCTTATTCCTCGTCCCATATGTCCAAAATAGGAGAGAGGCCCTCACATATCCGGTCGACCTCCAAGTACGTCTGGACGATCACCACTTATTACCTTGTCTTGGGTGTATAGCCCAATCAAGACATCAGTAATCATCCATATGATGTTAAAATCTCCGGTCTTCGACCACCATCTTCATCGTTGACTTAAGTCGCCGTATCAGTTATTCAGAATGGGATAAACCCGGTCTTTCCGAACAACTCTCGTATTTTATAATCAATAATCAAGTTCTATAAAACACGTCATACGCCTCATTCCAATTTAGAATATTCTTTTATTCAAATATTCATATCATTAGGGAAAGGTTCCCATTAATTTTATCAAAGATAAATTCTTGTAAATTTATTCTTCATTCTTCCTTTGGATATCATTTTCAAAAGATCTTATCTTATCCTTTAACAATTTTAAACCAAAATTAAGGTTTATAAAATTAGTCGGGATTATCGAGCCTTACCGAAGTAATCATTTATTTTTCCAATCCTAACCTATTCATCCCATGGAGCAAAACCACCCACTGTGTTCTGGGTAAAACTAATTACCATTTAACATTCAAATCTAATTAAAGATTTAACTACCGCCTAGAGTAAAACTGGTGGTACTCCATTCTCGATCATTTCATGAATTCGATAAATTTAATTACCTCATTCCCATTTCAATCTAATTAAAGATTTATTAAAACTCCAATTTGGTTTTTAATCCCAAAAATCATTCCGTAATGATTATTCAACCTTAGGAAAATTTATCCTGTCTTTAACTGGGTTAAAGAACTAATGTCATGTAAAACATAGTTCATGGTAAACTCCAAAATCACCTTCCATTAACTATGGAATCCTCACGGAAAATAGATCAACATATAATCAATATAAATATCTGTATTAGACTAATAATATAAATGAATAACGACAAACCCTTTTAAATTCCATATATAGGAATGGTCTTCCTTTACAGGGGCTCATCTCGATTATTACCAAATCGAATTCCATTCAATTCCAATTTAATATATTAAATTGGAAAACTTTACTTTGGAAAATTTCCATTAAATCTTGATAAAAATATTTATAAATTCCAAATCATATCTTCGCTGCTAGCTGGGTTAAAGGAAGAATGTTATTTAAAACATCACTAAAGATAAACCTAAAATCCAATTCGATTCCAACTAAATTAATTAATAGGTAAACTTTTCTAAATCTTAATTAAAAGATTTGTTCTTTTCTCAAAGGGGTTTAAGAACAGTGTTATTAAAGATGCCATTCATGACAAACCCCAAAATCTGCCATTCATGACAAACCCCAAAATCCAGTTTGATATTATACAAGGCTCTGAATAGAAATTAATATCGGCTTATATTCAAATATCAAATTCTGAAACTAACGGATATCGTATTGGGAATAACGATATCTATATCTTCCAAATTCCTCAACAATATCCGTATAATCACGGAATCCAATATTGAAATATTCCAAAGATAATTTCCATTCCAAATCCTTTCCAAATCCATTCTAATTTATTGGAAAATTCTAGTTATTTTAAAACCCTCTTTTTTTTTCAATCAAATTTATTTATTTAAAAACATTGGATTAGTATTCTAGTTGATAACTAGTTCATTTAGATAAAAATATCTTTTATCTTTTCAAATTTGAAATTTGAAATTTTTCATCCAAAAATCTTTCCAAATCATTTATTATGATTTTACACAATTTTTTCATATTTTTAATAATTTTAATAAGGTACTTACAGTCGGTTTCCAACAACGGCCACCAGACTGCATTCATAATGACCTTTTCTGAAATTGATTTGGACATAAATTGAAATCCAACCGTTTAAATTTAAATCTCTTATATTCATTGGAAAGATCTTTTGGATACAAACCCAACGGTTCCAGTTTTAGGAGAATCCGATGGTCAGATCTCCCGTTACATCAATTTGAAGTTAATGGTTGAAGTTCGCGAACGGTCGCTGCGCGTCGCGTTCTATTCAAGCCATATTATATATATATATATATATATCATCGATTTCCATTCAAAACATATTTTATAAATCGTTTATAAATTCATTTTGAAACGATTTCAACTTCATTTTCAATTTTACATCAAAATTGAATATTCTATATCATTATAATATCAAAATGATAATATTTTCAAAATATCTAATTTTGAAATCAATTCTTTTTCGTATTCATTATAAAATGAATAAAATTGATTTATAAACCCGTTCGAGTTAAAATGGCGTTTCTATATTTAACCTGACTTCATATTTTTATATATTTTCGTGTTCATCCAAAATCGGACATCAAAATCATAATTCAATTCTTCAATGAATATTATTTTAAAATATTCGTTATTTCTGAATCAGAACGCACAATTACCATATAATTTCAATTATATGGATTTCATACAACGCATGTATTCAATAATAATGATAACTAATCATTAACATTCAAACATCATCTAGGGTGCATTCTACAATGTATAAGCACTAAAATAAATAAATAACGCTCAACACAGTCTATCAACTAATCTGTTTACATACAACTAAATATTGGGGTTAGTGTATGTCAAATATCATCCTAATACCCATGTGGGGTTTTCAAACAACACAGTCTATTTAAATAAATCATTGGTTAATAAATTTAACCAATTCTAATTTGGTTTGAATTATTTTTCTAATTAACCAATTTTACTTAGACAAGTAATGAAAATTTACTGCTCAAATAATAAATGGATATTTATATCACATTTCAACAACCACAAAGTGTATCCACATTGTTTGAAATACGAGTATCAAATATTCAAACAACGCTTCTTGTGCAGATGGGTCGTGAATAGTTCATGTGTTGAACTCAAGCAATGTCACATACAATCAGATAAAAATCAACACTGGCGATTCATATATTTTCAGTTATAAAATAAAAAATAAATAAATGTACAAATATTTTAGTGAGAGAATTCTCATATTGGGTTCCACTCGGCCATTCTTTATTTCTGAATTTCTGTTTTTACACTAAATTAAACGACCATTTAATTTAGCTCCAAAATCCAATTTGCTCCGTTTTCGTTCTGGTCATTTCCATATTGTAGTGCTCGCTGTTGCGAACCCAACGCAACTAAAATCATTCCAGTTGGACCTCATATGAAAAAGATATTGATTTCTATACGTTAATTACATAAATTTGGGTAATTAAATAATAATTAAGTCTTAATCACATTAGCTAATCCCCCAAATCCATCGTCCCCTTCAAAAAACTGCCGAACCCATCCTTCAACTCCTTTGACTGACAGCCGCTCCTATTGCCGACCACCATAAGTTGATCGCCAGTCATCACACGACGCCCCTTCGCCTCCGCCACCCACGGCCGCCGTTCAGGCCAACTCGCACCCACCCAGCGTTCGTAAAACGGGTTTGAACGCAGCAGCTTTGAGCTGCTATTTCTCCCAAAACACAATACAATAATGGATCAATGGGTATGGATTTAGAGAGGGTAGATAGCTCTTTAATTTTCATTCTGTGAGTTTATAAATTCATTTTGTGGATATTGGGCGATTTGGATTTGAATTTCGGAGGTTTTGGCCTTTAATCGTTAATACCGGCGGTGGCTGTAGGAAGATAATGAATTAAGGTTTTGTTTTTATTTCCAAGGGTATATATACATATACATATATATAAATATATATATTATTTAAATTTCAAAAATACATGTTTATCAGTTCGAACTCAAAATCAAACCCAACGACTAACGTCCCTAGCTAAATACCCCCATTCCGGACATAATGGAATATGTTTCGTAAGACAATTCTACTATTTCAATCAGTTTTTATAAAAATTTAAATATAAATTAATATAACGGTCAATATTTGTAACGACCCGGAAAAAGTCGATCTTGGTTATCCGATATACAACACATATCGAACATCCAAGGATCGAAAATAACCAGAAAGTTCATGAAAGAAATTATAGGGTGAGAAAAGACAAGATAGAAACTTAGAATAGAAGAAGAATAACACAACATCAGAGTAACACGAACCTCACAGCGGAACGAATAACATATAATAGATAACATATCCTTGGAATAAAATCAGTATATGTATACAATAACATTATCAGAGTACAACACTTACAACACAGCGGAAATAAACTATAGCTATATGATCCTGAAGCCTCCTGCTCCAGCTCTTCAAGTATTGGTAAATCCCGACTACTTGACAGCCCGTACAAAATTGGGCACCCAAGAGTTTAGGGAAAACAAAACAAAATAAACTCCGGGTCAGTCATGGGACTGGTGTGAGTAAAACAGTTTAAAACAGTTTGAACAAGTAAACGATATCTCATAAGACCACGCCGTATAACGAAACGGGTTTTTCCCTTATGAGTATCCAAAATAATCTTTATAGCAAAACTCATTGATATTATAATAGTGTCTATCAACCACAATATAATAATCATCTAGCAGAAACGCTTTCATCTCACGTTCTACATATATAGTATACAATCAAAACCGCAAGCACGTATTGGGTAATGGATTTCCAACTATGACAAGGTATGGAACCACTTTCGCTAGTGTACCTCTAGAGAGGAATACACTAGGTTCAACAAGAACATCTTGCAACCCGGCCACACATGATCGACCACTCATTTCGCTTGAGTGTATCGAATGTATATCACCAACGGTTGGGATCAACAACCGTTTCCCGAATGGGACAACATCGACAAAAGATTTTTAGAAGTAAATGAAACTCTAGATCAGGTGATTATACACCCTAATAAGTGCGACCTACATAGCCATGCTGCCTGCCCGATTTCTGCCATTTCCCGGTTGTGAGGCTAGAAGCTACGCTTATCTTTTTACATATCATATCTTCATTCACTTAGAATGCTACATCGCCATACCCGCCAAATCACAAATTGATTTATCCAAAAATAACACGGGTATACAGCTAAGAGAAACGAATTCCTCCGCCACCAAACGTGAATACGTTTGAAGAGATCAAATTACGCGATCTATTGGATATACTCTGTCAGACCTTCTTCCATACAAGTTGTCTTGGGACTGGACAAACCGAAGGCACTATTCAGTATATCCATCTTAGGCACTGTTATCTGAGATTTATACAATAGCCCTTGCACTTTAACCTGTCTTCAATATATTCAGCGTACTTGATTTGCAACGCTTGTGCCAATACGGAGTGGTTCTTCGGATAATAATCCAACCGGTCTCTCCATATTAACAATGTTAAAATGGTCGAAAACTTCGATAGTCGGTGAGTTAACTATCAAAGAAAAACACGTGTGCAAACAACGATATTATTTCCAAATGGAAATTATATCGATCAATCATCATTCAACATTTATCTCCTTAGTTCATAAATTTACTTAGCTACTGTTCCATATATTTTAAAGTCTTATTTTCTATTCTCAGAAAACATTTCTGGTCCTTATTTGGAAAACATTTCCAAACTCCATCACTAGGTTTAAACTGATGTTTAAATCAAACACCGCCATGCCAACCCAAACCATTTCACTCATTTACTAAATTCACTTAACCATTCTTTACTATCAAATCTTAGCCATTCCTTAGTTAAGAAGGAAGTCAATCAAGTTGGGGTATAATTACCTCTCAGACCTTAACTGAACAACGTTTTAACTTCGGAATAGACAAAGTTTATCTTTTAAACCTTTAACAAACTTCCTTATGTAACTCTCTTTCGAATAATCTCTATTCGATAACTCCTCCCTTCGAATAACTATATTCGATAATCTTTCTTACGAATAACTAGATTCAAAAACCTTTCTTCGAATAAACTATATTCGATTAACTCTATTCAACTAACTCTTATCAATTTACTCTTACCAATTAACTCCATTAGATTAACTCTATTTGATTAACTCTATTTGATTTACTCTAATCGATTAACTCTTTTCGATTTAACTAACATTGATTAACTCCTTTCGATTTAACTAACATCGATTAACTCCTTTAACTCTATTCGAATAAACTATATTCGATAACTCCTTTCGAATAACTAATATTCGATAACTCCTTTCGATTTAACTAACATCGATTAACTCCTTTCGATTTAACTAACATCGATTAACTCCTTTTGCTTTAACTAACATCGATTAACTCATTTCGATTTAACTAACATCGGTTAACTCCTTTCGATTTAACTTACATCGATTAACTCCTTTCGATTTAACTAACATCGATTAACTCCTTTCGATTTAAGTAACATCGATTAACTCCTTTCGATTTAACTAACATCGATTAACTCCTTTCCATTTAACTAACATTGATTAACTCCTTTGATTAATTCCTTTTTTTCTGTTTGTTTATACAAATAATCCCTTTTCTATTTGTTTATACAAATAATTCCTTTTCTATTTGTTTACTTAACAAGTAACTATTCCCTTTTCAGTACTATTTATTTAACACATAAATATTCCCTTTCCATTCTATTTATTTAACCAATAAATATTTCTTTTATCTTTTCTATTTATTTTTCCCAAATGAATATTCCTTTTATCCTTTCTATTTATTTTTCCTAAATGAATATTCCTTTTATCCTTTCTATTTATTTTCCCAATTGAATATTCCTTTTACCCTTTCTATTTATTTTCCCAAATGAATATTTCCTTTAATTCTATTTATTTAACCAATAAATAATTCCTTTTCATCTTTTCTATTTATTTAACAAATAAATATCTCGTTTATAACATTCTATTTATTTCATATAAATAAATATTTCCATTTAATCTATTTGTAAATGTTTTACAAGTATTTCTCTTTCTATTTGTTTTGCAAATATTTTCCTTTATGTTTGTTTTACAAATATATTTCCTTTATATTTGTCTTGCAAATATATTTCCTTTACATTTGTTTTACAAATATATTTCCTTTATATTTGTTTTACAAATATATTTCTCCTTTATATTTGTTTTACAAATATTTCTCCTTTTCAACTCTTTGATTTTATAATTATTTCCCTTTATAAAATCCTTTTCCTTTTATATATAAAATCCATTGATTTTATGTAATAATTTATTTTCAAAATATACTTTGAAAATCCTCTTTTTACATCCCAGTATTTTCACGGTATTTAAAATACCAAATCACAATGACCGATATCATTGAAACACACATCATCATCAACAGATTTTATATTACATCATATATTACAATATATGAAAACAGTAAAATAAATGTTGAGGAACCCAGTTGGGTCCCTCCAACCTGTTTCCCTGCATCACAGATGTTAAACAATATAATCAACATCACTTTAGTTCAATATGAAATATTCTGTTAACAGAATCAATATATATAGATTTAACGGTTTTTATATATATATATATATATAATTTCCGCTAACTGACTAGCAGTTCAATCAAACAGTCAACACACAGTCAATCAGACAATTTTTAACAGTTCTAAAAATACAACATGAAAATATAGACTGTTCAGAGTTAGTGAGATTTACTCACATTGGCAGTTCATCGTTATAGAATGATAAACTGTTGTTTGATTTGAATCAAACAATTTATTTTGCCATAAATTCAAACGAGCCCCAATCCACTTCCAGTCAGCTTCATTGTGAAGCTCTCGTCCATACGGTCCTATCAAATCTTGTTTTGCTGTATTCCGTGAACATACGACGAAGTTATTGAGTTTACAAGTTTGAAATATTTAAATTAGAAATGATTATATTTCCTTTTTAAATCAAATGGGCCTTAACCTCTTTGAACCAGCCCACGCCCAAACAAACACCCGCATCCCCCAAACCCGTCTTCCCCAACGCTAGATCGAACTCCAGGATTTTCAACTGGCCATTACAGTGCTTTTCCATCCACTTTACCTCCTTCAACGAACAACAAAAATTCAAGCAAAAATAACCACAATTCCTCTCGCCAACTACTCTTCCTCCTCCTACCACTCATTTGAAACTCGATCCCCCCTTTTGTTTGCGTCGAGCAGCTGCTTTGCTGTTACAGGCTTGCGCGCGACAACATTCCAAATCGAATCCTTCAAAACTTAGCCAAACCATTCCACTCGATCTCAGCAACCCAAAAACAACATCGATTCCTTGCATTGAAGCACCTGTTCCTTTCGAGCCTTAACCCCAGCTCACGCCGCATAAATCCAACGAGCCAAACCATGGTTGAGCTCAACACAGTGTACACCTGCGACGATCCCAAAATCCGGCAGACGGTGTTAAGGATAATCATTAGAATATAACACATTAATCATCATTAGAAGAGTACAGATAATAGCATAAACAATAAAAAGAATAATTTTACATAGATATGACAGCGGAATCATAACATGTAACAACATCAGAGTAACACAGCGTAGGATATAACTTAGTGAATAAAAAGGGAATGATCAGTCAACATCCCCATAGGCGGAATATATACATACAGTGAGACATAATAAAGGTATCAGTCTACATCGCCTGAGGTGGTACATATACATAAGATAATAAATGCTGGAAGTAAATCAGTCTACATCGCCAGAGGCGGAATCATATACCCAAGATAAGAATGGCGGAAAGTCCATAGCCAAAATACAAGTAAATCTAATCTTCGCCATCAAGCCAAAAGTGCACTTCGTACTGCAGTGCTAAGCCAAAATAACCTGTCATCTGTCAACTAGGCTGCCCATGTGAAAATAAGGGCACCCAAGTTTGCAAAGTGAAACAAACAATGAGTCAGTCATGGGACTGGTATTAGAAATCTACTCAACTGGTTAAATAACAGTAATAGGGTAAATCATAGGACCACGCCACTTTCGCGGAACGGGTTTACTCCAGTGATTGGCAACGCATTAAAACAAAGTAAATCTTTAAAACAACGCAATGCTTCTTATAAAGAATGAAGCCATTATAAGACTCAAGTCCCATCACACAATGCAACGCAAACCGGAGGATAGAGTTTTACCTTATAATGGCCAAAATTTGCTTAATACGTACAAAGCAAAATCACTTGATATTATTACTAGTGCATATATGTTTCAATAACGAATATCATCATAAATATCAATCATAGACGGCATAGCTACCATCTACTATGTCGCCATACTAGTTCTACAATCAAATCTGTTATCTCGTATTGAGAGTTTGGATTCCATCATGAGTCGAGGCTATGGGCAAGATCCTCACCGCTTCGAGACACGCTAGCAAATGCCTTAGGACTACACACTCTGGGTAACCCCTTGGAACCTCCAAGGTCGGTCCTCTCTTACGTTTGAGGATTGGCAATTCCTGAACACACGTTTCCTGGTCCTTACAGGCCTAAAATCGAGGCGCCTCGCATTCCAACGACCACAAAGATGAAAGTAATGTAAATGTCAGCCAGTTTAAACACTGACACCATCCATAGCTAGAAAGAAACGTCGTGCACTCCTTGGGTCCTTATCCGTTTTTGACTCATACCGAGGTGTGAGGCTCGCGAATCCACGCTATACTCAAAGCTAGGCCACGTAGGCCGTGCTTTGATCATCAACCACAAGACTTTGCAACAGAAGCCTTGATCATTGCATCTTGGCATACCACACAGGCAATCCACTCCATACGACTGATTTCTATCGATATATAACCTCTAAGCTCGTACGTCTCAGAGAAGGGCGTTAAGCAAGAGAATAAATTCTCCGCCGCCAAACAGATATATATTTAACAGAGATCAATCAGTACAGAACAAAATCCAATGTCAGACACACAGTCCATTTACAAGTCCATTCTGGGTCTGAACGAAACCGGAGGCACCATATTCCTCGTATATCCGTACAATCAACCCATACGTCCAGACGGCTACTACTTCCGTTCCCTCAAGGTAGCTACTCCAATCAGGAACCTCAGCAGTGCCCATCTATCCGATACGAAGATCGTCGGTCTTGAACCGTCTTCATAATTTCAACTTCGAATCGTTCGACCAATGATTTGAAATGAGGATTAACTCGGCCTTTTCAAATAATTCACGTATAATTAGAATTCAAATCAATTCTTTCCATGGTTATATTATTCGACATTCACATTTCAATTCTTTAATATAATTTTCATGTCAAACACATACAACCCTCAAAAATCAAGCAAACCAAGCAAAATTTGTTTTTTTCCCATTCTATGCGACTTACATTATTTTATAACGATTTTTCACCATTTTTATTTATTTAAAAATGGCCATATATAATTAAACGACATTTCGGGTCGTGCCGTGGCACTGGCGCTGTTTTTCCCCAAATTTGTTTTACACATATCGGGAAATCTAACCGTTGGATCTTAACAAAGTTTATATCACTGGGAAGCTATTTCCAAAGCGAACCCAACGGTTCCAGTTTCGTGAAAATCCGACGGTCGGATCTTCCACACTAGTCGTTTGAAGTTACGGTTTCAAAATATGAACTGCAGCATCGTTATTCGATTTAATTTAATTATATTTATATTTATATATAAATATAATCGATTCTGGCGCTGTTTTTCTTCAAATTTGAATTAAACATTCCAGACAATCCAACCGTTGGATCTTTACAAATTTGGTGCCATTGGAAAGATATTTCCAAGGCGAACCCAACGGTTGCGGTTTCAGGGAAATCCGATGGTCGGATCTCTCGTACTAATCTATTGAAGTTACGATTTCAAAACACGAACTGCACGGCCTCGATTCCTTTCAATTCTATTTATATTTATATATATAAATATAGTTCATTCTATAATTTCAATATCATTTTTACTTCAAATATTTCACTAACGCCATTATATTTCGAAAAATTTCGCCATAACCTCCTTTGTACGGGAAGGGGTTTAGAAATTTATTGGGCCGTATTAGGTACCCAATAAATCCTATAAAGCATACACATATTTATAGTGATATATTCTGGTGTTTACAGGGGAGCGTGTATAGATAATAACTCCAAAGAATAAATTCTCGTCACCTTGTCAAAGCCTGAGGGAGTGTGTATTTTTAATTACTCCAGAGGATAAATCCTCGTCACCTCATCCCGTGTGGGAAATAAATAGTCCATGTGCCGTATCTAATGACTAGAGAGACGTGATTATCGTCAACTCCAGACTCGTGTGGGTTTTTTATTAATCTGGCAATTTATCGTTACAATTTTTATATGATCCATATCAGTCATCAGTTCAACCTGTAATATATAGTCATCGCCATACAAGCCTCTCGCTTGTATGGTAAATCTTCAACCTCGTCACACTAGCTCCAAATGCTTATGTGGTATATGATGAAGTATGCCTATCGTCAAGAAGTATGCCATGTAGTGTAGTTAAAAATTAATTGTTACTATCATATGGTGATGTTTATTATTACATACAGAATAACCAGCACTCCGCATCCAATGGCATTCACAGGAGTTGATATATAAATAAAATTGCGTAGCCAACTCATTAAGGCTTACCTATTTGTCGGGCACGCAAATAATTTCTTTACTCAGCAGCTAATCCATTTTCTCTGTTCAACATGAGTATATATATATATATATGTAGAACAAAGCTATTAATAATATTTCAAGCGAACAAATATTTATTTCAACACGTGGGTATTTTTAACGAGGCGTATACATGATAAAAGAAATATTTTTATCATTAGAAATATTTATTTGAACCATGAATGTTTTTAACATTTCACACAATAAAAATGTGAATTTTATTTCTAAAGCTATTTATTTAAAACACGAACAACATTCAACACATGAATTTCTATTCAACGAATGAATTTCTATTCAACGAATGAATTTCAATTCAACACATGAATGTGCGCTATAGTTTGTATATATATAAAAATGTGATTTTTATTTCTAAAGCTATTTATTTAAAACACGAACAACATTCAACACATGAATTTCTATTCAACGAATGAATTTCAATTCAACACATGAATGTGCGCTATAGTTTGTATATATATAAAAATGTGATTTTTATTTCTAAAGCTATTTATTTTAAACACGAACAACATTCAACACGTGAATTTCTATTCAACGAATGAATTTCAATTCAACACATGAATGTGCGCTATAGTTTGTATATATATAAAAATGTGATTTTGATTTCTAAAGCTATTTATTTAAAACACGAACAACATTCAACACATGAATTTCTATTCAACGAATGAATTTCGATTCAACACAGGAATGTCGTTTCAACATATGAAAATAATTCCAACAATTGAAAATTATTCTAACACATAAATATTTCAGAAAATTTCGGCGGCATAACGGCAGGGTAGTTAAAACCGGGACCGTTCCTAGTACGGCTCCTCGCTCTACCTTAAAACCTTGCGGTTTTTTGAAAATGGGGATTCATGCATCTAGTTCGCACGCAGGCGACATGTTTTATTTTCATTTCCACAATCCTATTCTAATTTGTTTCAACCACAAGAGGGTATTTTTCAACCACAAAGGTATTTTTCAACCACAATCCAACGATATCAACCACAAATAATTATTTTCAACCATTCGTCATATCACATAATTTCACGCCAATCACAAGCAATAAATATCGTCCATGGTTTGTGGACGAGGGGAGTATGTATATATAAAAATGTAATTTTTATATTTCACTTGCATTTCAACACAATTCAAAGCATATATGTATCATACAACGCTTGTATAATTTATACATCGCTCATATAACTTATACAACACATGTACATGATGTATACAATGCGTATATAATTTATACTTTGCTTATATAATTTATACAACACGATTTCATTCACAACAATTTAATTTAAATTTCTCACATTGGTTTTCGTGGTGCTAAAAATCGTAGATAGCTCAGAAAAATCCGCGGCCTCTTCTAGATGGTAGAGAGCATCGACACGGTCACGATGTTTCCTGTTTCATCGAATTTCGTCAATACACTATAAAGATATGATTTTTCAAAGTTTTGCAACACTTTAAAGTGTTAATTTTCAGTTCAGAGAATCAAAACTGTTACCTACGTTGAAGGTTCTAAACTAGGTTTGCACAAATCTTCGAATCCGTTGCACGCTTGAACAATCGGCCTTCACCACAGTGGAGTGCCTCAAGAGGCGCGCCTGACCAGGGGGACGTGGTCCACTTCGATGCCACGTGGCAGGCATGGCGTCGAACGGAAGTTCGAAACTTCCTGTGGGCACTGCGCGATGGATTCGAGACGAGGGGCGATGAGACTGGTATTGATTTGGAGAGGAGAAAGAGGCGAACGAAAAACTCAATTGGAGGTGGGGCTGAAAGTGGACGTAGCGATGACGATTGGGTCGGGAAGATGGGAGCACTTCCGTCATTCGTGGAGGAGGGAAATTGAGGGTTTGACCGGTCAAAGTAGAAGTGAGAGAAAAGAGGGGGGTGGCCCATTATATTTTAAATTTTAAATTCAAAAATATCTTTTGACTAACGAACACCAATTTCAACCCAACGACTGTCGCCCCTAGATAATACCCTTATCGCGGACACAATGGGATATGTTTCGTTGGCCAATTCGACTGTTACAGTTAGTTATTTTTCAAATTAAAGTATAAAACATTTAATATTCAATTTGAACATACATTTCAATTTGCCAGGGCCACAAACTGATTCGAAAAATTGTAGAAAAATAAATCTGGCTATGTTTTGACGATACGGTCCTAACAAAACTGATTTCGTCGAATTCTGAGACCGTTTGGAAAATGGCCCTTTTTTGGTTGACCCGATTTAATTGTAATTGACCAAACACATTTTTATTTGTCATGCTCAAATACTAGCATAAAAAATTATGAAATTTGAAACCTAGCAATAATTTGTCATCCCGGATCCAACTAAAGTGGTTTCATCGAATTCCGAGGTCGTATGCAAAATGTCTATTTTCAAGGGCGATATATTCTCTATAGCGACCTTTTTGAAAATTCGTTTGGCCATAACTTTTGATTCCCGCTATGAAACTTCGATTTTTCAGATTCGTTAGAAAGGTATTCATAAACAGATTTAAATATTTTTGGCTTCACTAAAATCCGTTATATTTTCCACCCGGTACAGTCAGTCAAAGTTTGAATTCAAATTTTCAAACTGCCACGCTATTTCCAATTTATTATTTTATTGAAATATTCTATTTCAATGGTTTAAATTCTCTTAACATAACCAATTTAAAGATTTTAAATTGGCTCGCATTTTCTGGGTTGTTACAATCTCCTCCACTTAAAACTTTTCGTCCCCGAAAAGGAACCAACAGCAAAGTAGGCAACAAAATGTAAATGCAAAGTATTATGAGGGTACCTTGCACCGGAGTTAGTTAGAGATGTCCACTCTGCATTTGGGGTAAGCTTGCTTAATGCTTTCCTCAGCCTCCCAAGTACAGTCTCTAGGATCAAAACTCCACTGCACTTTAACTAAATGAACCTTTTTGCTCCTAAGTTCTTTAGTTTCTTTGCCAACGATCTCACATGGCTCTCTTCTGACTGCTAATTCTGGAGTAATTTCCAAGTCCTGTTGCGCTGCTTCTTCTACAACAAGATCTGGATCATGCTCATGTTTTCCAAGTTGCGATACGTGGAACACATCATGCACTCCAGGCAACCAATCAGGTAATTGAACCCTATAAGCCAGAGTTCCAATTCGTTCAAGAATAGGGAAGGGACCAATAAATCTCGGTGCCAACTTCCCAGTTTTACCGAATCTGATTACTCCCCTCATCGGAGAAACTCTTAAATAAACATAATCGCCAACAGCAAATGACAAATATATTCTTCTCGCATCAGCATAACTTTTCTGTCGGCTTTGTGCGGTTTTCAATTGCTTCTTGATGAGGTCTACTTTGTCAGAAGCATCACAAATCATATCGGGTCCTAATACGAATCTGTTTCCAGGTTCTACCCAACATGCTGGAGATCTGCATGGTCTACCATATAATGCTTCAAATGGCGACATTCCCAAGCTCGCTTGGAAGCTGTTGTTATATGAGAACTCAGCCAAATGTAAATGGTCTTCCCATGACCCGCCAAAATCAATAATACAAGCCCGCAGTAAATCTTCTAAAATTCTGTTCATAGGCTCAGTTTGGCCATCCGTCTGAGGGTGATAAGCGGTACTCAGATTCAACTTGGTTCCCAATTCTGTCTGGAATGCTTCCCAGAATTTGCTAGTAAATAGTGGATCTCTATCACTGACTATACTGTGCGGCACTCCATGCAGTTTAACTATTTCTTTAAAGTAAATATGTGCTAGACTTTGAGCCGTTCTATTGGATCTGACAGGTATGAAATGGGTAGTCTTCGTGAAGCGATCTACGATCACCCAAATACTGTCATTTCCTTTCTTGGTTTGAGGTAAACCATCTATGAAGTCCATGGAAATCTGCTCCCACTTCCATCCTAGAATATCTAATGGCTGTAATTATCCGGCGAGTTTTTGTTGGTCGCTTTTAACTTGTTGACAGGTGGGACACCGGCTAACATAAATTGAAATGTCCCTTTTTAATGCCCTCCACCAGAATGTGCACTTGATATCATTATACATTTTGTTCACACCGGGATGGATGCTGAGTTTGGATTTATGGTATTCATCCATGACTTCCTTTCGAAGCCCTGGAAGATTCGGGATGCAAATTCTGCCCTTTAACCTAAGAACTCCCTTGTCATCAAGCTGGAAACTTGTGGATTCGCCCTCCTTGATTCTCTGACTGATCCTTTGGATAAATTCATCATTTTTCTGAAGGACCGAAATCTTGTCAATCAATGAAGATGTAACGATAAAACTGGCAATGATTTCATTCTTTCTGCTGAGCGCATCCGCCACAACATTGGCTTTCCCTGGAGTGTACAAAATTTCAAAATCGTATGCTGCAAGAAAATCTAACCAACACTGTTGTCTCAAGTTCGGATCTTTCTGAGTGAACAGATACTTCAATGATTGATGATTAGTAAATAGTTCAAACTTCTCACCCAATAGATAATGCCTTTAGATTCTCAAAGCAAACACGATGGCTAACAACTCAAGATCATGAGTTGCATAGTTCCTTTCATGCGGCTTTAGCTGACGGCTAGCATAAGCGACCACTTGGCCTCTTTGCATTAACACGGCGCCAAGACCTCTAATAGAAGCATCCGTCCATACCGTCAAGTCCTGATTGTCATCAATAATTGTTAATACTGGAGCAGTTGTCAATTTCAGTTTCAGCTCTTGGAAAGCTTCCTCACATTCTGGAGTCCACTTGAATTTTTCATGCTTCTTTGTAAGCTTTGTTAATACACCGGATATCTTCGAAAAATCCTTAACGAACTTCCGATAGTAACTAGACAATCCAAGGAAACTTCGAACTTCTATGGGGGTAGTAGGTTGCTTCCAATTTTGAATCGCTGTAATTTTGCTTGGATCAACAGCAATCCCTTCTTTTGATACTACATGGCCAAGAAACTTAACTTCATCTTGCCAGAAGATACACTTAGAAAATTTAGCTTTCAAGATATTCCTTCTCAGAATTTCTAGCACCTTTTCTAAATGTTTTTCATGTTCAGCCTTTGACTTAGAGTAAATTAAGATGTCATCAATGAATACTAGAACAAATTTATTCAAGACACCACGGAATACTCTGTTCATTAAATTGACGAAGTAGGCTGAAGCATTACACAAACCGAACGGCATCACTAACCATTCGTAGAATAAATCGGGACCCCTGAAGGCTGTCAAAGGAACACAGTCTTCGGCTATGCGTAATTGGTGGAAACCTGTAGCTAGGTCCATTCTGGAGAATACCCTTGCCCCATTTAATTGATCTAACAGATCATCAATTCGCGGCAAGGGGTATTTGTTCTTCAGTGTCTGCTTATTGAGATCTCGGTAATCAACACATAGTCGTAGAGTACCGTCTGATTTCGGGACAAACACTACTGCTGCTCCCCAATCTGAAAAAGCTTGGCCTGATTAGACCTTTCCACAACAATTTCTCGTGTTTGGTTGCCCAATTCTTCTTTTTCTTTTGGAGCCATTCTTCGTATTGGATGCACCACTGGTTTGGCATTCGGAATTAGATCAATTCTGAATTCAATTTCTCTTTGCAGTGGTAAGTTTTCAACTTCTTCAAACCCATCCGCATAGTTTTTAACGATAGGAATCTTTTCTAATGAAGTGGGAATAACTTCCAAGGCAGACCAAAATGCTTTTCTATTTGCATCCGAGCCGTGACATGGTATAACAATACTCCCAAGTTTTGTTTTAATTTTAACTTCTCTTTCGGCACATCTTACTTCTACCACGTATTTCGTTAACCAATCCAACCCAAGAATAACGTCGAATTCAGAGAGGTCCATAACGATCAAATCAAAAGGAAATTTGTAGAAAGGATAAGAGATTGGCACTCTACAATATGAACTGAGAAGGATAGAGCCTCCTATCGGGTTTTGAACTTTGATTGGTTCTTTAAGCTTTCTTTGTTTTAACTTTAACTTGTGAACAGTGTTACATGCAATGAAACTACGTGATGCACCAGTATCAAAAAGTACAGAAATAGGAATATTTTTAATGGTAAGGGTACCTCCCAAGACATCGGGTTTACCTGATCCATCAGTGATAGCTGGCGGGTTTTCCCCGTCATAAACATGTGCTACCTATGCTGTAACACCCCACACCCGCTAGGGTCACTCACAAAGGGAATGCCATAGCATCGGTGGAGTATTTTAGTGAATATAGAACAGAAAAATTACAACAAGACAGATATAAGCAGTACTTGAAATTTTAAAACATCATCTCATAACAGCGGAAATAAACATGTCTGGTTACATCATAAAACCACGGTAAAAGTCAAGTACAATATCCATCAAAATAAAGAAGTACATAATCCCACTCTTATTACAATAGCCAAAAGAAAAGATAATTGGATAACTGGAGCTTTACATCTACTCAAGCTCCTCAAGACTGGAACAGCAATCCGATCAAGCTCTACTACTGCTAGGATCCACCGTAGGACCTGAGGGTTGGGAAAAAGATAGAAACAACGGGGTCAGACATAAGTCTGAGTGAGTCCTATAACTTTAACAATACAATCATTAAAGTAACCAGAGAAGGCATAAACTTGACCACGGTAATATCTGGGGATGAATGGCTACACTAAGCAGCTTGGTAGACTTAGGATAAACTAAGATAATCGTCAGGACGCATCTACCCACCCAAGGATAATTACTAACTGCACCACACCAGTCATTCCTACTTAAAGGTTGATCCCTTCCAAGGACTTAGAAAATTTCCCCAGTAGTTCCATGTACCCCTAGCCCACTATATAGGTGTCGTCTGCCCCTATCTCCACTAGGTGTACCCAGTAATTCTTACCCAGTAGTTTCGTGTACGCCTACATAGGTGTCGTCTGCCCCTATCTTCCTTAGGTGTACCCACTACTCCCCATCGATCGGCTCCCTACCGTAGATACCCGTGCTGGTCCCACAGTGGGGTGTATCACTCCCCTAAAGTGGCTACCCAATATTAACGGTGCACGGCTTTATATCTACACGATGCAACAACGGCTTATCTACCAGCCCGGACCCACACACGCATATGAAGCCCGTTGGACTTGCGTTGCCACCGCTAACCCGTTTTGGCCTCTTATAATCAAGCCCAATATGCGTGTCCCGTCACTCGACATGGGTCGAGCCCACAAAGATACGTTTGGGATATTGGTTGAAATGGGCCCCCACAAGCTACCCACTTAAGCTTGTCAAATATCTAGTGTATCCCACTTAACCCTTTAATCATGTTTAATTACATGTTTCCTCTTGGTTAAGTATTCTAATCGTATTTTCTATTGCCACCCAAGGCAACCCACTAGATTCCACATGCCACCCAAGGCAATCACAAAATTTCCTCATGCCACCCAAGGCACCCACTTAACCCCTCATGTCCCACTACATGCTATTATGGTTAAGTGTTTCTTAATTAATTAAGACCGTGATCTCCCATAAAGACCTCCCACATTAGACTGACTGTTATGACCGCCTGGTTAAGCCGGTAGAATCCGGGCAGTCTTACGTCATAACAGAGTCTAACCTCGTGTCTTTACCTTAATCACGTATTTAATTTATGGCTAAGACCTCTCACATTGGGCTGACATTTGTAGCAACTGGTTAAGCCGGTCGGGTCCGGGCAGTTTTACACTACAAATGAGTCCAACCTCGTGTCTTAGTCGATTAATTACACCTAATTAATCACCCCCATATTAATTATCCCTAATTAATATCAAGTTTTTCCATAACATGGGTAGACCTAACTCAATAGGTAAATTCCCATGGGGTAGACCTAACTCAATAGGTAAATTCCCACTTATGGTAATTTATTTTTATGGTATGCTTAATCATACCCAATCATTCATTTATTAACATATTTACCACCCCATCGTTCCCCACGTAAACCGTTCTCATTTCATGACATAACAAGGGGAAGATCATTACAAATATCATGGGTTTAACATACAACTTTGTCATGGGTTAAGAGGATGTCAACTTGCATATATGAGCATATATTAACCCAACTACGTATAAACCCAAACTTGCATATTATCATACATATGATTTGCATAACATGTTGCATATGAGCTTGCATATTAACATACACATATCTTGCATAACATGTTGAACTTGCATATAGGCATTCTCATAACTTGCATAACATGTTAAACATGCATTTGAGCATACACATAACTTGCATAAGTATTCATATATTTGCATAAGCATTCACATACTTGCATAACCATTCACATACTTGCATAAACATGAATAACTTGCATATCATGTCATTTAAGCATATACATATCTTGCATAAGTATTCATATACTCGCATAAGCATGCATAACTTGCATATCACATAAATCTTGCATTTAAACATATACTTAACTTGCATATCACTTTGCTAAAACATGCATAACTCCACTTACTAAATATGCATAAATCCACTTATTAAACATGCATATATCAACTTGTTAAACATGCATAAATCAACTTATTAAGCATGCATAAAACAACTTATCACATATATGCATAAACATAGAACAACATAGAGTAACATATCATCATACATGATTTAAACTCACTAATCCGCATTTAAGACCATAAGTCTCATTACACCCAATCTACTTACTTTAACAATTAATGTTAAAGTGATAGAAACTCACCAAAACACAATTAGCAAGCTAATGAAGAAGATTAAGATACTTAGAATGGATTAGAGAATGATTTGAGAGGGATTTGCTTGCAACTCCTTCATGAACTAGTGGAGGCCATGCTCAAATTTCAATTTGCCATAGTTTAGCTACTAGATTTAATTATGAATGAATTAGAGTAGGGTTAGGGTCTTATTTATAGGATTAGGTGAGTGTTTTAGGCCCTTAGATTAACCCTAGATTAGATTAGGGCCCTTAGATTTAGGAAATCTCTAGAACCAGCCCTCCTAGCCAGCCTGAAACCCAACCTGGTGCAACCTGGTGCACCCAGGTTCACTGGGCGCCTGGACCCTGTCGACAGGCAAGTCGACAGGCATGTCGAAACCCCTGTCGACAGCCCTGTCGACATGGGCTGGGCGGGAAGCTTCCCGCCTGACCCCGCCTGGCCCATTCCAAATCTGCATATTTTAAGTTTTTAAATCTGTTTTAGTTTTAAGTTTTATGCAAACTTCATCGGGCCATAACTGGGCCATACGGACTCCGATTTTCGAAAACTCGGACTCTATTTCGCGTATTTTTCCGAGACGAACGTAATGACGCAGCCCGTTTCCCCTAATTCCCACATCTGAGATTATTTATCCTGTAATTAGTGAATTTTAGTATTAACTAAAATTCGGGGTGTTACATTCTCCCCTCCTTAAAGGATTTCGTCCCCGAAATCTCTAAGCTAAGGAGAATGCATATCCTACCATCCAAACAACCATCTACTCAAATCATCAACCACGGGCATCCATTGTCCTTAGAACAATTTCTAATGATGTATGAGCATATGCAAAGAGTGTGTGTATATGTTCCCTATCTAATGTATGAACATATGCAAACCATGATAGTGCCATGCATCCATTATGTATGCGAGAAAACCCTATCGACACATACAATATCTACATGAGTGCACAATCATTCACCAAAATGCATCATCCATGTGATAACACAACCATTATACATCCATAAATATATCTTCCTACACACAATTTTATGCAATATGCAATATGAAGTGACTGAGCCGATCTAGTGCCTAGAGTGTGTGTATATGCATCCACGAGCAACCACTAGCAAACACTTGCATCCACTTGCATCCATCAACCATAACATGTCTCAAACACATGTTTCAACCATAGGTTTACCCTATCTAAAGGTCAAAGGTACTAACGAGAGGACATACTAAAGATTAAGATAAGTACTAGACAAACGATTAAGGAGAAAGTAAAGACATACCCTCAAAAAGAAATGGGTACAATGAACGCATCTTCGCTTCCGTCTCCCAAGTTGCGTTGCTCTCATCTTCTCCCCATTGCACTTTGACTAGCTGAACCTCTCGATTCCTCAATTTCCTAGTCTCTGACCCAAGGATGCGAGTAGGAGCTCGTCGAATCGTCGCATCACGCTCAACCTCTACATCTCTAAGCAAGCTCGGCTCTACCACCTCTGCGGTCTCATGTAAGCACTTCCTCAGATGTGATACATGGAATACATCATGAACACCACTAAGTCTGTCGGGCAACTCCACCCTATATGCCATCCGTCCAATCCTTTCCTTAATAGGAAATGGCCCAACAAACCTCGGTGCTAACTTCCCAACGGATCCGAAGCGAACAACATTTCTTAACGGAGATACCTTGACAAAAACCATATCCCCAACTTCAAATTCAAGATCCGTCCTTCTTTTGTCCGCATAAGATTTTTGCCTATCCTGCGCTGCTTTCATCCTTCTTCGAATCAAGTCAATCTTCTCTGAAGTCTCCCTAACCATATCAGGCCCAAGCAAGATCTTATCCGTAGACTCCCACCAACATGTAGGTGATCGACAAGGCCTCCCATAGAGAGCTTCGAAAGGAGCCATACCAATACTGGACTGAAAGCTGTTATTATATGCGAACTCCACCAGTGGAAGATGCTCTTCCCATGTACCTCCAAAATCTAAGATACAAAGCCTCAAAAGGTCTTCTAGAACACGATTCACCCTCTCAGTCTGGCCATCTGTCTGAGGATGATATGCGGTGCTCAGACACAATTGAGTCCCCACTGCTTCTTGCAAACTTCTCCAGAACTCGCTAGTGAAGATGGGATCTCGATCACTCACTATGCTAGAGGGTACCCCATGCAATCGAACTATCTCTCGAAGATATACTGAAGCTAGCCATGGAGCGGTCCTCTTGCTCTTCACAGGTATGAAATGGGCGCTCTTAGTAAGTCTATCTACCACCACCCAAATTCCTGTATTACCCTTCCTCGACCTGGGTAACCCGTCAATAAAATCCATCGAGACGCTATCCCACTTCCATTGCGGAACTTCCAATGGGTGAAGCAACCCACCTGGTTTCCTTTGCTCCGCCTTCACCTGCTGACATACCAAGCATCGAGCTACATATTCGGCCACATCTTTCTTCATACCGGCCCAGAAGAAAACCCTCTTCATATCTTGGTACATCTTATCCCCACCGGGATGAATGGTCATCCTAGAACGGTGTGCATCATCAAGAATAGCCTTCCTCAACCCTTCATCTAGCGGTACACAAAGTCTACCGTCTCTACGCAAGCACCCCTTATCGTCTAGGGTGTACCTACTCAAATGGCTGGACGATTCCCCCCTTATGAGCTTCTCTATCAACTCAACCAACTGTGGGTCGTCCCTCTGGGCTTCCTCAATTCGCCCCAGAAGAGTAGGTCTAACTTCCAAAGAAGCTAGCAAACCAGGTACATAGTCAATGGAAGGTCTGAAATCAAACATCGAGATAAATTCCAAGCTTCGTCGTTCCACGAACAATGGACTCAAGGACAACCTCTTCCTACTCAAGGCGTCCGCCACCACGTTACCCTTGCCAGGGGTATACAGTATCTCGAAGTCATAGGATGCTAAGAACTCCATCCACCTTTGCTGTCTTAAGTTTAAATCCTTCTGAGAGAATAAGTACTTCAATGATTTATGGTCAGTGAACAACTCGAATCTCTCACCAAGAAGATAATGGCGCCAAATCTTAAGCGCAAAAACAATAGCGGCCAACTCTAAATCATGGGTAGGGTAATTTTTCTCATGTGGCCTTAACTGCCTTCCACCATAGGCTATCACCCTTCCCTCTTGCATTAAGACTGCGCCAAGGCCTGTCCCACAGGCATCGGTATAGACAACAAATGGCTTGCTCCCATCTGGCAACACTAAAACTGGAGCAGTGGTTAAAGCTCTCTTTAACCGTCGGAACGCATCATCACAATCTACGTCCCATGTGAAAACAAGATTCTTCTTTGTTAAGCGGGTTAATGGGGCTGATATCTTTGCGAAGTCTTTGATAAACTTCCTATAATAGCCCGCCAACCCCAAGAAACTTCTTACTTCGGTAGCATTCTTCGGAACCTTCCAATCCTGAATTGATACTATCTTCGCGGGATCCACAGCTATCCCTTCCTTGGAGACCACATGCCCCAAGAACCGCACTTCCCTTCTCCAGAAGTGACATTTAGAGAATTTAGCCTTAAGGCTATGTGCTCGAAGAGTCTTCAACACTTCCCCAAGATGTAGGGCATGCTCTTCTTCACTCTTAGAAAATACTAAGATATCATCTACAAAGACCACCACAAATTTATTAAGGAACTCCCTGAACACCCTACTCATCAAGTCAACAAAGTATGCAGGGGCATTCGTCAACCCAAATGGCATCACCAGCCACTCATAGAAACCATCCGGAGTCCTAAAGGCAGTCTTGTCTATGCTATCCTCAGCCACCCTCAACTGATGAAACCCCGTGGCTAAGTCCAACTGAGAAAATACCGAAGCGCCAACCAACTGATCGAAAAGATCATCAATCCTCGGCAATGGGTGTCTATTCTTCTTTGTGAGCTTGTTGAGTTCTCTATAGTCTACACAAAGTCTGAGGGACCCATCCGCCTTCGTAGCAAATACTACTGGAGCACCCCACTCCGATATGCTCCGTCTTATGAACCCCTTCTCAAGCAACTCACCTACTTGCTTATGGAGTTCCCTCCTCTCACGAGGAGCCATGTGGCGCACTGGTAAAGATACTGGTTTAGCATTATCCACCAAATATATTCGGAAGTCAATCTCCCGCTTCGGAGGTAAGCCCTTCACCTCCTCAAACACATCCGGATATTCCCGGACCACTCTAACAGATAGCAAACTCTCGACCGAAGCGTCAAGTGATTCGAGATAACTTAGCATAACAGAGTCCCTAGGGTTACAAGAAATCTCGAGAGTGTTACCCAAGCGGGTCATGAGCCTAACAACTCTCCTTTCGCAATCAAGAACGGCACCATTACTGGATAACCAGTCCATGCCCAAAATCAACCCATAGCCCGTGAAGCCCAACACGAAAGCATCACATCTAAACTCAATGCTAAGTATAGAAATCTTCAAACCCAAACATATCATGGACAAATAAGTGGAGCCCCCAATTGGGTTTGAAACAACCAAGGGATCATCTACCAGACTGGTGTCTAAGTGCAGTAACTCAACTAATGATGATGAAATAAACGAATGCGATGCGCCTGAATCAAACAATGTACGGACGGGATGATCAAATAGAAAAACCAGACTTTCAACGGAAATAGTTCTACCTCTCTCCTGAATCGGTGGAACTGCGAGAGCCTGTACTTGCCCCCTAGCCTGACCTGGTGCCATAAGAGCTTGCACCTGTCCTCCTGAGGTAGATCCCGTCCTTTGCCCTTTCTTAGGGCAATCCTTCACTAAGTGCCCTGCTTCGCCACAGTGGAAGCAACCGGTCTTCTTCTTCTTGCGACAATCCTTGCTTAGGTGGCCAGGTGTCCCACAATTGAAACACTTCTTCTTCTTGCCCTTGCCACCGTTGCCTTTCCCACCTTTGCTTTGCTGTTGTTGAGGTCTCTTTTGATCTCCCTTCTTCTCGGGTGCCTTATTAGCATTAGGACCCTTCTCTTCCTCAAACATGAGTGCCATGTCAACTAGCTTCTCAAAGGTGGCCCCCATAGGGATGTGAGTCATAGCCAACCCATGCATCGGTTCATTTAAGCCTTTCACGAACCTCAAAGCCTTCTTCTCCGGTGTATTCACCATGTCTAGGCCAAACCTTGCCAATTGATTAAACTTGTTAACATATTCCTTCACCGAAAGATTTCCTTGCTTCAGAGTCAAGAATCTCTCCATATACAAGTTTTCCTCCGCCCTTGAGAGAAACTTTGCCACAAATCTTTGCTTAAAATCCGCCCAAGAGTCAACGGGGCGTTCTCCATTAGTAACCTCCCACCAGAATGAGGCCTCTCCCTTCATTAACCAAGCAGCCAACTTGACTTTCTTCCCTTCTTCCATCTCAAAGATATCTATCAACTCTTCCACCTCCTTAAGCCAATCTCTAGCCTCCACAAAGGTTTCAGATCCTTGAAAAGGTTTCCCTCCCATAGCTTTAAATTCCTTGCAAGTCTTAGCAAAAGTATCCGTGCGAGGAGGAGGGGGAGGAGGAAGATCGGGTGCTACGGCTGGTGGAGGAATATTTGCTGGACCCGCAGTGGTGGCCCTAGCCTCCATCAATCTCCTATACCATACTGGTACCGTGACACCCTCCGGAAGATTAGGATTCTCGGCCATACTGAAACGAAAAAGGAAAGATTCAAAACGGAGAATTCGAAGGATATAGATATGGCTATTGGGGATTATGCTTTTCTTTCAAAAACTTTTCTCTTAAAAGACATGTTTTTGAAAATATCTTTTCCAAAAATGTTTTAGAAAAATAGTTTTCTAAAAATTTTATCTGTTCCGGTAACCTTTGCTCTGATACCACGTGTAACACCCCACACCCGCTAGGGTCACTCACAAAGGGAATGCCATAGCATCGGTGGAGTATTTTAGTGAATATAGAACAGAAAAATTACAACAAGACAGATATAAGCAGTACTTGAAATTTTAAAACATCATCTCATAACAACGGAAATAAACATGTCTGGTTACATCATAAAACCACGGTAAAAGTCAAGTACAATATCCATCAAAATAAAGAAGTACATAATCCCACTCTTATTACAATAGCCAAAAGAAAAGATAATTGGATAACTGGAGCTTTACATCTACTCAAGCTCCTCAAGACTGGAACAGCAATCCGATCAAGCTCTACTACTGCTAGGATCCACCGTAGGACCTGAGGGTTGGGAAAAAGATAGAAACAACGGGGTCAGACATAAGTCTGAGTGAGTCCTATAACTTTAACAATACAATCATTAAAGTAACCAGAGAAGGCATAAACTTGACCACGGTAATATCTGGGGATGAATGGCTACACTAAGCAGCTTGGTAGACTTAGGATAAACTAAGATAATCGTCAGGACGCATCTACCCACCCAAGGATAATTACTAACTGCACCACACCAGTCATTCCTACTTAAAGGTTGATCCCTTCCAAGGACTTAGAAAATTTCCCCAGTAGTTCCATGTACCCCTAGCCCACTACATAGGTGCCGTCTGCCCCTATCTCCACTAGGTGTACCCAGTAATTCTTACCCAGTAGTTTCGTGTACGCCTACATAGGTGCCGTCTGCCCCTATCTTCCTTAGGTGTACCCACTACTCCCCATCGATCGGCTCCCTACCGTAGATACCCGTGCTGGTCCCACAGTGGGGTGTATCACTCCCCTAAAGTGGCTACCCAATATTAACGGTGCACGGCTTTATATCTACACGATGCAACAACGGCTTATCTACCAGCCCGGACCCACACACGCATATGAAGCCCGTTGGACTTGCGTTGCCACCGCTAACCCGTTTTGGCCTCTTATAATCAAGCCCAATATGCGTGTCCCGTCACTCGACATGGGTCGAGCCCACAAAGATACGTTTGGGATATTGGTTGAAATGGGCCCCCACAAGCTACCCACTTAAGCTTGTCAAATATCTAGTGTATCCCACTTAACCCTTTAATCATGTTTAATTACATGTTTCCTCTTGGTTAAGTATTCTAATCGTATTTTCTATTGCCACCCAAGGCAACCCACTAGATTCCACATGCCACCCAAGGCAATCACAAAATTTCCTCATGCCACCCAAGGCACCCACTTAACCCCTCATGTCCCACTACATGCTATTATGGTTAAGTGTTTCTTAATTAATTAAGACCGTGATCTCCCATAAAGACCTCCCACATTAGACTGACTGTTATGACCGCCTGGTTAAGCCGGTAGAATCCGGGCAGTCTTACGTCATAACAGAGTCTAACCTCGTGTCTTTACCTTAATCACGTATTTAATTTATGGCTAAGACCTCTCACATTGGGCTGACATTTGTAGCAACTGGTTAAGCCGGTCAGGTCCGGGCAGTTTTACACTACAAATGAGTCCAACCTCGTGTCTTAGTCGATTAATTACACCTAATTAATCACCCCCATATTAATTATCCCTAATTAATATCAAGTTTTTCCATAACATGGGTAGACCTAACTCAATAGGTAAATTCCCATGGGGTAGACCTAACTCAATAGGTAAATTCCCACTTATGGTAATTTATTTTTATGGTATGCTTAATCATACCCAATCATTCATTTATTAACATATTTACCACCCCATCGTTCCCCACGTAAACCGTTCTCATTTCATGACATAACAAGGGGAAGATCATTACAAATATCATGGGTTTAACATACAACTTTGTCATGGGTTAAGAGGATGTCAACTTGCATATATGAGCATATATTAACCCAACTACGTATAAACCCAAACTTGCATATTATCATACATATGATTTGCATAACATGTTGCATATGAGCTTGCATATTAACATACACATATCTTGCATAACATGTTGAACTTGCATATAGGCATTCTCATAACTTGCATAACATGTTAAACATGCATTTGAGCATACACATAACTTGCATAAGTATTCATATATTTGCATAAGCATTCACATACTTGCATAACCATTCACATACTTGCATAAACATGAATAACTTGCATATCATGTCATTTAAGCATATACATATCTTGCATAAGTATTCATATACTCGCATAAGCATGCATAACTTGCATATCACATAAATCTTGCATTTAAACATATACTTAACTTGCATATCACTTTGCTAAAACATGCATAACTCCACTTACTAAATATGCATAAATCCACTTATTAAACATGCATATATCAACTTGTTAAACATGCATAAATCAACTTATTAAGCATGCATAAAACAACTTATCACATATATGCATAAACATAGAACAACATAGAGTAACATATCATCATACATGATTTAAACTCACTAATCCGCATTTAAGACCATAAGTCTCATTACACCCAATCTACTTACTTTAACAATTAATGTTAAAGTGATAGAAACTCACCAAAACACAATTAGCAAGCTAATGAAGAAGATTAAGATACTTAGAATGGATTAGAGAATGATTTGAGAGGGATTTGCTTGCAACTCCTTCATGAACTAGTGGAGGCCATGCTCAAATTTCAATTTGCCATAGTTTAGCTACTAGATTTAATTATGAATGAATTAGAGTAGGGTTAGGGTCTTATTTATAGGATTAGGTGAGTGTTTTAGGCCCTTAGATTAACCCTAGATTAGATTAGGGCCCTTAGATTTAGGAAATCTCTAGAACCAGCCCTCCTAGCCAGCCTGAAACCCAACCTGGTGCAACCTGGTGCACCCAGGTTCACTGGGCGCCTGGACCCTGTCGACAGGCAAGTCGACAGGCATGTCGACACCCCTGTCGACAGGCCTGTCGACAGCCCTGTCGACATGGGCTGGGCGGGAAGCTTCCCGCCTGACCCCGCCTGGCCCATTCCAAATCTGCATATTTTAAGTTTTTAAATCTGTTTTAGTTTTAAGTTTTCTGCAAACTTCATCGGGCCATAACTGGGCCATACGGACTCCGATTTTCGAAAACTCGGACTCTATTTCGCGTATTTTTCCGAGACGAACGTAATGACGCAGCCCGTTTCCCCTAATTCCCACATCTGAGATTATTTATCCTGTAATTAGTGAATTTTAGTATTAACTAAAATTCGGGGTGTTACATTCTCCCCTCCTTAAAGGATTTCGTCCCCGAAATCTCTAAGCTAAGGAGAATGCATATCCTACCATCCAAACAACCATCTACTCAAATCATCAACCACGGGCATCCATTGTCCTTAGAACAATTTCTAATGATGTATGAGCATATGCAAAGAGTGTGTGTATATGTTCCCTATCTAATGTATGAACATATGCAAACCATGATAGTGCCATGCATCCATTATGTATGCGAGAAAACCCTATCGACACATACAATATCTACATGAGTGCACAATCATTCACCAAAATGCATCATCCATGTGATAACACAACCATTATACATCCATAAATATATCTTCCTACACACAATTTTATGCAATATGCAATATGAAGTGACTGAGCCGATCTAGTGCCTAGAGTGTGTGTATATGCATCCACGAGCAACCACTAGCAAACACTTGCATCCACTTGCATCCATCAACCATAACATGTCTCAAACACATGTTTCAACCATAGGTTTACCCTATCTAAAGGTCAAAGGTACTAACGAGAGGACATACTAAAGATTAAGATAAGTACTAGACAAACGATTAAGGAGAAAGTAAAGACATACCCTCAAAAAGAAATGGGTACAATGAACGCATCTTCGCTTCCGTCTCCCAAGTTGCGTTGCTCTCATCTTCTCCCCATTGCACTTTGACTAGCTGAACCTCTCGATTCCTCAATTTCCTAGTCTCTGACCCAAGGATGCGAGTAGGAGCTCGTCGAATCGTCGCATCACGCTCAACCTCTACATCTCTAAGCAAGCTCGGCTCTACCACCTCTGCGGTCTCATGTAAGCACTTCCTCAGATGTGATACATGGAATACATCATGAACACCACTAAGTCTGTCGGGCAACTCCACCCTATATGCCATCCGTCCAATCCTTTCCTTAATAGGAAATGGCCCAACAAACCTCGGTGCTAACTTCCCAACGGATCCGAAGCGAACAACATTTCTTAACGGAGATACCTTGACAAAAACCATATCCCCAACTTCAAATTCAAGATCCGTCCTTCTTTTGTCCGCATAAGATTTTTGCCTATCCTGCGCTGCTTTCATCCTTCTTCGAATCAAGTCAATCTTCTCTGAAGTCTCCCTAACCATATCAGGCCCAAGCAAGATCTTATCCGTAGACTCCCACCAACATGTAGGTGATCGACAAGGCCTCCCATAGAGAGCTTCGAAAGGAGCCATACCAATACTGGACTGAAAGCTGTTATTATATGCGAACTCCACCAGTGGAAGATGCTCTTCCCATGTACCTCCAAAATCTAAGATACAAAGCCTCAAAAGGTCTTCTAGAACACGATTCACCCTCTCAGTCTGGCCATCTGTCTGAGGATGATATGCGGTGCTCAGACACAATTGAGTCCCCACTGCTTCTTGCAAACTTCTCCAGAACTCGCTAGTGAAGATGGGATCTCGATCACTCACTATGCTAGAGGGTACCCCATGCAATCGAACTATCTCTCGAAGATATACTGAAGCTAGCCATGGAGCGGTCCTCTTGCTCTTCACAGGTATGAAATGGGCGCTCTTAGTAAGTCTATCTACCACCACCCAAATTCCTGTATTACCCTTCCTCGACCTGGGTAACCCGTCAATAAAATCCATCGAGACGCTATCCCACTTCCATTGCGGAACTTCCAATGGGTGAAGCAACCCACCTGGTTTCCTTTGCTCCGCCTTCACCTGCTGACATACCAAGCATCGAGCTACATATTCGGCCACATCTTTCTTCATACCGGCCCAGAAGAAAACCCTCTTCATATCTTGGTACATCTTATCCCCACCGGGATGAATGGTCATCCTAGAACGGTGTGCATCATCAAGAATAGCCTTCCTCAACCCTTCATCTAGCGGTACACAAAGTCTACCGTCTCTACGCAAGCACCCCTTATCGTCTAGGGTGTACCTACTCAAATGGCTGGACGATTCCCCCCTTATGAGCTTCTCTATCAACTCAACCAACTGTGGGTCGTCCCTCTGGGCTTCCTCAATTCGCCCCAGAAGAGTAGGTCTAACTTCCAAAGAAGCTAGCAAACCAGGTACATAGTCAATGGAAGGTCTGAAATCAAACATCGAGATAAATTCCAAGCTTCGTCGTTCCACGAACAATGGACTCAAGGACAACCTCTTCCTACTCAAGGCGTCCGCCACCACGTTACCCTTGCCAGGGGTATACAGTATCTCGAAGTCATAGGATGCTAAGAACTCCATCCACCTTTGCTGTCTTAAGTTTAAATCCTTCTGAGAGAATAAGTACTTCAATGATTTATGGTCAGTGAACAACTCGAATCTCTCACCAAGAAGATAATGGCGCCAAATCTTAAGCGCAAAAACAATAGCGGCCAACTCTAAATCATGGGTAGGGTAATTTTTCTCATGTGGCCTTAACTGCCTTCCACCATAGGCTATCACCCTTCCCTCTTGCATTAAGACTGCGCCAAGGCCTGTCCCACAGGCATCGGTATAGACAACAAATGGCTTGCTCCCATCTGGCAACACTAAAACTGGAGCAGTGGTTAAAGCTCTCTTTAACCGTCGGAACGCATCATCACAATCTACGTCCCATGTGAAAACAAGATTCTTCTTTGTTAAGCGGGTTAATGGGGCTGATATCTTTGCGAAGTCTTTGATAAACTTCCTATAATAGCCCGCCAACCCCAAGAAACTTCTTACTTCGGTAGCATTCTTCGGAACCTTCCAATCCTGAATTGATACTATCTTCGCGGGATCCACAGCTATCCCTTCCTTGGAGACCACATGCCCCAAGAACCGCACTTCCCTTCTCCAGAAGTGACATTTAGAGAATTTAGCCTTAAGGCTATGTGCTCGAAGAGTCTTCAACACTTCCCCAAGATGTAGGGCATGCTCTTCTTCACTCTTAGAAAATACTAAGATATCATCTACAAAGACCACCACAAATTTAGAGAATTTAGCCTGATTAGACCTTTCCACAACAATTTCTCGTGTTTGGTTGCCCAATTCTTCTTTTTCTTTTGGAGCCATTCTTCGTATTGGATGCACCACTGGTTTGGCATTCGGAATTAGATCAATTCTGAATTCAATTTCTCTTTGCAGTGGTAAGTTTTCAACTTCTTCAAACCCATCCGCATAGTTTTTAACGATAGGAATCTTTTCTAATGAAGTGGGAATAACTTCCAAGGCAGACCAAAATGCTTTTCTATTTGCATCCGAGCCGTGACATGGTATAACAATACTCCCAAGTTTTGTTTTAATTTTAACTTCTCTTTCGGCACATCTTACTTCTACCACGTATTTCGTTAACCAATCCAACCCAAGAATAACGTCGAATTCAGAGAGGTCCATAACGATCAAATCAAAAGGAAATTTGTAGAAAGGATAAGAGATTGGCACTCTACAATATGAACTGAGAAGGATAGAGCCTCCTATCGGGTTTTGAACTTTGATTGGTTCTTTAAGCTTTCTTTGTTTTAACTTTAACTTGTGAACAGTGTTACATGCAATGAAACTACGTGATGCACCAGTATCAAAAAGTACAGAAATAGGAATATTTTTAATGGTAAGGGTACCTCCCAAGACATCGGGTTTACCTGATCCATCAGTGATAGCTGGCGGGTTTTCCCCGTCATAAACATGTGCTACCTATGCATTCTTCTTCAAAGGACAATTTCTGCTAATGTGTCCCTTCTGATGGCAGTTGTAGCATTCAACTAAGCTGCGGGGGTTCGGATTTGAGCTTTCTGGGTTTGCCTTCAGTCTCTTTGGGGCGGTGCATACATTAGAATAATGCCCCTTCTTTCCGCAATTGTAACAGCTGCCTTTGGGGATCTTACCAGCTTGCTGAGTAGCGGCTGCTGCATTGCTGGACTCGGGCTGATCTCCTGAAGCTTTGCGCTTGTTTCCTTCCTGGATCTTAGCGCGGTCTAGATTGGAGTTCCTCTCATCCAAATCTTCGTAGTTGCAGGCCATCTCTACCAGTTCTGAAAATGGGTGTTTGATGTTGCTCATGGCCCGGTCCTGATACTTGCACTTCAGCCCCAATATGAACCTCTTGTTCTTGGCTTTTGAGGTCAAGATAAGCTCTGGAGCATAACGTGATAGCTGTGTGAATTTTTTGAGATAGTCTTGAACAGAACGGTCTCCTTGCTGGAGATTTGCAAACTCATCACGCATACGCTATAATGCTTGCTCGGAGATGAACTTCCCCTTGAACAAGGTCTTGAACTCCTCAGAGGTGATGGCATCCCACCACAATTCGGCCTCCTCCTGTAAAAGCCAAGCGCCCAAAAGCGCTTTATCGTGGGTTCCAAGTCTCATGCCACCAAAAATCTTCTCGCATGTCTTCAGCCATGCTATAGCCTCAGTCACGGTGCCAGTGCCAGAAAAGGGTTTGCCTCCTAGGTTTCTGTACCTCTTCGCTACTCGGTCAAGTTCGAAGTCCTGAGGTGCTGGTGGCTGTATCATAGGCCCCTCTGCTGCTACGGGGATATTCCCCCGTCCTCCAGCTCGGCCTGCTCGGCCTCCTCTGGCTGCAGCTGCTCGTGTAGCCATCAAGTCAAGTTCTGTATAAGCAAGAAAAGAGTAAAGCTCACAGAAATGATAACTTTCATATATGATAAAGCAAAAGAACATAAGGAAAGATAATGATGTACTGATCAAATTGTTTTTCTATTCTGCTCAGCTCATCCTAGGACATTACTAATCCTATCTCTAATGAGCCTCTCGCCTTAGAACACTACTGGTTCTATTCTAACGAGGTGTTTAATGTGTTAGATTCCAGAACTAAGGTTAACCAAAGCTCTGATACCAACTGTGACGATCCCAAAATCCGGTAGGCGGTGTTAAGGATAATCATTAGAATATAACACATTAATCATCATTAGCAGAGTACAGATAATAGCATAAACAATCAATAGAATAATTTTACATAGATATGACAGCGGAATCATAACATGTAACAACATCAGAGTACCACAGCGTAGGATATAACTTAGTGAATACAAGGGGAATGATCAGTCAACATCGCCATAGGCGGAATATATACATACAGTGAGACATAATAAAGGTATCAGTCTACATCGCCATAGGCGGAATATATACATACAGTGAGACATAATAAAGGTATCAGTCTACATCGCCTGAGGCGGTACATATACATAAGATAATAAATGCTGGAAGTAAATCAGTCTACATCGCCAGAGGCGGAATCATATACATAAGATAAGAATGGCGGAAAGTCCATAGCCAAAATACAAGTAAATCTAATCTTCGCCATCAAGCCAAAAGTGCACTCCGTACTGCAGTGCTAATCCAAAATAACCTGTCATCTGTCAACTAGGCTGCCCATGTGAAAATAAGGGCACCCGAGTTTGCAAAGTGAAACAAACAACGAGTCAGTCATGGGACTGGTATGAGAAATCTACTCAACTGGTTAAACAACAGTAATAGGGTAAATCATAGGACCACGCCACTTTCGCGGAACGGGTTTACTCCAGTGATTGCCAATGCATTAAAACAAAGTAAATTCTTTAAAACAACGCAATGCTTCTTATAAAGAATGAAGCCATTATAAGACTCAAGTCCCATCACACAATGCAACGCAAACCGGAGGATAGAGTTTTACCTTATAATGGCCATAGTATGCTTAATACGTACAAAGCAAAATCACTTGATATTATTACTAGTGCATATATGTTTCAAAAACGAATATCATCATAAATATCAATCATAGACGGCATAGCTACCATCTACTATGTCGCCATACTAGTTCTACAATCAAATATGTTATCTCGTATTGGAAGTTTGGATTCCATCATGAGTCGAGGCTAGGGGCAAGATCCTCACCGCTTCGAGACACTCTAGCAAATGCCTCAGGACTACACACTCTGGGTAACCCCTTGGAACCTCCAAGGCCGGTCCTCTCTTACGTTTGAGGATTGGCAATTCCTGAACACACGTTTCCCGGTCCTTACAGACCTAAAATCGAGGCGCCTCGCATTCCAACGACCACAAAGATGAAAGTAATATAAATGTCAGCCAGTTTAAGCACTGACACCATCCATAGCTAGAAAGAAACGTCGTGCACTCCTTGGGTCCTTATCCCATTTTTGACTCATACCGAGGTGTGAGGCTCGCGAATCCATGCTATACTCAAAGCTAGGCCACGTAGGTCGTGCTTTGATCATCAACCACAAGACTTTGCTTTGTAATAGAAGCCTTGATCACTGCATCTTGGCATGCCACACAGCCAATCCACTCCATGCGACTGATTTCTATCGATATATAACCTCTAAGCTCGTACGTCTCAGAGAAGGGCGTTAAGCAAGAGAATAAATTCTCCGCCGCCAAACAGATATATATTTAACAGAGATCAATCAGTACAGAATAAAATCCAATGTCAGACACACAGTCCATTTACAAGTACGTTCTGGGTCTAAACGAAACCGGAGGCACCATATTCCTCGTATATCCGTACAGTCAACCCATACGTCCAGACGGCTACTACTTCCGTTCCCTCAAGGTAGCTACTCCAATCAGGAACCTCAGCAGCGCCCATCCATCTGATAGGAAGATCGTCGGTCTTGAACCGTCTTCATAATTTCAACTTCGAATCGTTCGACCAATTATTTGAAATGAGGATTAACTCGGCCTTTTCAAATAATTCACGTATAATTAGAATTCAAATCAATTCTTTCCATGGTTATATTATTCGACATTCACATTTCAGTTCTTTAATATAATTTTCATGTCAAACACATACAACCATCAAAAATCTAGCAAACCAAGCAAAATTGTTTTTTTTCCCATTCTATGCCGCTTATATTATTTTATAACGATTTTTTGCCATTTTTATTTATTTAAAAACAGCCATATATAATTAAATGACGTTTCGGGTCGTGCCGTGGCACTGGCGCTGTTTTTCCCCAAATTTGTTTTACACATATCGGGAAATCTAACTGTTGGATCTTAACAAAGTTTATATCACTGGGAAGCTATTCCCAAAGCGAACCCAACGGTTCCAGTTTCGTGAAAATCCGACGGTCGCATCTTCCACACTAGTCGTTTGAAGTTACGGTTTCAAAATACGAACTCCAGCATCGTTATTCGATTTAATTTAATTATATTTATATTTATATATAAATATAATCAATTCTGGTGCTGTTTTTCTTCAGATTTGAATTAAACATTCCAGACAATCCAACCGTTGGATCTTTACAAAGTTGGTGCCATTGGAAAGATATTTCCAAGGCGAACCCAACGGTTGCAGTTTCGGGGAAATCCGATGGTCGGATCTCTCCTACTAATCTATTGAAGATATGATTTCAAAACACGAACTGCACGACCTCGATTCCTTTCAATTCTATTTATATATATATATATATATATATATAGTTCATTGTATAATTTCAATATCGTTTTTACTTCAAATATTTTACTAACGCCTTTATATTTCGAAAAATTTCGCCATAACCTCCTTTGTACGGGAAAGGGTTTGGAAATTTATTGGGCCATATTAGGTACCCAATAAATCCTATAAAGCATACACATATTTATAGTGATATATTCTGGTGTTTACAGGGGAGTGTGTATAGGTAATAACTCCAGAGAATAAATTCTCGTCACCCTGTCAAAGCCTGAGGGAGTGTGTATTTTTAATTACTCCAGAGGATAAATCCTCGTCACCTCGTCCCATATGGGAAATAAATAGTCCATGTGCCGTATCTAATGACTAGAGAGACGTGATTATTGTCAACTCCATACCCGTGTGGGGTTTTTATTAATCTGGCAATTTATCGTTACAATTTTTATATGGTCCATATCAATCATCAATTCAACCTGTAATACATAGTCATCGCCATACAAGCCTCTCGCTTGTATGGTAAATCTTCAACCTCGTCACACTAGCTCCAAATGCTTATGTGGTATATGATGAAGTATGCCTATCATCAAGAAGTATGCCATGTAGTGTAGTTCAAAATTAATTGTTACTATCCTATGGCGATGTTTATTATTACACACAGAATAACCAGCACTCCGCATCCAATGGCATTCACAGGAGTTGATATATAAATAAAATTGCGCAGCCAACTCATTAAGGCTTACCTATTTGTTGGGCACGCAAATAATTTCTTTACTTAGCAACTAATCCATTTTCTCTGTTCAACATGAGTATATGTATATATATATATATATATATATATATATATATGCAGAACAAAGCTATTAATAATATTTCTAGCGAACAAATATTTATTTCAACACGTGGGTATTTTTAACGAGGCATATACATGATAAAAGAAATATTTTTATCATCAGAAATGTTTATTCGAACCATGAATGTTTTTAGCATTTCACATTCACAATAAAAATGTGAATTTCATTTCTAAAGCTATTTATTTAAAACACGAACAACATTCAACACATGAATTTCTATTCAACGAATGAATTTCAATTCAACACATGAATGTGCGCTATAGTTTGTATATATATAAAAAATGTGATTTTTATTTCTAAAGCTATTTATTTAAAACACGAACAACATTCAACACATGAATTTCTATTCAACAAATGAATTTCAATTCAACACATGAATGTGCGCTATAGTTTGTATATGTAAAAATGTGATTTTTATTTCTAAAGCTATTTATTTAAAACACGAACAACATTCAACACATGAATTTCTATTCAACGAATGAATTTCAATTCAACACACGAATGTGCGCTATAGTTTGTAAATATATAAAAATGTGATTTTTATTTCTAAAGCTATTTATTTAAAACACGAACAACATTCAACACATGAATTTCTATTCAACGAATGAATTTCGATTCAACACAGGAATGTCGTTTCAACATATGAAAATAATTCCAACAATTGAAAATTATTCTAACACATAAATATTTCAGAAAATTTTGGCAGCATAACAGCAGGGTAGTTAAAACCGGGACCGTTCCTAGTACGGCTCCTGGCTCTACCTTAAAACCTCGCGATTTTTGACAATGGGGATTCATGCATCTAGTTCGCACGCAGGCGGCATGTTTTATTTTCATTTCCAAAATCCTATTCTAATTTGTTTCAACCACAAGTTGGTATTTTTCAACCACAAAGGTATTTTTCAACCACAATCCAACAATATCAACCACAAACAATTATTTTCAACCATTCGTCATATCACATAATTTCACGCCAATCACAAGCAATAAATATCGTCCATGGTTTGTGGACGAGGGGAGTATGTATATATAAAAATGTAATTTTTATATTTCACTTGCATTTCAACACAATTCAAAGCATATATGTTTCATACAACGCTTGTATAATTTATACATCGCTCATATAACTTATACAACACATGTACATGATGTTTAAAATGCATATATAATTTATACCTCGCTTATATAATTTATACAACACGATTTCATTCACAACAATTTAATTAAATTTCTCACATTGGTTTTCGAGGTTCTAAAAATCGTAGATAGCTCAGAAAAATTCGCGACCTCTTCTAGATGGTAAAGAGCGTCGACACGGTCACGATGTTTCCTGTTTCATCGAATTTCGTCAATACACTATAAAGATATGATTTTTCAAAGTTTTGCAACACTTTAAAGTGTTAATTTTCAGTTCAGAGAATCAAAACCGTTACCTGCGTTGAAGGTTCTAAACTAGGTTTGCACAAATCTTCGAATCCGTTGCACGCTTGAACAATCGGCCTTCACCACAGTGGAGTGCCTCGAGAGGCGCGCCTGACCAGGGGGACGTGGTCCACTTCGATGCCACGTGGCAGGAAGGGTGTCGAACGGAAGTTCGAAACTTCCTGGTGGCGCTGCGCGATGGATTCGAGACGAGGGGCGTTGAGACTGGTATTGATTTGGAGAGGAGAAAGAGGCGAACGAAAAACTCAACTGGAGGTGGGGCTGAAAGTGGACGTGGCGGTGGCGATTGGGTCGGGAAGATGGGAGCACTTCCGTCGTTCGTGGAGGAGGGAAATTGAGGGTTTGACCGGTCAAAGTAGAAGTGAGAGAAAAGAGGATGGTGGCCCATTATATTTTAAATTTTAAATTCAAAAATATCTTTTGACTAACGAACATCAACTTCAACCCAACGACTGTCGCCCCTAGCTAAATAACCCCATCCCGGACACAATGGGATATGTTTCGTTGGCCAATTCGACTGTTATAGTCAGTTATTTTTCAAATTAAAGTATAAAACATTTAATATTCAATTTGAACGTACATTTCAATTTGCCAGGGCCACAAACTGATTCAAAAAATTCCAGAAAAATAAATCTGGCTATGTCTTGACGATACGGTCCCAACAAAACTGTTTTCATCGAATACTGAGACTGTTTGTAAAATGGCCCTTTTCTGGTTGACCCGATTTAATTGTAATTGACCAAACACATTTTTATTTGTCACGCTCACATACTAGCTTCAAAAATTATGAAATTTGAAACCTAGCAATACTTTGTCATCCCGGATCCAACAAAAGTGGTTTCGTCGAATTTCGAGGTCGTATGCAAAATGTCTATTTTCAAGGGCGATGCATTATCTATAGCGACCTTTCTGAAAATTCGTTTGGCCATAACTTTTGATTCCCTCTATGAAACTTCGATTTTTCAGATTCGTTAGAAAGGTATTCATAAACAGATTTAAATATATTTGGTTTCACTAAAATCCGTTATATTTTCCACCCGGTACAGTCAGTCAAAGTTTGAATTCAAATTTTCAAACTGCCACGCTATTTCCAATTCATTATTTTATTGAAATATTCTATTTCAATGGTTTAAATTCTTTTAACATAACCAATTTAAAATTTTTAAATTGGCTCGCATTTTCCGGGTTGTTACAACACCAGATTGGAGCTTAAACTGATATGAGCTCAAAATCATTCATCCGCTGATTTAAGGAATTTTATATGATTAGTTTAGATTTTCCAAACTCTCGTTGCTGAAGAAAAAGAAAAGAAGGCAGCGACGGATATATTCGTTGACTAGAAGAAGTAGAAACTAGGTTCTAGGGGTAAAGGGTGATGTATTTATATGGGAGAACTTTTGAGATATTTTGAGATATTTATTTATATCATTTTATTTCGTTTTTCTTTCTAAAAATCCGTGTGACCACACACGACGTACAAAAATCACGAAACTGGACATGTAGCTAGAGTTCGACATTACGAACCCAACGAAACTGGTTTCGTCGAATTCCGACTCCGTTTACTCACACAGCGTGTTTTTAAAGGTCAATTTATCAACTATTTTTCACATTAAAATCTCGTACGGCCACATACTAACTTCAAAAAATCACGAAAATTGAAATCTAGCAATAATTTAATATTGCGGATCCAACAAAATTAGTTTCGTCGAATTCTGAGGTCGTTTGAAAAATTGGCTATTTTTAAAGCTCTAAATAACCCTTTTAAATATTAAATGTATTTAAAAACAATTTAATTAAATATTTATAAATAAATATTATCGTATATATTCACATAGAATATAATACAGCTCTAGAATATTCCTACGTGAATTTCTAGCTTGATATTTCAAATCCCGATTAAATCGATATTCGATTTAAAATGAATTTCCTTTTAAAAACATAATTAATTCCTTTATAAATTATAAAGGAATTCCACAACGACTTTTCTAAAATTTGATTTGGACTTAAATCAAAATCTACACGACAAAATCCCAATTTTTCTCTTCCACTAGAAAAATATACTTCACCAGCTCCTAACGTTTCTTGTTTCATAGAAATCCGACTTAAAACGGCTTCTGCATATTCAGTTGAAGTTCAAATCGCCAAATAGCGAACTGCCGCACCATTTCAAGCTCGATTTTAATTATAATATAATTATACGTTCAAACTGTCGTTATTTAAATATATTCGTTATTCTAACTCACTTCTAAGCTGAATTAAATCTTAGGAATAATCTAGTTCACAGAATATTGTGAATTCCAATATTTCTGATTATTTCTGATTCAAATATATTATTCTATTATTTAAATTAATTAAATATAATTATTATTTAATTCCAGTTATCGATATCACCGACTCGATATTAAATAATTAAATTAATTAATTATTCGATAGCTAAAAATGCGGGTCATTACAATCTTTCCTCCTTAAAATATTTTCATCCTCGAAATTGCTAAGGTAGAGGACGACCCTATCTTACTGGGTAAAAACTTATCTGTTTACCTCCTAACTTCAGTTTCACTGAAATAATTAATATCAACTAAAATATTAATCTATTCCGACTAACTAAAATTTTCAAAATTTTTCTAACACTTTAAATTTCCAGAAAATTTCGCCATAACCTCCTTTGTACAGCCCTATCGGTAAAACTACAATTTGCCTCTCTAGGCCTTCTCAAACCCAAAAGAAAATCAAACAACCAAGTGGCTTGCCAAATCGGCTCATAAATTCCAAACTCATATCAAGTATAAACTTGTACCTTTTTGTCGGGCATATCATTATATCCCATCCATCTGTTACCAATTCAACACGTACCAATATCATCCCAATTAATTTCAATCAACCAAATCTCAACACAATTATTCGCTTGTATCGAAGCTCAACTTCATCCCAACCCCAATCACAATTTCCAAACTCTTAACTTATCACTTAATCCCATTTCAGATTTTCTTAACCCCACAAGTTACATTTTAAATTCCAGAATTTAAATTCCTGGGTTTTTTTTATTTCAAATCAATTTGAAATCATAATACCAATCCAAAACCGTTGAATTTCTTAACACCTTGTTTTCGCAAAACAAATTTGAAAACAAAATCCTTGGTAGTAATCCGTCACTTAGCAACTTGAAAATGACACTAATGATGTAGTTATTCATCATCAGTGTTATTTCCTAGCTATTGAAGTGAGTTCAATACTATATCACCTTTCAAAATCACTTTTAAACACTTCCACTTGAAACAAAATTTAAAACCTCCCAGGTTTTTAAAATTCTCATATATTTAATCCAGATTCAATTACAAACACTTATCTGAATTCCTAGGTTTTTAATTTTAACTCTGACTTAATTTCAGATTTAATTCACTTCGTAATACTTATACGATTTTGATTGGTTATTTATAACCATTCCACTTTTGTAATCTTACTCGATTATAATAACAACCAACACATTATAATATTTCCAATATATATACTTTGGGTAAAATTATTTCATTTACCCTCTTTTCAAAACATACCGTGTCGGTTAACCGTATTCGAGTGTTTAGTAACTCCTATCAACACAGTTTGCATTACTGTATCGACCAGAATTCATAAACTACTCGACTAATAAATCTACTCAATATAAAACCATTTATATCAAATAACAAATACGTTCACTCGTATATATACATTCAACTCAATATAGGGTATTACTAACCCTATCTCTACTGAGTTACGCCATAGAGCCAAGGTAAAACTTAACCTTAAGCTCTGATACCAACTGTAACGACCCGAAAAAAGTCGATCTTGGTTATCCGATATACAACACATATCGAACATCCAAGGATCGACTTTTTCCGGGTCGTTACAGTTGGTATCAGAGCTTAAGGTTAAGTTTTACCTTGGCTCTGTGGCGTAACTCAGTAGAGATAGGGTTAGTAATACCCTAGATTGAGTTGAATGTATATATACGAGTGAACGTATTTGTTATTTGGTATAAATGGTTTTATATTGAGTAGATTTATTGGTCAAGTAGTTTATGAATTCTGGTCGATACAGTAATGCAAACTGTGTTGATAGGAGTTACTAAACACTCGAATACGGTGAACCGACACGGTATGATTTGAAAAGAGGGTAAATGAAATAATTTTAACCAAAGTATATATATTGGAAATACTATAATGTGTTGGTTGTTATTATAATCGAGTAACATTATAAAAGTGGAATGGTTATAAATAACCAATCAAATTCGTATAAGTATTACGAAGTGAATTAAATCTGAAATTAAGTCAGAATTGAAATTAAAAACCTAGGAATTCAGATAAGTGTTTGTAATTGAATCTCGATTAAATATATGAGAATTTTAAAATCCTGGAAGGTTTTAAATTTTGTTTCAACTGGAAGTGTTTAAAAGTGATTTTGAAAGGTGATATAGTATTGAACTCACTTCAATAGCTGGGAAATAACCATGATGATGAATAGCTACATCATCAGTGTCATTTTCGAGTTGCTAAGTGATGGATTACTACCAAGGATTTTGTTTTCAAATTTGTTTTGCGAAAACAAGGTGTTCAGAAATTCAAAGGTTTTGAATTGGTATTAAGATTTCAAATTGATTTGAAATAAAAAAAACCCAGGAATTTAAATTCTGGAATTTAAAATGTAACTTGTGGGGTTAAGAAAATCTGAAATGGGATTAAGTGATAAGTTAAGAGTTTGGAAATTGTGATTGGGGTTGGGATGAAATTGAGCTTCGATACGAGCGAATAATTGTGTTGAGATTTGGTTGATTGAAATTGATTGGGATGATATTGGTACGTGTTGAATTGGTAACAGGTGGATGGGATATAATGATATGCCCGACAAAAAGGTACAAGTTTATATTTGATATGAGTTTGGAATTTATGAGCCGATTTGGCAAGCCACTTGGCTGTTTGATTTTCTTTTGGGTTGGAGAAGGCCTAGAGAGGCGAATTGTAGTTTTACCGATAGGGCTGTACAAAGGAGGTATTCGGATTACGAATAACTAGATTCGAAAACCTTTCTTCGAATAAACTATATTCTATTAACTCAATTCAACTAACTCTTATCAATTTACTCTTACCAATTAACTCCATTGGATTAACTCTATTTGATTTACTCTAATCGATTAACTCTTTTCGATTTAACTAACATCGATTAACTCCTTTCGATTTAACTAACATCGATTAACTCCTTAAACTCTATTCGAATAAACTATATTCGATAACTCCTTTCGAATAACTAATATTCGATAACTCCTTTCGATTTAACTAACATCGATTAACTCCTTTCGATTTAACTAACATCGATTAACTCCTTTCGATTTAACTAACATCGATTAACTCCTTTCGATTTAACTAACATCGATTAACTCCTTTCGATTTAACTAACATAAATTAACTCCTTTCGATTTAACTAACATCGATTAACTCCTTTTGATTTAACTAACATCAATTAACTCCTTTCGATTTAACTAACATCGAATAACAACTTTGATTAATTCCTTTTTTTCTGTTTTTTTATACAAATAATCCCTTTTCTATTTGTTTATACAAATAATTCCTTTTCTATTTGTTTACTTAACAAATGACTATTCCCTTTTCAATTCTATTTATTTAACACATAAATATTCCCTTTCCATTCTATTTATTTAACCAATAAATATTTATGTTATCTATTATATGTTATTCGTTCCGCTGTGAGGTTCGTGTTACTCTGATGTTGTGTTCTTCTTCTTCTATTCTAAGTTTCTATCTTATCTTTCCTCACCCTCTAATTTCTTTCATTAACTTTCCAGTTATTTTCGATCCTTGGATGTTCGATATGTGTTGTATATCGGATAACCAAGACCGACTTTTTCTGGGTCGTTACAATATTGAATTCCAATGTTTATTTTAATTTACCAAGGCCACATACTGACTCCAAAAATTATAGAAAAATAAATCTAGCTGCATTTTGACGATACGGACCTAACAAAACTAATTTCATCGAATTTGGAAGCTGTTTGAAAAATGGCCTTTCTCTGGTCAATTAAATTTAAACTGAATTGACAAAACACGTTTAAATTTACCATGCTCATATATTAATTCCAAAATTTATGAAATTTGAAACCTAACAATAATTTGACATTCCAGATCCAAGAAAAGTGGTTTCGTCGAAACCGGAGGTCGTTTGCAAAATGGCTATTTTTAAGGGTTATATAATACATATATATATATAAATTCCATAGCGACTATTTTGAATTTTCAAATGGACATAACTTTCAATTTATATTATGAAATCTGAATTTTCACATTCATTTGAAAGATATATTTAAACATATTCTAACGTTTTTGCTTTTACTAAAATCCGATTTGTATTTCATTCTGTACATTCATTTAAAGTTTAAAATCAAATTTTCAAACTACCTCGCCATTTCAAGCTCGTTTTATAATAAATATAAATTTATATGTTCTAACTTCGATTTAAATAAATTTTAAATCGTTATTATTTAAAATAAATCATTTTATGTAATCAAAATTCATTAAAATAGCTGAAATAAAAATTTAAAATTGGTTCAGAAATTCCGGGATGTTACAATCTCCCCCACTTAAAATCTTTTCATCCTCGAAAAGGGCGGAGCTAAAAGTTGTTTAACTAACCAACTCAACTTCCATTCTTAAACTTTTCAGTTTCTAAGAACTTTCAAATTTCTCAAAAATTTGGCTAAAACCCTAAATTTTCGAAAAATTTCGCCATTACCTCCTTTGTACGGGGAGGGTTTGAAAAAATTTATTAGGTCGTATCAGGCACCAAATAAATCAATAAAAAGCATACACAATTTTTATGACCTATCTATGCCCAAGGGAGACGTGTTGAAATGTCATACCTTGCCCCAGTGTTGGAAATAAAATAATCCATTTGCCGTAAATTAAAACAAGAGAGACGTGAATTTTTGTCTTCTCCAGACTTGTGTAGGGTTTTTATTAAATCCTGCCCCGAGCACCATTACATGTATTCCTTAATTATGTCCATAATCAGTCTTATGTTCATCCTGTAATTCAGTCATCGCCATACAAGCATCTCGCCCGTATGGAAATCTAAACCTCGTCATATAAGCACCAAATGCTTATATGGAATATGATATGATATGCTGTCATCGTGTAGTATGCCATGCGGTGTAGTTCATAATTTAATTGTTGCTATCCTATGGCGTGGTTTATAATCTCACACAGAACAACCATCACAACGCATCCAATTTCATTCACAGGAGTTGATATTATAATAAAATTGCGCAGCCAACTCATTAAGGTGCACCTATTTGTCGGGCACGCATTTATTTCTTTACTCGACGTGAATCCATTAACCTGTTCAATCATACATATATATACATCTCTATCTAGATATATAAATCCAATTCGAACTAAAATTTCAATTCAGTTCTTCCTTATATCTGATTTAGCTTTATTTACCCTTCTTTTATTGGTTTTATCAATCCAATATTTTAATTGGTCAGACTAATAATCACACAACACAACCAACAATCAATTAGTTAATTAGCTTTTCAAACAAATATCTTTTATATACTCAAAAATCATATTTTTAGTGCCAAATCACAAACAATAAGATATAACTGGGTTTGGTTCTCACACCGGTCAATTGGAAATATATAGATATCCCACTTTCGAAACTCGAACATAGATGTTGATGATAATGCATTAATCACCAGGATCATCTCCCGGGCGACTAGAGTGTGATTCTATATCTACCCAGTACACTTGAGACTTCGAATACACGTTAATTACACGTATATTCAAGATCTTCTTATACCCGATAGTCCAAAATCAATATAAGATAAAATGCCCAAGTATGTATAATAAGATATAATCTTCAAAACTAAATTCATTTTTATAAATAGCACTTTTCAAACTCATTCTAGGGTATTACTAACCCTATCTCTAACGAGTTACTCTTATAGGATATTACTAATCCTATCTCAGATGAATTCTTTTATTTGGTTCTAATGTGTCTTGTTCTCGAGCTTTGTAAACCAAAGCTCTGATACCAAACTGGAATGACCCAGATTTCCCCGATACCCGAGGAGACAGAGTAGCCCGGATTGCTTTCAGAACACGACGCATCAGAAAACAAACACTAGAACATTTCATTGCTATTACAACAATCACACCAGAGTACAAGAATATATCAGAGTATGAATAAATATTACAGAGCGGAAATACAACATCAGAGATTAAAATTACATTTTAAATACATAAACATAATGCGCAGTGGAAAATATCAACAACCACAACTGAATGGAATACACAGATACAAAGCATTCTGAATATAGCTCCAGCTATAATCCAGGATCCTGTGAAAAGAAATAGCTTTGAAAACCAAAACTACTAGCTGCCCATGTGGAAAATATGCGCACCCAGAGTTTAGGTAGAAACAATAAACTCCGAGTCAATCATGGGACGGGTGTGAGAACTAAAACAGTTATTAAATCTTTACTTTAAAAGTTGGGAAATCATGGGACCACGCCATATAACACGGAGCAGGTTTACTCCACGTGAATCTCAGTTTAAAATAAAACAACGTAATGCTTTTTGGAAAATGAAGCTATTATAAGACTCAGGTCCCATCACACAATGCAACGCAAGCCGGAGGATAAAGTTTTCCCTTATAATAGCCAAACATGTTGGGTACGTTTAAAACAAATCATTTTGATATTACTATACGTGCATAGTGTCAAAACAACTTCAAATATAAATGTATCAATCCTAGACGACATAGGTACCATATATTATGATGCCATACATAGGTTTACAACTAAAACCGAAAAGTCGTGTATTGGAAATTGGATTCCATCTATGAGTCGAGGCAAGGGATGTCTCCTCGTCGATTCGAGACCCTCTAGCACATGTCTTAGGATCACACCTACGGGGAACCCTTGGAAGCGGTAGGGCCGGTCCATACTTACTTTAGTGGATTGGTTATTCCTGAACAATACGTTTCCCGATCCTATCGGACCTCCAAAATGGTCAGTACGTCGACCAATCATATCTGAGGCGCCTCGCTTCCATCATCCACATAAGTAAAAATGTTTGGGCTCCATACCATGACACCACTTCTAGCTAGAAAGAAAAGCAAGTTCTCCTTACGGTCACTATCCCGTTTTTGACTCATACCGGGTGTAAGGCTCGCGAGTTAACGCTATACACAAAGCTATGCTATTTAAAGTCGTGCTATGATCATCAACCACAAGACTTGCTTTTCAACAAAATCCATGATCATTTGCATCTCAGCACGCCACACTGACAACTCAGGCCATACAACTGATGTCTATAATATAACCTCTAAGCTCGTACGTCTCAAAGAAGGGTGTCAAGCAAGAGAATAAATTCTCTGCCACCAAACAGATATATATTTAATAGAAATCAATCAACATAGAATGAAATCCAATGTCAGACACACATCTATTTACAAGTCCGTTTTCGGTCTGAATGAAACCGGTGGCACCTTATTCCTCGTCCCATATGTCCAAAACAGGAGAGAGGCCCTCGCATATCTGGTCGATCTCCAAGTATGTCTGGACGATTACCACTTATTACCTTGTCTTGGGTGTACAACCAATCAAGACATTAATAATCATCCATACGATGTGGAAATCTCCGGTCTTCAACTACCGTCTTCATCGTCGTCTTAAGTCGCCGTATCAGTTATTCAGAATGGGATAAACCCGGCCTTTCCGAGTAACTCTCGTGTTTTATAATCAATAATCAAGTGCTATAAAACACATCATACACCTCACTCCAATTCAGAATATTCTTTTATTCGAATATTCATATCATTAGGGAAAGGTTCCCATTAATTTTATCAAAGATAAATTCTTTTAAATTTATTCTTTATTCTTCCTTTGGATATCATTTTCAAAAGATTTTATCTTATCCTTTAACAATTTTAAACCAAAATTTAGGTTTATAAAACTAGTCAGGATTATCGAGCCTTACTGAAGTAATCATTTATTTTTCCAATCCTAACCTATTCATCCCATGGAGCAAACCTGGCAGTACTCCATATCTAACACCCACCGTGTTCTGGGTAAAACTAATTACCATTTCACCTTCAGATCTAATTAAAGATTTAACTACCGCCTGGAGTAAAACTGGTGGTACTCTATTCTCGATCATTCCATGAATTCGATAAATTTAATTACCTCATTCCCATTTAAATCTAATTAAAGATTTATTAAAACTCCAATTTGGTTTTTAATCCCAAAAATCATTCCATAATGATTATTCAACCTTAGAAAAATTTATTCTATCTTTGACTGGGTTAAAGAACTAATGTCATTTAAAACAAGTTCACGATAAACCCAAAAATCGCCTTCCATTAACTATGGAATCCTCACGGAAAACAGATCAACATATAATCGATATAAATTTTCGTATCAGACTAATAATATAAATGGAATAACGACAAGCCCTTTTAAATTCCGTATATAGTAACGGTCTTCCTTTACGGATGCTCATATCAATTATTACCAAATCAAATTCCATGCAATTCCAATTTAATATATTAAATTGGAGAACTTTACTTTGGAAATTTTCCATTAAATCTTAATAAAAAGATTTATAAATTCCAAATCATATCTTCATTGTTAATTGGGTTAAAGAACAAATGTTATTTAAAACATCGTTCACGATAAACCCAAAATCCAATTCGATTCCAATTAAATTAATTAATTGGTAAACTTCTCTAAATCTTAATTAAAAGGTTAATTCTTTTCTCAACGAGGTTTAAGAACGGTGTTATTAAAGACGCCATTCACAACAAACCCCAAAATCCAATTTGATATAAAATACAAGGCTCTGAATAGAAATTAATATCAGTTTATATTCAATATCAAATTTTGAAACTAACGGATATCGTATTGGGAATAACGATATATATGTGTCTTCCAAATTCCTCAACAATATCCCTATAATCACGGAATCCAATATCGAAATATTCCGAAGATAGTTTCCATTCCAAATCTGTTCCAATTTATTGGAAAATTCTAGTTATTTTAAACCCCCCTTTTTTCAATTCAATTTATTTATTTAAAAACATTGGATTATTATTCTAGTTAATAACTAGTTCATTCAGATAAAAATATCTTTTACCTTTTCAAATATGGAATTTTTCGTCCAGAAATCTTTCCAAATCATTTATTATGATTTTACACAAATTTTCCATATTTTTAATAAATCCCTTGCAGTCGGTTTCCAATAACGGCCACCTAACTACGTTCATAGCGACCATTTATGAAATTGATTTGGACATAATTTGAAATCCACCAGTTCAAATTTAAATCTCTTATATTCATTGGAAGGTCTTTTTGATACGTTTGAAGTTAACAGTTGAAGTTCGCCAACGGTCGCTGCGCGGCGCATTCTATTCCAGCCATTATATATATAATATATATATAATATATATCATCGATGTTCATTCAAAACATATTTTATAAATTAAAACGATTTCAATTTCATTTTCAATTTTACTCAAAATTGAATATTCTATGTCATTATAATATCAAAATGATAATATTTTCAAAATATCTAATTATGAAATCAATTCTTTTTCGTATTCATTATAAACTGAATAAAATCGATTTATAAACCCGTTCGAGTTAAAATGGTGTTTCTATACTTAACCCGACTTCATTTTTTATATATTTTCGTGTCCATCCAAAATCGGACATCAAAACAATAATTCAATTCTTCACTGAATATTATTTCAAAATATTCTTTATTTTAAAATATTTGTCATTTCTGAATCAGAATACTACTCAATCAATTACCATATAATTTCAGTTATATGGATTTCGTACATCGCATCTATTCAACAATAATGATAAATAATCATTAACAATCAAACATCATCCAGGGTGCATTCTACAACTGTATAAACATTAAAATAAATAAATAATGCTCAACACAGTCTGTCAAACAATCGATTGGCATACAACTAAATATTGGGATTAGTGTACGTTAAATATCAAATATTGGGATTAGTCTATTTAAATAAATCATTGGTTAATAAATTTAACCAATTCTAATTCGGTTTGAATTATTTTTCTAATTAACCAATTTTACTTAGACAAGTAATGAAAATTTACTATTCAAATAATAAATGGATGTTTATGTCACATTCAACAACCACAAAGTGTATCCACATTGTTTGAAATACGAGTGTCATATATTCAAACAACGCTTCTTGTGCAGATGAGTCGTGGATAGTTCATGTGTTGAACTCAAGCAATGTCACATACAATCAGATAAAAATCATCACTGGCAATTCATATATTTTCAGTTATAAAATAAATAAATAAATAACTGTACAAATATTTTAGTGAGAGAATTCTCACATTGGGTTCCGCTCCGCTATTTTTTATTTCTGAATTTCTGTTTTTACACTAAATTAAACGACCGTTTAATTTATCTCCAAAATCCAGTTTGCTCCATTTTCTTTCTGGTCAGTTCCATGTTGTAGTGCTCGCTGTTGCGAACCCAACGCAACTGAAATCGTTCTATTTGGACCTTGTATGAAAAAGATATTAATTTCTATACGCTAATTACATTAATTTGGATAGTTAAATAATAATAAAGTCTTAATTACATTGGCTAATCCCCAAAATACATCGTCCCCTTCAAAAAGCTGCTGAACCCATCCTTCAACTCCTTTGATTGACCGCCGCTCCTATTGCCGACCACCAGAAGTCGATCGCCAGTCATCACGCGACGCCCCTTCGCCTCCACAACCCACGGCCGTTGTTCAGGCCAATGCACACCCCCCAGTGTTCGTAAAATGAGTTTAAATGCAACAGCTTTGAGCTGCGATTTCTACTAAAACACAACACGATAATGGATCAATGTGGTATGGATTTGGAGACGGTAGTGAGCTCTTTAATTTTCATTCTATGAGTTTCTGGATTTATTATGTGGATTTTTGGCGATTTGGATTTAAGTTTCGGAGGGTTTGGGCCTTTAATCGTTAATAACGGCGGCGGATATAGGAAAATAATGAATTAGAGTTTTTTTTTAATTTCCTAGGGTATATATATATATTTTATACTATTTAAATTTCAAAAATACATGTTTATCAGTTCGAACTCCAAATCAAACCCAATGGCTATCGCCCTAGCTAAATACCCCCATTTCGGACATAATGGAATATGTTTCGTAAGCCAATTCTACTATTTCGATTAGTTTTTATCAAAATTATATTATAAATTAATATAATGGTCAATACTGAATTCCAGTGTTCATTTTAATTTACCGGGGCCGCATACTGAGTCCAAAAATTACAGAAAAATAAATTAGCTATGTTTTGATGATACAGTCCTAAAAAACTAATTTCATCGAATTTGGGGGCCGTTTGAAAAATGGTCTTTTCTGGTTGATTAAATTTAAACTAAATTGACAAAACATGTTTAAATTTACCATGCTCACGTATTAATTTCAAAAATTATGAAATTTGAACCCTGACAATAATTTGACATTCCGGATCCAACAAAAGTGGTTTTGTCGAAAACGGAGGTCGTTTGCAAAATGGCTATTTTTAAGGGTTATATATTATAAATATATATATACATATAAATTCTATAGTGACTATTCTAAGCTTTCATTTGGACATAATTTTCAATTTATATTATGAAATCTGAATTTTTCACATTCATTAGAAAGATATAATTAAACAGATTCTAACGTTTAAGGTTTTACTGAAATCCGATTATATTTCATTTTGTACATTCATTTAAAGTTTAAATCGAACTTTCAAACTACCGTGCCATTTCAAGCTCGTTTTATAATAAATATAAATTTATACTTTCCAACTTCGATTTAAATAAATTTTAAATCGTTATTATTTAAAATAAATCATTTTAAATAATCAAAATTCATTAAAATAGCTAAAACAAAAAATTTAAATTGGTTCATAAATTCCATGTTGTTACATTTAACAATGGGCCAAAAACTTTTGAAGAAGAAAGGTCCAAATCCATTTGGATACAGAGCTTTGTCATCTTTCATATCCTTAAGAGAAGCCCAAATCTCTTCTTCTGAAAAAGGGTGATTGATTTGAATGGGATGAGAGTCAGGGTATAGGCGATTCCAGTCAATAGATGGGAGGGGGAGAGACTTTTCTAGGAGGTTGCGATAAAAGTCAGTACAGAGACGAAGGAGGTCAGGTTGGTTGGTGTAAGTGGTGTCGTTATGTTGAATCTCAAAAATGAAGGTAGATCTTCATCGGCCATTGGCAAAGAGATGGAAGCAAGCAGTGTTTTTATCTCCTTCTTCAATCCATTTGACTTTAGAGCGTTGCTTCCACCCGATTTGTTCCTATATAATAAGTCTGTCAAGCTCAACTTCCAATTCCTTAAATCGAAAAGTTTCTTCTCTTGTTAAAGGACGAGATTCTTCTAGAATGTTGATGTTTAGAATATACTCCTGAGTTGCCAAGATTCGTGTGCAGAGAGAACGACAAATAGATTTGGCCCAAGGTTAGATAAATTTTCGTATAGATCTAAGTATAACTTTTTGTGGCGGATTCAAATTAAGTCGGTTGTAATCAAGCCAGTTTGATGAACTCTTTGAAAGAAGGTTCAAGTAGCCAGAGATGCTCGAATCTGAATGGTCATTTGGAAGAAGGTAAGGAACCACAGTCAAAAAGAAGGGGCAATGATCAGAGATAACAGTAGCCAGGCGATTGACTAAAGTGGGAGGGTAAAGATCATCCCAGGCCGAGTTGAAGAGGAATCGATCAAGCTTTGCCAGCGTGGGGACTGATCTACGATTTGACCAAGTGAGTAAGCGGCTACATATAGGTGGTTCGATGAGCCAACAAGAGTTAATAAAGGAGTTAAATGCTTCTGAATCATGAGAGAGATTTCCTTGATTTATTTCTAGGGTAGTTCTGGTGGTATTGAAATCACCTCTGATCACCAATGGCGCATTGACATTGGTAGCGTAGTCTAAGCAATTCATCCATAACTCAGACCGTACATTAATGTCTTATGGTCCATAAATATTAATAAAAAATTAAATGGTATTAAATGGTAAAGGGTGAAGGGAAACATGTAAGGCTGGGGGTGAAGAGATAGTTTGATGATGAGACCATATCAATTCATTGCTGTGATTAGTCTGCCTCTACAATCTAAGGCGTTAATGTGTCCCCAACCTAACAAGAAAGGACCACCTAACTGTTTGATTAAGGTTGAATTAGGGTTGCTGGTCTTGGTTTCTTAAAGGAGAATAACATCAACTCCAAGCGGGGACAAAATAAGATTTATAGCGTGGCTTTTGGAAGGTTCCCTCAACCCACGAATATTATAGGAAACCAATTTCACTGAGAATGACTTAAATGCTCAAATTCAAGTGTTTGCATGGCAATGTAGTATTCGTCACGCAAATTCACACCCACGCAACGTGCTAGTCCTTTATTTAAACTTTTAGTTTTAGTGGAGAAAAGCACAAGTTTGAAAAAAGTACCCGACCCACCGGGGAGTGATCTACCCCTGTTGAGTCTTGAATTTTAGCGAACTAGTGCTGATGTGAGCCACGATTCAATAGGTGTGGAAACATGAGGAGTAGGTGGATAATCAGAGAGATATGGAGGGGGCTACCGCATTCCTTGCTCTTTAAAATCACAAATAGGCTGCTGGGAGGACTGAGGCCATGTTCCCAGCCCATCGGGTCCATCACTTCCAATGAGTAATCGACAATGATTTCACATGGATTTTCAGGAGGGGGTGGAGGAGACATTTGTGCTTCATATCCCATCATGCCAAATGGATCACTCAGGTCAATATCTTCGGTGTGAACACAAACATACAAGGATTTTTATATCTCTCTCATAATCAAGGCCTAAAAGAATTGTTTCTGGTATTCTACTATGATAGATGTGTTCCCAGTGTTCAACTGTAAGCAGGTGTTTAAAGTTATTAATGTGAGCCATAATTCTGCATGGATTGTCAACACCTACATAAAATTGCATTTTAAGAAATAGGTAGCGATGATCAAAGTGGGAATGGTTGCAGTTGTCAAGTTAAATTACACGGCTCATCGTTATTAGTGCTTCTTGGACTGTCTCAAAGTTATTTCGTAGGAACTCGGGGAATCCATGGATTCTGGCCCAAGAAGTTGGTTTAAGGTTGGGTGTAGCATCCTATTCAAAATCTGACCATGGACGACGTAAAAGAGTGCTACCAGCTTTCCTGAGTGTATCAAGTTAAAGAGTGTGAATGTAAACTTCGTGGGTAAGGCAGGAAACGAGGAAACATCTGTCTGAGACAATAAAGTCATCCCAGTCATCTAGCTGGGGGTTGGAGGAGAGAGCAAGGAGCAGAGTGTCAAGGGTTTAGTAGCCAGTCGCGATGGAAGCAGTGATGTAGAGAGAGTTATCCTCCATGGAATAAATTTTGGTAGAGATTGGTTTTAGATTTTGAGAATAACAAGGTGATGGAATAGAACTGTTTTATTTTGGGAATCGAGGTGATGGCGTGGCATTATTAGAGTGTATTTGATTTTGAATATCGGAATTAATTTGAGAAGATTTAGGGACCCACCGCGTAATGTAATGATGAATAGGATTTGAACGTGACTTGCCTTTTTGCGCAGAAGACGAAAAGTTTTTCTGGGGACAACGCAAGCTCGAGTGTCCAAAATACTGCAATAATAACACATCTTTGCATGCGCGCCACATATCCCTTTCCTACGAATTCCAGACAACGTCCATTCATCTTCGAGAATCCATTTGGTTAGTGGAGGATCATAAAGAAGGGGAGATGTTGGTGCTGACGTGGCCACCACCTAGGCATATGGACGTGAAGGTGATGAAGATTGTGACACTGACTGGTATGGTTCGAAGTGTGAAGGGAGAGATGGGAAATTAGATAAAATGGGGGTGGTTGTGGGTGGAGAAGGTCTGGGTTTGGACGGAAGCAGTCTGGGTCTGGACGGGGGTAGACCAGATGGTGGTTTGGGAAGGAGGTGTTGTAGATTAGCTCAGTAATTGGAAGGAATGAAGGAGATAGAAGGAGGAGGAGGGAAATATAAAACATATACAATATTCCTCGAAAACTATATTTTCAATATTTAATTTTATATTTAGATATTCTATTATTTGAATATTATAATATTATTTAAATGATTAAAATAATATTATTTTTTCAAACTTCATCTTTTGAACCCAAACTTTCTTAAAGTCCATTATAAAAGTAATTAAGATAGTTTGGAAAAGAAAATATTGTTAAAACATTTCTTATGTACCCAAGCCAAACTTCACTTTTCAAAGTTACTATTCATTTTTAATTAAAAACTTGAACATGCCTTAATTACTTGAAAACTGTTTCAAATCAATTTCTTTTCTTTACGAATGTTTATCGTAATAACTTAAACTTTGTTTCTATCAAAAGTCAGATATCAAATTCAAACTTTTATTTTTCACTTATTATTTAATTAATAAAATATTCAGTTAAATAAACTTTATTGAACAGAGACATAACCGTTAACCCGATAATCCAACTGTTTGGATATAATTCATTACGGTATCATATACCATGTCATAAAAAACCATTATACCATTCAACATCAACCAAACAAAGTGCTATTAACTTAGCAAAGCAATATCCGTTAACCCATTACAATTTAAAATAGTATTCAATAAATACAATAAGGTTTATATCCACAATCAATCATCTAATATCCATACAATCATCATCATAGGGTGTCATTAACTTAAGTGTCATATGTTTACCACTTAAAATTTATATTTTTACTTCACTAATCATTATTAAACCCAAACGTGATTTAATATTATTAACCCTATACTACTTAACATTTTAAGTACGTAGTTTCTCACTGAGTTATCCACTCCTTTTTAGCTTCAAATGTAGGACTCCTCTGCTATTTTGATCAAATTTGGCAGCCTTCGGACATCACCATGCAATATCAGTTTTCGAATGGACAAGGGTTCGATGCATACGAGTTTTATGGTTTTCACTTGAATATATTTGGGTATATATTGGATATGGAGAGAAAAGGTCGGATCTTTGGTCAAGGGTGGGCCTAGGGTATTAGGTCTATGTGGGTGCAGGTGTGGGTTGTGGGGTCCACGGCTTAGAGTGTTTTGGGGTGTATAGGTGTAAAGGTGGTGCCTTTGAGCGGTTTAAGAGGTTTAGAGGTGGTTTAGGGATGTTAGGAGGTAATGGGGTCCATGACGGGGGGAGGAGGGGTTGGAGGCTAACATGGCAGGGTGTGGGAATGCGGGTTAGCTGGTGTAGGCGGGTGGGGCCTACGGGTTGAGGAGAGGAGAGAGAATGGGGAGGTAGGAGGAAAAAATGGAAGAAGAAGGAAGAGAGAATGGAAAGGGAATGAAGGTGAGGGAGAGGGGTTCTATTTATAGGCAAGAGCCATGGTGTTAAGTGCAAAATGTCGTCTAGATGTTGCCGTGAGAGGGTAAAGCTTCATGGTCAAGTAAGGACTTTACAATAATTTTCCCTTCCATGATTTATAAATTAATTCCCCCCTTATTTTAAGTGACACTTCTTATATTAAGTGTAGAAACATAATTATTACCTAGGCATCATCATGAAAGATTGCAAAGACATCATCATGAAAGAGTAATAAAGAGGTTTCATGGAGGGATTCATTTAAGGAAACTTGTCTTTAAATAATTTAAGCTTGCATTTAATCAAACGACTTTTACGCTTTCAACTCATACGATCAAACTGTAAGTCCGATCGATACGAAATTAGAAATCCTACTATATTTAATCGATACACATCCAATAAAACTGGTCTCGTCAAATTCGGAAACCGTTTGAAAAATGGGATTTTTCTAAGCTTTTATTGAATTTGAACAGATTTTTTGATACACATGTATACTTAGCACACCCACATACTAACTCCGATTGACATGAAATTTAGAATCTTACAATAATTTAACGTTCCAGATCCGATGGAAGTGGTCTCGGCGAAATCCGATATAGTTTGCAAAATGGCTATTTTTAGGCTTTTTAAAATAATAATTAATTATCGATTTTCAGTATAATTTACTTTTAATTCAAATTTTAAATTGGCTAAAATTTCAAGTCATTACAATCTCCTCTTAAAGAGTTTCGTCCTTGAAATTGAAATGAAAGAGGTACGGGATAGAAATGATATTTCAAGAAATGAGTTTACCTCGCAAATTGGTTATTCCGAGATATCCCCTATACAGTGGGGATAAAACTTCTTTATTGTCTTCCATTTCTCAAGTGCAATCCCTCGGATCATCACTCCATTGCACTTTGACTTCACCGTTTTGTTTCTCAGTTTCTTTACATCCTTGCCAACAATCTCTAAAGGCTCACTTGGAACTGTTAACTCCGGTATGATCTCTAAGTCTTACTATGCTGCTTCTTCAATGGTCTAATTAGGATCATGAGCATATCTTCAAAAATGGGAGACATGAATAACATCATGTACACCCAAAAATCATTCAGGCACTGAATTTTGTAAGCCATGGCTTCGATCCTTTCTAATACTGGAAGGTTCCAATATATCTGGGCAATAACTTCATAGTCTTTCCAAATTCGATGACTCCTCTCAATGGAGAAATTTTAAGAAATACCTGGTCACCCACAGGGAATTACATGTCTCTTCTCCACTGATTAGCATAACTCTTCTATCTGCTTTGAGCTACTTTCTATTTTTTTAATGAAGTCTACTTTCTCAGTTACTTCACGGATCATATCTGGACCCAGTATAATCCTATCCCCCGATTCAATCCAACAGGTTGGCGTCTTACAAGGTCGAGCATACAACGCTTGAAAAGTGACATAGCTATACCTTCTTGATAACTATTATTGTAGAACTCTACTAGATGCAAATGATCTTATGAAAATCCTCGAAAATCAAGAATACAAGTCTTCAAAAAATCTTCTAAAATTCAATTTACTCTCTATGTTTGCGCATCAGTTTGGGGATGGTAAGCAGTACTCAGATTTAACTTTGTTCCCAATAATGATTGAATTGCTCCCCATAAATGACTAGTAAAGATCGAATCTCGATCACATACTATACTACTGGGTATCCCATGCAATCAGACAACTCCCTTTATATACAGCCATGCAAGATTGTCTGATGTTCTCGTTGGCTTCACTGGAAGAAAATGGGCGTTCTTTGTCAAACGATCTACAATAACCCAAATCCCTTCATTACCTCTTCTGGTTCGAGGCAAACCATCGATTGTGTCCATCGATATTTGATCCATTTCCACTCAGGAATCTCCAATGGCTGAAGTAATCCAGCAACCTTCTGCTGATCGCTTTTAACTTATTGATAAGTTGGGCATCTGCTGACATAGATTAAGATATCTCTCTTTGTAATGACCCACTTTTTTCATACAGTTTAAGCCGACATTTATCGGTCCATGTCAACTCAAATTGCACTGAAAATAAGATAGTTACAAGAAAGAAATTAGAGGGTGAGAGAAGAAAGAAATATTAGAATATAAGGATAAGAAGATCAGAGTCTTCCATCAGAATGGACAAAATATAATATATCAACAATGCTTTACTCAAAGGAAAATTGTATACATATGATTACAACACCAAAGTACATACTCATTTAAATGCAACACACATAGTGGAATAACTTATTAGCATAAAATATGGATATATGTCTCGACTCCAATCTCCTTTCCTAAAGCTCCAAGAAAATCCTGATTTAACCTGGAAATGCACATGGCCTGACGCAGAAACATGCAAATCACACAGATTGTTAGTCTGGAATACTTTCAGTAATAATACCATACAACAACCAACTTGCTTAGCTTTATAAATCCTTTGAAAAGAATAGGATAATCGTAAGACCATTCCACACATAAAGACATATGATTTTTACCTTACGATAACCCAAACCACTTTTTAGTCAAAATCAGAGGATATTATGATAGTGTCAATCAATTCACAAATAAATAACCATCTAGCAGAACGCGTGCATCTCACGCTCAACATACTTAGTATGTAATCAAAACCCGCATGGTGCTTATTTGAGAATGGATTTCAAACATGACAAGGTATGGGACCACTTTCCGATAGTGTACCTCTAGAGAGCAGTACACTAGGGTTCAAAGAACATCTTGCAAGTCGACCACACATAACCGGCCACTTTCACCTTGAGTGTATAGAATATATTGTCACCCTAGTTCGTGCGAACACAACCTTTTCCCGAGAGATACAGAAGTGAAAGAATAACAATGAAATTTCTCTAATGGTGACAAATATACCCTAATGGGAATGACCCACATAGCCATGCTACCTGCCCAATTTCTGTTAATTCCCAGTTGATGAGTCTTGAGGTCACGTTTTACCTTTCAGAGAACATCACATCAATTTTTTGAATGCCACATCGTCGGATCCGTCAAATCACTAATTAACAACCGTAAATATACTTTGGGTGTTAAACTAAGAGAAGTTTCCTTCTTCGCCACCAAACTTGGTATATTCGTAAAAATCAACATACATGACCCTTAGTAAATACCCTATCAGACATTCGTTTGTACAATTTATCCAAGAATAGGATGAACCGAAAGCACCCTCCTATTACATCCTATATGGGAATTACCCCCAAGGATCAGTAGCGAGTAGTCCTTGTAAATTCGTAAATTTCAACCACGATAGAACCACGGTGTATCTCTGGTTGTAAGTCAGAGATTATAAGTAGTTCTTCCATTTTATGAAAATCTATGGCCTTCAATGTAAATGTATCCTTGCAGACTAGTTTCGAACGCAACGTTGGTTCGCAGTGGCTTTGGGTCTAGTTCCCATTCCGGTCTCTTCGAATTAACACGTCAAAGGTCCAATAACAACATTCCATTGATAGTCAGGTTTTTAACTATCAATCACGATAGTATTATCAAGTACATTGGCAGCTCAGGCTCTTATTATTCAAACCATTCCTTTAAAACTCTACATTGTTCTTTAAAACCATTTCATCGATTAAAATCGATTCCATTGACTTATCTAGACAAATCATTATTTTCTTCCATTATTTGAAATAATACATTCTTAATAACACGTTTACCAAACTTCCCTTTATCGCTACATTTCATAAAACTCTTTTTATTTCCTTAACTTGGAAATATCACTATATATATTATAATCTCAATAGTATAAATCCAATTAGCAATTTCTATGCGGTCCAAATTAATGTCATATGTCATATTATGTAAACCCAAATGGCATTATCAACTTCAAAGATTACAATTTAATACTTATGGGAATATATAATTAAATTTCAAATATTATCTCCGTTCCCAACCCAATATAATTCTTATTTTATTTCTTCATAAAATCATTGTCATTTACTTATTACTTTGAATAAGTGTATTTCAAACCAAACTATTTCCATTATCCAGATATTAGTGCTATATATATATATATATATCACACTTTAGCTTGGCCAAACAATGTAAATTTATGCATTTTTTACTTTAAAACCAAATGGTTTAATTAAATTTTGAAGACTTGCAAATATGTTGCAATATTCCCTTTATAACTAATCTCGACATCCCTTTCCATTACAAACTAATAACACCCCTCGATAATAGTGAAGTAGTTCAAGTTAGGGTATTTTATTTACCTCTCATATCTTGATCGACAACATTCTTATTTTGAGATAGACAGAAGTCTATAACTCAAAACCCCAAATTCTTATAATATCAATCAAATTTTATTTTCTATTTTATTTAAACTATGGTTTGATAAACCATAACCATACTTTAGGAAACCTCGGTCAATTACAACCATTTTACTTAATATTAAACCTTCACTTCAACTTCGTTATACAAATTCCATTTATAGTTGGAATTATATTACGACAATCCATTTATCAAATATTTTATCCAAAAATCATTTCATCTTTATTATATCTTAATTTGGAACAAAAACAATCCATCAATCATCTCTTTACCAAAACTAGTATGTCTTTCTTCTGCATTCTAGAAATTATTCTTCTTACCTCAAATCTTTTTACTCAGATAAAATATTAAATAAAATATTTATTTTAAACTATTATGTTAGTTCAAATCCTTTTATAACTTCGTTCATAAAGCTTGGATTTTAAACTACAATCCATTTAACAATTTCTTTACCTAAACCATTAACATCATTTATCTTGGTCAACCTTTCTCTTTCGATTTGAATCATTGAACTTAATTCCATTTATTAAGTAAACAATTCTTTAAAATTATACTTTAGCTTTAAATTTCCTTTATAAACCTTGTCCATAACCTTTGGAAGAAAACTCTTTATAAAGCCTTCACGAATATCCAAATAATCTGATTACAACCTCAATTACTATCTTAAATGAATTCCATTTATGAAGTAATCGCATTAATTAAAATAACACCTAACTTCATCACTGCCAAAGTAAAACAGTTTATTCCATTATTAGTTGAAAATAGATTAGTTAATCACTTTAATAAACAATAACTAACCATACTAATTCAGTAATCATTTTCAACATCGACAAATAAAAAGGTAATTAATATTTAAGAAATATTATCAATTTAAAACAATTATTTGCTAAACTATTTTCCTCAGATTAATTGAAGACCAATTAATCTATTAACCAATTTCGAACAAAAAAGTTGACCTAGCCAACTTTAAATCATCAATTAACTTGTTAACTGGTTCCAATTGTTTTCCCCTTCTTAGATTGTAATAGTTAATCTAATAATATTACTTTAATTGATTTTTCAAAACAGTTATCCAAATTATTAAACCGTGTTAATTCTACTTTATTCATTTATAAAACTTCTTTAACCATAGTAATCTTATTATATAATTATTTAAAAATTCTTTTATAAAAACCAATTTATAAATATCGATTTATTTCTAAAACCTCATTTGTATATAATATATATAAAATATAATTGGAAACTTGCTTCAGTTATAAAATTAATTTTATGACTTAAATACGTCAATTCACCTGGCGGCAAATTAGCATCTTAACAAAAAGTGGATTTTAGGCCATTTGCTGCCAATCCCTTAATCAATACCATTTATTGATTAAAATCACAACAACCTTGAATTTCAATTGAACGTTAACATCCAAATAGGTTTTCAGTGTCACTTGTATTTAACAATTCATATATAAATAATATCAAAATAAACAATAAGAAAACAAACAATATACAAAATATTCGAGGAATATAGTTGGATCTCTCCAACTTATTCTTCCCTCTATCACAACTCATTATAATATTTTATAATAATATATGAAATATACATTTCATCCAATGCATTTAAACGACTCAAATAAACTCAACGTCAACCAATAACAACCAAATAACATCAAAGGCACCCAATCAACCAATTTATAATAACGACCATGAATATGAATCTTATCACATCTTAGTATTGTAGAAGAGTGAGATAACTCACATTTATTTTCGATTATCAATGTCAACTTTGTTTCATTTATTTTTAAAGAGCGATTAAAATTAAATGAAAATCCAATTATGTTTAACCCCTTTTGAACCAGCTTAGCAACATAGTATTTTTAACTGCGATTCCAATGTGACTAGTTTTGCTGAATTCTATGGTCGTATGAACGAGATATAATCATTTCAATATAAAATTTAATTTCAAAACAATATAACTTAACTAATTTAATTATTACTTAAAAAAATCTAATTACCATTTACTTATCTAATCGTGATTAGACCCGCAAATGTTTTCTTCGATTCATCTTGCACCCGCCCAATTCCATGATCCCCCTACTTTCAAACTTGAAAACAACTATAGCCTCCCCAATCCCTCACGCTGCCACCTAAGCCAACTTCTGACACAACACCAGATTCATCGATCTTTGATTCCCCTCCGCCTTGAACACCTAGACCCGAAGTCCACCCAACCTACCAGAATTTCGAGTTGATCAGAACCTGCCTTGCCTTTAATTTCTCCCACCACCTGCGACGATAGTCTACCGCACCACCTCTGACATGACCGCGTCAACCTCGCCGACGTTCGCCCTTTAGAGAACCAACGCCAAAACCTCCTCCATCACCGTGAAAAATCCAATTTCTGATTGTGACCCCCAAGAAACCATACTCCAATCAACCCACCGTATCTCCTCCCACCTAACATATCAAGAAAACTCACCAACACAAAACTTTTCAATCTCCCTCCTCTCTACAATCTTATATTAGGGTACATCACCTGAAATCAACTCCTTCGATTAGAATCTCTAAAAATACGAAATGTGCCAGTCTCGGTTTTCGTGCCATTCTAGCCAGTATAGTGGTATTAGGCCACCAAATTTCACCCAAAGTTTCCCCTCGACATCTTCTACAACTTCCTAATTGGAAGCTTCGACCAATAATACACAGAATATGAGACAAAAATTAAAGTATGAATGTGGACTAAATTGCAAAATAGTGTGTTGGTAATCGATTTAAGCATCAGGGTTTCTGATTTGGGGTGTTTGTATAGAGTAAATAATTTAGATTTAATAATGTTTTATTTGATTATTTTATTAGCTCGATGCATATCGCCATTTCAGTTTGATGTTTATTCGTTCATATGATCAAATACGAACTCCGTTCGTTGTGAAAATGGACCGCATGGTATAGTTTGACATTCCAGACCCAATGAAACTTGTTTCGTCGAAATCCGAGTCTGTTTGCTAAAACAACGCTAGTTCGAGTCCAAGTGGTCGATTTATTTACATTTAATTTGCATGCACTCAAAAATAACTCTGATTCGTGCAAATCTTGAAATCTAGTAATAAATAATCATTATGGATTTAATAAAATGTGTTCCGTTGAAATCCGAGGTCGTTTGAATAATGGTCCTATATATGGGTTCAAATTAAATTAAAATTAATCAATTTTAAAATACCTCAATATAATAATAAATGATTATTATCGAACATATTCGAGCAGAATTTCATATAGTATAAAAATAAATTACTTCGGGTTGAATCCTTAGCCAAATAGATATTCAATATATTAAAAATCCTTTTATTAAATCGTCATGGTTTATAAATGATTCCATAACGACTTTTTTGAAATTTTGATTTGGGCCCAAATCAAAATCTATAATATGAGATCTTGAATTATTTTTCCTTTTATTAGAAAATTATAATCCAATAGATTCGAATGTTTCTTATTTCAAAGAATTCCGACATATATTGGATCCTATACATTCATTTAAAGTTCAAAATATAATATTACGAACTACCGCGACGTTGTAGCTCGCTATATAATTAAATCATAAATTATACTTTCGAACATCGTTTAATAAACAAAATCATTAATATAATTTAAATTTAACATAATAAATCTTTTTATATTACCAAATCATACAATATTGCAATTCCAACATATCCGACTATTTTGGAATTAAATTATTATTTTATTATTTATATTGATAAATTATTCAAAATCATTGAATTCAAGCCATTTAAATTCCAAAATAACATTTGAAACCATTTTTAAATATTCAATATAATGATTAAAAATCTGGGTCGTTACACTCTTCATCGATTTCCACCAAAATGTACGCTTCAAATCTTGATACATATTCTGGTTTCCTCGATGAATACTTAACTTGGATTTATGACTCGTCCAATACTTCTATTTTGGGCCCCAGGATGTTTAAAACACAAATACGTCTATTCAATCTTAAAACTCCACGATCATCAATCTTAAAAATTGAACTCTCACATTTTTTATTATCTTCACAAATTCTTTGGGTGAGTTCGTCTTCTTTTTTGATGGATAACAACCTTCTCAATCAAAGTGGGTATAACAATTAGATGAGCAATAATGCCATGCCTTCTACTGAATGCATTTGCTACAACATTAGCTTTACCTGGAGTATAAAGAGTATCCAAATCATATACCGCCAGGAACTCTAACCAGCAAATAGCTCGAAGTTCTCACCCAACAAATAATGTCTCCAGATCTTTAAAGCAAATACAACCGCAAGTTATTCCAGATCATGCATTGCATACTTCCTCTCATGCGGTTTCAATTGCCTACTAGCATAAGCAACCACCTTACCATCTTGCATTAGTACTACACCAACTCCTTCTTTACTGGCATTTGTACTAACAGCCAATCCTTTGTTGCCATTAATAATCATTAGGATTGGAGCAATAGTTAGCCTCTTTTTCAATTCTTGAAAGACTTCTTCACATATTGCAGTCCCAACAAACCCGACGTTTTTCCTGGTTAGCTTTGTCAAAGAGATAGACAACTTTCAGAAATCCTTCTCAAACCTTCGATAATAACCTGCCAGACCAAGGAAACTTCTAATCTCAGTGGTGGTTCTAGGTTGCTTCGAACTCTGGATGGCAGAAACTTTATTCAGATCTACCGAAATTCTTTCTTGCGACACTACATGCCCGAGAAATTTTACTTCTTGTTCCCAAAAATTACGTTTGGAGAACTTCTCATTCAACACATATTTCTTCTCAAAATTTTCACGATAGCTTCCAAATGTCTAGTGTGCTCCTCTTCCGTCTTAGAGAAAATGGGAATATCTTTGATTAAACTAGCACGAATTTATTTAACACTTCTCCAAACACTCGGTTCATTAAATCCATAAAATAAGCAAGGGTGTTGCATAATCTGACAGACAATACTAACCATTTGTAGAACAAATATGGTCCCCTGAAAGTAATTAGATGAATACAATCTTCCGCAATCCTTAGTTGGTTAAATCTGGTAGCTAGGTCCATCATTGAAAATATTCGAGCTCCACTTTAGCGATCTAACAAATCATCGATGCGAGGGAGCAGATATTTATTTTTAAGAGTTTGCTTATTTAAATCTCTATAATGTACATACAATCTTAGAAAACCATCGGACTTCAGAACAAATACTACTGCCTCTCCCCAACTTGAATAACTAAGCATGATCAGACCTTTCTTCGAAATATCTTGGGTTTGGTCACTCAACTCATCTTTCTCCTTCACAACCATTCTCTAAATCGCATGCACAACTGGTCTTGCATTCGGAACCACATTAATTCTAAATTCAATCTCCCTACATGGAGGAAGACTCTTAACTTCATCAAACACATCTACAAATCTTTTAACAACCGGGATAGTTTCTATAGTGGTGAGGGGAGCATATAGAGCGTACCAAAACTATCCGTACTCAATTCTGGGCCTTCACATGGTGTCGTTATAAAATTTCCAAAATTTGTTTTAACCCTTATAATCCCCCTCAAATAATCGAGTTTAGCTTCATATAAGGTCAACCAATCCATCCCATGTATAATATCAAGATCGGTGAAATCCGAGATAATCAAATTGAAGGGAAATTGATATTGGGAATACGAATAGGCACTTCACTGTGTAAACATAAGTCGGTAGGACCTTTTATCGGATTTCTAACACAAACGGGTTTCTTAATATATCTAGAGTTCAGATTTAATTCCTTAACTTTTTTCTTTGATATAATACTATGTGAGGAACCAGTATCAAATAATGCTTTAATTGGAATATTCTTAGTAGAAAGTTTACCTTCAAGAACTTCCTTTCCCTTCCCGCCCGATGAGGTTTACGGTACATCTTCAATAGCATAAACATGTGCTACCTCTGACTTCTTCATCAATGGACAATACTTTGCAATGTGGCCGGTCTTGTGATAGTTTTAACACTCTCTAGTATCTTGAGCTTTCTTCTTGGGTTCATGATCATTCCTTTTCAGTTTCTGTAACGGCCCGGAAAATTCGACGTTCGAATTTCGACAATAATACATAATCCCATATTACTTGCCAAAAATCCAAGTATCGGAAACCCAGACTGTTAATAGAAAGAAGTTAGAGGATGAGAAAAGAAGAAAGAAATGTTAGAATAGAAGAATAAAAAGATCAGAGTCTCACAGCGAAACGAACAAAATATAATATATCAAAATGTTTTACAAAAGAAACTGTATATATATATATATTTATGATTACAACATCAGAGTATACATCCATATCATTACAACACACAGCAGAAATAAACTAGTACTGGTAAATATGTGGAATATGTCTTGACTTCAACTCCTTCTTTGGAACTCCAAGCGAAACCTAACCTGGAAATATACTCGGTCTGACCCGAGCACATTTGAAGCAAAGCAAAATTCACCCGGATCAGTCTGGAATACTTTCAGTGATAATTCATGGTACAACAATTTGTTTAACTTTGAAAATCCTTTTGAAAGAAAATGATAATAGTAAGACTAGTCCACACATAAATACGGACGGTTTTTACCTTGGTATAACCCAAACCATTTAGATATATCAAATCCAGTGATATTATAATAGTGTCTATCAAACCACAAATAAATAACCATCTAGTAGAACGCTTGCATCTCACGCTCTACATATTCATTATAAAATCAAAAACCGTGGGGCGCTTATTAGAGATTGGATTCGAACTATGATAAGGTATGGGATCACCTGCCGATCAGTGTACTCTAAATGGTATACACAGGGGTTCAACAAGAACATCTTGCAACCCGGCCACACATGACCGACCACTCATTTAACTTGAGTGTATCGAATATATTGTCACCCTACGGCTTTTTATTGCATGCATGCCTTAATTCCCGCAAGATACAGAATCGAAAGATGAACAAATAAAGAAATTTCTCTAAATGGTGACAATATACCCTGCTTGGGAATGACCCACCTAGCCATGCTACCTGCCCGATTTCTGTAATTTCTGGTTGTGAGGCTTGAGGTCACGATTATCTTTCAGAACATCTAGTCATCATTTACTTTGAATGCCACATTGTCAGATCCGTCAAATCACTCGATGTCCACATATATACTCTCGGTGTTAAGCAAAAGAATTTCCCCACCACAACACTTGGTGTATTTGTAAAAATCAATGTACGTGACCCTCAGAAAATACTTTGTCAGACATTCATCCATACAAGTCATCCAGGAACAGGATGAACCAAAGGAACACTCCTACTGCATCCTAGGAATCACCCTATAGATCAGTAGCGAGTAGTCCTTGTCAATTCCGTAGATTTCAATCACGACAGAACCACATTTTATCTCCGGGAGCGACCCAGAGATTATATGTAGTTCTTCCGTTTCTCGAAGATCTACGATTTTCAGTTGCTCCATCTTCATTTGTTTAAGTTAATTCCGTACGGAATGTTGGTTCGAAGTGGTTTTGGGTCTAGTTCCCATCCCAGTCTTCGAAACAACACGGCAGAAGTCCAATAATATATTTATTGATAGTCGGGTTTATACTATCAATTCACACCGTATGGTTAGTATATTGGCAGGTCTGATCCCTTTACTTATATTCATTTAATTTCAAAACTATTTCATCGATCCTTAGAAATCGATTTTCTCTTCTTGTTTCAAACATCACCATATATCCGCCAAAACTCTTTCATTTCCTTTGCCTTGCGAAAATAACCATATATTATTAACTCAACGGTAATAATAAATTCACAATTCAAACTTGGGTTAAACAATATTGAATTATACATTGCTTTAATAAAACCTACTAATTAACATTTCAAAATTTTATCAATAACATCGCAATATTTCTCTTGTAGAAATAATAAACAAATTTCAACACTTCGACCATTTCACACTAATATCATCCCTTGATAATAGTGAAGTCGTTCAAGTTGGGGTATTTTAATTACCTCTCATACCTTGACCGACAACGTTCTTATCTTGGAATAGATTAAAGTTTGAAACGCAAACCTATCATTTCCATTTACTATTGTATTAAAACATGGTTTTCATAAGCATTCCTTGCATTTGGATATTTATTCCCAAACTAATTCTCCTTTACTTTTATTTAAGTAAAACTTACTGAACGCCAACTCTTTTACCTTTTAATCCAATTTATTAACACTTGGATTTGTTTTAAAGCTCATTTACTAAGTCCTTTACACAAACCAATTTCATATCTTGTTTTAAAACTTACTGAACTCATTTTCACAAATCTATTTCCCATTTTCTTACCAAAATGCACCAAGTCACTTACTATTACAAATCTTCTTTCAACTTATAACCATTTATTTGATCTCATTGCTTAAGTAAAAACTTATTTTAAATCCATCGCATGAGTTTGAACTTCTTTTTAAACCTTGTTTACGAAACTTAGTTTCAATTCTAAGAATTTTTCATATTATCCCATAACTCATTCCCTTTGAAAATAAATTTTCAATTAACTTTCATTTTGCTTAATATGACAATTAAGTAATATTTATGGAAAGAACGACATGTTAGCTTTAAAACTTGTTTTATAAGTTTTGGTATCACAATTAAATTATGTTTCAATTCAAAACTCGACCACTTATAAATTAACTTCCATTTAACAAGGTAAATCACCTTAATAATGATTAAAATAATAATTAATTTCATTATTAACTGAAGTAAAATATAGTTCGCTTTATTAAAAATTGATCAGTTGATCGCTTAACGACATTATTAAATAATAACTACTTCACTTGTGATTTTATAAGCATTTTTATATACATCATTAGATAAAAAGAAAATTAATATTTAAGAAATATTATTAGACTAATGGTTCGTTAAACCATTTCTATTAGATTAATCGAAGACTTGTCAATCTAATTATTAATTCCAATTAAACAATTGACTCCGTCCATTTAAACATTAGCTATTTATTAGCTTATTTCACTTACTTATCTCATTTGATTAATATAATAAATCTAATTATGTCTCTTATTTGTTTCCTCAAAATAGTAATTTTCGAATATTAATCCGTAGGTTTAATTTAATAAAACGTTGAAACCAATTATAAATATTAATTATTTTAAAGCTTTATTTTAAATAGAAATATAATTTGAAAACTTCGCTTCAGTTATAAAAATAATTTTCATAACTTTAATTACGTCAATTCGCTTGACGGTGAAATGACGTCTTAAAAATAGTATTTTAGATATTTTGCTGCCAATAACTTAATTAATACCATCTATTGATTAAAACACCATATTAACGTTGAATTTCAATTCAACGTTAAATGTACAATCAACCATCAACATTTAATCAAAATGTAATGTGGTTTGGGGTAAACAATTCATATTTGAATATAAATATACGATATATTTGAGGAATCCGGTCGGATCCCTCCAACCTGTCCTTCCTTGCATCACAGATCATCGTATCATATAATAACTGCATATGAAATGAATATTTTTAAAAATAAATCATCCAATACTGCACTAATATAGATGTCAACAACAGTTAATAGCATCCAAGGCATCCAAACATTCAACTTATATTATTAACTGTAAATTATGGTTATATGAATTTAATACATTATAACAGTCCAGAAAAGTGTGAGAATTAACTCACCATTATTTTCGGTTGACGATTCAGGTAGTTTTCATATAATTTCAAACATACGTTTGAAATTACATGAAATTCCAGTTGTCTCCAAATCCTTCCGAACCAGCTCAGCAATGTAGTATTTCCCATTGTGACTCCATCGCCTTTTATTTCGTTGTATTCTGAGATTGAACGAACAAGATATCGCTATTCAACCATTTAATTAAAATTAAAGAGTTTAACCCTTAACTAAATCAATTGATCGTTTTAATTGTAGTATAGTGTTAATTACTGGTTTAAACATGATTTGCCTTCATGCATATCTATCTATTACTTATACTGGAAAGCAGAAACCAAGTCATTTAGATTAGGGATGAGCTTGTGCGGTTTGGTGCGGTTTTGACTTAAAACCGCACCCGGAACCGCTAGCATGCGGTTTTCAAAAGTAGGAACCAGAATCGGACAAAAAACCATTGGTGCGGTTCGGTTTTAAAAGTGCGGGTTCGGTTTTTAAAAGTGCGGTTTCGGTTTCAAAACTAATTAACAAAAAAAACATCGTTCCCTTAGATGGTGATGCACATGAAATGTTTAAAGCTGAGGCAGAGGCCTTTTTATTTGTCCAGTGTGGGATATTGATCTGCACATGCAAATGAAAACTCTTTTACTGTAATGACTAAGCGGTCCAATCCTAATACCATCTTACCATAAATGACATCAAGGAAAATGATGTAATCCAAATCATAATTCTGATGGACCGAAAGCAGTATGTAGAACTTGTTCTAGATACTTCTCAGCAGTAGCATACCGCCTCTTTTTAACCCCTATAGCTAATACAGTAAGAGCTTTATCTGGTGGCAGGTCTTGATAGCTTCTCAAGGTGTTCAATATTAGTTTTGTTTTCTTTTATAGATCCTTTCTATGATCAGACATTTGCATCAACACGTCATGATTAATCTTGGCAACTTGAGTCAATGTAGCCGTGCAGTTAGAGTGCTGCAACATGTATTGCTGCTCTTTTGCTTCCATGATTGCCAAGTACTGAACGTGCAGATTTGCCTGAAGCTAAATTTCAGAAGGTAGCGTTAAAATTTACGTATAAGTAACATTCGGTGCGGTTTCGGTTTTGCGGTTTGAAAAAAGATGAAAACCGAACCCGTACCATACTAATGGTGCGATTTCATCGGTTTTGCGGTTTTTTAAGATATGATTTTTATTGGTTTTATGCGGTTGGTTCGTAATCGGTTTTCGTGCTCATCCCTAATTTAGATCGTGACATCTGTCCTTTTCTTCATGGCATCTTTTTTTTCTTCTCCATCAGTCCTTTTGTACAAAACGGAAAGTCCAACCGCTTATCTGCTCGCGCTCTCTCTCTCTCTCTCTCTCTCTCGGCATTTCCTTCTTCCACTACTAAATTATCACCTTTTTCACCATCTTCAAATAAACAGCATACAGGATCAAATTTTCGCCCTTTTTACACCTCCATTATGACTCCCTGTTCGGTGGTGATAATTCCACGTCCGATAATATAACTCCACTCACCGTTACAGGCTTCCAAAACTGATTTATCCCTTCAATCACGGCTCAATTTGACGACCTTCTCCGGGCTAGAAAATCAACCAGTGCCATTATACCGCCATTATTCCCTACCTACGAAGCCCCATTTTGTAGGACCAGATTATGTGATAACCCACTAGAATCGTTTACCTTACGGGTACGTCATCCTTAACTCACCTTCTATTTCCAATCAATAGTTATCTTCTTACTTCGGTTCTCAGCACAATTTATGTCCTAACTGGCTTAATTTTCACTAATCTCCTAACTTTTTTTTCGCTTTATGTAATAGGCTAAAAAGAACATCGAATGTCTTGCAAGGACAAGAAGGCAAGGGATATCGGTGTTTCTTCTTAAACTCTTGTAAGGTAACATCCTACTTTTATCGCACTTACTTGGTTTTGCATCTTAAACATTTACGTTATGCACATTGTTTCCCAATTGACACTGTTCTCTGATAATTCATGTAATTCTATTTTATTGGTGGAGTTTAGTACTGGAAAATACCTAGCTTCCTTCTATTTTGTTGGTGGAGTTTGGTACTCACCCTTTGTAACACCCAACCTCCGCCAATGCCACTCTTGCAAGCGCACTAGCTTTGGAGGGGCGTTAAACGAGGTAAACATGCATGCAGATATCACAAGACAGAACATATAAGTAAAACAGAGTAAGTAAAGCAGCGGATAAAACTAGTATTTCAAAACCATAGTCAAGTTACATCAAAGTACTGAGTCATTATTTTCCACAAAACAAAGTCTAGAAAAACATAAACTGAAAACTGGAAATAACATAAAGTAAACTATCCCCAAAGTAGAATAAGGCCATAGCATGCTCAAGTCCAAACCGTACATGAGCTATCCAGAAAAGCAGCTAAAGATCCAAGCTAGGTACTAGTGTTCCCACCCTGTAAACCTGTGGGGGGGGGGGAACGGAAGAAAAGAGGCGAAAGAAAACGGGTCAGTCAAAAAGACTGGAAGTCCTACCTACTATTAGTATAAAAACTAGTAAAGTTAACAGGACATGTAAAACAGAGATGAAACATAGGATGATAACTGGCATGGTGAGAAGTTAACAAGATAGATCAAGTGTGGCATCGCATATACAAGGTTAGGTTGCACCAAGTGTGTACTAGTATTCCAACCCATGTCAAGTATAAACAAGAAATGATCCCTTGGCCCAAGGCTGGCCCAATATCATGAGGTGACCTAAATCAAGGTCCAACTACTCGGTCTAGTCGATCGGCTCCCTATAAGCCTAACTCGTTGCGTATCGGTGTCATACAGCTTAATCGTGGAATGTAGTTAACTGTGCAAGGTCCACCCCAGGGTGTATCCGGTCCTAAGGTGTAAACCACAGACACAATTCAAGCACGCACAGTCTAAACCTACTGGTGCCCATATTCAACTCCGGACTTAATGTGCACGACCATGGTCCGCCTGAACAACCGGTGCACCCTTCAGCCGTCTCTTTTGGTCTCTTACAATCAGTCCAGTAATCGTGTCCCACCCTAGCCTAGTATAGGGTACCCATGATACTTCCAAGTGGTTTACTGCTGAAAAGGACCACGTAACTAGGATTTCAAGCGGGTTAAGTGTGGTTAACCCTATCCTAACCATGTATTGAGTTGGTCAAGTGTATTCAAGCAGTTCATGACTTAACCCTATCAATACATCGGGTTTAATTGGTTAAGTATTCAAGTAATCCATGTCTTAACCCTACCAATCCATCGTGTTTAATTGGTTAAGTATATTCAAGTAGTCCATGACTTAACCCTACCAATCCATCGTGTTTAATTGGTTAAGTATATTCAAGTAGTCCATGACTTAACCCTACCAATCCATCGTGTTTAATTGGTTAAGTATTCAAGTAGTCCATGACTTAACCCTACCATGTGGCATTAATTAACTTAATGCACCCCAACCTCTCACATTAGACTTTGTTGTGGTTACTAGTTAAGCCGGGCAGGTCCGGGTAGCTTTACACCACAACCTAGTCTAACCTCGGGTTTTAAGTGCGATATGACCAACTACTCACATTGGGTCCTATTGTTTGTAGCCACTAGTTAAGCCGGTCGGTTCCGGGTAGATTTATGCTACAAACTCAACCCAACCTCGAGTTGGCCACTTTCATGTTTTCTACATGTCATGTCCACGTTCGTGTTTTCCAGCATAAACACATGTCAAACTTTCATGTCATATTTTCAAGTCATGTTTTCATGTTATTTAAGTTTGCCCAACTACCCATAACGTATTACCATCACACATAAGTTCGCATCAACGCAAATAGATCAAAGAGGGAACATAACAATATGACAAGGTGGGCATAAGGTGGCAAAGTCTATCACAAGTCAAACATGGTGATATTTGAGGCAAGGGTGTTCAACATACTAGCAAATGGCCTCAACATGTATGATAACATAAAAGGTGACTTGGCCTCAAACATATCAAATAGCATAAGGGTGATTTGGCCACAAGCATGCATAATAGCATAAGGGTGATTTGGCCACAAGCATGCGTAATAGCATAAGGGTGGTTTGGCCACAAGTTAAACATGGTGGCATATGAGGCAAATTTGTTCATAAACTTGCATATTACATTATAAGCCTCAAAACATGCATGATAACAACTTTAGCAAAATATGTGAAACATGGTCATAAATTACATAGGATGATAGCTAGTGATTCGCATATAACATCATATGCAAGATAACATAACGGTTATGAGAGTTTCTATGTTGCTTTATGCAACATTTCAAATCAAAGCTCATAGCTTTCTATGCACAAAGTCAAGGTGATAGCTTTACAAACACGCATAGAATAAACCTATGCATAACATGATAGAATCAAAGCTCATAGCTTTCTATGCACAAAGTCAAGGTGATAGCTTTACAAACATGCATAGAATAAATCTATGCATAACATGATAGAATCAAAGCTCATAGTTTTCTATGCACAAAGTCAAGGTGATAGCTTTACAAACATGCATAGAATAAATCTATGCATAACATGATAGAATCAAAGCTCATAGCTTTCTATGCACAAAGTCAAGGTGATAGCTTTACAAACATGCATAGAATAAATCTATGCATAACATGATAGAATCAAAGCACAAATCATACTTAGGCCCAAACTCAACTTGCACATGTCATATTTAACATAATAGTTAGAATCTAAGAGTAGAATAGGGCTTACAATGCTATGAAGACCTATGAAATAAAATAAGATTGAGACGAAGCCACTAGCAACTCTAAAAAACCCCAATCGCATATAAGCTCCAAGTTGTTTTTGAGAAACAATAAGCTCCTTTGATTTGTATGAAGAAAGATCCTTGTTTTGATGAAGAAAGGTGGCTCTTTTACTAGCTTAGGACACTCAAACTTTCATGAAGAGGATGGAGGCCATGATATGAAGATGGAGGCCATGATCAAGAAACATTTTGGCGTAGTTTAGTTGTAGGAATGATTAATGAGGGTTTAGGCTAGGTCTTAGGGTCTTTTTATAGAAGATTAGGTTAGTTTAGGCCATAGGATTAACCCTAATTCAGATCTGGGCCATCAATTCACGTCACTAGCCTCCAAACATGCCTTGAGAAACAAGTCAGGTGCACCCAGGCCAGACTGGCCGACCACCCAAGTCGACAGGGGTGTCGACTGGGCAGTCGACACCACCTAGGGTGTGTCGACTCCCAAGTCGACTCCCCAGTCGACTTGGGGTGGCGGGAATTTTTCCCGCCTTCCCTGCCCAGCTGAATTTTGAAATCTGTTTTTAAACTTGAATTTTCTGAAAACTTCTATGGGCCATAACTGGGTCATACAGACTCCGATTTTCGAAAACTCGGACTCTATTTCGCGTATTTTTCCGAGACGAACGCAATGGCACAACCCGTTTTCCCTTATTCAGATTTTATCATTTAATTCTGCCTTGATTTATGTTATAACTTGTTATTAAAAATACGGGTTGTTACATCCTCCCCACCTTAAAGGATTTCGTCCCTGAAATCTCTAAGTTAGGAAGAACGTATCCTACCATCCATCATCCATCTACTCAAAACATCATCCACGTGCAGTCAATATCCTTAACAAATTCTAAATGATGTATGATTATATGAAAAGGTGTGTGTATATGTACTTATCTAATGCGAAAATCAGGCGGTTACTGATTCAGTAAACCTCCTTAATGCAAAGTATGTTAGTGAAATGAGTCCATATGTATGCAAATTCCTAACATAATTCATAATCTCTATATGAGTGCACATAACATTCGTCCATATGCAACATCCACGTGATATCACAACAAGTTTCATCCATGAATAAGTATAAACACTCATGCATATGCAATATGAAAGTGTGTGAGCCGATCTTAGTGCCTAAGGTGTATCATGCATCCACGAGTATCCACTTGCAAACACTTGCAACCACTTGCAAACATCAAGCATAACATGTTTCAAATACATATTTCATCCAAAGGGTTTCTACCTAAGGTTCTCATGACAAGGTTAACGAGATAACAAGATAAATAGGATAAACATGGATAGTAAAAAGGAAGATATGCTAAAAAGGAAAAGAGATCGAGAATGTACCCTCAAAAAGAAATGGATAAAGCGCGCGCATCTTCTCCTCGGTTTCCCAAGTTGCGTCCTCTTCGTCTTCACTCCACTGAACCTTTACTAACTTGACTTCTCGATTCCTCAGCTTCTTGATCTCTGTTCCCAAGATACGGATCGGAGCTCGCCTTAGGGTTGCTTCTTTCTCTACCTCCACGTCTTCAAGAATGCTAGACTCAACTACCTCGGCTGACTCATATAGGCATTTTCGGAGATGCGAGACACGAAAGACATTATGCCCTCCGGCCAGCTTCTCGGGCAATTCCACCTTATAGGCCATCTTCCCAATTCTCTCTATGATAGGGAAGGGTCCTACGAACCTTGGTGCTATCTTCCCAACTCCTCCAAAACGAACCACATTTCGCAAAGGAGAAACCTCCATGAAAACTAAATCTCCAACTTTGAATTCCAAATCTGTCCATCGCTTGTTAGCATAGGATTGTCTATCTTGGGCCGTTTTCATCCATCTTCGAATCAACTCTACCTTCTCGGATGTGCCCCATATCATGTCGGGCCCGAGTATAAGCTCATCCGTCGTCTCCCACCAACATGTTGGTGACTTGCTTGGCCTCCCATACAAAGCTTCGAATGGTGTCATTCCTATGCTTGCTTGGTAGCTGTTATTATAAGCAAACTCTACAAGAGGAAGGTGGTCTTCCCAAGTACCACCAAAGTCAAGAATGCATAGCCTCAACAGATCTTCTAGTACTCTATTCACCCTCTCGGTTTGACCATCCGTCTGTGGGTGATGGGCCGTACTTAGATTCAATTGCGTACCCATCGCTTCTTGCAAGCTATTCTAGAACTGGATGGTGAAGATTGGGTCACGACTGCTAACTATGCTGGAAGGAACTCCATGCAATCGCACTATCTCTCGAAGATAAACAGATGTTAAACCTGATACAGTCCTCTTGTTCTTTACTGGAAGGAAATGGGTGCTCTTCGTAAGTCTATCAACTATGACCCTTATCCCATAAAGCCCAAATAGTTTGGTCATCTTAATGGGCATCTTCAGCCCAACTATAAATCACAAACAGGCGAGTCATACTCCTTATGGGGTTTGCAACAGAACTAAGGTTGAGAATAGGACCGAGAGGATATACTTAAAAGATAGCATGCGAGTAAGCTCTACAGAATAATAGGGATCAGAGATATAATGCGCATATCTAGTCTTCAATCTTCTAAGCCGCATTTTCTTGTGCTTAATCCCATCATGCCTTGACCGTCTTTCAATTTCGTAGCTCTTAATTCTTATTTCCAAAATATGAGTTAGAACTCATTTCACCGTTGCCTCTCGTTCCACTTCCACTTATTCTTTTCCTAAAATACTTGGCTTAAACATAACTGCGTGCTCACGGTTTCATGCAAGCTTTCCAAAATTCGTTAGTGAATCCTGGATCTCGTTTACATACCACACGGTATTCCACGCAGAAGAACTATCTCTTGAAAACAAATGCCACTCCACATTGCCAAATGTTCTTACTAGGGTGATTTCTATAACCCATGCTTAAGCGGAATGGACTATCCGCCTTAGTGGCGAACACTACTCGATTGGATTACAAATTTCCCAAAAAGTGCTAAGGGATTGTAGATAACTAATCATGACGGAACCCTAAAGGTCACACGAGATTTCGAGGGTATTACCGAGGCGAGTCATGAGCCTCGCAGCCCTATGTTCAAAGTCAAGAATGGCTCCATAACTGGAAAACCAACCCATGCCCAACATCAACCCGTGTCCCATAAACCCGAGAACATAAGCATTACACATGAATTCTATGCTCAAGATAGAGATTCTCAAATCCCTACAAATCGCAGATAGATGGGCGAAACCCTCAATTGGATTTGAAACTTCTAACGGGATCCTCAACTAGACTAGTACTTAGGTGCAAACTTTCAACAAGATCAGAAGAAATAAAACTATGCGATGCGCCAGAATCAAATAAGGTGCGAACAAGATAATCAGAAATGTAAACAAGATTTTCTATAGAAATACTACCTCGATCAAGAACTGAAGTGATGTTGAGAGTATGCACTAGCCCTCCAGAAGGTCCTGCTCGCTGAGTTTGCCTTTTCCCTTGTCCCCGCTTTTCCGGGCAATCCTTGTTATAGTGTCCAGACTCTCCACAATGAAAGCATTCTCCCAACTTCCTTTTCTTCTTCCTACAGTCTTTGGCTATGTGCCCAGTAATCCCACAGAAGTTGCACTTCCTCCTTTCTCTTGACTTGTTGTCCTTGCTGTTGTTGTTCTTGCCTCCTTTTCCGGAATCTACCTTCTCGCCTTGAGACTCATTTGCCTTGACCTCCTTCTTGCCACCCTTATCTTCCTCTTGAAGCAGGGCCATATTCACCAAACTCTCGAAAGTCGCCCCCATGGGTATATGAGACATGGCCAAACTGCGCAATGGCTCATTCAATCCTAGAGCAAAGCGTAGGGCCTTTTTCTGAGCTGTGTTAATCAAGTCTAGACCGAACCGAGCAAGTTGATTAAATGTATCCACGTATTCCCTAACTGTCATGTCCCCTTGCTTTAGAGATAGGAACCTCTCCATCCGAAGGTTCTCTTCTGTCGATGATAGAAACCTCAATCTGAACCTTCTCCTAAAGTCATCCCAAGTCTGAATTGGTCTAGTAGTGGTGGTGACTACCCACCAATATGCAGCTTCCCCTTTCAACAGCCATACCGCTAACAGAACTTTCCTACGGTCTTCTATATCAAAGATAGCAAAGAGGTCTTCAGTTTCCTTTAACCAGTTTCTTGCCTCAACATAAGTCTCTGTCCCAATAAAATTCTTGCCACCCATCGCCTTAAAGTCCTTGCAAATCTTCGCGAAATCCGCTTGTGGATGCGGAGGAGGAGGAGGAACCTCAACTACGGGAGGGGGAGGAATGTTAGCCACGGGGGAAGGAGGAGGAATGTCTGCGGGGCCGGCTTCATTCGCCCTTGCCTCCATGTACCTTCTAAACCAAATAGGTACTGGTACGCCCTCCAGAATGGCAAAATTATTGGCCATACTGAAACGAAGAAAAAGATAGATTGAGAACGAGGAAACAAAGGATAGTGCTAATGGCTTTTGGGGAATAGTCTTTTAAAATAAACTAGACTTTTCTTGGAAAATACTTAATTGGTTTTGAAAATAGTTTTTCAAAAGGTAAGTTTTAAAAACCTTTTTGCTCAAATCTTGTAAACCTTATGCTCTTATACCAAATGTAACACCCCACCTCCGTCAATGCCACTCTTGCAAGTGCACTAGCTTTGGAGGGGCGTTAAACGAGGTAAACATGCATGCAGATATCACAACACAGAACATATAAGTAAAACAGAGTAAGTAAAGCAGCGGATAAAACTAGTATTTCAAAACCATAGTCAAGTTACATCAAAGTACTGAGTCATTATTTTCCACAAAACAAAGTCTAGAAAAACATAAACTGAAAACTGGAAATAACATAAAGTAAACTATCCCCAAAGTAGAATAAGGCCATAGCATGCTCAAGTCCAAACCGTACATGAGCTATCCAGAAAAGCAGCTAAAGATCCAAGCTAGGTACTAGTGTTCCCACCCTGTAAACCTGTGGGGGGAAACAGAAGAAAAGAGGCGAAAGAAAACGGGTCAGTCAAAAAGACTGGTAAGTCCTACCTACTATTAGTATAAAAGCTAGTAAAGTTAACTGGACATGTAAAACAGAGATGAAACATAGGATGATAACTGGCATGGTGAGAAGTTAACAAGATAGATCAAGTGTGGCATCGCATATACAAGGTTAGGTTGCACCAAGTGTGTACTAGTATTCCAACCCATGTCAAGTATAAACAAGAAATGATCCCTTGGCCCAAGGCTGGCCCAATATCATGAGGTGACCTAAATCAAGGTCCAACAACTCGGTCTAGTCGATCGGCTCCCTATAAGCCTAACTCGTTGCGTATCGGTGTCATACGGCTTAATCGTGGAATGTAGTTAACTGTGCAAGGTCCACCCCAGGGTGTATCCGGTCCTAAGGTGTAAACCACAGACACAATTCAAGCACGCACAGTCTAAACCTACTGGTGCCCATGTTCAACTCCGGACTTAATGTGCACGACCATGGTCCGCCTGAACAACCGGTGCACCCTTCAGCCGTCTCTTTTGGTCTCTTACAATCAGTCCAGTAATCGTGCCCCACCCTAGCCTAGTCTAGGGTACCCATGATACTTCCAAGTGGTTTACTGCTGAAAAGGACCACATAACTAGGATTTCAAGCGGGTTAAGTGTGGTTAACCCTATCCTAACCATGTATTGAGTTGGTCAAGTGTATTCAAGCAGTTCATGACTTAACCCTATCAATACATTGGGTTTAATTGGTTAAGTATTCAAGTAATCCATGTCTTAACCCTACCAATTCATCGTGTTTAATTGGTTAAGTATATTCAAGTAGTCCATGACTTAACCCTACCAATCCATCGTGTTTAATTGGTTAAGTATATTCAAGTAGTCCATGACTTAACCCTACCAATCCATCGTGTTTAATTGGTTAAGTATTCAAGTAGTCCATGACTTAACCCTACCATGTGGCATTAATTAACTTAATGCACCCCAAACTCTCACATTAGACTTTGTTGTGGTTACTAGTTAAGCCGGGCGGGTCCGGGTAGCTTTACACCACAACCTAGTCTAACCTCGGGTTTTAAGTGCGATATGACCAACTACTCACATTGGGTCCTATTGTTTGTAGCCACTAGTTAAGCCGGTCGGTTCCGGGTAGATTTATGCTACAAACTCAACCCAATCTCGAGTTGGCCACTTTCATGTTTTCTACATGTCATGTCCACATTCGTGTTTTCCAGCATAAACACATGTCAAACTTTCATGTCATATTTTCAAGTCATGTTTACATGTTATTTAAGTTTGCCCAACTACCCATAACGTATTCCCATCGCACGTAAGTTCGCATCAACGCAAATAGATCAAAGAGGGAACATAACAATATGACAAGGTGGGCATAAGGTGGCAAAGTCTATCACAAGTCAAACATGGTGATATTTGAGGCAAGGGTGTTCAACATACTAGCAAATGGCCTCAACATGTATGATAACATAAAAGGTGACTTGGCCTCAAACATATCAAATAGCATAAGGGTGATTTGGCCACAAGCATGCATAATAGCATAAGGGTGATTTGGCCACAAGCATGCGTAATAGCATAAGGGTGGTTTGGCCACAAGTTAAACATGGTGGCATATGAGGCAAATGTGTTCATAAACTTGCATATTACATTATAAGCCTCAAAACATGCATGATAACAACTTTAGCAAAATAGGTGAAACATGGTCATAAATGACATAGGATGATAGCTAGTGATTCGCATATAACATCATATACAAGATAACATAAGGGTTATGAGAGTTTCTATGTTGCTTTATGCAACATTTCAAATCAAATCTCATAGCTTTCTATGCACAAAGTCAAGGTGATAGCTTTACAAACATGCATAGAATAAACCTATGCATAACATGATAGAATCAAAGCTCATAGCTTTCTATGCACAAAGTCAAGGTGATAGCTTTACAAACATGCATAGAATAAATCTATGCATAACATGATAGAGTCAAAGCTCATAGCTTTCTATGCACAAAGTCAAGGTGATAGCTTTACAAACATGCAAAGAATAAATCTTTGCATAACATGATAGAATCAAAGCTCATAGCTTTCTATGCACAAAGTCAAGGTGATAGCTTTACAAACATGCATAGAATAAATCTATGCATAACATGATAGAATCAAAGCACAAATCATACTTAGGCCCAAACTCAACTTGCACATGTCATATTTAACTTCATAGTTAGAATCTAAGAGTAGAATAGGGCTTACAATGCTATGAAGACCTACGAAATAAAATAAGATTGAGACGAAGCCACTAGCAACTATAAAAACCCCCAATCGCATATAAGCTCCAAGTTGTTTTTGAGAAACAATAAGCTCCTTTGATTTGTATGAAGAAAGATCCTTGTTTTGATGAAAGGTGGCTCTTTTACTAGCTTAGGACACTCAAACTTTCATGAAGAGGATGGAGGCCATGATATGAAGATGGAGGCCATGATCAAGAAACATTTTGGCATAGTTTAGTTGTAGGAATGATTAATGAGGGTTTAGGCTAGGTCTTAGGGTCTTTCTATAGAAGATTAGGTTAGTTTAGGCCATAGGATTAACCCTAATTCAGATCTGGGTCATCAATTCACGTCACTAGCCTCCAAACATGCCTTGAGAAACAAGTCAGGTGCACCCAGGCCAGACTGGCCGATCACCCAAGTCGACAGGGGTGTCGACTGAGCAGTCGACACCACCTGGGGTGTGTCGACTCCCAAGTCCAGTACCACTCTTGCAAGTGCACTGACTTTGGAGGGGCGTTTGAATCAGGTAAACATGCAAAATGATATATCAAGGTAGAACAAGAACATATGTATATATGTAAACAGAGTAAATAACATAGATAAAACAGCGGAAGATTTAAACCATTTCAAAACAAGTCTGGTACAACATAATATCAATTTTCCAAATAAACAAGTCTAGATAAAACAACATCATCTGAAAACAGAAATACATAAGTGCTATCCCCAAAATACGTGAGAACCATAGCTAGCTTCATGTAGAAAGCGTACATGAACTGAAATCCCACAAGCAAGTAATCCAAAATCCAAGCTAGGCTCCTGTATTCCCTCCCTGAGAACCTGGGGGGGGGGAACGGAAGAAAAGAGGCGAAAGAAAACAGGTCAGTCAAAAAGACTGAGTAAGCCCTACTACAATCAATGTAAACTGATAAAGTTAACTGGTATGGGCAGCAAGGGGTGAACATACTAGCATGATGATTAACTATCGAGGTAGATAAAGGTGTCATCGCATAATCAGGATTAAGGTTTTGCACCACAGGTGTACTAGTAAACTAACATGACTTGAATAAACAAGTATTGATCCCTTGGCCCAAGCTTTGGCCCAATAACGTGAAGTGACCCCAATGCGAGGTCCAAAGTGTAAACAAGAAGTGATCCCCAGGCCCAAGTTTGGCCCAACATCATGAATGACCCAAACCAAGGTCCAACTAGCACAGTCTAGTCGATCGGCTCCCTATAAGCCTATCTCGTCAAGTGTCTGTGTCATACGGCCCAACTACGAAGTGTAGCTAAACTGTGCTAGGTCCACCCTAGGGTGTATCAAGTCCTAGGGTGTCAACCACCGACACAAACCAAGCACGCACAGTTTAAACCTACTGGTGCCCGTGCCTGCTTTTTCAACTCCGGACCATGTGCACGATCATGGCCCACCTGAACCCACACCGGCGCACCTACTCAGCCGTCGTTTGGTCGCTTACATGGCATCCCAGTAATCGTGCCCCTCCCTAGCCTAGTCCCTAGGGTGTCATGATACAACTAAGAGGGTTACTGGTGCAAAGGACCACGCAACTAGGGTTTCCTTAATGGGTTAACGTGGTTAACCCAACTCATTCAAGTACCAAGTTGGTTAAGTGTACCCAAGGTTCATGACTTAACCCTACCAACCCATCGTGTTTTCATTGGTTAAGTATTCCAGCGGTCCATGACTTAACCCTAATCACAAGGCATTAATTAATTAATGCGCCTTAACCTCTCACATTAGACTTTGTTGTGGTTACTAGTTAAGCCGGCGGGTCCGGGTAGCTTTACACCACAACTTGGTCTAACCTCGGGTTCAAGGTACAACATGACCAACTTCTCACATTGGGTCCTATTGTTTGTAGCAACTAGTTAAGTCGGTCGGTTCCGGGCAGGTTTACGCTACAAACTCAACCCAACCTCGAGTTGGTCACACTTATCTTTTCTAAGTGTCATGTCCACCATGTTTCCAAAACACATTACAAGTTTTTCAAGCAATTGGGTAGACCTAACTTAATAGGTAAATTCCCAATGGGTAGACCTAACTTAATAGGTAAATTCCCAAGCTTATGTTTTTATGTCTTTTAAGTTTACCCAACCCCAAACGCAATCCCATCGCTTACATATCGCAATAGCGCATAAAGGATAGAAAGAGGGAACTTGGCATAATCATGACATAAAAGTGTTGAAGCCACAAGTTCAACATGGTGGCATATGAAATGTACATATGTTCATATACTTGCATTAGGACTCAAAAGCATGCATAACATGATAGCATGAACAAAATGTTCAACCCAAACTTGCATAACATACTTGCATACCATAACATGACATACTTGCCTATAAACTTGCATATTACAACATGATAAACTTGCATATCAACTTGCATATTACAACATGATAAACTTGCATATCAACTTGCATAACATACGACAACTTGCATATCAAACTTGCATACAAAACTTGCATAACATATGACAACTTGCATATCAAACTTGCATACAAAACTTGCATACCATATGACAACTTGCATACCATATGACAACTTGCATATCATACTTGCATAATAAAACTTGCATGACATATGACAACTTGCATATCATACTTGCATAATAAAACTTGCATGACATATGACGACTTGCATATCAAACTTGCATACAAAACTTGTATAACATATGACAACTTGCATATCAAACTTGCATAACATATGACAACTTGCATATCAAACTTGCATAATAAAACTTGCATGACATATGACAACTTGCATATCAAACTTGCATACAAAACTTGTATAACATATGACAACTTGCATATCAAACTTGCATACAAAACTTGTATAACATATGACAACTTGCATATCAAACTTGTATAATAAAACTTGCATGACATATGACAACTTGCATATCAAACTTGCATACAAAACTTGTATAACATATGACAACTTGCATATCAAACTTGCATACAAAACTTGCATAACATATGATAGAAAACTTGCATATCATACATTTAACTTTAAAGTTCAAGTATGAAAGGAATAGGGCTTACAATGCTTATGCAGACTCAAATGAGTTTAGCAAATGTAAGAAACCCCTTATGCAACTAATTAAACCCCAAAAATGCAAGCAAACTTGATCAAAACTCTCCCTTTAAGATGCCAATAGAGAAACAAGACTTTAATGCAAGCTAAAGAGGATCATACAAGCCTAAATACACTTGTATGCATGGAAATCTCTTAGAAATTGATTTAGGAATTGTATGAAGAGAGTGGAGGCCATGAGAGGTTTGATTTTGACATAGTTTAGTTGCTAGAATGAATAATGAATGATTTAGGGTAGGTTAGGGTCTTATTTATAGATTAGGCTAGTGATTTAGACCATAGGATTAAACCCTAGTTCCAATCACAGCCCTCTAAACCGAATCTGGCCCCCAAGCTCAACACATTCTCAAAAATGGTGCACTAGGCAGACCTGGGCGTCTGAGCCAAGTCGACAGCCAAGTCGACAGGGCTGTCGACCTGGTCTGACCCAGTCGACTCCCAAGTCGACAGGGCTGTCGACTTGGGTACTGTGGCGGGAATTTTCCCGCCTGGCCCAACTGGCCCAAATTTTCCAATTTCAGGTTTGAATTTGAAATCTGTTTTTACCTTGGAATTTTCTGAAAACTTCGTTGGGCCTTGATCGGGTCATACGAACTCCGATTTTCGAAAACTCGGACTCTATTTCGCGTATTTTTCCGAGACGAACGCAATGGCATAGCCCGTTTCCCTTGATTCAGATTTTAGAATTAAATTCTGCCTCGATTTACGTTATAACAGGTTATTGAAAATACGGGTTGTTACACACATGTCATATTTAACTTCATAGTTAGAATCTAAGAGTAGAATAGGGCTTACAATGCTATGAAGACCTATGAAATAAAATAAGATTGAGACGAAGCCACTAGCAACTCTAAAAACCCCCAATCGCATATAAGCTCCAAGTTGTTTTTGAGAAACAATAAGCTCCTTTGATTTGTATGAAGAAAGATCCTTGTTTTGATGAAAGGTGGCTCTTTACTAGCTTAGGACACTCAAACTTTCATGAAGAGGATGGAGGCCATGATATGAAGATGGAGGCCATGATCAAGAAACATTTTGGCATAGTTTAGTTGTAGGAATGATTAATGAGGGTTTAGGCTAGGTCTTAGGGTCTTTCTATAGAAGATTAGGTTAGTTTAGGCCATAGGATTAACCCTAATTTAGATCTGGGCCATCAATTCACGTCACTAGCCTCCAAACATGCCTTGAGAAACAAGTCAGGTGCACCCAGGCCAGACTGGCCGACCACCCAAGTCGACAGGGGTGTCGACTGGGCAGTCGACACCACCTGGGGTGTGTCGACTCCCAAGTCGACTCCCCAGTCGACTTGGGGTGGCGGGAATTTTTCCCGCCTTCCCTGCCCAGCTGAATTTTGAAATCTGTTTTTAAACTTGAATTTTCTGAAAACTTCTATGGGCCATAACTGCGTCATACGGACTCCGATTTTCGAAAACTCGGACTCTATTTCGCGTATTTTTCCGAGACGAACGCAATGGCACAGCCTGTTTCCCCTGATTCAGATTTTATCATTTAATTCTGCCTTGATTTATGTTATAACTTGTTATTAAAAATACGGGTTGTTACACCCTTTCTCCGTTAGTTTTAGATGAATCGTGTAACAGTTAAGAAATTTCAGTTCCGATTACAAATGGAAGAAAAAGAATAATGATATGTTGTTATAACAGCAATGGAATAATGGTATGTTTTTTATCAATAGGTTACTGCTATATATAGCTGTGTTTCTGATGTTAGGTTTTCTTTTTGGTATCTTCAATTTTCAATTTTGGTCTTAATCCTAATTTTATTTGTGTTATGGAAACATTGTACAGTGCCATTGCTTTACGAAACAAGTGCTCTATTTTATTTTATTTCCGTAGTTTCCACTAAACATAACATTAATTTTCATACTCAATTTTGTGCTATGAAATTGTGAACATATAGAAGTTTATATTTATAATTAATGAAATAAAATTTTACTTTTAGTTTAAGAAATTTTACTATTTTATTTTCACTTTATGTTGCGAGATGGAATACACCGTAGATAGAATGGAATGACTGCCTAAGTACATGGCTTGCAAATAATTTGGTTTGTAATGTTAACAGAACTATGGCTATTTATCAATTACGAACATGATTGCTGAAATTGAAGATTGTGGGGGTCTGATCGCTTAAATGATAATGTTTTAAGTTGTTTTGCAATTTCATTGCTTGGCAGTTAGTTCATTATAATGTTTAATATTTAATTATTATTTTCAGTCAGTTATTAATTAAAATATGTACTTCAGTGCAAATTCTATTTACTAACAGGTCGTTTAACATCAAGTTTAATGTTAAAAGTGAATGTGTGCTGTATTTACCCTGAATTGGTCATAACTAGGTTTTACAGACTAATAAGATCTGAACTTATTATTTTACAGCATAAACAACAACTGTTAGAAACTGTAAATCAGTATGTACTTACGTTTATTCCTTCGACAGTAACTTCATTAACTTCTCAATGATTTTTTTTCGATCGTCATTCATTTTGGGCAAACGTAGGTCATGGAAGTTCAGAACGATTGTGTTTTAACCGTGATAATTATTACTTTGTTTATTTTCTAAAGTTCTATTTTTCACTTTTAGAAAAATTAGTCAAAAATTCTTATCTAACATGCTCTCCGATGTTGTTCTAGGGAATCAATTAGGATGGTATTATATGCTGCATATCGGACATTTCTAACTCCTGCCAAGGTAATTATTTATTGTTATTTTCCCTCTTAACCTATCTGCAGTCAGTTTTATTATACTGTATTTTTTAATATCCATTGTTGTCATTTTGAATTTCATGCCAATGGTTTTATTTGATTATTATTACCTTTAATCATTTGGAATTGTCTATTTGTTGTTAGGCCACCTTCATGCTTAGTTTTATCCTGTTAATTTTCATTCCACCCAGTTCTTAGATCCTATGTCATAAAACGGATTTTTTTAAATTTATTATTACTTTCAATCATTTTCAGTAAGGTTTGTTTGATAAGAGCCTAACATTCGAGAAACCCCACCATCCCGTCTTTTTATTTATTCTCTTTGGTTCAGTACGTAGGAGGCAATGACTATTTGTTGCTCCATCTGATATCCAATCTCCTAAAATTTCGAATGGTCTGAATTCTTGAAATTCTAACTTGAGTAATCAATGTTGATGCTTTGTCCCCTATCATTACCTTCCAAACCTCTGCTTTCATTTCCTTCAATTTTATCAAAATGTTGTTTGTCAACTCCATCTATTTTCTCAATGCGACTATTTTTAGCATAAGATATGTGCATGCTTGGGATGATGGATTCATCAATATTCTTAATTCTTTAAAAAAATATGGTGAAACTGGAGTCGCAAGATTTGGGTTTCTTGATTTTGTGGATTGAACTGATCTGTAATTTTAAATTTTAATGGGTTTCTGTTAATTATCACTTGCTATATGTTAATCAAAAGTTTGCAGTAAACATAACATTAATTTTCATATTGAAATTTTTGCTACAACATTGTGAACATATGGAAGTTTATAGCTATAATTAATGAAATAAACTTTTCTTTATAATTTATGAAATTATACTATCATGTTTTCTCTTTATGTTGCAAGATGTAACACAACATGGATGGATATTGAATGACTACCTAAGTACATGGTATGCAAATAATTTAGTTAGTAATTAATATTAATAGAACTATGGTTATTTATCAATCAACAACATGAATGCTGAAATTGAAGACCGTGGGGTCTGATCGCTTAAGTGATAATGCTTTTTAGTGATTTTAATTTTTATTAATTTCATGTAAATTATATTTTTGACAATGTTAACTAATTAAGATTTAAAACTACTTTACTATATAACAATCGATTGTCTTTACATTACTTTTATTTTTATAGTTTGTTCCTTTTCTACATATCATTTTTACTATCCTCATTTTATACAGCATTAACACTGAACTTAGTAGTTAACATTTTTAAGCATGGTTATTTGAAACCGTAAATCAATGTGTCGTTTTGTTTACTACACGAACGTTGCTTTTAACTTACGTTTATTGGTTAACAAGGATTAAACACAGTTTTGCAATTTATAACAATTTGACTAGTGGCTCTAGATCTCTATTTCCACGTTTCACTTGAGCTATTTCTTGTTGACGATATAACAACGGGTTTAAAAACTTCTTTGGTTATCATAGACTGGCCAGTTAAAAAGCTGCCTATCCTCCATTGGTGAATATTCAAGGTGATAGTTCCCATAAGTATCTTCCTTCTCCAATTTTCGCTATTCTCGTTGGTCCATTAATTTTATTTTGTCCATGTTTTCTTGAATTGTAATTTAATCTCGAAATCTGTGTGGTTAGGCTGCACTATTGTAGTTGTGATAAATATTTGTTTCGAAATGTGTTTCATCTAACATAACCATTTGCTGTTCACTTGCATGATTGTTCATGGTGCAGATTATGTGTTTGATGAATCTACTTATTATTAATTCAATATGTATATTTATAATTAATGCTGATGACATCAATTAAAAATTAAGTTTCTACCCTGTTTGTATATACCGAGTAGTGTTTCTATGCAATGGTTTCTTTTCCATTCTACAAGCGTTAGTTGCTCAAAGTACTGCAATCTTGTGGCATTTTAATTTCAACGTTTATTTGCCCAAATGTTGGTAATATGAGCTTTAGGACATAATAGATAAAACAATTCATGTTTCTTTACACACTTTTGATAGTGCAAATAGAATATTTCTTATGACGAACTAAGTTGATTCACGTAGATATAAAGCTTAGCAAATTTTGTGCAGAACACAGTTGGAAAGGTAATTCAAATTTGACTTCGTGATCCTATTTTATATGCCAGTTAGGCAGAAACATATTTAATTACTGTTATGAGTTAGCCTATATCGTCAAAGATAAAGGTGTCTTTTCAATTTTTGGTTCATTTGCTGATTAAGTTTTCCTATATGCTCAGGCTATTGATTATGACTACAACCAAAATGCCAACTGGTCGTTGGACTTCTTAAATGGCCACAGGGAACCTTTCCCGCTATGGTTACATATTATATTAAAAGTGTTTGATTACTTTATGTGACCTTCTGCAATTTTTTTTAGGTATATACTAACACCAGAATGTTAGTTTCTGACCATACTTCATTCAACTTTTTTAGCTTATGTTTTAAGTTGACTACTTGATTCATTTTGAGGGTTTTTTTTTTGGAGGGTCTTTTCATATATTATAGAATAGATAAGACATCAAGAAATGTGAATGAACTAATAAAATTAACATTTCCAATTAACTGATCAAACTGGTTTGTTAAAAATGAAGAAAGAAAAATATACATCACATAAAAACCTTGGGTAAATTAGTCAACGATATTAATGTGTTTCTTCTTCCATATCTTTGTATGTGTTTCCCCTTTCCAATAAGATTGACCGATTGTTATAAGATGCATTGCCTAAATTTTATGTTAAGTTTGCATATATAAGACCATAACCAACCATCCGTTCTGTTATTCCCTCTCATGTTCTGAAACTGGTCCAACGAGCCGAGCACCCAGAAGGGGAGAACCAGCCACGGACTGGTTGGGAGCAGGGGATACAACGGCAAAGATATTGCCGTTATAAATATTACAACGGCAAAGTCTTTGCCGTTGTAATATTATAACGGCAAACACTTTGCCGTTATAACATTATAACGGCAAAGTGTTTGCCGTTATAATGTCCCCCCCCCTCAAAACCCTCGCCGCCACCCCCCTCAGCTTCATTTCTCTTTCCCCTTCTTCAAACCCGAAAACCCATTTCCCTCCCCCATTTTTCACCCAATTTTCTCCACCAATTCACCAATCCGTCAGTTTTTAACCAAATTAACTAGCTTGTGTGAGATATTAGTTCGAAAATATGGCTAGATTACTAAAAAAAATCGCCAAAAAATTCATGCACGGCGACGATCGTGGCGCCGGCGGGAGTGGTGAAGGTGGTAGTGGCCAACAGCCAGTGCTCGGAATAGAAGACTACTTGTAGCCGCCGAAAACATGGAGAACGAAGAAGCAGAGGTGCAACAGGGAGGCGGTCATCGGGGACGTGGCGGGCGTAGAGGCGGACGAGCAGGCAGGGCACGTAGGGGTGTTGGATCAGTTGCCGCTAGAGAGGGCCAACTCGATGGCTATGTGGATATGAACCTCAGCGCCGCGAAGCTTCCTGCGCTATCCAACTTTCGCATTCTTCCAGATGACGAAGTACACGTTAGCACGCAGTCGAGTTTGGCTGTAAGTATTTTTAGTATTATTTACATAGTATTCTTTGAGTGTTATATATTGGGTAGATGGTATAACATTTTGTTGAACCGTTAACAGTCGCGGAATATACGTCCACGTGGTTCGTTAGCGACCACACTTAGATATTATCATGCACACTTGGCGGGTAAGGAGGGGGTCGCAGGACTGTTACATGCTCTTGGATTTCAATTTTTTCTAGGTAATATTATAGACCTTTTAATGAAATAAGTGGATAATTTAGTAGTCATATTTTATCTTATTGTGCGATTTGCTATTTTAGGAATAAACCATGTTATAAATGCCGATGTCCAATTGTGTGCGGCCATTGCTCTACGGTGGTACAAAACCACCCACACATTTCACTTTCCTTGTGGTGAGTTAGGACTTACACCGCTTGATTTCTCCATGCTTACTGGTATTAGCATTGGAGTAAGTGCTTATCCCCAACTGCCTTATGACGATGGTCGATGGCGTGATCGTGCACTTGTTCATGATCTACTGCCTCATTTGGATGTTTCTGCTACGTCGTATCAGGCAGAAGGCGCTATTAGAGTGAGCGCGATCCGTGCGGCTATGGACAGGATACTCGAGCACTACTCTGTTGATGACGACTTGGAGCTTGCTCGATTATTTGTGTTATACCTTATGGGTAACCTTTTCTTTAGTTCTTTGAGCAGTAGCGTTCCTGTGGGGTTTTTTGCGGTCGCGGCTGAGATAAATGCCGATGGGGCGATTTTATATGATTGTGGCACACCTATCCTTGCATACCTATACAGATGTCTCGACATGCAGTGCACCATCACTGATTCTCAGGTTTCTTTATTTGGATTCTGGGAGTTGTTACAGTATTGGTACTTTGAGTACTCTAGGAACTTTCATTTTATCACCCGTATTGCTGACCCATCGACCTTTTTCCCCCGTATATGCTTTTGGACTGCGGACAACCGGGGGCCCAGAGATAATGAGTCACGCCATGTGTTTCCCGTTGCCCATAACCAGATTGAGCTGAGGATGTATAGGGATCAGATTCTATGGCATCCATTTGAGCAGAGTACATCCATCGATCTTGAGATCATACAGATTGCTAGGATGCTTGCCGGACGGAGATTTCCACTTATATCTTGTCCCGTGGCGCTTGGTGCTTATTGGTATCTTGGTGAGAGGTGCTGGAGACAGTTGTATGACTTCGATGCTATTCCGGATGATCCACACCCACATACTTATCGGTGTATGATTTACCCGACGGAGCAGCTAGATATAGCCAGGACAGCAGGCTGGTGGACGGCTGAGAGCTTTGTTATTATCGGGGAGTGTTACCTTACCTTCTGGCGTAGATTTTTCACCGGGTCCTCAGATACGATTACGCATGCAGCATCGATTGATTTAGTAGGGCCATCTGCTATACGACACGGCATACGTCCACCTGTTGTCGAGGATGTTACCCAGTCCAGTCAGAGTTTTCGTGCAGCTGATCATGTGGCGGCCGCCAGTCATTTTGGATGGACCATGGCAGTGCCCACCATTGGACCGGATCGTTACGTTGACGTGTTTCATCCTCCGGCCCATCACGATTACCCGGATCCTACATAGGTATCATATCATGATCTGTATGATATGCAGATGGGGATTAGGCATACGGGCTATATAGAGCATAGGCGTAGCCTAGATTACTATGATGGTGAGCTACGTCGTGTTGCAGAGGAGGCACGACAGCAGCAGGCGCATTTAGAGGCCCAGCTTGAGGCAGAGCGCAAGAGACTTCAGGACTTGCAGATGTATTACCACCATAGGTCTAGTGCTGGGTCCAGTCAGCCTCCAGATGTTGGTGATCATGAGAGACGTCATCGGCGCCGCACACATCCACGTACACATTCAGATGACTCGGATGAGTGAGTTACTATCACTTTTATGTACTTTCGCAGTTGTCAGGTGTATGGTCCTATTGTTGGAGTAGACATTCTGCATTTTTTGAGTACCAGTGTTATGTACCAGTGTTATGTACTTTTGTTGTATTACCACTGTTATGCATTTTTTGGTCCTACTGTTATGTACTTTTGTTGTTCTACGTATTCCTAGTTGATAGTTGTCTGTTCTTGTTGTTTGAGTAGACGTTCTGTATTTGTTCACTACCATGATTATGTACTTTCGATGTTTTACGTTTTCGCAGTTGTCAGTTGTATGTTCCTATTGTTTGAGTATGCGTTCTGTATTTGTTGACTACCGCTATTATGTGCTTTCGATGTATTTTGTGTACGTTTTGATTATGTTTCTGTGTAGAGACTACATTTGGTTATGTGTAGACACTGTATTTATGTGTAGAGAATGTTTTTGTGTAGAGCCGGTATCTTCTGTTGTTCTAGTTCCTGTAAGAGTTATTTGGAATGTAATAACGTTTGAATTTGATGTTGAACAAGGTTTCCCTCTTCTCGTGTAGAAATGCAAAATTCTTAAACAGCACGCCAACATAACAAGGTTTACATATAACTCCATATTCTATGCACAAACAGCAAAGTAAATAGACAGTAAAACAACAATAAAATCACAATACCATAAGCCTACTCAGTTCCATAGCGGGTCAACCAACTGTAGCGTAGTTTATACGCTTCGTAACCAACGAACTCCTCACCATACTCGAAAAGGTAACGAGAATCATATGTTGTTTGATTTGTTTTAAATATGTTCTCGTCTTCAACAGTTTCGATAATCTTTGTGTACCGATCACAAGCGTCTGCAAAATGACGATTAGCCATTTGGATTTCAACCGATGTTCGTGTAGTGGGCCGGGAACGATGGTTGTTGTATAGCCTCGTGATCATTGCCCATCTTTCTTCATATGTTAAACCCCCTCCACTTTGCATTAGCAACTCATCTCTCTTTTCAACCTCAATATAGGATTTTACGAGGGCCAGCAAATCCTTAGACGAAAAATCTGGAGTAGGAGAATTATTACAAGCACTATTACTAGGTCGTTGATTTACTGGAGAAGGACGCGGAGCTGTAACCGCTCGATGCTGAATCGCGACGGGCACCTCTTCAACTTGTGTATCATGAACTAAACCCTTTTCGTTATCGTACACTAAGTTTCGTTCGTACTCATCAAAAATCCTTCCCATTTCTTCATCACTTATTTTTGAATTGTCCATGTAACCTGTGCATCAGTAGAATTAGTAGAGTAACTAGAAGTACGAATTTTGTTGATAATAAACGTTACCTTTAAGAAAACAAGAAAATAAATTTTGTCCCTTTACTCTACAACGGTGCTGCTTGAAGCTGTAGAAGGTATGAGATGGATTATCAGATATGGAGTACTTATAAGGGCAATGTACGACCAACATTTACAATTCAACATACTTGAATACGGTTTACAGGGTTCTCGTGTTATTATGGTTGATTCTGTACAATGTCCGGTCACATCATTGCAATTACGTATGCTTTGGAACTAGAGGAAGAAATAAGAAAGCTGCGAAATCAAGTTAACGACCTAAGTAATTCAAATTATCGACGGACTGTAGCACATTGACTGGTCACGTCTTGCACAGTTCGCATAGTGCAGTCATCTTTTATGTGACAGTGGCGTCATGTCACTCTTTGTCGAGAGTTATTGGAATATAGTCCAGCTCTCAGTCTGTAGCCACAGGGGGTCGTCCTCGGTACACTTTATCACTAAAAAGCAGATTCCCTACAGTGTTCCCTACAGTCGTACCAGTGACCGGTTACATCAGTATTTTGTTTGTTTACCTACACAAGCTTTGAAAATCGCAAAGTGTAGCTAGTGACCATTCACACCATAACTAATATTGCAGCTATATATACATATGTTACTTAGTCACAACTTACCCAGCCTTTCCAAATGGTTGCAATTACACGGAATGGATAGACCAACCTTTGTGTCCTCGGGGAATAGCATATTGTAACGAACTCGAACGGGAAAATAGACGTGTTCGAAGTGATAATGAGCAGTTGCGATTGAACATTAGGCGACGCCCGTAAGACTAAACGTAAAATGCATTTTAATGAAGTTACTAATTCCTACTCCATGCTTTGATTGAGCTAGTTCGCATGTACTATCGTCAGTTGTTGTGTCTGTATGAACTATTTCAATGGTGCCATCACATGAAATGTTGGCATTTACTATTAATCTCATGATATTACGTTAGATTCCCTACAGTGTCCGGTCACATCATTGCAGCACGATAAATGGTGCCATCACAAGAAATGTTGGCATGTACTATTAACCTCGTGATATTATGTTAGATTCTCTACATTGTCCAGTCACATCATTGCAGAACGAAAAATGGTGCCATTACTATTAATTTCGTATACTGTTGTCATTTAATTCGGAAGAGACTACCAGCACCAAAAAAAGGGTCGTCCACCAGTGCTTTAACCATTTCAATTCACGAAATGGTTACGAAAAATGGGCTGTTCCCAGGTGCCTTATTTCTGCTTGCGACATAATGAAAACAACTATAATATCATGACAACTAGTAGAACTATTGACAAACCATAATCATACAAACTTCAACAACTAGTACAACTATTGAGCAATTGAAACAACTGGAACAATGACAACTAGTAGAACAGAAGGAAATGCCAAACCATAATCATACAAACTACAACAACTGAGCACACCAGCATCAAATTCAAACACGTACACCTACCATGGTTTAGGGAAAGGACCATCTCTTGTCTTACCGGCATTAATCTTGCTCAAGAGTCTTATTTCTGCTTGTGCTTCGAGTGCATACTGACGTCCACGTTCGCAAATGGAGGGTCAATCCACTCCTTAAAGCAACAACAATCAATGGCATCAGGATAATTCATGTGGTCGTTGAAGGCTTCACAACCGAAAAATCGACGACCGGCATTTGTTTCGGTCTCGTCAACAACAACGACCGACACTTGTCCACAATAGCAAACAGGGTTGGATCCAATCGTCCCTAGTGGCTCGGAAACCTTCCCTTCGCGTATAATTTCTTTTCTAGCTCTTTGATAAACGGAATGAGCATCGTCATTTGAATACTGTTGGTGTTGGGATAGGGGTTTCTTGCTTACACCTTTTTTTCCGCTTCGCTTGGGTGCAGAAGAAGACATTTTTTGGGTTGTACAACTTGAAGTTGAAAAGGTAGTGTGTTAGTGTGGAAGAAGGAGGAGGTAGGTTGATATATAATGGGAGGGATTGCGACCGTTTAAGTAGCCGTTGGGGCGCAACGGCTATAAAATAAAAAAGCAAACAGTTTGCCGTTATATTTTTATAACGGCAAACAATTTGCCGTTATATTTTTATAACGGCAAACTCCTTTATGCATTGGTAACTGCATCTCCTCCTACATATATCGAATGTCGTTTCACTAAAACCCTATCCATCTACTTAGAGCGTAGTCATGCCAATTTCTTATCCATCTTCTTACAATTACACAGACCTTATTTCTGGACCATCAAATCCTAATCCGTCCGCATCTAGAGAACCAACCGAGTGGTATATTGAAATGGAAGAGCGACACAATGACGAGGTGCGACAATTAGAGCTCGAAGCAGGAATGCATGAAATGGAAATAAGCAATCAGCAAGACAATCCAGCACGACAACATGACCGTAGGGCTAACCTTGTAATTCCTCGTGTAAGAGCCACGGTTGAAGAAGGCGAGGTGCAATCCGCAAATATTGTATGCTTTTGTGGTTTTGAAGCACCGCAATTAGTCGTCCGTCATGGAAAAGACGTTGGACGACGATATTATACTTGTCCAGTACGAAACAACGGACGCGAGTTCGGACAGTGGATAGATGATCGCTTTCCCCGTCGAGCAATTACGTATGCTTTGGAACTAGAGGAAGAAATAAGAAAGCTGCGAAATCAAGTTAACGACCTAAGTAATTCAAATTATCGACTCCAACGTGGATTAAATTAGGATTTAAATATTTTATGTTATGCTAATATGTACTGTATCGTTACGCATCCTATCACTTGTATCGTATCGCTTGTATCGTATCACTTGTATCGTTATTTGATGTTACTATGTTCTGCTGTTCTAGTTCCTGTATGTGTTGTTTGAAATGTATTAACGTTTCGTAACCATCTGTAGTTGGTCGACGGACTGTAGCACATTGACTGGTCACGTCTTGCACAGTTCGCATAGTGCAGTCATCTTTTATGTGACAGTGACGTCATGTCACTCTTTGTCGAGAGTTATTGGAATATAGTCCAGCTCTCAGTCTGTAGCCACAGGGGGTCGTCCTCGATACACTTTATCACTAAAAAGCAGATTCCCTACAGTGTTCCCTACAGTCGTACCAGTGACCAGTTACATCAGTATTTTGTTTGTTTACCTACACAAGCTTTGAAAATCACAAAGTGTAGCTAGTGACCATTCACACCATAACTAATATTGCAGCTATATATACATATGTTACTTAGTCACAACTTACCGCACTCAAACACCTTCGAAAAATTATGAAATTTGCCACGCTCACATATTGATTCGAAAAATTATGAAATTTGAAATCTAGCAATAACTTGACATCACGGATCCAACAAAAGTGGTTTCGTCGAAATCCGAGGTCGTTTGCAAAATTTCCATTTTTAAGGGCCTGAATTCCATAGCGGCTGTTAAGAATTTTCAATTGGACATATCTTTTGATTCCCGCTATGAAATCTTGATTTTTCGGATTCGTTGGAAAGATATTCTCGATTAGATCCTAATGTTTTTGGTTTCACTAAAATCCAGATTGTTTTGCACCCGGTACATTCAATTGAAGTTTGAAATCGAATTATCGAACTACCGCGCCATTTTCAATTCTATTTATAATTATATATAATTATTTATATTCTAACGATGACGTATATAATATATACGTTCGAATTATATTCAAAATAAATTTCTCGTCGATATTATTTAAAATATTCTATTTTAAATGTCCAAAATTCACATCACAACAACTGGCCGAATTGACTACTCAATGACAGAGCCATTATTGGCAACCAATTAGTGCCAACCTTTCACATCACAACAACAGTCCGAATTGAGTACTCAATGACAGAACCATTATTTCCAACCATTTAGTGCCAACCTTTCACATCACAACAACTATCGGAATTGACTACTCAATGACAGAACCATCATGTTGGAACCATTATTGCCACCCATTATTGCCTACATGTACTCTATGTCAGAGATATTTAGTTTACCATCCCTGCTTATATATATCTCTCGTTCGGATACGCTTAGAGATAACAACGAAACTCAACTTATAAAAAAGCAAGCAATGGATCCAAATCTATACTACCATAACTACAAAAACAAGAAGAATCAAACTGATAATTCCGAAATAGAAGTGGAGCAAGAGACGGAGGAGGAGCTAGAACAGCACGCAATGGTTGCGTATTCCAATTATTTCGCTGAAGGCTCAACTAGCAACCATCGGGGTAGCATGCATGGCCGGATTGACCGACAGTATAAGAGAGACTACAAGGATGGACATGAAGGACTAATGAGGGATTACTTCATCGACAATCCAACCTTTGATATAACTTTGTTCCGCCGTCGTTACCGTATGAGTCCGGCTATTTTCTCAAAAATATATCTTAAACTTCACCAGTCAAATCCATATTTCACTTATACACTGAACGGAGCACAAGAAATCGGCCATTCACCACACATCAAAATCACCTCGGCGTTGAGGATGTTAAGCTATGGAACTTCTGGCGATCAAATGGATGAATATTTCAGAATCGCAGCATCAACAGCAATAGAGTGTCTGAAAGAATTCTGTAAAACAGTTGTTGCAGAGTTTGGGAAGGAGTATCTACGGACGCCTGGACCTAACGATATAACCAGGATACTACGCAGGGCAGAAGCCAGAGGATTTCCAGGTATGATTGGAAGTTTAGATTGCATGCATTGGGCTTGGAAAAACTGCCCAACGGGATGGAAAGGAATGTTCACCGGACATAAGAAAGTGCCATCAATGATCCTTGAAGCAGTAGCAACAGACGATTTATGGGTTTGGCATGCTTTTTTTGGAGTCCCAGGTTCATTGAATGATATAAATGTTTTAAAACAATCATATCTTTTCACAGAACTTGCTAACGGATTGTCAACAGATGTTTCATATAAACTTGGTAATATCGAACACAAAACTGGGTACTACCTAGTCGATGGAATATACCCAAAGTGGAGAACTTTGATGCAAGGGTACAAAGTTCCATCAAATGATAAAGAAAGGTATTTCACTGAAAAAGTAGCTAGCTACAGAAAGGACATCGAACGTACGTTTGGTGTTTTACAAGCCCGATTTCATATTTTACGAAATCCTACTCGTTTTCATGATGCAAGAGTGCTTTCAGAAATCATGTATGCTTTTATAATAATACATAACATGATTGTGGAGTCTGAAAGAGGCGGATATAAGAATCAAAAGTCTAATTATCCTGACATGTTTACGGGCTCAAATGCAAAACCCCATAAAGATGTAAACTCAATGGAAGAATATGTTGATATGGTTCAACACATTGAAGATCAAGCTGCACACTTCCAATTGCGTGACCAGTTGGTGGAACATTTGTGGGCGCATAAAGGAAGGAATAGTCGGAATCAGTAGTTGGTACTAGAACTATGTATCAGTGTGTAGTCGTGTACTATGTATCATTTGAACTATCTATCAGTGCGTACTTGAGTCAATAAATGTGGTTTCCAATCATATTGTAGATTGTATCATTATTTCAACTCAACCCAACATATACAGCTCGTACATAAACAACAACTACTACATTAATACTAGAAACAGGTCACAATCATATTACAACTCACCCCAACATATATAGCTAGTACATAAACACCCACCAGCACATAAATACTACAAACAGTTCACAATCATATTACAACTTAACCCAACATACATAGCTAGTCCATATACGAGCCACTAACGCTTCCGCTTCTGCTTCCTTTGTTTTTTCTATACTCTACAATCTGCTCGGCTACTAGTTCTTGCTGTAGAGGGGTAAGCTTACTAAAATCACATGTAATCATTTTAACATAATTATTCTCTCGCGCCAAAGCTTTCTGCTCCTCCAGCTTCTTTTCTTCCATGGCTTGTTTCTCCGCATGTTCTTGTCTGCGGAGCTCTCGATCATCCCTAACTGCCTTTTGGAAATCTTCGTCGCTACGGTTTCTTTCCACCGAAAATCGAGCTCTATGCTCTTTTGTTGCCTTAGATGAACTCTCCATTGTTTCCATAAATCTAGCAAACTCTGCACCTCGTTGCTCCAGCTGAATTGCCTTGGATCTGCCTACAGGTCGTCCATCACTACTTCCAAATAAAGGGTTTCTTTCTTGCGAACTCAGGCCACTTCCTGGACTAGAATCAGAGTAGTTCATCCTTCTAGCTTTGTTCTGCTGCTCAAACATGAAGTTGCTGGGGTTCTTCCACTTCGGCAACCTAGATAGAAGCTCATAACAGTCTTGGAATTTAAATGGATGACCATACTTTTGCTGGTAGGCCTTTCGTGACTCTTCAATCTGTAACATAAAGTGGATATTGTATGAGCGTATGTCATTTCTAACTAATCGATCATAGTATAGTAAGTTATTTTTCAAAGTAATCTACGCTACTTACAACGTCATAAGGTGCAGCACCGCTTTGCTGTCTGTTCTCCAAGGCTGTCAGTATTGCAAGATAGTTCTGACACGCGGAATTCATAACTCTATAACCGCCTCTAAGTGATGCCCATGTTCTATTCCTCGCTTCCAACGAATTGTAGAACTCTGCTACTCTTTCCCAAAATTTCTCACCTTTCATATTATTTCCAACAATGCTGTCTTGTGAAATGCGTATCCACGATTTAGCAAGTGAAACGTACTGCTCGGAAGTAAACTTACATTGTTTTCTTCTTCCATCCGCTGGTATATCTTCCCCTTCAGCATTATCATCCTCAATATCTTCTATTCCGTGATTCGGCTCCGATTCAACTTCGGTTTGGTGTCGTTTACTGAAAATGCTCCTTAAAGACTTCACCTTCTTCTTCTTCTTTTGGTTATATTCGGGACTGATAGGTGCAACGTATTCTTCATTCAATTCTTCAGAATTTGTAACATTTACTTCCTCATTTGCATCTTCCTCCTCCTCCTCCGTAGAAGTCCCAACATTTTCTTCGGTAGTAGGAGAGACATACCCATACGAAAACTGTCTTTGCAGATTTTGCATCGCTTCGCGGTCACGAACCTCGGTCTGTTGCGGAGTTAGGTGAGGTTGTTGACTTTGCTCGGTCTGCATCATCATTGACATATACGACGAATGATCGTCGTACACGCCTACCCCGGGCGGTCGTTGGTAAAACTGTGGCGGGACGGACGATTGGATGGGAGGAAAATTAGGAGGACCGAGCGGTTGGTACGATGGACGGTATGGATAATTTGAATACGGCGAGTAGCCATATTCGTGAGATGGCTGCAACGATTGCTGTTGTTGGATTGACCGTTGCATCGCATACGATGACGAGTGCGGTTGGGACATGAGTTTCTTGTTTATGGTTTTTTTCCCGCTTCGCTTGGGTGCAGACGAAGACATTTTGTTGATGAAGAAGTTGGGAAGGTGGAGTGGTTGTGTGGAGGAGGAAGAAGAAGGAGATAGGGTGGTTTATAGGGAGGAAGTGAACTAGCCGTTGGGGTTGCAACGGCTAGTTCTTATAACGGCAAACTGTTTGCCGTTATAAGATTATAACGGCAAACACTTTGCCGTTATAATCTTATAACGGCAAAGTGTTTGCCGTTATACTCTTATAACGGCAAACAGTTTGCCGTTATAAGAACCAGCCTCTGTTGGGTGAACCAGCCACGGAGGAGCTCAAAACTAGCCACAGACCATCCACGGGTGAGTGAACAAGCCACACCTGGTTGCTCCGTGGCTTGTTTAGTAACTGAACAAGCCATTGTTGGTTGTGCTCTAACGAATGAATATACTTCATAGCTACATAGAAGAAAAAAACTCTATAAACTTCTCCCGCAACACACGGCTGGTTGTGTCAACTGTCTGCCTTTGTTGTTTTCTTCCCGCTTATGCAGGAAAAAGAAGTATCGCTAAGCAATTATCAATCCCGTTTATTTTATAATGCAAAATTTGATATCATTTTTTGAAATTTGGCTAAATCTGACTAATTATAGGTAGACGAACACAAAAGCACCACATACACACACATGGTGACGGATCAGTTACATCTCATCTGATACATCCCTTACGCTACACATCGATGATTTTTTGAATTAGACAATTTTAAATGAAACTAAATTTTGAAATTATATTTTTACATAGTTAAAGATCATCTTAACAAAAAAATGGATTGTTTGGATGATATTTGAATATTAAAAGTAACGTTCAAAATTATAAGGTAACTTTAAAGACTATTCTTGTATTATTATTATTAGTATTTTATTATTAAACAATTTGAACATGTTAGATATTCAAAATAATCATAAAAGTTAAAATTTGCATGGATGTTGTTCGTAATGGATATTACATATTTCTAAAGTTAAAACACTAAGGTGTAATGTATGAGTGTAGCATAAGAGGTATACATACAACACATAAACAATTTGCTTTACATCTTGGTGGACTACTTTCTGAAACCGCCTCCATAGCCTTATGTATTCAGCAGCGCAAGACCTTATATTAAGCTTATGTTTCTTAAAGGATAAGAACTTTATGAAAATAAAATAAATTTAACAATCACTTTTCAACCTGAAACTATTGGCCTACTTCAATTCTTCCTTTCCGAAAATAAAGAAAGAAGCAAACATACTAAGTGATCCAGATTATACAAAAACTAACATTGTACTAATAAAATCAGCTGACCATTTTTTTTTTTTTTATATAAATGGCATTTGTGAAAGTTTTCCCAGCATTACTCATCCACTAATAAAATTAGGATATTAGTAATGTAATATATTTACATAATGTCAGTATTTTTCCATGCTCTTAACCTATAAAATTGGTAGAGAGTTGGTTAATTGCTTAGATTACGGTTGAACAATGTATATATGTATTTCTTTTATTTTTCTGAACCAGTAAAGTCGTTTTTTTTTTTTTTTTTTTTTTTTTTTTTTTTTTTTTTTTAATTCTCTATAAAATCTATTTACAATAACAATGGACAACAATGAAGCTCAACAATCAAGGAAATCATTGAACAAGTAGTTAAGATGCCCAACAACTTATACATCCATGTACATGAATGAGTTTTCTGATCTTCAGCCAACCAACTATTCAACTATGCACAGCTCCTAAGCTAAATATTTCTTCAAGTGAAGCTTTTTTGTAAGTAAGAAAACCATAAGATTCCATAAACATATGGACAGTGAACAGTTAGGTCACACTAAAATTACAGAACCACAAAACTCCAGTTGGCAGACACTACAAATTCATCAATGCGCAATCTACTTTTTTAGTTAGGTCGCAATCTTTGTTCCATTTAGATCCCTTGGCTTTACGAGTCTTCAGTCCTCACCTCGGAACTATACATCAACTACGAGGTTTAGCTATGTAGCAGGCGAAGCATCTATGTAGAAACACTCAACAGCATTGTCGTACTTTGAAACAAAACACTTAAAAGGACCAGGCAGTGCAAAATTCTTCTACAAAGAGACATGTAAGTCAGCAACTCTCGGACATCTCTGGTATCAAATCTTCAATCATAGGAAAGCTACGGTATCATAAAACATACATATAGGTGTTACAAATAAAATACTGTGGAAGCTTCCACTCATATAGGCAAGGCATATTTCAGATTGAGGTTCGGTCTAAGTTCAGTACAAATGTTGAAATGGGGCAATCTGTTTCTGGAGGTAGAAATAAAAAGTAATGCACGTTCGTAATTCGTATTCCCAAACACAAAATAAACCTAATCCTCAATTCATTTTTATTCAACCCTAAAAATTGCAGAGTACGCACTGTCTTCTTCTAAATACTTTACGAAAGATTTGGTTTTCGCTCAACGCTGCACCTGATCTTGGGCATTCCCCACTGTAGACCTATTTGCCATGCAGCCTTACCTGATGTTGGTCTATCGACTGGCTGCCAACAAAATCATCGTGAAGATGAGTACTATGTATCCTTGCTACCCAGCTAACAGGCTTTCACCCCCGTTGTTTTGTCCGACTGTTCTCGCCTTATTCTTTTTTTGTACTCCTTTTTCCTCAGGCTGCCGTTTCCATGTTTCAGCTTTGGTATAAAATTCACTTTTGTATTTTTTTATGCAGATTTCCGGTTTATCATTGATTACATTTTTTAGCATAGCGTTCAATTTAGGTTGTGATATTGCTTTCAACTCCCACGATTGTCAGCTTTCGGTAACCATGCATACCGTTTTTGTACGTTTGTGTATACAACATGGGAGTAGAATGATTGTGCTGAAACAGAATGTTGGCCATTTTAATACTTTCTTGGCCACCCTCTTCTATAGTTGAAATGTATAAATGGTTTAAAAAAGGTCCAAAATATAAATATGGGTTGTAATTTGATTAACTATTTGACATATGATTTTACTGGATAAAATTACAAGCATTTATATTAACCTGATTTTTTTCGCTTTCTTCTGAGTGCATGCTTCTTTAAGTTTGATCCAAAATTTGCTACTTAAAAAATAACGAGTTGCACCATTATTTATTTTATACCTTGATACGCTGTATGATTACATTTCACTTATGTTATAAGTGAGTGTTGCTTAATATAGATGGTTCATACAAATAAATTTTGGTTGGAGGTCATACATACATGTACCGCATAACTTGGTAACTGTGGTTACTTCCGTTCCAGTCTCTCTGTCTCTTTTCCTAAAACTCATACATCTCTTTTCGGATCAATACAAAAGAAAAGTCATAATTGACTATCAGTTAAATTAACCGATTGTTTTTGTAATGTTTAATAGGGTACTGCTTTATTGAAGAGAAAAGCAGATGCATGGCATGAAATTTTGTAGATCTAGAAGGTCTTGGAGTGCTGATCAAGCAAAGTAAAAAATCATGGATATTGAATCCATAGTCAACACACAACAAGGAAGCAAGAATATTGATCGTCTCAGTTTCTTTTATTACAGACCATATTTTAGGGTCAGATTATTGGAATTGGCTTGGAACCAGTGCTTTTAGACATCTCAGCGCACTTGGCATAGCTTTGTCATCTATGTTTATTATCTTTTGCTGCACCTAATAGCAGGTATGCCAATTTTTGGGAAATCTTATTTATTTTATGGGTTAGTGATGTTTTGTAATGATGTTGATCATTTGAAACTACGAGGTTTTGAATATTCAAAAAAAAAAAAAAAAAAAAAAAAAAAAAAAAAAAACAGACATTAATTTTGAACTGCGGATTATTCAGCCTTATCTATGAATTAGTTTGCAACAACAAAAATCAGTGTCCACATTTAAAACAATTTATTTGTATTATTCACTCTGTTTGGGCTGCAAACTACTCAACCTCATTTATGAATTACTTTATTTCATGATTGCAAAATGTATAATCGATTCCTTTACTTTGACTGCACAAATCATGGTTGCAGGTTCTTCTTCCTCTCAACATTCTTTGCTGCAACTATTTTTTCCGAATAATTTCTCTTAGTTAATTTACCATATAAAGTTCATTAGTTATTAATGTAGTTTTGACTTTGTGTTGTGTTCTGTGCAGTTCTGTGAGTGTGCGGTGAAGGTGGTGCTATGTTGAAGGAGTGCAGGTGTGAAGTGCATATTTTTTTACCTGCGTTTTTAGTGCATGCATGTGAAAAGGAGTTGTTGAAGTTTTGATGTTGTGTAGTGTACTAAGTGCATGTGTGCGCAAGGAAGTGCAGTGGTGTGAAGTGCATGTGTATCAAGAACATTATCTGAATACGGGTTGTGTTGTGCACGTTGGATGTGTAGTGCATTAGTTGTTTACTAACTATCAAGTACTATTATTTGGATAAATTTTAAATGTGCAATGCGCACACTAAATATGTACTGCTGTCATAAAGTATATATACGCCAGCTATGTAAATGATATTATGTGAAACTATTTGCAAATCATGGGTTTGTGTGGTCATTTTCTTTTTGGGGCTTAATCTCTAATTCTCATTTATATTTTAATGCACGCCTTTTTTTGTTCATCTAAACTTATATCTTTGTTCATTGAAGTTAGGATGGTTAAAACAGTTGCTGTGCAAATCTGAAGCAAACTGAAAATAACTTTATTTGGTTGCATCGGTACATGGTAGCTACAGTTTTTTTTCGTTTACATGGAAAAATCGCATCTATACATGGCAAATGTACATGGTCCATGCATGGAGAAATAAATTTCCTGTGCCCTCTAATTAATTATTGCTCCATTTGAATTTCCAATTCTCAACCTTCGTATGTTTTCCATGACTTGCTGAGATGTCAGACTTCGGATCTATATATTACGATCTGTGGGTGTGAGGGATGAAGACTCTAATGATGGATGGACAGCGGCACTCATAAAATGCTGTGGTATGCAGAAAATATCTCCAAATGACTTGAATAGGCCATTGTCGGTTTGGACCTGTAAAGTGAGAACCTGATTGGTTCCTAATTTTATAATATTTTATTAAACATGATGAATATATTTCTCTACAATAAAAACAACAATAGTAAGTTATTCTCTTTTTGTATTTAAAAAACAAGTTCTCCATGCACTAAACCAATTTGAGTATCAGTATCATATCTTCATAAAAATAACAGAACAAATTCTACGTCCACGCATGCCTTACACCATAAAAACCATGCTATATTTATAGATAAATTTGCACATACTGCCGAAGTAATATTAGTATCACAATAAAAATACTTATCGTATAACTTAAAAACTACAAACTAACCAACATAGTTCAGAAATAACCAATCAATGAATTAATTTACATCATCACAAACCAAGCATTAGCCATAAACTTATGACTATCTACCACTACTCAACTGTCCGTTGCGTAGCACGGGCCACAGACTTGTATAGTATATACACACTGACCACTGCTTCACTCATTTGATTTAACTGAACACAAGATTAAGGGTAGACTAATATAAAATGTCCATTTCTTGTTTTTTCAAATTCTTGGATGTTTTAAATTGAAGATGAAAGTTGAGGTACCAGTAGACTATTTTCTAGAATTTCAAGTTGTTGTTGGTCTGTTGTATTGTGGTTCACTGTAGTGCTCCTGCTCATTTCATTTTTTCTTGTTTCTTGTCTTCGGCTTAGAGCTAGCTAGCTTAGCTTTGTACTACTTCGAATGACTTATAGTCTATTTGTTTGTACTCTGTACCACGTGCCTCAATACACACGGTTGAAACAATTTATTTTAATTTCTTTTATGGTTGTTTAAATTTATAATATTTTTTGTTTAAATCGGTTTTAAAACCGAAACTGAACCGATAAAAACTGAAACTGAGGTTTTGAAACCGAAACCAATGCTTCGGTTACAGTTTTGGTTATTGAATTTTAAAACCGAGATCTTTCGGTTTCGGTTCCGGTTTTACCCCAAAACCGAACCGAACCGGGGTTTGCTCACCCCTACGAAAATCGATTTATTTCAAATATTGCCCAAAATCGATCATTCAAATAAATTACCATTGGTTTGATTACGATTACAAATCAAATATTCTCAATCATCCTTTTTCAACCAATTGGTTTAAAGTTTCAACTTCCACGAAATATGTTATTGCTTGAAATCCTTTATTTCACCCTACGGTTTCACTAAACTGGATTGGACATACATCTTGTTTGATTTTATAAATTAAATCTAAATTAGTTAAGTTTGAAAATAAGACATGTATTAAATTTAAAACAATGTATATACATATATACTAATGTAAATTGTTGTACGATGGTATGAAAAACCTTTATTCACCAAATAGTAATAAGTTTACTTGAAATTATTAAATATGATAAGAATGTAACTTTTAGAAACTTAGTGTAATTATATATATACTTATATAAATAGCTAGAAATAATTATAAATTTTTATAAAGAAAGTTTACAAGGTTAAATAGTGTGAAAAAGTCGCCTTTATGAAAATATAGTTTTATTCGAACAACATTGATCCAATCCAATCTAAATCTGTGTTTCATAATTTGCCATTTTTATCCATTTAGATTTCATCTTTGAACCAAACTCCACTTTTCTTGTTCAATACAAATCCTTTCGTGGTTGGAACGATTCCAAACCATTATTTACCTCGGTTTTCACCTATCCATTTCATATAATATATCCCCAAACAACTTTCAACGTTAGTTGTCAATAAAATTGATGATTTGTTAAATTTCAACTTGTTACTAAAATTTGTATTCATTATGACTTAGGTAAGCATGTTCTTTTTATACTTGAAATTTAACAAATTACATTTTGATTAAAAATCCTTCTTACATTAAAAATGGTGAGAATCATTTGACAAATCATACATCAAAATAAGTTCCAAACATTTAACAAGTCTTTGAAACCTTTTTATATTAAATCACCAAATTTTAGATTTCCATATTATTAAATTTATTATATGAAACACAAAGTTTATGTAGGATTTATTTAAAATAAATTTAAATTTAAATGTTAACTTGCATGATCACTTTAGAATTTCTTATAAAAATTCAAGTTACATTTGAACATTCCTTTTAAATATTTCTTCGTGCTGTATGGAAATTTCATTAAGATTTCTATTTTATAAATCGATATAATATTTAAAATATATATTTTTATTGACCACGGTGTCCTATATAATTTTATATGCTATGATCAAGTGACACGGATATTTATCATTTCAATCCGTTCTTTAAAATATCTGAATCCCGAGTATGTATCATTTCAATCCGCATCCCAAATCGATTCGAATATATAGTTGTCTGGGAATGTATCATTTCAACCCGTAATGTTTTTCTAATCTATAGGGAACTTGCATGGTGAGAATAATAAATATAGCATATCACACATCACATACATATTGTGTCATATAAGGAAATGGTGTGTGTGTCGCATGTGCACAATCACAAAGCAAACAAATCTAGAGCATCCTAACATTTCATTCAACATCTCAAGTTTTTAATTCACTAATAATCAATTAGTCATGAGTGAGAAAAACTCACCTTTCGTGGCAAAATGAGAAGTCACGTTATGAATAGAACAACGCTAACTGCTATAAGAAGAAATTCCCTACCTAAAACAAAGCCACAATTTTTATTTAGAAAAGCGGATTGAATTTATGTGGAACTTTACGCAAAAGATTTCCGGTCAAAAATAATTGACCAAAACCAAGTTGCTACAGCCCGGTTCGAACTTGTGACCTCTCAGTGTGAGTCACATGTCAAACAGCTCAACTAGAATGCTCTTTGTTTTATAACAGAAAGGTATGACCTTGCATGCACTAACAAATGGCTGAAAATAACACAACCTCACTCGTCAAGATCTGCACGTTTGTTTCGCTGTTACAGCAGTGCACAGGGGCCAAATCTCAACGAGTGTAGTATGTATAAAATCAGTAACTTGTACTTACATGCGTTCAACATTGCCATATTTTTACAGACAACAAAGATGGTCAAACTTGGGTTCGATTAGATGATGCATAGTACATGTTTGGTCATATTTCTACCCAACTGGAAGACGCATATATATGGATATCCAAATATATACATGCGTGAATACTTGTTAAGCGAACAAAGGAGATATGAAAAAGAAACTCACGGCACTCACGGTTACAACTTGCCGGATGGGATGCTGGAGCTCGGTCTAAGTGTTGGCGGCTTGACAGGGAACAGCTGCGTCGATGGCGGAGTGAAGCTGTTGTTCAAAAGTAGGATAAAATTCATTTTTGCACAACATAAAGCTATTTACGTAACATATATTAAGTATATATATGTATATATATACTGTCAAAGCCAATCAAAGGAATACTGGCAAAAGAGACTCACGCAACTAAGCTCCAAAACGTTGGACGAGGTGCCGAGCTAGGTTGAGAGGCTGTTGGGTTCGGATGAGATGCCGGAGGGTTGGCGGCTCGACAGGTAGAGCTCAGGCGTGGACCACCAAAGAGGAGATGCTGCTTCACGTTTGGTTTTTTTTTCTTGTTTCCCTTCTCGAGGCTCCGTGTTTTAGTTGGGAGGAAGAAAGGCTTCGGCAACCGGCGTTCGAGACCGGGGCAACTACTGGCGTCGGGCGAAGTGTGCGAGGCGACAACGCTCACGGTTGGTAGGCACAGCTCAAGGTTTGGGACCAAAGTACTTCGTTGGTTTTTTTTTCAGCGGACGCAAGGAAGAAAAATGGTCGGAGCAAAGAGGACTTGGTCGGAGCTGGTGAACGGCGGCTGGGTGGTGGCTTGTGATGCCGTGGCCGGCTAGGTTAGCAGAGGTGATAGGGACCGGTGCTATTTTGGTGGAAGAAAGCACTTGGCGTGAAGAGGGAACTTCATCTTTCCTCACGTGGAGAAGAGGCCAAGTATGGTGATGCTTCCAGGCTTTTGAATTTGTTCCCACTTTCGTATTTTTTTTGTATAAGTTGGGTACTAAAGATTTTTGGGTAGAAAGAAAGATGGGGTAAGGGAAGAAGTGAGCTACGCAAGGAAGGCCGGAGCTTTTTTTATTTCTGATGTTCAAAATTGTTTACTGAGTATAGCGTTGGATTTCCTGTACACTGATATTTCAAAATCTTGTACAATGTTGATATACACGTAAATGTGTATATTTTATCTGTTTATTTGTCTTATTTTATATTTAAAATAATTGATACTGTGTATTTATAGCTGTGTTTTCAGATTGTTGATAAAAAGCATGATTTAGATCATTTGATGGATAAAGCATGAAGAATTTGCTTAAAAAGAGTGAAGTTTGAAATTACTAAACCTTGAAGAGTTTAAGATTGAAGAACGATTGTAAATAGAGTTCAGTTAGGTAGATTTGGCTCAATAAATACTCATGCTGCATTCACATTGGCTCATTTGCAAGACCTTTTACTCATGTTGCGTTCACATTAGCTCATTTGCAAGACCACTCACTCTACAGCTGCGTTCACACAGGCTTATGTGTTGTTTGGGCTAATTCTCTAGTCCCACATTGTATAATTAGTCAATTAGTCTTTGTCATATAAGCTATAAATACACTTATATCTTGTTTATTGAAAAGTACAATGGGTTTTATTATGTAATCCTTCTCTTAGAATAAAATCATTCTTTTCTCTTTACTTTTTATTGTATTTTATTTATGTTGACTATTTTCTGTTTCTTTTCCCTTTTAGCTATGTCAAGCTAATCTCCTTTAATTAGGGGGTGATGATGCTTAGATTAGATTCAATATGAATCACATAGCCAAAGAGATTAGGACTTCATGTATATAGATCTAGATCTGAACCTTCATATTCTGTCTCGTTTAAGAGCTACGCTCCTTCACATGGTATATTCGAGTTCGATCTAACGCTTATCAGATTTAGATCTAATATTTAGGGTTTTAGAAATAAAATTGTGAATCTGTCCTGATAGCCTATGGTTGTTTAAGAGCTTGCTGCTGCGTAGCTATACTTGTTGTTATTCACGTATTTGTTTCTAGAAACCTAATTATCGTTGATTTATGTTTGTGACAGAAACATGAATTAGATCTGTATTAACTCGGTTGGCTATTGATGAATATTAATCTAGTTTATGTCATTGCTCCCTAATTGCTTTCATTTATTATATAAAACTCTCTTTTTTATTTAATTTCTGTTATTTTTATGTGTTTACAACCAATCAAAATTCTGGAATAACTTGATTGGATTTATTAATTAAAATATTTTTGGTCCTAGAGTTCGACACCCTCTACAACAACCCTTGTTGTTTAGGAAAGCCGAACGAATTTAATAGTTGTTTACAATTGTTTGATTTGTTCACAAACAAATTTTGGCGCCGTTGCCGGGGACCAAAATAATTTTTATTAGTAAATCCTTCGAGTTATATTTTTATTTTCATATATTTCCTTTAAAAAAATAAACAAAAAAATATTTTTATTTTATTTCCTTTATTTTTATTTTTATTTTATTTCCTTTATTTTTATTTTTATTTTTAGAAGAAAATTCTTGTTTAACTGATTCGGTATTTTTCATTGATACTATAATCTTTCAAACAAGAGAAAAAAAATTACCTGGTAGATTTTTCTATTTCTTTCCATTTTTTTTATTTCTTTCCTTTCCTTTAATTATTTCTTTACACCTTTTCAATTATTTTCCTTTTTACAATTCAAAAAAAAAAATGCAATTCTTATTTCTTTTCTACTTTAAAGCTCCAGCACCATTATTCCGCAAGTTTCATCAAACTCCATAACTTCATACTCAAACCACTGCCTTCATCATCTTCACCAACCATACCCTCTTCAATTCGACGCCACCAGTCCACAAAATGCCACACGCAAGCTTCTCCTCAATCACCTTCATATAACTCAAAGCTTCAAACATCAGATCATCACTCATCTTCACTGTCACAAAATCCTTTGCTTTCACCACAACTTCCTGATCAATTCCCTACTTGCCAACCTCCCCTTCAACAAATTATATATTGTTTCCAAAGCACCGTTCACCAACAATAAATCCACACAATCCCTTCACCAGATTCCTCACCTTTTACTCCCCAATTCAGACCCGCATAACTAGCATCTACCCAAAATCAAACTCATCGGCCTGCCGTACTCTAGCCTCCTCTAGACCTTCATGAACTCTACCAGATCCAAACCAAAATCCACAATTCCTTAATCACCATACTTGGCAATTCACACAAGCACCATCCTTCCATTGCAGTTCTACCGAAATCAACAACAGTTCTACCTTACCATCCACAACAATCCGACGTGAACCACAAAGCCTCACCACGCCCCTTCTTTAACCACAAAATCATCATCCACGCGCAAACCCAGTTCTAAAACCCTATGGTACAAAATCAACCATCATCGCAATTCAATACTGCGCCGATTCAAATACCCTAATTCACCGATACGAATACCCCAAACTCAATACTGCGCTGATTCTCAAACGAGTTCAACCAACTCCGTGAACGCACAACGTCCAATACCCTTCTCCGTGGTCCTTCACATCAATGTGCAGACCTGAAGTACCCAATTCCCACTTCTGCGAACCCCAAAATCACTCTCTCCCCATTTCAAAGACCCTCTTCGCAGCGTCAAATTGCGACAGCTCAAATCATCTACGAGCCGCAAAATCCGATCGAATTTGCATAAAAGGAAGACTATTTCTTTTTGATTGAATAACATATTTGAGGCGATTGGTTGCCAATTTGAATTGGAGGATTTGTGTTACTGAGAAAGGCGTGACGTGCTTGTTTAAGATAGGGAGTAAAGGGCCTGATTTGTTTCCTTATAAAAAGGAAGAGTTATTCGGTTTAAAATTTGATGAGATTGGTTTACATGCCAGGATGTTTGGTGATTGGGTAGTTTGTATCTAGTTTAGTTTTGCTAAGTCTTATTTTCTGTTTAGAATTAAAGTTTTTGTTTTGGTTATATTTTCAATTTCATCCATAAATTTCTTGTTTACTTCAATATTATTGCTAACATCCACTTCTTTTTCTTTTGCAGGTGCAGATGGTTCCCTCTCTTCATTATTCAGCAAATCTACCATGTCAGCTTCTTCAATGTCGGCCCATTCACCACCAGAGTTGTCCCCTATGGTGTGTTATGTTTCTTCATCATTTTCGTCGCTGGTGTCACTTGAAGATTTATCCTGTATCGCTTTACATGGATTAGCAGTTCCCTCAGTGGGTTTTATAGCTTGTTTATTAATGTCTCCATCTACGAGTAGACCCAACAGTCCATATTTATTTTGTAAATTCATTGTAATCCCTGTATAGTCTTTCTGAAGAGTATTTATCTCTTTGCGTCTTGCACTTTCTGTAGACAGTATCGCATTTTGGTTTGTTCCCTTGTTACTGACTGCTGAAGCATCGGCTATGTTAGCTAATGTAATCTCCATATCCATACCACAACCATCGTTAATGGTAGATGTATCTTGACTGGTATTTTGCGTGTTCTTTTCTAGGTCATTCTGTATTTTACCATTATTATTGTTAGCTCCTATCTTGTCTGATACATCATTAGTATCTACATGTGAACCTGAATTCAGGAGTGAAACCCCATCCACGTGATCCAGAACCTGATCTGGTTCATCAATGTTAACGTTAATCGATCCCGCGTTTACATTTTCTACTTGTAGATCCTTGCTGTTACCTTTTCTAGGAACCCATACTTCTTCTATCTTTGATTTACACTGGCTCGTTGAATGTCCAAACACCTTGCAATTACAACAGCGTAGAGGTTTATATATGTAATCAACTTTTACTTTCACCTCTTCCCCTGTGTGTAACTCCACATCTACTTCTTGAGGAAACTCCGAGCTCGCCTCAATCTCAACTAAAATCTTCACAAAAGCTACTCTCGATTCATCTGATGTAATCTTATCCATTTTAATCGGTTTAACCAACACACTTATAATAGCGCTAAGAGCCTCTCGATCCCACAATTCAAGTTCAAGATTTGTCAACTTAACCCATAGCGGCATAGTTGATAACAAATCCTTTTTGAATCTCACTCCCATATTCCATCTTTTCAGAATAATAATTCTACTATCGAATAAATACGGACCACCTTTCAAAACATTATCACAATCAATCGGGCTATCAAATCGTATGACAAAAAAGCCGTTTTCCCTGGACAAAAGTTGAAATCTCCCAGAAGGTTTCCGTACACGTTCAATATAATTTTTCAAATGAACATGATAGGGTCTAGCCCCGTACACATAAAACAATATGGAATTCTTCCATTTGTCTACCGCTCTGATCATGGCTTGTTGGGGAATAAAGGCCTTTCGTTTATTATTGACAACTGTTGGTTCAATGAAATTTAAATCTACAAAATCATCCCGCGTTTGCCCAACACCGCCATTTGCTGCTTGAACCCAGGTTTTTGGAAAACCCTTGATCACATCATTTTGAATTTCCTTCCATTGCCTATCTGATAATCGGGATCTGCTTCTTCCACGCCGTCGATGGATCTGTGTGGGTAACCGGGATTGGATCGAACATCCGTTCCCCCCAATTCCGATACCCTAGAAGGACGTCCTGCAAAGGCAGGATTTTGGGATGGAAGATCCCCTCGCTTCTCAGATCATCGATGCCATGGGCCATAGACGAACTTCGTTTTTCAAATACCCTTTGCACTTCATCAGATCTACACAAAGGTTGTTTTCCTACGCCTACCTCTCTCTGATTTATGGCCTCCTTATCCTTCCTACCATCCGGAGGTCTGCCTGAATTCATCCCTTTGAAAGCATCCTCCATTAATTTTGAGGCCGCCATTAATTTTTAAATATTGTAGATATCAACTAATATAACAGGTTCAATTTAATTGTGGTTAGTCTCCACACCCTGCTAAACCCATCGCTCCTCCTAAAGTTTCGACAAGGAGCCACGGTAAGATTAAATGAATTTATTTTCTTGGAATGTTAGGGGTTTGAACACCTCGGCAAAGCAGTTTGAAGTGTTCAAATTTCTTAACAAATTAAGGCCTTCAATTGTAGGCCTTTTGGAAAATAAATTGAATGATAGAATGTTGGAGTTTTTTCAGCGTAGATTTCAGGAAAACTGGAAGTTTGCAAATAATAATGAATGTAACTGTAAAGGGAGAATCCTGGTAGCCTGGGACTCAAATATTTGGCCTAATTTTGTTCTTTTCAGCAAATCATACCAACATATGTCTTTTTCAGTGACAAATGTGGGGGGACTGATATGTTATGTGACATTCATTTACGCTAGCAATTTCCTGCTAGACAGAGAGAAACTATGGAAAGATATTGCTAACGAGGCTAATAAAGTTGATACCCTGTGGCTGGTGGTAGGAGATTTCAATAATATTCTGTCAATGAATGATAAAAAAGGGGGATCGGCGGTCCCTTATAGACATTTTAACAGAAATGGCAGTGGAAACATGTGCATTAAAATTGACTTGCAAAAAGCTTATGATATGGTAAATAGGGGTTTTGTTTGCCATATGCTGAATATGATGGGATTTCCTTATAGATTGGTGAGAATCATTAGAAAATGTATTACCATGCCTACGTTTTCTATTCTTCTCAAGGGCAGTCCTACGGGTTTTATCCATAGTAATAGGGGTTTGAGACAAGGTGACCCCCTTTCCCCTTATCTTTTTTGTATCGTTATGGAATTTTTCTCCATAATGATGCATAAGGCCTATATAATGAACTTGGTTCCTCCTATTTTTAATAATGAGCCGAACATTAATCATTTGATCTACGCTGATGATTTGATGATTTTTTCTAAAGCTAAGTTAAAGAGTACTGAAGAAATTTCCAAAATTTTGGACAAGATGAATGTTTTGGCGGGTCTGAAAGTTAACGAACTTAAATCTAAGATTTATTTCAGCAAAGGAGTGAATAACAAAGGAGCCTTGATAGATCAGTTAAATATGAAGGATGGAAATCTACCCATTAAATACCTTGGTGTTCCACTGACAAATAATTACTTACACTTTTCTGATTGTGGTGAGTTATTTGACAAGATCAGAACGAAAATGAATAGTTGGGATTTTAGGCTACTATCAATGGCGGGGAAAATCGAATTGATTAAATCAGTTATCGCACCCATGGTCATGTATTGGCTGCTAATATATCAACTTCCATCTGCGACTATTGGTAAACTGAACAGCCTTTGTGCTAATTTTGTATGGGGAGGAAAAAGCCACAAGATAGCTTGGGACATTATGTGTCGCCCTAAAAGTGAAGGAGGGGTTGGTTTACGCAAATTCGAAGATATTAAATCTGCAGCTGCTGTTAAGCTGGTTTGGCATTTTGTAAATGGAAATAGCATGTGGAAGAACTGGATGGCAAGTAGATATTGCAAAGAAAATAATTTTTGGGTTATGAATCTTGATAATAATAGCTCGTGTACATGGAAAGCCATGCTCAGAAATAGAGAGATGGGTCTCAAGTGCATTAATAGAAGTATTGTTGATGGGAACGATACTATGCTCTGGTTTGACCCTTGGTTAAACAGTGAGATTCTTGTTAATATACCGGGATAGGACAGCTTAGATGTGTGTGGAGGAGAAGATTTAAAAGTCAACTGCCTAATCCAGGATGATAAGTTCAATACAAATCGTTTGACTGTGTCTAGAATGATTGCAAATAAAATTAATGAAGTTCAAATTATGAGGGTTTTGACCAAGATTATTGGAGCTAGAACAATAGTAAAGATGGGTTTTCTTTTTTCTCGGCATGGGACATGATAAGGGATCATAATCCTGATTTGGACTGGTGTAAAATCACATGGCATTATATAAATAGTCCGAAAATGTCTTTGTGTATGTATAAAGCGGTGCTTAACAGGTTAACAACGCAGGATCGTCTTTTACAATGGGGTTATGAAGTGAATCCTATTTGTATTTTATGCAAAGAAAGTAACGAATCCAGAGATCGCCTGTTTTTCTCTTGTCCATATTCGGCGTATCTCTGGGCAAGATGCAGGCTGAAGCTTGGTTCCCCTCCCACCGTGAGCAGACCGTTCGTCTTGGAAGAAGAATTGATGTTTCTGAAAACAAAATTTTCAAACAAGGACATAGCTCAGGATATTTCTTTCTACAGTATTGTAACTATCGTGTATCATATTTGGGAAGAAAGGAATGCACGGATTCATGGAAGTGGTTTAATGGACAAATTTAAACGCTGGGAAATCATTGAAATCGAAGTAAAGTACCTGCTACACAAATCGAAGAAGAAGAACTCGAATCGGTATGGCAATTTGTTGCGGAACTGGAGCATCAATCCTGGATTGCTGCGCCGCCGATTTTAGTTCAAGAAGTAGGGTTTCCTGTTTTGGAGTAGTTCAAAGCATTTCTTTCCTTTTTAATTTCTTTTTTGTTGGTTTATGCTTTGACCGTGTAGCCACTTGCTTAAGGAAGTATTCGCGTGGGCTTTGGGCTTTTAATGCCTTGATTTTCCTTTGTATTTTTGGGTTTCTGGGCAAGTAAGGTGATGATTTTTATTTGCCTTGTACTGTTTGTACATTTTATTGATTTGCTGTCAATAAAGCACCGTACTCTTTTTTCCCTATCCTATACTCACGCTGAGTACAGGTATAGGTTTTTAACGAGGCGGTTTACCCAATTTCAATTTTTTTTTTGTTTTGGTTCATTTCATTTGTCAAATTGCTTTATATATATATATATATATATATAAGTCTTTCTTATTTTTGGCTTGGATTTAGTGTATGAAAAAAACTAATCAAAGGCCAAGACAAACAGAGTTCAAGCAATCGAATAAAATTTCAGAGGTCAAACAATCTGCAATAAACATAATAAGAATTGTTGGAGCGGTTGCACACCAAGTGGGGTGTGAACGCGCTAGCGCTACTCAGTTGCACTGGACAGACTGCCAATCTAAGTGAGTGATGTCTAAACTTTACAGGTGCTCTGCTGCAAAGAAAAATATATAGAAATTGCTTGTAAAAAATTCTGCAGGTGCCGCAGCTTGCTTGTAAATTTTTTATTTCTGCAACTTATTATTCTGTGACTGAATATTTTTCCTGTTGATGTGTGGTTTAAAAATTTAAACAAATGTGGGATTAATTGAAATGTTTGAATTTAAAATTAAATCGAGAATTCCCCAGAGCTCATAGGATAAAATATTCGTTATATAGACAATTAAGATTGATACTCTCTGAGGTGTCTAAGGAACGGTAGAGTCTAGAACTCAAGCAGGTTCTTAAACCTTCAGTCGTGTTTCTACGGTGATTCGTGGCACACTGATAACCCCTGTCCGAACCTGGCCTGGACTTGTATTCATGTAGTCCGAAGTTGTTAATTTTAACGTTTTTTAAGAGATTATTTTGAGCTACAAATTTTGCAGCTGATTTTTCGACGATAAACTCTCTTCTTCTAGTACATGCGCGCTTGCCCCATGTACAACCAAAAATACAATCCTTTTCAAAATTTAAATGATTTTGGTTTCAATTCAAATCAAAATGAATTTCAAGCTGAAAACTTTTCGAATAATTTCCACCAATCTCATCAAACAGTTGTATCCCAATATGAAAACTGCCATTCTATGATTAAGGAGAATTTATCTAAGGTGAGTCGACTATTAGCGCAAATGGATAAGCAAAGTTCTGAATTTCAAAACAATTTCAACACGGGTTTCAATGAAACTTTGGCTATCGAATATGATTTTCATAATATGGCTCGACGTATAAATTTGGAAATCAAATATGAAAAATGTGTTGCGAACAAGCTAAATTTTTGGCGATGTTAGTGGTGGAAAATAAATAGTGGACGACTTCTAAGAGATGAGGTGCATGAATTTTTAAGGTCAACCAGTAAGGAACACATAGAAATGACGACTTTGTAAAACAACATTTTGAAGTCTGATGTGTCTACCAATTTTATTGATGACATCCTGAGTGAAATCGATCAATTAATGCATGAAATTTGGATTTTTCGTGAGGAAATCAAGGAATGGGTGCGAATTTTAGATGAAAAACAAAACCAAGAAAATAAAGACATCGAAAACATGCATTTCATTCAACAACAGGCTTGATACACTATTAATCTTTGGCAAAATCTGAAAAATCAATTACTTGAGGAAATTCATGACATTGATGAATTTGAGGATTTCATGAAACTTGGCTTGACTTACTTTGAAGAACTAGCTGTAAAAGTAACAGATAGCAAACCAAGTTCCCCTGAAATTCCTAGGATAGTTTATCACATTGCTCTTCTTATAGCTGAGGTTAAAAACTTGTACAACAACTATAAATCTCAATCTAGTGACAAAAAAGTTTCTGCCAACGCTTCTTTTGAAAACAATAATCAGCCAATAACTTCGTCACAACATTACATAACGATTATTGATGACTCTGACGATATGACTGTTGATGAAAATGAATTTTTTTAAAAATCTTTGGTGCAAAACACTGATTTCTGTGAAATTGAAATTCAAACTCAAACTGATGCTTTTACTGAAAATTCAACTCTCACTGAAATCGAAAATTTTCAACTAACAACTTTTGAAATTGATGAAAAACTCAATGAAGTTGTTGAAATCTCTATAATTGATTTAAATTCAAATTCTTTTAAAAACGAAGACGTCAATCTTCAATTTGATCTTCCTCTCTCAATGAAAATTTTGCAACTTTAGATTGTCAACTTGAAAGAAATGATGATGTTGATAACAATTGTTTAGGTGAGGATGACTTTGATGAGCGATAACTTCTTGAACTGAATGACGATAATGTTGTTGGGTCTGAAACTGAAAATGAAACATTTGAAAACTTTGAAATTCTTGAGGTTGAAAGTAATGAAACCGCAGAAGGTGATCTTAAACACAATGAAGATTTTTCTGAAACTGTTGAAACCCCTTGCGACTTGATCGTTTCAACTGAACCACACTTTGATCACTTGTTTTTCAATGATAAATTTCTGCAGTACATGAACTCTTTTTGGAATAAAACTATTTTTAAGAAAACACGATTTCGAAATTTACTGAAAATTCATTTGTTTGGTTTTAACTTTAGGTTTACGAATGAACCTTTAGTAAACAACATTTCAAATAGCAAAGATAAACTGAACAATATTTCTCGAAACAAGTGTGGGGGTGAGAATGATGCACATGTCTCTCAATTTATACATCATCTGAACAAATCAAATTTTGTTTTTGAAACTTTTACTGAACCCCAGCTCGATGACCTCTCTTTAGTTGCTACGAAAATTCAATTCGATTTTAGGATCAATTGTAAGCTCAAAATTTTAAAATTAGCAACTCAAACTTTTGAAAAAACTAAATTTGTTTTTTCAAATCTGACACGTAATATAAAATCCTTTATGATTTGGTTTTCTATGCTTAAGCTGTGTCTCACAATCTTAATGAGGCTGATCCATTGGTCCATTGAGGACCGGTTCATATATTCGATGACTGCTTATTTTCTGCACGTGTACCCGGTAAGTCGTGCTGACCCTCTTATTTTATTTCCTTTTCACTAAGATATGTCTAATTAACGACTGTGAGGACACAGTCACACTCAAATGTAAGGGGAAAATTTACATTACATCAGCAATCTAATTTTATGAACTAGGTCATTCGTTGAACAAGGACTAACTTAAAATTCATAAATAACACCTTGGTTCTTGTTTGATAAGTTGAATTGTTGGGCAATGGGAATGAACATTATTTATTCATTGAGTCGTAATGTGTCTTTTTAAGATGCTAGCTTGAGACTGTGCAGGCGTTAGTCGTGTTCTAGAGTAAGCATGTCAACCCTTGTTATACATGTTAGAATGTGCAAGTAAAAATAATAAAAAAAAAATCATCAAATAAAAAATTATTTTGCACCTACATTTGTTGGATTTTCTGAGTTCGTTTCATGCATAATATTTTCTCTCACTCAATTTTTCAAACTTGTAAGTTCTAAATTCCACTTAGCCCAATTAAGGAGAAATGACTCATTGTAGCGTTCTTCTTCGATACCCCACATTATTTAAACCCAAGTTTTAGTCGAATTACATTCATGTTTCGACAAGTTTTTCTTATATTGGTATACTTAAGAACCTTGTACTGATTTATTTTCAAAGGTTCAAAATCGTCACTTTTTATACCAATATTACACCACCCACTCCGTACTTGTTTTATGGTAGGATAACCATATACCACATCTTATTTTATATGGGTTATCTATCTTACGAAACTTTGCTTATCTTTCCTTTCAGCTTTTTATATAACATCAATCTAGACTTTTGTGTTGAATTAGGGTTATAGAAGTAAAGTAAATAGGGCACAAAACTTTCCTTTCATGAAGTGTTGGTTATGATTCGCTTAGCTGAGGAGGAATCAAATAAAATAATATACAGTATCATTCCATTCCATCTCCACTCATCATTCATCATGCAGTAAAAAAAAAAGAGAAAAAAGGAAAAAGAAAGAGAAAAAAATGCAATAAAGAGGAAATCTCTGAGAATAAAATAGTCATTTGTCATTCTTGACTATAAAGCATTCATTTCCATTCCATCCACATCCATCATACTGTACTTGGAAACAAGGATTGTAGTAGAGGAGATAAAAGGAAACAAAACAACCATATGTGCCTTAGTATTACTTTATCTTTAATAGCTTGAAGTTTAACTAATACACTTGCGCTCTTATCTAAAATATTTCTAGAACTTACAAAATTCTCCTTCATCTATGCATAACTCACATCCAATACATTACAATTACACTGGTGCAAAATTATATATATAAAAAAGTTGAATAAATGATTGGGTGCACATTGTCGTTGTGTAGAACTTTGGTTGACACCACGCTCTTAACCTTCAAGACAATTACAGTGCTATCAAGGAATTACGATTCAGCTTGAAATTTTTTATTCATTTTTTCACCAACAATGGGATGGACAATTTGGGATTGAACCGTTATTATTGAAGTTAGGTAAAGTCATTGGAATGTGAAAGACCTTATATATTGTATGATTGATCCGCGTGCATAAGACGCTTTGGATTTTGTGGGTAGTATTCGCTGAAAACCCTCAAGAGACAACACTCGTCCTGCTAGGGACACCTAGGGGTTTAACGGCTTGTTGCATACGCTAAATGCAATCGTGTTTCCTATGAAAGTGTGACATATCATAGTTTAGTTTATTTGAGGACGAATAAAAAGATAAGTGTGGGGGTATTTGATATACACGTAAATGTGTATATTTTATCCGGTTATTTATCTTATTTTATATTTAAAATAATTGATACTGTGTATTTATAGCTGTGTTTTTAGATTGTTGATAAAAAGCATGGTTTAGAGCATTTGATGGATAAAGCATGAAGAATTTGCTTAAAAAGAGTGAAGTTTGAAATTACTAAAGCTTGAAGAGTTTAAGCTTGAAGAACGATTGCAAACAGAGTTCAGTTAGGTAGATTTGGCTTAATAAATACTCATGTTGCGTTCACATTGGCTCATTTGCAAGGCCTTTTACTCATGCTGCGTTCACATTATCTCATTTGCAAGGCCACTCACTTTACAGTTGCGTTCACACTGGCTTATGTGTTATTTGGGCTAATTCTTTAGTCCCACATTGTGTAATTAGCCAATTAGTCTTTGTCATATCAGCTATAAATACACTTGTATCTTGTTCATTGAAAAGTACATTGGGTTTTATTTTGTAATCCTTCTCTTAGAATAAAATCATTCTTCTTCTTTTCTCTTTACTTTTTGTTGTATTTTATTTATGTTGTTTATTTTCTGTTTCTTTTCTCTTCTAGCTATGTCAAGCTAATCTCCTTTAATTAAGGGGTGATGACGCTTAGATTAGATTCAATATGAATCACATACCCAAAGAGATTAGGACTTCATGTATATAGATCTAGATTTGAACCAAGGGTTAGATCTGAACCTTCATATTCTGTGTTGTTTAAGAGCTACGCTCCTTCACAGGGTATATTCGAGTTCAATCTAATGCTTATCAGATTTAGATCTAAAATTTAGGGTTTTAGAAATAAAATAGTGAATCTGTCCTGATAGCCTATGGTTGTTTAAGAGCTTGCTCCTGCATAGGCTATACTTGTCGTTATTCACATATTTGTTTCTAGAAACCTAATTATCGTTGACTCATGTTTGTGACAGAAACATGAATTAGATCAGTATTAATTCGGTTGGTTATTGATGAATATTAAACTAGTTTATGTCATTAGTCCCTAATTGCTTTCATTTATTATATAAAAATCTCCTTTTTATTTAATTCCTGGTATTTTCTGTGTTTGCAACCAATCAAAATTCTAGAATAACTTGATTGGATTTATTAATTAAAATATTTTAGGTCCTAGAGTTCGACACCCTCTACAACAACCCTTGTTGTTTAGGAAAGCCGAATGAATTTAACAGTTGTTTACAATTGTTTAGTTTGTTCGCAAACAAGTGTTTTCGAAATCTTTGTCTACTGTTCAAAATCTTGTGTTACTGACAGAGCAAGATTTGAGCTGCTGCCCTATGTTTAGTGAGAAGTGAAATTTCAAATTAGAGAAGCAACATAGAGAAATATTTCAAAGGTAGAAGGACACTTGTTAATAGAAATAAGTGTCAAAGTTGGCTGAAAATTTATTTACATATGTATCAAAGTGAAATTCAAATTTATGTCCACACCGTTTATTTCTTCCTTTGTTTTGTTAATGTATTTGGTAAATTATATTTATTTATAAGGACATGAACGGACAATGCAGCGAACGCACTAACGAACGCTAAACTGTTTTACGCACATTTTCGTATGTTTTAGTGAACGCGCACTATGTCTAAACAACACTGAATGAGAAACGTTGAATTCCTCGACATTAAATTTTAGAAATTTAATAAAATAAAATTTTGTTTTCAATATTAAAACTATTAGTTCCAATTTTCTTTTCTTTTCCTTTTTTCTCCTTTAGAGTTTAAAATTACTAATTCATTTTTTATTCTTTAAAATTTTTGCCACTTAAAGCTTTTCGTCCTCGAAAAGGAATCGATCAAAGAAAGGATAGCAACCGAATAAATATAGATAAGTTAGATACATTTAACGAGTATTACCTGGGCAAATAGTTCCTGATTTGAGGCACGCATGCTCTCTTCCATCTCCCAAGTACAATCTTGTTCATCGTCTCTCCACTGTACCTTGACTAAGTTGATTGATTTTCTTCTAAGTTGCTTCGTACCTTTATCTATGATACAAAGTGGTCTTCTCTCAATAGTTAAGTTAGGTTCGGTATACAAGTTATCAAGTGCAGTAGGTTGAACATAAGAAGAAGGATCGTGCAAACACTTTCGAAGGTGGATATATGAAATACATTGTGCACTCTTGCAAGCTTCTCAGGTAACTCGGTGCGATAAGCCAAAGGACTAATTTTCTCTAAATTACGGAATGGGCCAATGAATCTCGGAACTAGCTTTCCTTTCCTCCCAAATCGAATTACGTTCTTTAATGGTGAGATCTTCAAGAAGACTTGATCACCAAATTTGAATTCCAATTTCTTTCTCCTTCTATCTACATACTTCTTTTGATGATCTTGAGCAATTCTCATTTTATTCCTGTTATCAGCAACTTTCCGCATTGCTTCCATAATCATATCTGGTCCAAGAAGTAAACTATCTCCATATTCAATCGAACAAGCGGGCGATCTACATGGTCTCCCGTACAAGGCCTCAAATGGTGATCTTTTAATGCTTGCCTAGGATACAACGATAGAAATTCAAGATTGGTATTTAAGAAAAATTCGAATTCGTATACTCAAGATTTACTTGGTAACCATTATTGTACGTGAATTCAACGAGGTGAATATGATCTTCCCAAGATCCTCCATAGTCAAGGATACAAGCGCGAAGTAGATCTTCCAATACCTGGTTTAGCCTTTTCGTTTGACCATCTGTCTGCGGACGGTAGGCAGTACTAAGATTTAATTTAGTACCCAAGGCTTCATGAAATGCTTTCCAAAATCTACTCGTAAAGATAGGACCTCGATCACAGACAATGCTGAAAGGAAAACCATGCAATCTAATGATTTCTCTCATATATAACTCGGCTAGGCTTGAAGCAGTACGCCTAGCTTTAATAGGGAGGAAATGTGCTGACTTGGTCAACCGGTCAATGATTACCCAATTGCTCTCGTTTATTTTCTTGTCCTAGGGAGGATGTCAATAAAATCCATGGAAATTTGATCCCATTTCCAACGAGGAATCTCTAGAGGTTGCAATAATCCGGCTACTCATTGGTGGTCATCTTTAATTTGCTGGCAAATCACGCATCTACTAACATAAAGAGAAACATCTCATTTTATACCGCTTCACCAAAACATTTTCTTCATATTTTGGAACATCTTGTGTATACCTGGATGAATAGAGAGTTTGGATTGGTGAATTTCTCTTAATACTTCTTTCCTTAAGCCATCAACATTTGGAACACATATACGAGCGTTGATCCTTAAAATCCTTTTTTCCATCAATTTGAGCACCCATTCCACTATGATCATTACTTCCTTTTTTCCAAATATTTTCATTCATAATCTTAAGCTCTGGGTCTTTATCTTGCATTGCTGCTATGGACTCCAAAAGTCATAATGAGACTGAAATTTGACATAACGTAGTCTTCTTTCGACTTAATGCATCAGCTACTACATTCGTTTTTCCTGGAGTATAATTAATATCAAGGTCATAAGAAGCGTGAAACTCAAGCCATCTAAACTGTCTCTGATTCAGGTCTTTCTGAGAGAATATATACTTAAGAGATTGATGATCGATAAATAATTCGAATTTGGTTCCGAAAAGATGATGTCTCCATAATTTCAAAGCAAATACTACCGCAAGTAGCTCTAGATCATGGGTTGCATAGTTGACTTCATGGTTCTTAAGCTGTTAGCTAGCGTATGTGATATGCCTTCCATTCTGCATTAGAACAGCTCCTAATCCTTCCTTACACACATCAGTGTAGATTGTGAATCCTTCATTTCCATTAGGAACGGTAAAAACACGTGCAGAAGTAAGCTTTTGCTTCAACTCTACAAATGCAGCTTTACACTTATCACTCCAAACAAACTTAACTTTCTTTTGGGTCAAAGCAGTCAAAGGTGCGGCAATAGGGAAAAAACTCTTTATGAATCTTCGATAGTATCCAGCAAGGCCTAAGAAACTACGGACTTCAGTTGGATTCTTTGGTTTCTTCCAATCCTGAAAATGGACTGAGTTTTAAGATCAAATCAAAGCATAAGAGGATTTAGATATGAAGAGAAGGAAAGATATGACTTACGTTGATTGCAACGATCTTGGCTGGATAGGCCGATATTTCATTTTCAGAAACTATATGACGGAGATAACGAACTTCATTCTGCCGGAAATGGCACCTAGAGAATTTGGCTTTCAAACGATAATTCCGGAGCGTTCCTAAAACGTATCTCAAATGTGACTCATGTTCCTCTTAGGAATTAGAAAATATTAGAATATCGTCGATGAAAACCCGGACGATTCTATTGAGAACTTCATGGAAAACACGATTCATAAGATCAACAAAGAAGGCTAGAGCGTTAGTCAAGGCAAATGGCATAACCAACCATTTGTAGAAACCGTTCTCTATACGAAAGGCTATCTTGGGAATGCTTCCCTCAGCCACTCTAAGTTGACGGAAACCAGTAGCAAGATCGAGTTGAGAGAAAACTTTGGCTCCATAGAGCTGATCGAACAATCATTGATTCGAGGCATTGGGTATCTGTTCTTTAAGGTAAGCTTATTTAATTCTCAATAATCGACATTCTTCCTTAGCGATCCATCTGATTTGGTCAGAAATACCATGGAAGCTCCCCATTCAGAATAACTTGGTCTAATGAGCCCTTTCGAGAGTAAATCTTCAACTTGCGCTCTCAATTCATCTTTTTCCTTTGGCGCCATTCTTCGAGGTGGAAGAACTATGGGATGTGCTCCTGGGACAAGGTCTATACAGAATTCGATTTCTCGCTTAGGAGGAAGACCCATTATTTCGTCAAATACATCGGGATAATCTTGGACAATTGGGGTGGAACTAAGATCGGCGAGATGAGAATCGAGAGAGAAGACGAAACTGCCTGCATACTCTGTTGGCGTGCCACATACGATCGTTAGTTCATTTCCTTGGTAATCTATCAAAGAAATAGTTCAGGATCTGTATGAAATTTCTGCTTTATACTGCTTCAACCAGTCATCACCAAGAAGAACATCAAAACGTCAAAACCAAGAATATAGAAATCATCCGTGAAACAATGAAGGTCAAAAAGAAGATTAACCCTTTTACAAAACTTGCTAAGATGGGCTGGGCCTCCAATCGGGTTAGATACACATAAAACTTCCGTTGCGTACGTGGGTTTTAAAGCTTCTTCAAATTTATTACAAAGGTCCGTAAAGATAAAACTATGTGAAGCACCAGTGTCAAATATAACGCGAATAGGATGACAAAATAAGGTAAAAGCACTTAGAAGCATACCCTTAGTGTCATCACCGGTGGAAGGAGTGGAAGATGTCATAGCGAAGACTCTGGATGTGTTTCCTTTGTTTTGAGTGGGCCAGTTTATCTTAATATTTCCGAGCTGAAGACAAACATGGAAAAGGTCATTGCAGGGTAAATGTGTCGGTGGAGCACGAACTCTAGAGGGGTTAGGACAACTATTGGAGTAACAACCCTTTTTATAGTAGTTGAAACAAGTAACATTAAAAAGATTAACGGGAGGTCTCTGTGCATGATATCCAACACCTTGAGAGTTTTTCTGTCTCTTCTTATTCCAAAACCTTGACTTCCTCTACTTTGAATTGCTAGCTGATCCATAAGACTGAGGCACCTGAATAACTTTTTTCCCTTGAGGTTTGGAGAGTTCTCAAATCTAGAGGCATAGTTCATGAGTTCTGAGAAAGGCTCATTAAGATGATTCATCAAATTATCATAGAATTATGGGCATGCACCAAGTATGAATTTCTCATTCTTCTGGAGTGGTGTCTTAATCAAGTTTAGGCAAAATTTGGAAAGCTCGTCAAGCTTCCTTTCATATTCGGCAAAAGTCATGTCACCTTGATTAAGATCCATAAATTCTAGAAACAATTTGGATCTCCCAGCATCTGGCGTCCATTTGGTCACAAAAGCGTCCCTAAAAGTTTCAAATTTTGGATAGATTCAAACAAAAAGGATATGGAGCGAAACACGATTTCACTTAAGGTTTACCAAAACCGTTGCCATATAAAGTCGGACTCAGTCGCATGGGCAGTGATAGATTCCCACCAATTCCTTGCGGCATCCTTAAGTTGCCAAGCTGCCATTTGACGCTTCTGTGCATCGGTAATCTAAGGTCAGAAAATATCATCTCCAAATCATTCAACCATTTTTGTGCTTCGACAATTGACTCAAAACCAGCAAACTTAGTACCTCCTAGTTGAGCGTATCCCTTACAAAGCTTGGAAAACCTTATAGGTTGAATTGGCTGGGCTGGCACTACTGGTGGCTCAGGCTCAACTGGGTTAACTCCACAACCTCTACCTTGGCCTCTAGTGGTATTACGTATGGTAGCCATCTGGAACATTTAAGAATAGGCTAAGAACGAAGGATTGGTTTAAAAATCATAACTTTATAACTAAAATACATTAATACTTTTATTTTCAAATACTTATACTTTAAAATATGCTATCGCCCAAAGATTTGATTCCGATACTGATTTTACTCATTATAGGATGTTTCTACTCTGTCTCTAATGAGTTATTTACCTCAATAGCTAAGGTTAAACCTTAGCTCTTATACCAGCTGTAACGACCCAATATTTCAAACGATTCAAATCGACAATATACCAGACATGTCAGACTTGAATTGCTCAAAAAAGTGAATTGTTATTTTTACTTTTGAGGTAAACACAAATTAGAACATAGAATCACAGACACATAAGCAGAGTAACTCGTAGCGGAAACATAATAGTACATAGGTTCTTGCATGATACATGATATATAATGAGTCATAAGCTCGTACAAAAGATAGGATACATATAAATAACCGATAATAAGACTTGATAATATAGATAACTAGGAGTTAATCACTGAAGTATCCAAATGAGATGACAACCTCCCAAGTGTGTCATGATCAGCTGTGGTACTCAAGCTGAACCAAGCATACAGTCAAAGAAATAATATACTCGATTTAGGACTAACAGTCTCATATAAGTGAATTAACCCAAATGAAGTGTTCACAGAAATGTACAATAACTTAAAGGATGTTTGGGATTCCTATCCTCTAAGGATCCATGAAACTAATACATATAATAGTACACTATTATAATAATGTTTATTCAATAAAGTAAATATAATGAAAATAGCGTAAGCAGGATTACCATATTACCCTTTGTAACAACCCGGAAAATCTGGGCCAGTTTAAAATTTTTATTTTGGCAATTTTAGCGAATTTTGATTATTTAAAATGAATTATTTTAAATAATATCGACGTGAAATTTATTTTGAATAGAATTCGACGTATATATTTATATACGTCGTCGTTAGAATATAAATATTTATATATAATTATAAATAGAATTGAAAATGGCGCGGTAGTTCGAAAATTCGATTTCTAATTTCAAATGAATATACAGAATTCAATATAAGTCAGAATTGAACGAAACAAGAAATATTTGAATCTGTATAACTATATCTTTGTAACGAAGTTAGCAAACTGAGATTTCATCTTAGAAATGATAAGATACGTCCAGTTGAAAATTCAGAATAGTCGCTATGGAATTTATATATATATTTTATATAATATATAGCCCTTAAAAATAGCCGTTTTGCAAACGACCTCGGAATTCGACGAAACCAGTTTTGTTGGGTCCGTGATGTTAAGTTATTGCTAGATTCCAAATTTCATAATTTTTCAAATCAATATGTGAGCGTGGCAAAGGAAAACGCGTTTGACCAGTTTCAGTTGATTTTAATCGACTGGAAATTGGCCATTTTTCAAACGGTCTCAGAATTCAACGAAACTAGTTTTGTTAGGACCGTATCGTCAATACGAAGCTAGAAAATATTTTTCTGGAATTTTTCTAGTTAGTATGTGACCCCGGTAATTTGAAATGTGCGTTTAAAATTCAATATAAAGATTTAAATGAAAATTCAAAAGGAAACTGATTGTAGGAATCAAATCAGCTTGCGATTCATATCCCATTGTGTTCGGAATGGGGGTGAAACGCTATGGGCGACAGGCGGTAGACCTCGTTTAGAGGTCGTATGTGAAAGTCAACTTTTTAATAATTAAATAAATAAAAAAAAAAAAAAAAAAAAAAAAATTCTCCCCTTAACTACCAGGCCCCCCCCCCGATAATTTCAATCCACTTTTTAAAAGGAAAATAAAAAAAAAAAAAAGGGAAGAGAAAGAGATCGACGGAAACCCGTCGATCCCTGCTCCAGCGCGCCACCAGGCTGCTGGCCGCGCCGTGCCTCGCCTCCCCATCGCCTCTCTCCTCCTCTTTCTCAACGTGAAGATCTCCTTCTTCCAGCAATGATCCCCGTCTTCTGCCTCGACCAGCCTCGCACCCCAAACCCACATCGCGCCGCTCCGAGATCGCCGCAGCCACTTCCGCCCCTCCCCTTCTCCTCCTCCGCCCTGCTGATGAACGCAAGACCCCCCCCCCTCTGCTGCTCCGACGCGAAAATGTTCCCCCCCTGTAAGTTTAAAACTGATTTATTTATTTGTTTTTATTTTACTTTGATTTTTATTTTAAAGTTTTAAAACTGATTTCTACTTTAAAGTTAAAACTGATTTATAAAATGACTTAAAAACTAAATTGTTAAAGCCTTAAAAACTGCATTTTTATGAAGTATATAAACTGATTTAAAAAGATTTTAAAAACAGATTTTATAAAAGAAAAGAAAGAAAAAGGAAAAAAAAACTGCATTTTTAAAAGATATAAAAAACTGATTTTAGTTAAATAGAAAAAACTGATTTTAGGTTAAAAGAAAAACTGATTTTAGGTTAAAAGAAAAACTGATTTTATGTTAAAAGAAAATAGGATTTTTATGTTTTGAACTTCGAAAAGAAAATAGAATTTTTATGTTTTGAACTTCGAAAAGAAAATAGGATTTTTATGTTTTGAACTTCGAAAAAAAAATATGATTTTTATATATTGAACTTCGAACTAAAAATTCGATTTTTATATATTGAACTTTGAACTAAAAATTCGATTTTTATATATTGAACTTCGAACTAAAAATTCGATTTTTATATATTGAACTTCGAACTAAAAATTCGATTTTTATATATTGAATAGCGAACTAAAAATTCGATTTTTATATATTGAATAGCGAACTAAAAATTCGATTTTTATATATTGAATAGCGAACTAAAAATTCGATTTTTATATATTGAACTTCGAACTAAAAATTCGATTTTTATATATTGAATAGCGAACTAAAAATTCGATTTTTATATATTGAATAGCGAACTAAAAATTCGATTTTTATATATTGAATAGCGAACTAAAAATTCGATTTTTATATATTGAACTTCGAACTAAAAATTCGATTTTTATATATTGAATAGCGAACTAAAAATTCGATTTTTATATATTGAATAGCGAAGTAAAAATGTGATTTTTACGTATGTAGTGAAAGCAGCAACGAAGATGACGAAGAGGCGATAACGAGGAAGACTTCTGCAGATGAAGAGCCGTGGAGCTGGATAGCTATCTGTGAGAATTTCTCACCTTTCTATTTTATTTCTAGTTATATATATATACTAGGATGCAGACGGTGCTTAGTAGCACCCGACACAATCGTCCACAGACCATGGACTTGTTTGTTTGACTGTTTGGTGATTGATTGCGATATTGGTTTGAATGTGGTTTGTGGTGTGAAAAAAAAATCGAATCGATAAATTGGTTAGGATTAGACGTGCGCCGTTATAAGGCGAAGGAGTAAGGCTAGGTTAGATCCTTACTCCAAAGTTTGTGGTTTGCATAACGAAAGTGAATTTGATTGATGTGTGAATGGCGTGGGCCTTCACTAGACCGGGGATAAGGCTAGGCCTTGTCCCGTTTCTAGTATCGTGCCGTTATGCCGCCGAAATTTTCTAAAATGTGTTAGAAAATAAAAATATCATTTTATTGAATAAATGAATTGAATAGAAATTCATAGGTTGAAATAAAATGTTTTATCGTTAAAAATATAATTTTTAACGTGAATATGAAAATAGTGAAGTGAATAAAATAAAATATTCATTTACAAACCAGATGGTTTGTTTATGTACACCTATTTGAAGGACATTGATTGGGTCGATAAATTTTACACATCGCCCAACGGCACAAAAAAAATGTGTTTGATTGTTTGAAACCCCACACGGGTGTTGGGATGAAATTTGAAGTTCACTCATCCCGATTGATTGAATATGTCGATCGGTGGATTGACAGGCTGTTTTAAGCGTTGGATATCTATATTTGATGCTTATACAGTGTAGTGCACTTTGGTTGATGGTTGATTATTTTTCCATGCTATTATATACATGTGTTGTATGAAAGTCCATATAATTAACTTTATATGGTAATGGATTGGGCCTCATTCCAGTTTTAAAATAGAATATTTGAAATAGAAATATTTGAAATAGAATATTTGAAATTAGAAATTTATGAAGCCGTGTTGATTAGATTGACGCCATTTTGACGTGATCGATATTTATATCGATTTTGAAAACGATTTCGAAATGAATTGAATTGAAAACGATTTCGAAATGAATTGAATTGAAAACGATTTCGAAATGAATTGAATTGAAAACGATTTCGAAATGAATTGAATTGAAAACGATTTCGAAATGAATTCAAATTGAATTGAAATTTGAATTGAATAGAAATGAATGTTGAAACGAATTTATAAAGAAGAATTCAATTTTGCTTTGAATTGAAATAGGTTTTGAAACGATTTTAAAACTATTTATATAATTCGTTTTGAATAGAAATCGACGAAATATATATTATATATATTATATATATAATATAATGGCCTGAATAGAACGCGCCGCGCCGCGGCAGTTCGTGAATTTCGACCATTTATTTCAAACGGACATTACGGGAGATCCGACCGTCGGATTCTCCTGAAACCGGAACCGTTGGGTTCGTATCGAAAAGAGCTTTCTAACGAATATTAGAAATTTGAAATCTAACGGTTGGATTTGGAATTATGTCCAAATCAAATTCGAAAAAGGTCGATGTAAGTGCAGTTCGATGGCCATTGATGGAAATCGACTGTACGGGCCTTGATAAAATTATTAAAAATAGCAATAATTTGTGTAAAATCATAAGAAATGATTTGCGAAGATTTAGGATGAAAAACTCCATATTTGAAAAGATAAAAATAGATTTTTATCGAAATGAACTAGTTTTGAACTAGAATTATAATTCTATTTATTTTTAAATAAATAAATTGAATTCGAAAAGGGTTTTAAAGGTAACCAAAATTCCAATGATTGCATTGGAGTGGATTTGAATCGAAATTGTCTTCGGAATATTTCGATGTTGGAATTCGGGATTATACAGGTGTTGTTATGGAAATTTGAAAGATATATATTTATATCGTTATTTCCAATACGACATTTGTTAGTCGTAGAATTCGATATTGAATATAAGCCGATATATTTTCTATTCAGAGCCTTGTATTGAATATCGAATGTGATTTGGGTTTGTCGTGAATGGTGTCTTCACTAACACTGTTCTTGAACCCAGTTGAGAAAAGATTAAATCTTTTTATTTAGATTTAATGAAGTTTACCAATTAAATAATATTTAATTGGAATTGAATCGATATTGATTTTTGGGTTTATCGTGAACAGTGTTTTAAATAACACTTGTTCTTTAACCCGATAATTAATGGGATGTGACTTTGGGTTTATCGTGAACCGTGTTTTAAATGACACTGATTCTTTAACCCAGTCACAGATTAAAACTAAGTGGAGTTTTAATGAATCTTTAATTAGATTGAAAAGATCGAGAATGGAGTATCACCAGTTTTGCTCCAGGCGATAGTTAAATCTTTAATTAGATTTGAACGTGAAATTTAGAAACTAACTGTCGGTTAGCTAAGTAGAATGGTTTTCTGGATATTGATCTGATGTTGGTTTCGGCCTTCGGGGTTAATATTTGGGGAATTATTCTCTTGATTAATTTACGGTTAGTGACTAATGAATTGGAATGAGGCGTATGTTGTGTTTGTGTAACACTTTTATAATATATACGCGAGTTATTCGGAAAGACCGGGTTTATCCCATTCTGAGTAACTGATACGACGATAAGTCGAAGATGAAGACGATGGTCGAAGACCGGAGGTCTTCACGTCGTTTGGGTGATAACTGATGATCTTGATTGGGCTGTACACCCAAGAAGATGGAAACAGTTAGTGATCGTCCAGACGTACTTGGAGATCGATGGATATGCGGGGTACTAGGTGCCTCCGGTTTCGTTCAGACCCAGGACGGACTTGTAAATGGACTGTGTGTCTGACATCGGATTTCATTCTGTGTGACTGATATCGGTTGCATAGGATGGTTTGCCTGTGTGGCATGCTAAGATGCAAATGATCAAGGCTTCTGTTGAAAAGCAAAGTCTTGTGGTGATGATCAAAGCACGGCCTTTGTGGCGTAGCTTTGTGTAACGTTTACCTCGCGTGTTTCACACCAGGTATGAACCAAAAACGGGAGACGGACCTCAGGGAGGGCATGCGTTTCCTTCTAGATAAAAAGTGGCGTCAGTGGTTTTACACGCCCTGACGAGTTTGACTTATGTGGTTGTTGCTGTTGCGAGGCGCCTCGGATTGATCGGTCGTTCTCGAACCGATGGAGCCATTCGTTGGCTCGTTTACGCCCCAAAGGGCGGGGAAACGTAGTGTTCAGGCATTTTAATCCACATCGGTGGACCGGCCCTGTCGCTCCAAGGGTCACTCGAGCTCTGATCCTGAGACATGGGCTAGATTGTCTCGAATCGGTTGAGGATCTTGCCCCTAGCCTCGGTTCATAGATGGAAACCCAATTTCCAAATACGTGACATTTGCGGTTTTATTTGTAAACCTATATATGGCGACATAGTGGTATGGGGCATTCATGCCGCCTATGATTGATACTTATGATTTGAAGTTGTTTTATACACTGTGCACTTATAATAGTATCAAACGATTTGTTTTAAACGTATCAAGCATTCCTTGGCTGTTATAAGGGAAAACCCTATCCCCCGGCTTGCGTTTGCATTGTGTGATAGGACCTGGGTCTTATAACAGCTTCATTTTTCTTTATTTAGCATTGCGCAGTTGTTTTATGCACTGGTATTCTTGGGAGGAAACCCGTTCCGTGTTATACGGCGTGGTCCCTTGATTTACCTAACTTTAAAAATAAAGATTAACTGTTTTAGTTCTCACACCAGTCCCATGACTGACCTGGAGTTTATTGTTTTAACCTAAACTCTGGGTGCCCTTATTTTGACACGGGCAGCTAGTAGTTTTGGTTTTTGCAGATTTATATTCACAGGATCCTGGTTTACAGCTGGAACGATATCCGGAAAGCTTTGTATCCGTATATCTCTTCTAGTTGTGTATTGTATTATTTTCCGCTGCTATGTATTTAAATGTAATTTAAATCTCTGATATTTCTGTGTAATATTTTTTTTACTCTGTATATTCTTGTAATCTGATGTATTGTTGTGATATACAATGAAATGTTCTTCTGTATGCGTTCTGTTTTGTCGTGTTCTCAAACGATAGGGCGTTTCGAACGGCCTGGATCGGTTTAGCGACTGGTTCGGACCGAGCGAAATTCCTTGCCGTCACAGTTGGTATCAGAGCTTTGGTTTACAAAGCTGAGAACAAGGCACATTAGAACCATACGAAAGAATTCATCAGATATTGGATTAGTAATATCCAACGAGAATGACTCGTTAGAGATGGGATCAGTAGTATCCTAGAACGAGTGTGAAGAGTACATTTTTGAAAATGAAAACAAAATTAGTTTTGAAAATTTAAATCAACTATTCGTATTTGATTATTTATTTTAATGAATTTGGACAATCCAGTATATATAGATTTTGCATATACGCCTTGCAAACGTGTATTTGAAATTTTAATATACTGGATAGATATAGAATCACATTCTAGACACCCGGAGATGGTTCTGATGATTGATCGATCATCATCAGAATCTATGTTCGTGTTTTGAAGATGTGATATTTATATATTTCCTATTGATTGGTGTGAGAACCAAAATTAGATAGGGCTTATTGTTGTGAATTGGCATCAAAAACATGATTTTTTGTATATGTATCAAAATTATGAATTTGAAACGTTAAATTCACTAATTGATTGATGTTTGTGTTGTTTGTTAAATTGTTTGATAATTTTTAACCATTTATGCCTAATTGAACCGAATATTGAATTGTATTGAAAATTGGTCGCATTTGCTTGCATATACGTGTATATCATTGAACAGGTCATAGCAAGGAGGCTAGAGCCGAAGAATAAAATTTGTTTGCCCGACAAATAGGTACATGTTTACTACATAATTTCCTGTTTTGTTTGGGTGATGATGATTTTGTGAGCCTATTGGCTAGCCGCTTGGCTTTTTCTTTTTCTTTTTGAGATCTGAAGGACCGGGGAAGCTATTTGAAATTCCCCGATGCTCCCGGTGCAGGGGAGGTTATGGCGAAATTTTTCAAAAATTTAGGGTGTTAGCCAAATTTTTGAGATTTTGAAAATTCTCAGAAACTGAAAAGTTGGAGAATGGAAGCCAGATCGAACGTAGAGTTGAATTATCAAACCACTTTCGACTTTGTTCCTTTTCGGGGACGAAAAGTTTTAAGTGGGGGAGATTGTAACAACCCGGAAAATCTGGGCCAGTTTAAAATTTTTATTTTGGCAATTTTAGCGAATTTTGATTATTTAAAATGAATTATTTTAAATAATATCGACGTGAAATTTATTTTGAATAGAATTCGACGTATATATTTATATACGTCGTCGTTAGAATATAAATATTTATATATAATTATAAATAGAATTGAAAATGGCGCGGTAGTTCGAAAATTCGATTTCTAATTTCAAATGAATATACAGAATTCAATATAAGTCAGAATTGAACGAAACAAGAAATATTTGAATCTGTATAACTATATCTTTGTAACGAAGTTAGCAAACTGAGATTTCATCTTAGAAATGATAAGATACGTCCAGTTGAAAATTCAGAATAGTCGCTATGGAATTTATATATATATTTTATATAATATATAGCCCTTAAAAATAGCCGTTTTGCAAACGACCTCGGAATTCGACGAAACCAGTTTTGTTGGGTCCGTGATGTTAAGTTATTGCTAGATTCCAAATTTCATAATTTTTCAAATCAATATGTGAGCGTGGCAAAGGAAAACGCGTTTGACCAGTTTCAGTTGATTTTAATCGACTGGAAATTGGCCATTTTTCAAACGGTCTCAGAATTCGACGAAACTAGTTTTGTTAGGACCGTATCGTCAATACGAAGCTAGAAAATATTTTTCTGGAATTTTTCTAGTTAGTATGTGACCCCGGTAATTTGAAATGTGCGTTTAAAATTCAATATAAAGATTTAAATGAAAATTCAAAAGGAAACTGATTGTAGGAATCAAATCAGCTTGCGATTCATATCCCATTGTGTTCGGAATGGGGGTGAAACGCTATGGGCGACAGGCGGTAGACCTCGTTTAGAGGTCGTATGTGAAAGTCAACTTTTTAATAATTAAATAAATAAAAAAAAAAAAAAAAAAAAATTTCTCCCCTTAACTACCAGGCCCCCCCCCCCCGATAATTTCAATCCACTTTTTAAAAGGAAAATAAAAAAAAAAAAAAGGGAAGAGAAAGAGATCGACGGAAACCCGTCGATCCCTGCTCCAGCGCGCCACCAGGCTGCTGGCCGCGCCGTGCCTCGCCTCCCCATCGCCTCTCTCCTCCTCTTTCTCAACGTGAAGATCTCCTTCTTCCAGCAATGATCCCCGTCTTCTGCCTCGACCAGCCTCGCACCCCAAACCCACATCGCGCCGCTCCGAGATCGCCGCAGCCACTTCCGCCCCTCCCCTTCTCCTCCTCCGCCCTGCTGATGAACGCAAGACCCCCCCCCCCTCTGCTGCTCCGACGCGAAAATGTTCCCCCCCTGTAAGTTTAAAACTGATTTATTTATTTGTTTTTATTTTACTTTGATTTTTATTTTAAAGTTTTAAAACTGATTTCTACTTTAAAGTTAAAACTGATTTATAAAATGACTTAAAAACTAAATTGTTAAAGCCTTAAAAACTGCATTTTTATGAAGTATATAAACTGATTTAAAAAGATTTTAAAAACAGATTTTATAAAAGAAAAGAAAGAAAAAGGAAAAAAAAACTGCATTTTTAAAAGATATAAAAAACTGATTTTAGTTAAATAGAAAAAACTGATTTTAGGTTAAAAGAAAAACTGATTTTAGGTTAAAAGAAAAACTGATTTTATGTTAAAAGAAAATAGGATTTTTATGTTTTGAACTTCGAAAAGAAAATAGAATTTTTATGTTTTGAACTTCGAAAAGAAAATAGGATTTTTATGTTTTGAACTTCGAAAAAAAAATATGATTTTTATATATTGAACTTCGAACTAAAAATTCGATTTTTATATATTGAACTTTGAACTAAAAATTCGATTTTTATATATTGAACTTCGAACTAAAAATTCGATTTTTATATATTGAACTTCGAACTAAAAATTCGATTTTTATATATTGAATAGCGAACTAAAAATTCGATTTTTATATATTGAATAGCGAACTAAAAATTCGATTTTTATATATTGAATAGCGAACTAAAAATTCGATTTTTATATATTGAACTTCGAACTAAAAATTCGATTTTTATATATTGAATAGCGAACTAAAAATTCGATTTTTATATATTGAATAGCGAACTAAAAATTCGATTTTTATATATTGAATAGCGAACTAAAAATTCGATTTTTATATATTGAACTTCGAACTAAAAATTCGATTTTTATATATTGAATAGCGAACTAAAAATTCGATTTTTATATATTGAATAGCGAAGTAAAAATGTGATTTTTACGTATGTAGTGAAAGCAGCAACGAAGATGACGAAGAGGCGATAACGAGGAAGACTTCTGCAGATGAAGAGCCGTGGAGCTGGATAGCTATCTGTGAGAATTTCTCACCTTTCTATTTTATTTCTAGTTATATATATATACTAGGATGCAGACGGTGCTTAGTAGCACCCGACACAATCGTCCACAGACCATGGACTTGTTTGTTTGACTGTTTGGTGATTGATTGCGATATTGGTTTGAATGTGGTTTGTGGTGTGAAAAAAAAATCGAATCGATAAATTGGTTAGGATTAGACGTGCGCCGTTATAAGGCGAAGGAGTAAGGCTAGGTTAGATCCTTACTCCAAAGTTTGTGGTTTGCATAACGAAAGTGAATTTGATTGATGTGTGAATGGCGTGGGCCTTCACTAGACCGGGGATAAGGCTAGGCCTTGTCCCGTTTCTAGTATCGTGCCGTTATGCCGCCGAAATTTTCTAAAATGTGTTAGAAAATAAAAATATCATTTTATTGAATAAATGAATTGAATAGAAATTCATAGGTTGAAATAAAATGTTTTATCGTTAAAAATATAATTTTTAACGTGAATATGAAAATAGTGAAGTGAATAAAATAAAATATTCATTTACAAACCAGATGGTTTGTTTATGTACACCTATTTGAAGGACATTGATTGGGTCGATAAATTTTACACATCGCCCAACGGCACAAAAAAAAATGTGTTTGATTGTTTGAAACCCCACACGGGTGTTGGGATGAAATTTGAAGTTCACTCATCCCGATTGATTGAATATGTCGATCGGTGGATTGACAGGCTGTTTTAAGCGTTGGATATCTATATTTGATGCTTATACAGTGTAGTGCACTTTGGTTGATGGTTGATTATTTTTCCATGCTATTATATACATGTGTTGTATGAAAGTCCATATAATTAACTTTATATGGTAATGGATTGGGCCTCATTCCAGTTTTAAAATAGAATATTTGAAATAGAAATATTTGAAATAGAATATTTGAAATTAGAAATTTATGAAGCCGTGTTGATTAGATTGACGCCATTTTGACGTGATCGATATTTATATCGATTTTGAAAACGATTTCGAAATGAATTGAATTGAAAACGATTTCGAAATGAATTGAATTGAAAACGATTTCGAAATGAATTGAATTGAAAACGATTTCGAAATGAATTGAATTGAAAACGATTTCGAAATGAATTCAAATTGAATTGAAATTTGAATTGAATAGAAATGAATGTTGAAACGAATTTATAAAGAAGAATTCAATTTTGCTTTGAATTGAAATAGGTTTTGAAACGATTTTAAAACTATTTATATAATTCGTTTTGAATAGAAATCGACGAAATATATATTATATATATTATATATATAATATAATGGCCTGAATAGAACGCGCCGCGCCGCGGCAGTTCGTGAATTTCGACCATTTATTTCAAACGGACATTACGGGAGATCCGACCGTCGGATTCTCCTGAAACCGGAACCGTTGGGTTCGTATCGAAAAGAGCTTTCTAACGAATATTAGAAATTTGAAATCTAACGGTTGGATTTGGAATTATGTCCAAATCAAATTCGAAAAAGGTCGCTGTAAGTGCAGTTCGATGGCCATTGATGGAAATCGACTGTACGGGCCTTGATAAAATTATTAAAAATAGCAATAATTTGTGTAAAATCATAAGAAATGATTTGCGAAGATTTAGGATGAAAAACTCCATATTTGAAAAGATAAAAATAGATTTTTATCGAAATGAACTAGTTTTGAACTAGAATTATAATTCTATTTATTTTTAAATAAATAAATTGAATTCGAAAAGGGTTTTAAAGGTAACCAAAATTCCAATGATTGCATTGGAGTGGATTTGAATCGAAATTGTCTTCGGAATATTTCGATGTTGGAATTCGGGATTATACAGGTGTTGTTATGGAAATTTGAAAGATATATATTTATATCGTTATTTCCAATACGACATTTGTTAGTCGTAGAATTCGATATTGAATATAAGCCGATATATTTTCTATTCAGAGCCTTGTATTGAATATCGAATGTGATTTGGGTTTGTCGTGAATGGTGTCTTCACTAACACTGTTCTTGAACCCAGTTGAGAAAAGATTAAATCTTTTTATTTAGATTTAATGAAGTTTACCAATTAAATAATATTTAATTGGAATTGAATCGATATTGATTTTTGGGTTTATCGTGAACAGTGTTTTAAATAACACTTGTTCTTTAACCCGATAATTAATGGGATGTGACTTTGGGTTTATCGTGAACCGTGTTTTAAATGACACTGATTCTTTAACCCAGTCACAGATTAAAACTAAGTGGAGTTTTAATGAATCTTTAATTAGATTGAAAAGATCGAGAATGGAGTATCACCAGTTTTGCTCCAGGCGATAGTTAAATCTTTAATTAGATTTGAACGTGAAATTTAGAAACTAACTGTCGGTTAGCTAAGTAGAATGGTTTTCTGGATATTGATCTGATGTTGGTTTCGGCCTTCGGGGTTAATATTTGGGGAATTATTCTCTTGATTAATTTACGGTTAGTGACTAATGAATTGGAATGAGGCGTATGTTGTGTTTGTGTAACACTTTTATAATATATACGCGAGTTATTCGGAAAGACCGGGTTTATCCCATTCTGAGTAACTGATACGACGATAAGTCGAAGATGAAGACGATGGTCGAAGACCGGAGGTCTTCACGTCGTTTGGGTGATAACTGATGATCTTGATTGGGCTGTACACCCAAGAAGATGGAAACAGTTAGTGATCGTCCAGACGTACTTGGAGATCGATGGATATGCGGGGTACTAGGTGCCTCCGGTTTCGTTCAGACCCAGGACGGACTTGTAAATGGACTGTGTGTCTGACATCGGATTTCATTCTGTGTGACTGATATCGGTTGCATAGGATGGTTTGCCTGTGTGGCATGCTAAGATGCAAATGATCAAGGCTTCTGTTGAAAAGCAAAGTCTTGTGGTGATGATCAAAGCACGGCCTTTGTGGCGTAGCTTTGTGTAACGTTTACCTCGCGTGTTTCACACCAGGTATGAACCAAAAACGGGAGACGGACCTCAGGGAGGGCATGCGTTTCCTTCTAGATAAAAAGTGGCGTCAGTGGTTTTACACGCCCTGACGAGTTTGACTTATGTGGTTGTTGCTGTTGCGAGGCGCCTCGGATTGATCGGTCGTTCTCGAACCGATGGAGCCATTCGTTGGCTCGTTTACGCCCCAAAGGGCGGGGAAACGTAGTGTTCAGGCATTTTAATCCACATCGGTGGACCGGCCCTGTCGCTCCAAGGGTCACTCGAGCTCTGATCCTGAGACATGGGCTAGATTGTCTCGAATCGGTTGAGGATCTTGCCCCTAGCCTCGGTTCATAGATGGAAACCCAATTTCCAAATACGTGACATTTGCGGTTTTATTTGTAAACCTATATATGGCGACATAGTGGTATGGGGCATTCATGCCGCCTATGATTGATACTTATGATTTGAAGTTGTTTTATACACTGTGCACTTATAATAGTATCAAACGATTTGTTTTAAACGTATCAAGCATTCCTTGGCTGTTATAAGGGAAAACCCTATCCCCCGGCTTGCGTTTGCATTGTGTGATAGGACCTGGGTCTTATAACAGCTTCATTTTTCTTTATTTAGCATTGCGCAGTTGTTTTATGCACTGGTATTCTTGGGAGGAAACCCGTTCCGTGTTATACGGCGTGGTCCCTTGATTTACCTAACTTTAAAAATAAAGATTAACTGTTTTAGTTCTCACACCAGTCCCATGACTGACCTGGAGTTTATTGTTTTAACCTAAACTCTGGGTGCCCTTATTTTGACACGGGCAGCTAGTAGTTTTGGTTTTTGCAGATTTATATTCACAGGATCCTGGTTTACAGCTGGAACGATATCCGGAAAGCTTTGTATCCGTATATCTCTTCTAGTTGTGTATTGTATTATTTTCCGCTGCTATGTATTTAAATGTAATTTAAATCTCTGATATTTCTGTGTAATATTTTTTTTACTCTGTATATTCTTGTAATCTGATGTATTGTTGTGATATACAATGAAATGTTCTTCTGTATGCGTTCTGTTTTGTCGTGTTCTCAAACGATAGGGCGTTTCGAACGGCCTGGATCGGTTTAGCGACTGGTTCGGACCGAGCGAAATTCCTTGCCGTCACACCCTTACATCGTTTATAGGCATCACAATTAAAATCGTATGGTGCCCATTAAGGATAACATGACAAGGCAATCGAGGCAATACCTAGGGTAGGATTCTATCAGTTGCACTCCTGGACCGGTGGTAACGCATAGTAGCAACTACCGCCTACCTCGGAACACAATCCCATAATCAAAGGGGCCCTCAAATAAATCACATAGTAATAGAGACGGTATCGAAGAAGCATGTCTGATCAGAGGTGCGACCTCAATTAGTCATGGTATAGCTCCTATTTTATTCATTTTAATTATAACCCAAAGGTCAAGGCCATTCTGTCATCGTTCGCCTTCTTCAATCCAGTAATCGCCTCCAAGATATCCTCCTTCATTCTGGAATCTCCACCACATACATAGTTGTTAAAGTGGCATCGGCACTGACAAAGAGTATGCCACTTACCGACTCTGGTCTCTTTAACAACCAAACATTTACATTTTTCAGCCCGCGGTCATTAGATTTGAAATCATATTTTGAGTATCGCAAATCGATTTATTTCAAATATTTCCCAAAATCGATCGTTCAAATAAATTACACTGGTTAGATTACATTACAAATCAAATATTCACAATCATCCTTTGTCACCAATTTAGTTTAAAGTTTCAACTTCCATGAAATATCGTTATTGCTTGAAATCCTTTATTTTACCCTGCAGTTTCACTAGACTGGATTGGACACACATCTTGTTTGATTTTATAAATTAAATCTAAATTAGTTAAGTTTGAAAATAAGACATGTATTAAATTTAAAACAATGTATATACATATATACTTATATAAATTATTGTACGATGGTTTGAAAAACCTTTACTCACCAAATAGTGATAAGTTTACTTGAATTTATAAAATATGATAAGAATGTAACTTTTAGACACATAGTGTATATATATATATATACTTACATAAATAGTTAGAAACAATTATATTTTTTTATAAAGAAAGTTTACAAGGCTAAATAGTGTGAAAAAGTTTCCTTTATGAAAATACTGTTTTATTCGAACAACATTGATCCAATCCTGTCTAAATCTGTGTTTCATAATTTGCCATTTTTATCCATTTAGATTTCATCTTCGAACAAAATTCCACTTTTCTTGTTCAATTCAAATCCTTTCGTGGTAAAACGATTCCAAACCATTATTTACCTCGGGTTTCACCTATCCATTTCATATAATAAATTACCAGACAACTTTGAACGTTAGTTGTTAACAAGTTTAATGATTTATTAAATTTCAGTTGGTTACTAAAACTTGTATTCACTATGACTTAGGTAAGCACGTTCTTTTTATACATGAAATTTAACAAATTACGTTTTGATTAAAAATCCGTCTTGCATTAAAAATGGTGAGAATCATTTAAAAAATCCTATATCAAAATAAGTTCCAAACATTTAACAAGTCTTTGAAACCTTTTTATATTAAATCATTAAATTTTATATTTCCATGTTATTAAATTTATTATATGAAACACAAAGTTTATGTAGGATTTATTTAAAATAAATTTAAATTTAAATGTTAACTTGCATGATCACTTTATAATTTCTTATAAAAATTCGAGTTACATTTGAACAAAATTTTCTTTAAACATTTCTTCGTGCTATATGGAAATTTCATTAAAATTTCTATTTTACAAATTGATATAATATTTAAAATATTTTTATTTTATTGACCACGGTGTCCATATATAATTTTCTACCCTATGGTTTAGTGATACGAATATTTATCATTTCAATCCATTCTTAAAATATTCGGATCTCGGGTATGTATCATTTCAACCCGCATCCCAAATCGATTAGAATATATAGTTGTCCGGGTATGTATCATTTCAACCCGTAATGGTTTTCTAATCTATAGGGAACTTTCATGGTGTAATGTATCGTATTTTTGGTAGTCAAATATTTAATTTAATTTATTATTTTAAATATTATGTTTGGAATATTAATGGATTTTTAATATTAAATTCGTTTATTAAAACGAAGTTTAAACATTAATTTATATATAATATAAATCGAGCTCGAAATGGCGTGGTAGTTCGTAATATTGAGTTTTGAACTTTAACTGAATATACAGAACCTGATATAAGTCAGATTTCTATGAAACAAGAAAGTTGGAATCTTGTTAATTATAATTTTCTAATTAAAGAGAAAAATCTAGATTTCGTGTTATAGATTGTTAGTTATGGATAAATCAAATTTTAAAATAATCGCTATGGAAATCGTTAATAAAATGATAACGTTTATTTAATAAATTTAAGGATTTTAAATATAATTTGGATACCGTTTAACCCGAAATTGTGAATGTTGAGTTATAATTTCCTAATTTGTTAAGTTTGAAATGATATATTATTCCATTCGAATATATTTGACAATAATAATTATTTACCATTATTTAATAGTTTGAGAATTTATTGAATATATATAATCCTTAGGGATAGCCGTTTTTCAAACAACCTCCATTTTCGATGAAATAAATTTACTAGAATAGGTAAAGCTAATTATTGCTACATTTCAATTTTGGAGCCAAACAGAGTTATTTTTGTCGGCGAACGGAATTTAAAACGTGTAATCGTAAATAGCTATGGAATAAAATGACGCATACCCTACGTACTCTAAATTTTTCGACAAACATATTCTAACCTACCCTACGTATCACTTAGTTCTGAAGCAAGCACGTGGATGGTCAATTAAATGAAATGAACACACTGATACCTATCACTATTTTTAAGTACATAATGTGCGTTGTCACTTTTGAAACTAATAAACCAACGGCTTAAATGAGCATTGTAGCAGACGTACACGCACACTAAAAGACGGACTAAAATATGATACGAGATGGCCAGCTACCTACATATGAAGTACGAGCAACCTAATATGTTGAAGTACGCGCACAGTCTTGTATATGCAAAACTACATATTTTCTTCATCCCCAATTAAAATGAAGTACACTCATACAGTACCTACCCTGGAATAATACACAGACTTATGTGAGAAGATGCAAGTTGCACATCCTAGAAAACCGTACCTACCTAGGAAAAGAAAATACATGCACTACCCTACCTGACTAATGCAGCTACCCCTTGTAAAGCACGGTCAAAAAATAAATATACACTGCACTCGTACCCTGAGTACATGCATGTCAAAAATCGAAACAAAGGAATGAACAATTACACTACAAACAGCTGCAAACCTATATACCCTATTCCTTGGCCATCAAGGTTTATCAGTCTATAAATTCATTGCCTCATTTGTATTTATTTTGTTTCCTGTGAAGAGTAATGAAAACCAAACCTTTCTTTGGTTCCAAGCGCAAGCCATTTTTGTACATATCAAAAACTTCGCTCTCTGGTATATCAAAACACGCAAGCCCACTTATATTTCTGTAAGTATCAAAAGCTTTTCAAACTCCCATTATCAATTAATCTGAAACAACACTCTCCTTCCAGCATGAGAAATTAAAGGAGCACCATTGTTTTATTTTAAAAACAGAAAAGTAGCGAGTGTGGGATGGTGGTCGTGAAAAGATGGACGTAGGGGAGATAGCTGCAGGCTTGCAGCGCTTTGCAAAGGCGGTCGAGAAGATTCGCTAGAGGTCAATGACAAGTGCGGAACAGAAGGTGTGTGTACTAATTTTCATTACCACGAAGAGAGATAGCATGGGAATATGAGCAATATTTAATCGAAGCCTTGGGGAGCAGGTGAAGGGCAGCGGGCATCGGTGGAGTCAAAGGGGTTGGGAAGCTACTGCCCTGTTCCATAACGTGCTAACTGGGCCGAAGTTGGTGCTCACCAGAGGATTTGAGGCAGAGGAAGTGGTGTCGATTGCTGGGGGGTTCGAGGGCTGAAACTGGCGGTAGTTAGTGGCATTGGGTTTCGTCACAATTGTTCTGAGGGCCAAAGCCGAAGTCAGGGTCCATCGGCACTTCGAGTTCATCGTAGGGGTGTGACGACCTGCCCCGCACTAACCGAAATTTCCCTAGAAATGCGTTGTACCAATGTCCAACTAGCACGGGACGGTCATCAAAAGAAAGAGATTTAAAACTATGGATCACCAAAGACCTGTAATACATCTCACAGCGTATGGAATAAAATATAATAGTAACATAACTTGATATAAAACAGGCGAGACAGTGCATAAACTGAAAACTAAACTATATCCATCAGAGTAGCAGAAACCAAAATACAGCTTATATTCCAAACCATCATTATTACAACTTCAACATACTGTCTCTAAAGAAAAATAGAAAAGGTACACTACTAATGCCCAAAATAGTGACCAGCAACAACACATGGAGTATATATGTAAATAGTACGTGGAAGTCTCCTGCTCGTTGTTCGACGCTTTCCTATGAATTAGAAAAGCGCGAATTTTAAATTAAATTACTGCAAGCGCACAGGTGTGTAGCATACAGGTCGAACACAGGGAAGTAAATTAAAAGTAAATTATTTATCTAATCTCTTGGGCGAGTTAGACGAAGCCTAGAGATTTTGTTGAAATAAAAACAAATTGAAATTGCGAACTTAGGATTATCGTTGAATCTAATCAACGATTAATCAATAAAGAAAGTAAATTGCAAAACAAGAACAACAATGCAGAAAATAAAAGTGCAGAATAAGAAGAACAACAAAAAGTAAATTAGGATTGTCGTTGAAACTAACCAAACGACTAATCACTAACAGAAAAATGTAAAATACAATTGGTGTTCTTCCAAAACTAATTGTGAAGACAACACCGATTGCTAAGAAAAAGAAAAATGCAGAAATAATAAAAAGAAGAACTTTTATTAATATAGAAGAGAATATAGAATATGATAGGATGGTGGCTACGATGACATTACAAGGGTATTTATAGGGGATAACCAAACCCTAACCCTAATTATAAATGGGCCTAGCCATTACATCACTAATTAGTTTACAATGAGAGTCTCAAATGGGCCTTAGTTAAATCTATTAAATTTTTGGCCTTTCTTCTTTTCCTCTTGGTTCTTTGACAAGCCTGAGATGTGCATGGCCTTTTTATCAATCTTTTTCTTGTCCAACAGCAACTAGATGTGAGATCTTCATCTACAATTCTTCAAAATGTAAATATATAGCAATCTAATATCCATTTATCTACTTTTCTGGTTGCATGCGGGCTGGGTTGGAATATCTGTAAAAGTGACAAAACAATACCCAAGTGATATTTATTTATATACAAAAGATAAGATATAAGAGCATAAAATAAACATATTTCTATGTCAATCACTCGTCTCTAGACAGCTACTCGTGCATACCACCTAACCTGTCTCTAGTCTGGTCGTTTAGGAGCACCCAGAGTAATAAAAAGAGGCATAAAACTCTGGGTCAAACAAAAGTCCAGTATGAGCGATAGCAGCAAAACAGAACAATAACAGGTATAAATGATCATACCTGAACCTGGACCTGCAACCAAAGAGTTAGCACAACAAGATGTACAGTACTCTAAGGTAACACTAACATATGGTGTAAAAACGGGATTGTGCGTGTCATGGTGATAGCAAACATCAAACATAGCAATCATCCTCACATCTCGCTCAGTGCGTAAAGCATACGACATTCACTGCTTTGATCACCAGAACCATTTGGGGCCACGACGGAGCCTGGCTCCATCCAAACCTTACTACGACCACTTTGCCCTTGGGGGTCCTGATTAAGTTCGACTCCATACAACTTTGACCCCACCGTACTGGTCCATAGTTAATGCCCCTCCCATCAATAATGAATCAAATTTATAGATATCGATAATCCCTTTGCACACGTCCTACAGCAAAACCCAAGTCATGAAGTTAACTCGTTGGTTCCCATATGGATCCTGAGTAATAACTTCTCATTTGGAATCTCTTTGCATCTTGGGTTTTTGGTCGAATTGGAGTTGGTCTTCAGAAGAGTCATCGTGTAGTAGTAATAGAGGTTCAAACCCGGTTCGGTTTGGTGTACTCGGTTCGGTTCAGGAATATGGTGCTCAAACTCCCCATTCGGTTCGGCTCAATCCCATTCCCTAGATTCGGTTTGGATTCATCGTCTCCGTACGTTCCGGTTCTACTCCGTCTCATTCCGGTTTGGCGCTCCATTCCACCTCCAACTCCATACAAGTGGCCTTCCTTATTGCCATGTTTTCTCCTATGCCACGCTCCGGTCCGGTTCCATCCATCCAATCCGATCTCCCTTCTCCGATCCAATCCGGAATCCTGGCACTTTTCCGGCAAGCTTGTTACGTCTAATCTCGCCATACGACGGCGTTTTCAACCATTCTAACTTTACTAAACAATCACAAAACATCTCAAACAACAGTAACAACATATAGATTTAACCACAAGATCAAAATATTAAGCATATTGGTTAATATAGGTCAAACATACCCAAAAAGCATGATTTTCCCCTTAATCCCCTTAACCATGTTTAACTATAGGATTAGCAAACTTAATCCAAATTAACCCAAATTTTTATCAGAGACATAAAATAATATTTTAGAATTTATGCATATTTTTTCATATTTTTCTGAGTCATAATTTCGCTAATTATCACTAGTCACCCCTAATTAGCCGTAATTAGTGTAAAAACATGTTAATCACTCACCTTAGCCACAAATAAATTATAGATCTGAAAACTCCACTGATTTGGGTTGATTTCCTATGTGTTCCAGCAGCTCTATCTCAATTTCGATGCTAATCTGCCTTACTTTGATGTAGATTTGGCAAATATGTGATTAGAAAGTGATTAAAGATGGATTTAGATGGTGGAGGCTATTGCTAGGGTTCAAGAGATGTAAGTGGCGCTATAAAACTGAAATGAATTTTTTTCTCAAACCCTTTCAACCCTCCCATAACCCTAATCCTGAAATGGGTTATGGGCCTAACCACTAATCACCTAATTAAGCCCATTTAAGCTGTTTTTCCATCTTCAAACCTTATTTCAGCCATATCTCCCAAATGGTAAGTCCGTTTGATTAATGTGACCACTCTATGGAAAGTTAAACCATCATCCAAATCTAATGGAAGTGGTTTTAGGTCTAACATCCTTACCAATCAAAAGTTATAGGAGAAACAAGATTTGCCAAGGGCAAAACGGTCGTTTAAAAATCTGCAAAAATCATGAACATGGGAAATGACCCCAATAGTCGTTCCCCAAAGTTACACGACTATACGACTTCGTATGAAAATAAAATAAATATTCTACGATCCTCCAATACGTAGAATGCGGATCGTTATACTCTCCCCCCCTTAAGAAATTTCACCCTCGAAATTCCTTAACTATAACATACAATGGTGTCCCGCATGCCTATCAGCCCTTTACAAACAATCAAACATGCATAACAACCCAATAAGCCTATTCTTGCATGCGGTTTACTAACAAGGGAATAACTATATTGCTATTAAAACCTTACCAGACAAAGAGTTCTGGATGCGACTTCCTTATGTTCTCCTTTGTTTCCCAAGTACAGTCATTCTGATTATCGCCCCACTGAACCTTGACCAGTTTCACCGTCTTCCTTCGAAATTGTTTTGTGTCGTGCTCGATAATACAAATCATCCTACGGCTCCCAACCGTCTTGGATTCTACCTCGATATCATCCAGCTGATCTGGTGAAATAGTCATATCAGAATCGTGCACAAACTTCCTTAACTGGGAAACATTAAATACGGCATGAACTCCCGTCATCTTGTCAGGTAATCCAACTTTATATGTCAAATTCCCAACTTGTTCAAGAACTGGAAACGGACCAACATACCTTGGTGCTAATTTACCTCTCCTACCAAAACGAATCACACTTTTCAATGGAGAAATCTTGACGAATACCAAGTCGCCAACGAAAAATTTCAAATCTCTTCGTCTTTTATCAGCATAACTCTTCTTCCTATCTTGGGCAGCCTTCATTCGTTGTTGGATAACTTTGATTTTATCTGAAGTTTCTCTTATTACATCTGGCCCAAGCACAAATTTTTCACCGGTTTCCAACCAATATAATGGTGAGTTTCACGGTCTTCCGTACAAAGCTTCAAATGGAGCCATACCAATAATGGATTGATAATTATTATTATATGTGAACTCAACTAGTTGCAAATGGTCATCCCATGATCTCCCAAAGTCTAATATGCAAATGGTCATCCCATGATCTCCCAAAGTCCAATATACCTCTAATACACGATTCACTCTCTCTGTTTGACCGTCGGTTTGAGGATGGTACGCGGTACTGAGATGTAATTCTGATCCTAAAGCCTCTTGTAAGCTCTTCCAAAACCCACTAGTAAATAATGGATCTCGGTCACTCACTATACCTTTAGGTACTCCATTAAATCTCACTACCCACTTCATATACAGTTCCGCTAACTTAGTTATCGTTCTACTCGACTTGACTGGTATAAACCTTGCACTTTTGGTCAATCGATCCACAATCACCCAAATACAATCATGACCCGATCTAGTCCTTGGTAAACCATCAATAAAATCCATTGAGACTTGTTCCCATTTCCATTCGGGAATTTCCAATGGTTGCAACAAACCACTAGGCCTCTTTTGCTCAGCTTTAACTAGTTGGCAATTCATGCACTTGGATATAAACTTCCCAATGTCTCTCTTCATCCCTTCCCAGTAGTAGGTCTGCTTCATGTCTCGATACATTTTGTTACCACCAGGATGTATAGTTAGCTTCGAGTGATGACACTCTCTAAGCACTTCATCTCTCAATCCATTAACGTTGGGTACAACTAGTCTCTCGTTCTTTCGAAGCCATCCTTCTTGATCGAGACCATACTTGTTAGTTCTCTCGTCGTCGATACCCATCTCAACCTTGGAGATGATTTCTAATAGATTAGGATCGTCCCTCTAACTAGAACCAATACGATCAATCAAAGTCGGTCTGATCGTCAAACTTGCTAACATCTCTGGATCCAATTAGCACTTAGGTCTGAAATTATATCTCGCAATATCCAGTTGCTTCCATTCAAGAAACATAGCCTCCAAACTGGCATGTCTCCTACTCAATGCATCACCCACCTCATTGCCTTTCCCAGGTGTATATGCGATATTGAAATCATATGAAGCAAGGAACTCTAACCATCTCTGTTGACGAAGATTTAAATCCCTTTGAGAGAAAAGATACTTTAATGACTTATGATCAATAAACAACTGGAATCTTTCTCCCAAGAGATAGTGTCTCCACATTTTTAACGCGAACACGATTGCTGCCAATTCCAAATCATGGGTAGGATATCTTTTCTCACGCGGTTTCAGTTGCCAACTAGCATAAGCTACAACCTGACCTCCTTGCATCGGTACAACACCTAGTCCGGTACCACAGGCATCCGTGTATACCGTCATCTCTTCGTTCCCTTTAGGAATAACTAACACTGGTGCGCACGTTAACTTTTCCTTTAGGCTCTAAAATGCATTCTCACACCTATTGTCCTAAACAAAAACTTGATTCTTCTTGGTCAGCTGAGTTAATGGTGCGGCTATCTTAGAGAAGTCTTGGATAAACTTACGATAGTATCCAGCTAACCCCAAGAAACTTCTAACGTCCGTTGTATTCTTGGGCGTAGACCAATCTTGTACCATAGCCACCTTCGTAGGATCCACAACAATACCATTCTCTAAGACAACTTGGCCCAAGAATCTCACTTCCCTCCTCCAGAAGTGACACTTAGAAAATTACGCATTCAATTGGTGTTTCCTCGACACCTCCATCACTGTCCTCAAATGTTCCTTGTGTTCTTCCTCTGTCCTTGAGTAAACCAAGATATATCTACGAACACAAGAACAAACTTATTCAATTGATCCTTGAATACCCTATTCATAGGATCCACAAAATATGCTAGTGCATTGGTCAACCTGAATGGCATGACCAACCACTCATAGAATCCAGACGGCATCCGAAATTCCGTTTTAGGTATACTCTCAGCTGCTACTCAGAGCTGATGAAAACCTGTCACGAGATCTAACTGGGAGAACACACTTGATCCACTCAAATAATCAAACAAATCATCTATTTGTGGAAGAGGATACTTATTCTTCCTCGTTATCTTATTCAACTCGCGGTTGTCCACACACAATCGAAGGGAACCATCGGCCTTGGTAGCAAATACAACTGGTGCTCCCCACTTAGAAACACTTCTTCGGATAAATCCCTTCTTCAAAAGATCACTTACTTGCACCTCGAGCTCTCGCTGCTCCCTTTGCGCCATATGACAAAGTGGCATCACTATAGGTCTAGCATTTTTCACTAAATCAACCCAAAACTCGATCTCTTGGTGTGGTGGAAGTCCGGTCACTTCCCCGAAGATATCCGGATACTCGCCAGCAATAGGTGCATCTGACAAGTCGTCATGTGGGATGTCCAGGGAATTTAGAAAACTAACCATTACCCCATCACTAGGTAGGCAACCAAAATAGTACCCTCCACTCATCATCCACTCTAATGGTTACCAAAGACCCCCAAAGTCTACCACCACCCCATACCTTTGGAGCCAATCGACTCCCAAAATAATGCCAAACCCGGTAAACCCCAAAACAAAGCAATCACAAGCAAACATACATCCATGACTCGATAAGACCAAATTACGACAAATCATACTAAGGCTAGTTGAACCACCGATCGGGTTCGTCACAACTAAAGGTCTATCGTCAATCTCGGTTTCCAATCCCAACCTATCTATCAGGTCACTAGATATGAAGGAATGGAAGCCCCGGTATCAAACAACACTCGAACACGAACATCATGAATGGAGAGCATACCTTGAATGATGACACCCTTTCCTTTCTCCGCCCAGTTGGGGCATTCGATGAAGAAGTAACAGCATTGATAGCATATGCTTTCACAATCTGCTTCTCTTTTGGAGGTTGCGGACATTTATCCTTATGAAGTCCCACTTGGCTGCAACTAGAGCAATTCCTGTCCGCTGGCTTTGCTCGACATTCTTTGGCATAGTGGCCCTTCTTGCCACAGCTATAGCACTCTATATATTTCTTATACCTCTTTTCCTGACCATCCTTGGTTTTGTTCTGTTTCCTCTTATTCTGCGAATTATTCTTGCCTCCACTGCTTGCCTGCGGCTTTGGCTCTCCTACAGGTGTAACAGCAACCTCGACCTTTGAATTAGGGTAAAGGCTCTCAGATCTTATTGCCTTTCCCATAATAGACTCGAATGTCTCATCTATATGATTTATCAGCCTTTCCCCCAAGTACTCATCTAAGACAGTTATGAACTTCTCATTCTTCTTCTCAGCAGTATCAATAAGAGATAATCCATATTTCGATAAAGTATCGAATTCAGCAAAATAATCCGAGATTGCCCTACCATTTCTGCTTAAGTTCCAAGAATTTCCTAAACAATTCTGATTTCTGAGCGGTTGGGATAAACTTGTCACTGAAGCGAGTCTTAAACTGATTCCAAGTAACTTGATCCTCAGGAGTAGCCGCTTTAATAGCATTCCACCAATTCATAGCCTGTCCTTGAAACTGATGCGATGCTAACTTTCTTTTCATTACATCATCAATTCCCAAATCCTCGAAGATGCGCTCACAACTATCAAGCCAATCTTTTAACACCGTAGCCGATTCCGTTCCATGGAACGGCTTCCCACCAAGACTAGTATAATCCTTGCAAAGCTTGGCGAAATCGGCTCTAGGTGCCTGCACCGCTGCACCACCACCGTTAGCAGCATTAGGAACTGCTTCCTGAGCATCCCTAAGCATCTCTCGCATGAAGGAAGTAAACACTATCCTCATATCAGGGACATTCCCATTGTTGTCCCCTGAACCCATACTCCTCGTATATCGGCTCATCGTTCAATCTGTAAAGTGAAAAGGATTAACCATCTCCTTAGTGGTGCCAGTGCAGTGCGACTTCTTCCTTAGATATACTAATAGTATATATATAGTTTTTGAAAACCTAAATACCACAAATACGCTCTCTCACTGATGTCTTCCCCTAGGTTAACTACGCAACCTAGGCTCTCATACCAAGTGTGACGGCCCGCCCCGCACTAGCCGACATTTCCCTAGAAATGTGTTGTGCCAATGTCCAACTAGCACGGGACGATCGTCAAAAGAAATGGATTTGAAACTATGGATCACCAAAAACCTGTAGTATATCTCATAGCGCATGGAATAAAATATAATATTAACATAACTTGATATAAAACAGATGAGACAGTGCATAAGCTGAAAACTAAACTATATCCATCAGAGTAGCAGAAACCAAAATACAATTTATGATCCAAACCATCATTATTACAACTTCAACATACTGTCTCTAAAGAAAAATAGATAAGGTACACTACTAATGCCCAAAATAGTGACCAGCAACAACACATGGAGAATATATGTAAATAGTACTTGGAAGCCTCGTGCTCGTCTTCGAACAGTTACTCGTGCATACCACCTAATATGTCTCTAGTTTGCTCGTATAGGAGCACCTAGAGTAATAAGAAGAGACATAAAACTTTGGGTCATACAAAAGTATGGAATGAGCGATAGCAGCAAAACATAATAATAAAAGGTATAAATAATCATACCTGAACCTGCAACCAAAGAGTTAGCACAACATGATGTACAGTACTCTAAGGTAACACTAACATATGGTGTAAAAATGGGAGTGTGCATGTCATGGTGATAGCAAACATCAAACATAGCAATCATCCTCACATCTCTCACTCAGTGCGTAAAGCATACGATATTCACCGCTTTGATCACCAGAACCATTGGGGGCCATGACGGAGCCCGACTCCATCCAAACCTTACTACGACCACTTTGCTCTTAGGGGTCCTGATGGAGTTCAACTCCATACAACTTTGACCCCACCGTACTGGCCCATAGTCAATTCCCCTCCCATCAATAGCGAATCAAAGTTATAGATATCGATAACCCCTTTGCACACATCCCGTAGCAAAACCCAACTCATGAAGTTAACTCGTTAGTTCCCATTTGGATCCTGAGTAATAATTTCTCATTTGGACTCTCTTTGCATCTCGGGTTTTTGGTCGAATTGGAGTTGGTCTTCAGAAGAGTCATCGCGTAGTAGTAATAGAGGTTCAAACCCGGTTCGGTTCGGTGTACTCGGTTCGGTTCGGTGTACTCGGTTCGGTTCGGTGTACTCGGTTCGGTTCGGGAATATGGTGCTCAAACTCCCATTCGGTTCAGCTCAATCTCATTCCCTCAGTTCAGTTCGGATTCATCATCTCCGTGCGGTTCGGCTCGGGTTCATCATCTCCGTACGGTTCGGTTCTACTCCATCTCGTTCCGGTTCGACGCTCCATTCCAACTCCAACTCCATACAAGTGGCCTTCCTTATTGCCATGTTTTCTCCTATGCCACACTCCGGTCCGGTTCGGTCCATCCGATCTGATCTCCCTTGTCCGGTCCGATCCGGAATCCTGGCACTTTTCCAGCAAGCTTGTTACGTCTAATCTCACCATACGACGGCGTTTTCAACCATTCTAACTTTACTAAACAATCACAAAACATCTCAAACAACAGTAACAACATATAGATTTAACCAACAAGATCATAACATCAAGCATATTCGTTAATGTAGGTCAAACATACCCAAAAAGCATGATTTCCCGCTTAATCCCCTTAACCATATTTAACTATAGGATTAGCAAACTTAATCCAAATTAACCCAAATTTTCATCAGGGACATAAAATAATATTTTAGAATTTATGCATATTTTTCCATATTTTTCTGAGTCATAATTTCGCGAATTATCACTAATCACCCCTAATTAGTGTAAAAACATGCTAATCATTCACCTTAGCCACAAATAAATTATAGATCTAAAAACTCCACTGATTTGGGTCAATTTCCTATGTGTTCCAGCAACTCTATCTCAATTTTGATGCTAATCCGCCTTAATTTGATGTAGATTTGGCTAATATGTGATTAGAAAGTGATTAAAGATGAATTTAGATGGTGGAGGCCATTGCTAGGGTTCAAGAGATGTAAGTGGAGGCTAGAAAACTGAAATGAATTTTTTTCTCAAACCCATTTAGCCCTCCCATAACCCTAATCCTGAAATGGGTTATGGGCCTAACCATTAATCACCTAATTAATCCCGGTTAAGCTGTTTTTCCATCTTCAAACCTTATTTTAGCCATATCTCCCAAACGTTAAGTCCGTTTTAATAATGTGACCACTCCGCAGAAAGGCAAACCATCATATGAATCCAATAAAAGGGGTTTCAGGTCAAAAATCCTTACCAATCAAAAGAAATAGGAAAAACAAGATTCTCCAAGGGAAAAACGGTCATTTAAAAATTGACAAAAATTGTGAACATGGGAAATGACCCCAATAGTCGTTCCCCAAAGTTACACGACTATACGACTTCATATGAAAATAAAATAAATATGCTACGATCCTTCGATACATAGAATGCAGGTCGTTACAAGGGGGTCCAGCATGGGGTTGCGAGTTTGTAGGTTAGGACGGCGTTGTCCTGGCAACGTCGGAGTTGTGTTGACGGCGAGGGTTGTCGGTGGGTATGTTTGAAACAGTGAGGGTGAAGGAAGCCGCGTGCGTGCATTCTGTGAAGTTATCGGCACGGTGGTCTGGTCGAAGGTCGATGGTGGAGATGGGGGACAATGAGCATAAGGCGTTCGCGATAGCATGGTGAAATTCGAGTGCAGGGTTCGAAAACAGCGGGTAAGAATGAAGACGATGAACAATGATTTAAGAGGGAGAAAATTTTGAGCCTGGGTATATTTTATTATGACTGATCCATATGTATAATGCCTAATCCTAAGTATAATTAACCAAGTTATATGTTATACCAAGTTATATATTATATATTAAACGTAGGTAGTATTTTTAGTTAATATTATCCATAACGTACGTGGCCACCAATAAGTTATATGTGCCCAAGCCGTTTTCAAAAATATGCCCATTTAAACAGTAAGATTCGAAATTGCCTATGGTTTCAATGTTTTTAATGTGCCTAACCATGTGATTTAAACATTACGTGCTCTAGTCTAGACTTATATGACCAGTTAAATTAAATCGTTCCTAAAGCCCTCACCATTCATTTATAAACTGCCTAATCTTATATTATAGTGACCAATATATATATTATAATGTGGACTATTTATTTTAATAATATGATTACAGTTTATTTAATTTAATTAAGATTTATTATTTAAATTAAAAATCATGACCGTATAAATTTTGTAACGTGCTCATATGTGTCAGAATTCGGCAAGATCAGTCGCGTTGGAACCGTCCCTGCGAATGCTTCATTTTGGAGCTTGTTTGGACGCATTTGGAATTAACCAAAACAAACCGTTTTGACGACGAATGGAAACCCAAGGTGATTTTAACTCACTCTGTTATCCCACTTATATTTTATATAAGTAGGGTTTATATTTGTGTGCTTTGTTTGCTATTGGTTGAAAATTTAGATAATTGTTTGCAGATATACTGAATATTTTTTTATAATTGATTTAAATTAAACGTTTGTTTAATTTAGTCGAACTCCATTGTTATTTTTAACGACTATTTCAATGGAGGTAACTTACCTTTTTGGTTAGGTTTATATCAATATAAACATATTTAATTTAATTGGATGTCTGAATTGTGTTATTTGTTGACCGTTATCAGTTGAATGTATTATTATTGTTTATTTTCATAATATTATTATATGGATTGTTTATTGAATATGATTGGATGGTTTATTGTTGAATCCAAATTCAACAATTGTTTTGATATTAACCAATGGGAATTATTGGTTGGGAAATCGGCAGTTGATGGCCTAAATATACATTATTTATAAAAGATAGATTTACCGTTAGGTAAATCGATAGAAATGAAGTTATGAAATTTATTTATTAACTGAATACAGATTTTTTTAAATATATTATTTAAAATGAAGTTTATAAAAAGGAAATAAACCAACCATATATATATTGATTGTTGTAACCACTAATCGTCGTTTTTGTACTGAAATCTGTCGTGTGCGAAGCACGTGCCTCATCTTAATTATTAAATGATTATAAAGCTAATTTTTATATTACTAAGATGGATAAGCAAGTGAGCAAGGATTAGTGTGATGATTAATAACCGAGATTAGTTGTTTTTAAGTAACAATTAAAATGGGAACATATTGAATCGACTATTATTTATTTTAAAATAATCGAAGTAAATAAGAATATTTAAATTAATAATATTTTTTTATTAATTTAAGTGAAAAGATGAGATAGAGTTGATCACCGAGTTAATCATGTTTTAAAATTGACCAAACCAACAGTTTTAATGGAAATTGACTACTAAATTAAATTAATTTGTGTCGATTAATCAAATGAAATAATTCAACGAAGAGTGTTTAACGTAATAAGAACAAAAAAGGGAATTTAATATTTATTCAAGTTAATAATAAAGTAAGTTATGATAATTTAAGGAATTACTTCTTAAATAAAGTTCATTTGAGTGAGTAATCAAGAGTAGTGAAATATAATTGAATTCAAAAGCGAGTTTTTGAACAGGTTGTATTTGAACCAAGTTTGTTAAATTGAAATATAAAAGGGATTTTAAGCGAATGCGATAAGCTTAAAATAAATGTTTGAATTAAGAAAAGGAAATCAAGGCGAAAAGGATTTATATTAATCCTAAGTTGTATAAACTAGTTTATAAAAAGAGATGGGAAGCTAAATCGTTAATTTTAAATTAACGTTACTTAATGATGGCATAAATGAAATGGATGAGTTTTGAAATAAGATTTCCCAAAGGGAATGAATGAAAGGTTAAGAAATAGGACTCTTGTAACTGAATTTTGTAAAAGATTGAGTAATAGGATTTGTAATAAAATCCGGACAATGAAACAAACAATTTAAAGAAGCTAAGGTTTAAAAGTTGATATTTTATTTATCATTTACTAAATCAAAAAATTTAGTAATAAAAATATATTTAAAAAGGAGATTTCAAAAGTAAGAAGGTTTTATAAAATCGTATTTTAAATAAATAGTGAAGTGATATGTGTTGGTGTTAGAATGAATATGGGTTTTTGAATTACAATACATATTTATCTTAAGACAAGAATGTTGTTGATCAAGGTTTGAGAGGTAATTAAAGTGCTCCAACTTGAACAACTTCAGGATTATAAAAGGATAATATTAGTTGTAATGGTAAAGATGTTAGAAGCGATTTATTATGAGAAATAATAATGCAACATTAATTGAATTATTTGAGGATATATATAATGAGATCTCTTTATAAAGGAAATAAAAGAATTTAAGGATATATATATATATATATATATATATATATTGATATTTCTAAAGTAACAAAAATAAAAAGGGCTTGAGAACATGAAATGATATTTCCATTGTAAAAGAAACAAAAGAAGATTTCAAAACAATTATTTAATGAATGATAAGTGTTAATCGATTTCCCGATTTTAGATAATAAGAAATTGTTTAAGACTATCTGTGTATTAAATTAAGAAGTGGATACTGTGTTGAAAGATTTAGAAGTTTTAATTAACCATTCATTAATTATTTTTAATTAAAAAGGTCAAGTGATGTTGTTCAAACAGTAAATCCATCTCACTTTTGTTTATTTGATAGTTAAATAACCGACTATCAAATCTGGCCAATACGATTGTTGGTACTGAAAGACCGGGATCGAATTTATATTCAAAAACATTCCGATCAACAAATACGTGAAGATATCAGAAGATGACCGAGATGGAGCACGAAGCCGTAAAGCTTTATAAACGTAAGAACTACTGATAATCTCTGGTCTGCAGCCAAAGATATACTATGGTTCTGTCGTGGTTGGAATCTACGGATTGCAAGGACTACTCACTACTGATCTATAGGGTGATACCTAGGATGTTGTGGGAGGGTGCCTTCAGTTCATCCTGTTTCTGGATGACTTGTATGGACAAGTGTCTGACAAAGTACTTCCAAAGGATCACGTACATTGATTTCTACAAACGTATTTCTGTTGGTGGCGGAGGAATTCGTTCTTTTTGCTTAAAAACCCAAAGTATTTTTGTGGACGTCAATTAGTGATATCTGGCGGATCTAACGATGTGGCATTCAAAGTGAATGGTGACCAGATGTCCCAAAAGAGTAAGTATGACCTCAAGCCTCATCAACCGAGAAATGGTAAAAATCGGGTAGGTCGAATGGCTATGTGGGTCGCACGCATCAAAAGGGTATATCATAACCTGATCTGGTGAAATTAAATGCCTTCGGTTGTCCCTTTATTTTATTTGTATGCTATCGGTTCGGTTGGCTGGCCCCCAACCATGGTAATGATATATTCGGTACCCACAAGCGAAGTGAGGGGCCGGTCATGTTTAGCTTGGGTTGCAAGATGTTCTTGTTGAACCCTAATGTATTGATCTCAAGAGGTACATTGTTGGAAAGGTGGTTGCCCATACCTTGACATGGAAATCTATTCTCCAATAAGAGACCGTGGTTTTGATTTTTTAATATATATGTAGAGCGTGAGTTGCAAGCGTTCTGCTAGATTGATATTTATTTGTATGCAGACACTATTATAATACCAGAAAAGATATTGATTTCAAAAATGTTTTGGGTTATCGTAAGGTAAAAACTATCCGTATTTATGTGCGGATTTGGTCTTACGATTATCATTTTCTTTCGAAAGGATTTTGACTTTAAAATCAAGTGGATGATGCTTTTAAACTTAGTGTGTTTTTCTCACTCTGGTTCACCAGACTGATCCGGCGTTTGTTATGCTCGGGTTAGACCGGGTTGTACAGGTTCAAGTTATCGGATGCTGCAAAGTCCAGACGTATGATATATGGTTGTTATTCCGCTGTGTTTTGTATACGAGGACAGTATATTATAACTATCCAGGTGTATGATGTACTCTGATGATTGTAAGTATTTTAAAGCTCTCAGAAAAGATTTAATTCCATATTATATTTTGTTCCGCTGCGATGTGAGACTCTGTGTTGCATGTTTCTTCTTCTTCTATTCTAATATTTCTTTCTTTCTTATCTCACCCTCTAATATTCTATCTACTAACTTTCCAGTATTTTCGATGTTTGAATAATCGACATATTGTTTTGGTATCGATTTTCGGGTTCGAAAATCAGTTGGGCTGTTACAGTGGTATCAGAGCAGTGGTTTAGTAATAACCTTGACTTTGTGGTGTAACTCAATAGATATAGGGTTAGGAATAGCCTAGATTGAGTTTGAGTATATATATGAGAGAGCGTATTTATAGATTTTATATATACAAATGTTTTGTATTGTGTTATTTGATCGGTTCAAGTTAGATTGGCAATTGATACAATATTATTTTGTAAAAAGGGTAAATGAAATAATTTTTCCCAAATTATATTTTTGTATAGAAAAAAACATAATTTTTCTTAAGTTTATTGATATTGGCTTGTTGATTTATTTTAATGGGAATTCAAATGAGATTGCAAATCTAAAGGGTTAATAAAACCAGAATAGAATTGTAAATATGGAATGTGTGAATTGTAATTTTAATATGAAATTAAATAATTCATATTTTAACTCAGAGCTAAGTTAAATGAAAATGAAAATCAAAAGATGAAAAGTGAAATAATTGAAAGATAAATTGGTTAATTGGATATGAATACAATTGATTTGGGTTTGTTGATTGTTTGTGTATTGGATGTTAGATTGATTGGATAAAAAAAATTCATCAATAGTTGAATGAACTGAAAGCTAAAGAAATAAATTTCAATTTAATCAAATGATCTGAAAACTTTAGAAATGATTTCAATATAATAAATTTGAATAGAACCAAGTATGAAATAAAATTAGATGGTTTAATCCTGTAATGGGTATTTGCAATATATCGAGATTAGTGCAGGTTGGAAGAGAAAAAGCAGTTACTACTTTGCTTGGTGATTAGAGTTTGATTGCCCAAAAAATAGGTAAACCTTGATAATATTGACTTTGTAACAACCCGAAAATCTGGGCCAGTTTAATTTTTTTATTTTGGCAATTTTAGCGAATTTTGAATATTTAAAATAGATTATTTTAAATAATATCGACGAGAAATTTATTTTGAATAGAATTCGAACGAATATATTTATATAGTTCGTCGTTAGAATATAAATAATTATTTAAATTATAAAAGGAATTGAAAATGGCGCGGTAGTTCGATAATTCGATTTCAAAATTCAAATGAATGTATCGGGTGCAAAACAAATCGGATTTTAGTGAAACCAAAAATAATAGAATCTAATTGAGAATATCTTTCCAACGAATCCGAAAAATCGAGATTTCATAGCGGGAATCAAAAGATATGTCCAGTTGAAAATTCTGAATAGTCGCCATGGAATTCAGGCCCTTAAAAATGGGAATTTTGCAAACGACCTCGGATTTCGACGAAACAACTTTTGTTGGATCTGTGATGTCAAGTTATTGCTAGGTTTCAAATTTCATAATTTTTCGAATCAATATGTGAGTGTGGAAAAGGAAAATGCGTTTGACCAGTTTCAGTTGATTTTAATCGACTGGAAAATGGCCATTTTTCAAACGGTCTCATAATTTGATGAAATTAGTTTTGTTAGGACCGTATCGTCAATACGATGCTAGGAAATATTTTTCTGGAATTTTTAGAGTCCGTATGTGGGCCCGGTAAATTAAAATGTGCGTTAAAATCAAGTTTGACTATAATATTGATTTATATTTTAATTTAAAGAAAAACTGATTGTAACAGCCGAATTGGATTACGAAACATATCCCATTGTGTTTGGAATGAGGGTAATTAGCTAGAGGCGACAGTCGTTGGGTTTGATTTGGGGTTCGAATGCAAAGTCTCTACTTTTGAAAATTAAATAATATATAAATAAATATATAACCCTAGTCAAACCCTAGTTTCTTTATCCCCGTGGTCAAACCCTTTCCAAGCCGTCAGCCCCCAAAACCGAATGGCCCCAAACGCACTAAATTTCATCCAACGAATTCGCAAATTCCACTCAATATTATCATACATTTATAAAGCAAAAATGAAAGAGAGTTTAAGGAGCTTCGATTTCGTATGGTTGTGATCACATATCGTTGCAGGATTTGGTGGCAATCGCAACTCAAAGTGGCAAACTTCGAGCGGATTTCTGGAGGTGTGGGGACCACCGAGCGTGGTGTGACGAAGGGCGAGGGTGGCTCTTCCATAGGCGATTCGAGGGAGTGTCTCTGATCATCCTCCGGTGGCGCGGATTAGGGAGTGCGGTGGTTTCTTGTTGGGAACGATGGGTTCCTGATGTCGGCTAGAAATCATTAATGAAGGAAGAAGGTGAATTTAACTTTATTAAGTGATTTAAATTGAAAGATAAAAATATACATTGCATGAAAAATGAAAATAAATATCATTGTTTTGAAATGAAAATAAATATCATTGTTTTGAAATGAAAATTGTTTAAACTTTTGTTTTTAAATAAATGAATAGCATTGTGTTGAAAAATAATACCTTTTTGAAAATAAAAATAACACCTCTTTGAAAATATATAAATCTGTTTGATTTAAAAATATCTTTGAATTGAAAAATATAAACCTCATTGATTTGAATATAAATATCTTTGATATAAAAATATAATCTTTATTAGAAGTAGAGCGATGTAAAAATTCGATTTTTATATATTGAATAGCATAGTAAAAATTCGATTTTTATATATATTGAATAGCGAAGTAAAAATTCGATTTTTATATATTGAATAGCGAAGTAAAAATTCGATTTTTATATATTGAATAGCATAGTAAAAATTCGATTTTTATATATTGAATAGCATAGTAAAAATTTGATTTTTATATATTGAATAGCATAGTAAAAATTCGATTTTTATATATTGAATAGCATAGTAAAAATTCGATTTTTATATATTGAATAGCGAAGTAAAAATTCGATTTTTATATATTGAATAGCATAGTAAAAATTCGATTTTTATATATTGAATAGCACAGTAAAAATTCGATTTTTATATATTGAATAACATAGTAAAAATTCGATTTTTATATATTGAATAGCATAGTAAAAATTCGATTTTTATATATTGAATAACATAGTAAAAATTCGATTTTTATATATTGAATAGCGAAGTAAAAATTCGATTTTTATATATTGAATAGCGAAGTAAAAATTCGATTTTTATATATTGAATAGCGAAGTAAAAATTCGATTTTTATATATTGAATTGCATAGTAAAAATTCGATTTTTATATATTGAATAGCATAGTAAAAATTCGATTTTTATATATTGAATAGCATAGTAAAAATTCGATTTTTATATATTGAATAGCATAGTAAAAATTCGATTTTTATATATTGAATAGCATAGTGAAAATTCGATTTTTATATATTGAATAGCATAGTAAAAATTGATTTTTATATATATAGTGGCTACGGGCAACAAAAGCGACAAAGGGCGAGAATGGCGAAGATTTCTCAAAATGAAGAGTCGAGATGGTTGGATAGCTATCGGTGAGAATTTCTCACTCTTCAATTTCTTTTCTAGTTATATATATACTAGGATGCAGACGGTGCTTAGTAGCACCCGACACAATCGTCCACAGACCATGGACTTGTTTGTTTGGTTGCGTAGTTGATTAGATTATTTGGTTTGAATTGAATTGTTTGGTGAATTGAATGAATATTATTGATGTGTGAATGGCGTGGGCCTTCACTAGACCAGGGATAAGGCTAGGCCTCGTCCCGTTTCTAGTATCGTGCCGTTATGCCGCCGAAATTTTCTAAAATAAGTTAGAAAAATAAAGAAATCATTTTATTTAATAAATGAACTGAATAGAATATTTTTATAGGTTGAATAAAATGTTTTATCGTTAAAAATATAATTTTTAACATGAAAGTGAATAAATAAATATTTATAAACAAATCGGCCGATTTGTTTATATACACTGATTTGACTGATATTGATTGGGTCGATAAATTTTACATATCGCCCAACTGCACAACTAAAATCTGTGTTTGATTGTTTGAAACCCCACACGGGTGTTGGGATGAAATATGAAGTTCACTCATCCTGATTGATTAAATATGTCGATCGATTGATTGACAGGCTGTTATAAGCGTTAGATATCTATATTTGATGCTTATACAGTGTAGTGCACTTTGGGTGATGGTTGATTATTTTTCAATGCTATTATATACGTGTGATGTATGAAAATCCATATAATTAACATTATATGGTGATTGATTGGGCCTCCTTCCAATTTAGAAAATAAAGAATAATATAAAATAAAGGTTCATGTGTTGACAGTACTCATCCGTTGAGATTAGTCATGTGTTGAACGAAATATTTTAATAATAAAATTTACATCTTTATCAATATAAAATAAAGGTTCATGTGTTGACAGTACTCATCCGTTGAGATTAGTCATGTGTTGAACGGAATATTTTAATAATAGAAATATTTGAAATAGAAATATTTAAAAAGGAAATATTTGAAAAGAAATATTTGAAATAGAATATTTGAAAATAGAAATATATGAAGCCGTGTTGATTAGATTGACGCCATTTTGACGTAAACGATATTTATATCGATTTTATTCATTTTAAAATGAATATTGAAAAGTGATTTGGAAATCGAATAGAAAACCGAAATGAATTGAATATAAAACGATTCCGAAATGAATTGAATATAAAACGATTTCAAAATGAATTGAATATAAAACGATTTCGAAATGAATTGAATATAAAACAATTTAGAAACAAATTTGATTCAAATAGAAAAAGAAACGAATTTGATTCAAATAGAAAACGAAACGAATTTGATTCAAATAGAAAACGAAACGAATTTGATTCAAATAGAAAACGAAACGAATATGATTCAAATAGAAAACGAAACGAATTTGATTCAAATAGAAAACGAAACGAATTTGATTTGAATAGAAAATGAATTTGAATCGAATAGAAAACCAATTTGAATTGAATTGAATAGAAGACGAATTCGAGTTGAATTGAAAACAAATTGAAATGAATTCAAATTTAATTGAAATTTGAATTGAATTCAAATGAATTTTAAAACGAATTTATAGGGAAAAATTCAATTTTGATTCGAATTGAAATGGAAGTTGAAAATGTTTTTGAAACGAATTCAAAACTATTTATATAATTCGTTTTAAATAGAAATCGACGAAATATATATTATATATATAATATAATGGCCTGAATAGAACGCGCCGCGCCACGGCAGTTCGTGAATTTCGACCATTTATTTCAAACGGACATTACGGGAGATTCGACCGACGGATTCTCCTAAAACCAGAACCGTTGGGTTCGTATCGAAAAGATCTTTCTAACGAATATTAGAAATTTGAAATCTAATGGTTGGATTTGGAGTTATGTCCAAATCAAATTCGAAAAAGGTCGCTGTAAGTGCAGTTCGATGGCCGTTGATGGAAATCGACTGTACGGGCCTTGATAAAATTATTAAAAATATCAATAATTTGTGTAAAATCATAAGAAATGATTTGGGAAAAATTAGGATGAAAAACCCCATATTTGAAAAGATAAAAATAGATTTTTATCGAAATGAACTAGTTTTGAACTGAAATTAAAACCCATTTATTTTTAAATAAATAAATTGGATTTGAAATGGGTTTAAAACAGAATTGATTCATGGGTTTATTGTGAACTGTGTTTTAAATAACACTAGTTCTTTAACCCGATAATAAATAGAATGTGATTTGGGTTTATCGTGAACTGTGTTTTAAATGACACAAGTTCTTTAACCCAGTAAAAAGAGTTTTGATGAATCTTCAATTAAATTGATAATTTAAATTATCAACTTTAGAAAATAAGCGAGAATGGAGTATCACCAGTTTTGCTCCAAAGCGATAGTTAAATCTTTAATCAGATTTGAACGTGAAATGGTAATTAATTTTACCGAACACTGTGATGTTAAATATGGAGTATTACCAGTTTTGCTTCATGGGATGAATAGGTTGGGATTGGGAAATAAATTAAATAATTACTTCGGTATGGTTCGCTAATCTCGACTAGTTTGGAAAACCATAATTTGGTTTGAAATAACATCCAAAGGAAGATTAAAGGATAAATTTTAAAGAATTTATCTTGGATAAAATTAATGGGAACCTTTCCCTAAGAATTGAAATTTAGAAACTAGCTGAAGGTTAGTTAAGAAGAATGGTTTCCTGGATATTGATCTGATGTTGGTTTCGGCCTTCGGGGTTAATATTTGGGGAATTGCTCTCTTACTGATTTACGGTTAGTAACTAATGAATTGGAATGAGGCGTATGTTGTGTTTGTGTAACATTTATTTTTAATATACGCGGGTTGTTCGGAAAGGCCGGGTTTATTCCCATTCTGAATAACCGATTCGACGATATGTCGAAGATGAAGACGGTGGTTGAAGGCCGGAAGTCTTCACATCGTTTGGATAATTACTGACGATCCTGATTGGGCTGTACACCCAAGAGGATGGAAATAGTTGGTGGTCGTCCAGACGTACTTGGAGATGGATGGATATGCGAGGAAAGTGCCTCCGGTTTCGTTCAGACCTAGAACGGACTTGTAAATGGATGGTGTGTCTGACATTGTATTCCTTTATATTGTATTTGTTGATCTCTGCTAAATATATATCTGTTTGGCGGCGGAGAATTTATTCTCTTGCTTAACGCCCTTCTCTGAGACATATGAGCTCAGAGGTTATATATTGGCAGAAATCAGTGGTACGATATGGATTGATAGTGTGGCATGCTGAGATGCAGTGATCCAGACTTTTGTTGAAAAGCAAAGTTTGGTGGTTGATGATCAAAGCGCAGCTGATATAGCATGGCTTTGTGTATAGCGTTGATCCGCGAGCCTCACATCCCGGTATGGTGGTAAACTGGTGGTTTGATCAGTATGCTTTTTAGTGGATGGGCACCTTACTAGTGTCGTGGATTCGGTCGACCGAGATGAGCCTAGTGCTCAGGGATATATAGAGTAGGCGGTGTTTTCTCTCACTTGGACGTAAGCCGCGGTGATACTCTAGTCCCAAATGTGCGGATGTGCAGACGGTGTTTTCTCTTGTTGGGACGTAAGCCGTGGTGAATTGCATTCCGCGATCGATCTTTCGAATCAGGAGCCACCATGATGGAAATCCAATTTCCGATACGTGTATTTTGGTTTTATTTGTAGAGCCTAGTATGGCGACATAGTGGGATGGGGCACTTATGCCGTCTATGATTGATACTTATGATTTGAAGATATTTTATACAATATGCACTTATAATAGTATCAAATGATTTGTTTTAAACGTACCAAGCATTCTTGGCTATTATAAGGTAAAAACCCTATCCTCCGGCTTGCGTTGCATTGTGTGATGGGACCTGGGTCTTATAATAGCTTCATTTTTCTTTATTTAGCATTGCGCTGTTGTTTTATACACTGGTGTTCTTGGGAGGAAACCCGTTCCGTGTTATGCGGCGTGGTCCCTTGATTTACCTAACTTTAAAAATAAGGATTAATAACTGTTTTAGTTCTCACGCCAGTCACATGACTGACCTAGAGTTTATTGTTTTAACCTAAACTCTGGGTGCCCCTATTTTCCACACGGGCAGCTAGTAGTTTTGGTTTTGCAGATTTATATTCACAGGATCCTGGTTTACAGCTGGAACGATATCCGGAAAGCTTTGTATTCGTATATCTCCTTCAGTTGTGTATCGTATTATTTTCCGCTGCGATGTATTTAAATGTAATCTAAATCTCTGATATTTCTATGTAATATATATTCATTTATACTCTGTATATTCTTATATTCTGATGCATTGTTGTAATATACAATGAGATGTTCTTTCGTCTGCGTTCTGTTGTGGTTTGTTCTCGAACTATCCGCGCTTTCCTTTACGGGGAAGTTACGGGTTTTCACAGTTGATATCAGAGCTTTGGTTTACAAAGCTCAGAGAACAAGACACATTAGAACCATACAAAAGAATTCATCAGAAATTGGATTAGTAATATCCAATGAGAATGACTCGTTAGAGATGGGATCAGTAGTATCCTAGAACGAGTGTGAAGAGTATATTTTTGAAATGAAAACGAATTTTTGTTTTGAAAATTTAAATCAATTATCCGTATTTGGTTATTTATTATGTTTGAATTTGGACAGTCCAGTATATATAGACTTTGCGTATACGTCTGATTCGCGTGTATTTGAAGTTTTAATATACTGGATAGATATAGAATTGCACTGTAGTCGTTCGGGGATAATTCTGATGATAGCGATCGCATCATCAGTATTTATGTTCGAGTGACGAAGGTGGGACGTCTATATATTTCCTATTGACTGGTGTGAGAACCAAAATTAGATAGGGCTTATTGTTGTGATTTGGCATCAAAAATCTGATTTTTGACTATATATCAAAGTTATGCATTTGAAAAGCTAATCAACTAATTGATTGATGGTTGTGTTGTTTGATTACTGTTTTGATTAATTGAAATTTTAACCATATAGCCAATTTGATCAAATATTGAATTGTATTGAAATTTGGTCGCATTTTCTTGCATATACTTGTACTTACATTGAACAGGTCATAGCAAGGAGGCTAGAGCATAGAATAAAATTTGTTTGCCCGACAAATAGGTACATGTTTACTACATAATTTACTGTTTTGTTTGGGTGATGATGATTTTATGAGCCGATTGGCTTTTTCTTTTTCTTTTTGAAATCAGAAGGCCTATATGGCAATTTCGGGATTTTCCCGTGGCTCCCGGTGCAGAGGAGGTTATGGCGAAATTTTTCGAAAATTTAGGGTGTTAGCCAAATTTTTGAAGAATTTGAAAATTCTCAGAAACTGAAAAGTTAGAGAATGGAAGCCAGATCGAACGTAGAGTTGGTTAATCAAACCACTTTTGACTTTGTTCCTTTTCGGGGACGAAAAGTTTTAAGTGGGGGAGATTGTAACAACCCGAAAATCTGGGCCAGTTTAAATTTTTTATTTTGGCAATTTTAGCGAATTTTGAATATTTAAAATAGATTATTTTAAATAATATCGACGAGAAATTTATTTTGAATAGAATTCGAACGAATATATTTATATAGTTCGTCGTTAGAATATAAATAATTATTTATAATTATAAAAGGAATTGAAAATGGCGCGGTAGTTCGATAATTCGATTTCAAAATTCAAATGAATGTATCGGGTGCAAAACAAATCGGATTTTAGTGAAACCAAAAATAATAGAATCTAATTGAGAATATCTTTCCAACGAATCCGAAAAATCGAGATTTCATAGCGGGAATCAAAAGATATGTCCAGTTGAAAATTCTGACTAGTCGCTATGGAATTCAGGCCCTTAAAAATGGGAATTTTGCAAACAACCTCGGATTTCGACGAAACCACTTTTGTTGGATCCGTGATGTCAAGTTATTGCTAGGTTTCAAATTTCATAATTTTTCGAATCAATATGTGAGAGTGGAAAAGGAAAATGCGTTTGACCAGTTTTAGTTGATTTTAATCGACTGGAAAATAGCCATTTTTCAAACGGTCTCAGAATTTGATGAAATTAGTTTTGTTAGGACCGTATCGTCAATACGATGCTAGGAAATATTTTTCTGGAATTTTTAGAGTCCGTATGTGGGCCCGGTAAATTAAAATGTGCGTTAAAATCAAGTTTGACTATAATATTGATTTATATTTTAATTTAAAGAAAAACTGATTGTAACAGCCGAATTGGATTACGAAACATATCCCATTATGTTTGGAATGGGGGTAATTAGCTAGAGGCGACAGTCGTTGAGTTTGATTTGGGGTTCGAATTCAAAGTCTCTACTTTTGAAAATTAAATAATATATAAATAAATATATAACCCTAGTCAAACCCTAGTTTCTTTATCCTCGTGGTCAAACCCTTTCCAAGCCGTCAGCCCCCAAAACCGAATGGCCCCAAACGCACTAAATTTCATCCAACGAATTCGCAAATTCCACTCAATATTATCATACATTTATAAAGTAAAAATGAAAGAGAGTTTAAGGAGCTTCGATTTCGTATGGTTGTGATCACATATCGTTGCAGGATTTGGTGGCAATCGCAACTCAAAGTGGCAAACTTCGAGCGGATTTCTGGAGGTGTGGGGACCACCGAGCGTGGTGTGACGAAGGGCGAGGGTGGCTCTTCCATAGGCGATTCGAGGGAGTGTCTCTGATCATCCTCCGGTGGCGCGGATTAGGGAGTGCGGTGGTTTCTTGTTGGGAACGATGGGTTCCTGATGTCGACGAGAAATCATTAATGAAGGAAGAAGGTGAATTTAACTTTATTAAGTGATTTAAATTGAAAGATAAAAATATACATTGCATGAAAAATGAAAATAAATATCATTGTTTTGAAATGAAAATAAATATCATTGTTTTGAAATGAAAATTGTTTAAAGTTTTGCTTTTAAATAAATGAATAGCATTATGTTGAAAAATAATACCTTTTTGAAAATAAAAATAACACCTCTTTGAAAATATATAAATATGTTTGATTTAAAAATATCTTTGAATTGAAAAATATAAACCTCATTGATTTGAATATAAATATCTTTGATATAAAAATATAATCTTTATTAGAAGTAGAGCGATGTAAAAATTCGATTTTTATATATTGAATAGCATAGTAAAAATTCGAGTTTTATATATTGAATAGCGAAGTAAAAATTCGATTTTTATATACTGAATAGCAAAGTAAAAATTCGATTTTTATATATTGAATAGCATAGTAAAAATTCGATTTTTATATATTGAATAGCATAGTAAAAATCCGATTTTTATATATTGAATAGCATAGTAAAAATCCGATTTTTATATATTGAATAGCGAAGTAAAAATTCGATTTTTATATATTGAATAGCATAGTAAAAATTCGATTTTTATATATTGAATAGCATAGTAAAAATTCGATTTTTATATATTGAATAGCATAGTAAAAATTCGATTTTTATATATTGAATAGCATAGTAAAAATTCGATTTTTATATATTGAATAGCGAAGTAAAAATTCGATTTTTATATATTGAATAGCGAAGTAAAAATTCGATTTTTATATATTGAATAGCGAAGTAAAAATTCGATTTTTATATATTGAATAGCATAGTAAAAATTCGATTTTTATATATTGAATAGCATAGTAAAAATTCGATTTTTATATAATGAATAGCATAGTAAAAATTCGATTTTTATATATTGAATAGCATAGTAAAAATTCGATTTTTATATATTGAATAGCATAGTGAAAATTCGATTTTTATATATTGAATAGCATAGTAAAAATTGATTTTTATATATATAGTGGCTACGGGCAACAAAAGCGACAAAGGGCGAGAATGGCGAAGATTTCTCAAAATGAAGAGTCGAGATGGTTGGATAGCTATCGGTGAGAATTTCTCACTCTTCAATTTCTTTTCTAGTTATATATACTAGGATGCAGACGGTGCTTAGTAGCACCCGACACAATCGTCCACAGACCATGGACTTGTTTGTTTGGTTGCGTAGTTGATTAGATTATTTGGTTTGAATTGAATTGTTTGGTGAATTGAATGAATTTTATTGATGTGTGAATGGCGTGGGCCTTCACTAGACCGGGGATAAGGCTAGGCCTCGTCCCGTTTCTAGTATCGTGCCGTTATGCCGCCGAAATTTTCTAAAATAAGTTAGAAAAATAAAGAAATCATTTTATTTAATAAATGAACTGAATATAATATTTTCATAGGTTGAATAAAATGTTTTATCGTTAAAAATATAATTTTTAACATGAAAGTGAATAAATAAATATTTATAAACAAATCGGCCGATTTGTTTATATACACTGATTTAACTGATATTGATTGGGTCGATAAATTTTACATATCGCCCAACTGCACAACTAAAATCTGTGTTTGATTGTTTGAAACCCCACACGGGTGTTGGGATGAAATATGAAGTTCACTCATCCTGATTGATTAAATATGTCGATCGATTGATTGACAGGCTGTTATAAGCGTTAGATATCTATATTTGATGCTTATACAGTGTAGTGCACTTTGGGTGATGGTTGATTATTTTTCAATGCTATTATATACGTGTGATGTATGAAAATCCATATAATTAACATTATATGGTGATTGATTGGGCCTCCTTCCAATTTAGAAAATAAAGAATAATATAAAATAAAGGTTCATGTGTTGACAGTACTCATCCGTTGAGATTAGTCATGTGTTGAACGAAATATTTTAATAATAAAATTTACATCTTTATCAATATAAAATAAAGGTTCATGTGTTGACAGTACTCATCCGTTGAGATTAGTCATGTGTTGAACGGAATATTTTAATAATAGAAATATTTGAAATAGAAATATTTAAAAAGGAAATATTTGAAAAGAAATATTTGAAATAGAATATTTGAAAATAGAAATATATGAAGCCGTGTTGATTAGATTGACGCCATTTTGACGTAAACGATATTTATATCGATTTTATTCATTTTAAAATGAATATTGAAAAGTGATTTAGAAATCGAATAGAAAACCAAAATGAATTGAATATAAAACGATTCCGAAATGAATTGAATATAAAACGATTTCGAAATGAATTGAATATAAAACGATTTCGAAATGAATTGAATATAAAACGATTTAGAAACGAATTTGATTCAAATAGAAAAAGAAACGAATTTGATTCAAATAGAAAACGAAACGAATTTGATTCAAATAGAAAACGAAACGAATTTGATTCAAATAGAAAACGAAACGAATTTGATTCAAATAGAAAACGAAACGAATTTGATTCAAATAGAAAACGAAACGAATTTGATTTGAATAGAAAATGAATTTGAATCGAATAGAAAACCAATTTGAATTGAATTGAATAGAATACAAATTCGAGTTGAATTGAAAACGAATTGAAATGAATTCAAATTTAATTGAAATTTGAATTGAATTCAAATGAATTTTAAAACGAATTTATAGGGAAAAATTCAATTTTGATTCGAATTGAAATGGAAGTTGAAAATGTTTTTGAAACGAATTCATATTTATATAATTCGTTTTAAATAGAAATCGACGAAATATATATTATATATATAATATAATGGCCTGAATAGAACGCGCCGCGCCGCGGCAGTTCGTGAATTTCGACCATTTATTTCAAACGGACATTACGGAAGATCCGACCGACGGATTCTCCTAAACCCGGAACCGTTGGGTTCGTATCGAAAAGAGCTTTCTAACGAATGTTAGAAATTTGAAATCTAACGGTTGGATTTGAAGTTATGTCCAAATCAAATTCGAAAAAGGTCGTTGTAAGTGCAGTTCGATGGCCGTTGATGGAAATCGACTGTACGGGCCTTGATAAAATTATTAAAAATATCAATAATTTGTGTAAAATCATAAGAAATGATTTGGGAAAAACTGGGATGAAAAACCCCATATTTGAAAAGATAAAAATAGATTTTTATCGAAATGAACTAGTTTTGAACTGAAATTAAAACCCATTTATTTTTAAATAAATAAATTGGATTTGAAATGGGTTTAAAACAGAATTGATTCATGGGTTTATTGTGAACTGTGTTTTAAATAACACTAGTTCTTTAACCCGATAATAAATAGAATGTGATTTGGGTTTATCGTGAACTGTGTTTTAAATGACACAAGTTCTTTAACCCAGTAAAAAGAGTTTTGATGAATCTTCAATTAAATTGATAATTTAAATTATCAACTTTAGAAAATAAGCGAGAATGGAGTATCACCAGTTTTGCTCCAAAGCGATAGTTAAATCTTTAATCAGATTTGAACGTGAAATGGTAATTAATTTTACCGAACACTGTGATGTTAAATATGGAGTATTACCAGTTTTGCTTCATGGGATGAATAGGTTGGGATTGGGAAATAAATTAAATAATTACTTCGGTATGGTTCGCTAATCTCGACTAGTTTGGAAAACCATAATTTGGTTTGAAATGACATCCAAAGGAAGATTAAAGGATAAATTTTAAAGAATTTATCTTGGATAAATTAATGGGAACCTTTCCCTAAGAATTGAAATTTAGAAACTAGCTGAAGGTTAGTTAAGAAGAATGGTTTCCTGGATATTGATCTGATGTTGGTTTCGGCCTTCGGGGTTAATATTTAGGGAATTGCTCTCTTACTGATTTACGGTTAGTAACTAATGAATTGGAATGAGGCGTATGTTGTGTTTGTGTAACATTTATTTTTAATATACGCGGGTTGTTCGGAAAGGCCGGGTTTATTCCCATTCTGAATAACCGATTCGACGATATGTCGAAGATGAAGACGGTGGTTGAAGGCCGGAAGTCTTCACATCGTTTGGATAATTACTGATGATCCTGATTGGGCTGTACACCCAAGAGGATGGAAATAGTTGGTGGTCGTCCAGACGTACTTGGAGATGGATGGATATGCGAGGAAAGTGCCTCCGGTTTCGTTCAGACCTAGAACGGACTTGTAAATGGATGGTGTGTCTGACATTGTATTCCTTTATATTGTATTTGTTGATCTCTGCTAAATATATATCTGTTTGGCGGCGGAGAATTTATTCTCTTGCTTAACGCCCTTCTCTGAGACATATGAGCTCAGAGGTTATATATTGGCAGAAATCAGTGGTACGATATGGATTGATAGTGTGGCATGCTGAGATGCAGTGATCCAGACTTTTGTTGAAAAGCAAAGTTTGGTGGTTGATGATCAAAGCGCAGCTGATATAGCATGGCTTTGTGTATAGCGTTGATCCGCGAGCCTCACATCCCGGTATGGTGGTAAACTGGTGGTTTGATCAGTATGCTTTTTAGTGGATGGGCACCTTAGTGGTGTCGTGGATTCGGTCGACCGAGATGAGCCTAGTGCTCAGGGATATATAGAGTAGGCGGTGTTCTCTCTCGCTGGGACGTAAGCCGCGGTGATACTCTGGTCCCAAATGTGCGGATGTGCAGACGGTGTTTTCTCTTGTTGGGACGTAAGCCGTGGTGAATTGCATTCCGCGATCGATCTTTCGAATCAGGAGCCACCATGATGGAAATCCAATTTCCGATACGTGTATTTCGGTTTTATTTGTAGAGCCTAGTATGGCGACATAGTGGGATGGGGCACTTATGCCGTCTATGATTGATACTTATGATTTGAAGATATTTTATACAATATGCACTTATAATAGTATCAAATGATTTGTTTTAAACGTACCAAGCATTCTTGGCTATTATAAGGTAAAAAACCTATCCTCCGGCTTGCGTTGCATTGTGTGATGGGACCTGGGTCTTATAATAGCTTCATTTTTCTTTATTTAGCATTGCGCTGTTGTTTTATACACTGGTGTTCTTGGGAGGAAACCCATTCCGTGTTATGCGGCGTGGTCCCTTGATTTACCTAACTTTAAAAATAAGGATTAATAACTGTTTTAGTTCTCACACCAGTCACATGACTGACCTGGAGTTTATTGTTTTAACCTAAACTCTGGGTGCCCCTATTTTCCACATGGGAAGCTAGTAGTTTTGGTTTTGCAGATTTATATTCACAGGATCCTGGTTTACAGCTGGAACGATATCCGGAAAGCTTTGTATCCGTATATCTCCTTCAGTTGTGTATCGTATTATTTTCCGCTGCGATGTATTTAAATGTAATCTAAATCTCTGATATTTCTGTGTAATATATATTCATTTATACTCTGTATATTATTATATTCTGATGCATTGTTGTAATATACAATGAGATGTTCTTTCGTCTGCGTTCTGTTGTGGTTTATTCTCGAACTATCCGCGCTTTCCTTTACGGGGAAGTTACGGGTTTTCACAGACTTGGTGATTAAATTTATACCCCTGAGTTGGTTAGCCGCTTGACTTTGTTTTCTTTTGATCAATATGAGAGGCCCGGAGTAGCGTTTGTTGTTGTTTGGATCAAATAGTATAGAGGAAGTGCTGGCGAATTTTTCGTAAATTTTACAACTTAGAATATTTTTAATCACATTTTAGTACAATTTTTTTTTGAAATAATTGGGTTCGTACTATTCTTCTTAGCTTAGTAATTTCGGGGATGAAAATCTTTTAAGGGGGGAAGAATGTAATATTCCGTATTTTTTGTAGTCAAATAATTAATTTAATTTATTATTTCAAATATTATGTTTGGAATATTAACGGGTTTCTAATATTAAATTCGTTTATTAAAACGAAGTTTAAACATTAATTTATACATAATATAAATTGAGCTCGAAATGGCGCGGTAGTTCGTAATATTGAGATTAGAACTTCAACTGAATATACATAATCTGATATAAGTCAGATTTCTGTAAAACAAGAAATGTTGGAATCTTGTTGATTATAATTTTCTAATGAAAGAGAAAAATCTAGATTTCGTCTTATAGATTGTTAGTTATGGCTAAATCAAATTTTAAAATAATCGCTATGGGAATCGTTAATAAAACAATAACATTTATTTAATAAATTAAGGATTTTTAATGTAATTTGGATACCGTTTTACACGAATTGTGAATGTTGAGTTATAATTTCCTAATTTGTTAAATTTGAAATTATATATTATTCCTTTCGGATATATTTGACAATAATAATTATTTACCATTATTTAATAGTTTGAGAATTTATTTAATATTTAACCGATATTATATAAGCCTTAGGGATTGCCGTTTTTCAAACAACCTCCATTTTCGTTGAAACAAATTTTATTGGAATACGTAAAGCTAATTATTGCTACATTTTCGATGAAACAACCACAAGTCTAACCTTCTTCATCTGTTTGGAGCAACTATTCCTCAAGGTCCATCGGAAATGCAGTGGCACTACATACGCTTGTCAACTAAATGGAGAAAAGACACACTCACGATCTTTTCATTCTTAGCACTAAAAAAATGGTGAGAATGATATGGACGAAGAGAAACTCAAGGGTATTCTTGGTATCGAAGCGATATGTTGGCGAAATGTGGACAAGTTTAATGTTACAAATTTGGAGAGATTTATGCTCAGTGATCTTCAAGTTCAAAAGCTCTTTTACTGCCCCGTGGCTTCTTCTTTTGTTGTAATTTTCCTTTTGTTTGTGTGCTTTGTAGTATCTTTAGTGTGTTGCACTTGGCAGTCTTTGCCTTTTGGTTTTTTTGTATGCTTTTTTCTTTTTAACAAATGTGGTAGGGGTCCACTCAACCCCGCTTGCCTTGCAAAAAAAAATTATTGCTACATTTCAAGTTTGGAGCCAAACAGAGTTATTTTCGTCGGTGAACGAAATTTAAAACATGTAATTGTAAATAGATGTGGAATAAAATGACGCATACCCTACGTACTCTAAAATTTTCAACAAACATATTCTAACCTACCCTACGTATCACTTAGTTCTGAAGCAAGCACATGGATGGTTAATTAAATGAAATGAACACATTGATACCTATCACTATTTTTAAATAAAAAATGTGCATTGTTTCGTCTGAAACCAATAAACCAACGGCTTAAATGAGCATTGTAACCAAACGTACACGCAAATTAGAAGATGGACTAAAATATGATACGTGATGGCCAGCTACCTACATATGAAGTACGAGCTACCTAATATGTTGAAGTACACGCACAGTCTTGTATATGCAAACCTACATATTTCCTTCATCCCTAATTAAAATGTAGTACACTCATACAGTACCTACCCTGGAATAATACACAGACTTATGTGAGAAGATACAAGTTGCACATCCTGGAAAACCATACCTACCTAGGAAAAGAAAATACATGCACTTCCCTACCTGACTAATGCAGCTACCCCTTGTAAAGCACAACTAGAAAATAAAAATACACTGCACTCGTACACGGGTACATGCGTGTCAAAAATCGAAACAAAGGAATGAACAATTACACGAAAAACAACTACAAACCTATATACCCTATTCCTTGGCCATCAAGTTTTATCAGTCTATAAATTCACTGCCTCATTTGTATTTATTTTGTTTCTTGCGAAGAGTAATGAAAACCAAACTTTTCTCTGGTTCCAGGTGCAAGCCGTTTTTGTACAGATCAAAAACTTCCCTCTTTGGTACACTAAAACACGCCAGCCCACTTGTATTTCTGTAAATATCAAAAGCTTTTCAACCTCCCATTATCAATTAATCTAAAATAACACTCTCCTTCTAGCATGAGAAATTAAAGGAGCATCATTGTTTTATTTTAAAAACAGAAAAGTAGAGAGTGTGGGATGGTGGTCGTGAAGAGATGGACGTAGGGGAGATAGCTGCAGGCTTGCAGCCGTTTGCATAGGTAGTCGAGAAGATTCGCCAGAGGTCAGTGACGAGTGCAAAATAGGAGGTGTGTGTACTAATTTTCATTATTGCGAAGAGAGATAGTATGGGAATATGAGCAATATTTAATCGAAGCCTTGGAGAGCAGGTGAAGGGCAGCGGGCGTCGGTGGAGTCAAAGGGGTTGGGAAGCTACTACCCTGTTCCAGAGCATGCTGACTAGGCCAAAGTTGGTGCTCGTTGGAGGACTAGAGGCAGAGGAAGTGGTGTCGGTTGCTGGGGGCTTCGAGGGCTGAAACTGGCGGTAGTTAGTGGCTATGGGTTCCGTCATAATTGTTCGCAAGACTGAAGCCGAAGTCAGGGTCCATCGGAAGTTCGAGTTCATTGTAGTGGGGTCCAACATGGGGTTGTGAATTTGGAGATGGGGGTGGCATTGTCCTGGTGACATTGTAGTTATGTTGATGGTGAGGGTTTGTCGGTGGGTATGTTTGAAACGGTGAGGGTGAAGGAACCCGTGTGCATGCATTCTGTGAAGTCGTTGGCAAGGTGGTCTGGTCGGAGGCTGATGGTGGAGATGAGGGATAGTGAGCACAAGGCGTTGGCGATAGCATGGGGAAATTTGAGTGCGGGGTTCGAAAACAGTGGGTAAGAATGAAGACAATGAACAGAGATTTAAGAGAGAGAAAATTTTGAGCTTGGGTATATTTTATTTTGACTGATCCATATGTATAATGCCTAATCCTAAGTATAATTAACCAAGTTATATATTATATATTAAATGTAGGTAGTATTTTTAGTTAATAATATCTATAACGTATGTGGCCACCAGTAGGTTATTATGTGCCCAAGCCGTTTTCATAAATATGCCCATTCAAACAGTAAGATTCGAAATTTCCTATGGTTTCAATGTTTTTAATGTGCCTAACCGTGTGATTTAAACATGTCATGCTCTAGTCTAGACTTATATGACTAGTTAAATTAAACCGTGCCTAAAGCCCTGACCATTCATTTATAAACTGCCTAATCTTATATTATAGTGACCAATATATATTATAATATAGACTAATTATTTTAATAATTTGATTAAAGTTAATTTAGTTTAATTAAGTTTTATTGTTTAAATTAAAAATCATGACCGTATAAATTTTGTAACGTGCTCATATGTGTCAGAATTCGGCAAGATCAGTCGCGTTGGAACTATCCCGGCGAACGCTTCATTTTGGAGCTTGTTTGGACGCATTCGGAATTAACTGAAACAAACCGTTTTGACAACGAATGGAAACCCAATGTGAGTTTAACTCACTCAGTTACCCAACTTATATTTTGTATAAGTAGGGTTTATATTTGTGTGCTTTATTTGTTATTGGTTGAATGATTTGATAATTGTTTGCAGATATACTGAATACTTTTATATAATTAATTTGAATTAAACGTTTGTTTAATTTGATCGAACTCCATTGTTATTTTTAATGACTATTTCAATGGAGGTAACTTACCTTATTGGTTACGTTTATATCAATATAAATATATTTAATTTAATTGGATGTCTGAATTGTGTTATTTGTTGACTGTTATCAGTTGAATGTATTATTATTGTTTATTTTCATAATATTATTATATGGATTGTTTATTGAATATGATTGGATGGTTTATTATTGAATCCAAATTCAACAATTATTGTGATATTAACCAATGGGAATTATTGGTTGGGAAATTGGCAGTTGATGGCCTAAATATACATCGTTTTATAAAAGATAGATTTACCGTTAGGTAAATCGATAGAAATGAAGTTATGAAATTTATTTAGTAATTGAATATAGATTTTTCTACATATATTATTTTAAATGAAGTTTATAAAAAGGAAATAAACCAACCACATATATATTGATTGTTGTAACCACCAATCACCATTTTTGTACCAAAATCTGCGTGTGCGAAGCACGTGGCTCATCTTAATTATTAAATGATTATAAAGCTAATTATTATATTACTAAGATGGATAAGCAAGTGAGCAAGGATTAATGTGATGATTAATAACCGAGATTAGTTGTTTTTAATTAACAATCAAAATGGGAATATATTGAATCGACTATTATTTATTTAAAAATAATTGAAATAAATAAGAATATTTAAATTAATAATATATTTTTTATTAATTTAAGCGAAAAGATGACTTAGAGTTGATCACCTAGTTAATCATGTTTTAAAATTGACCAAACCAACAGTTTTAACGGAAATTGATTAGTAAATTAAATTAATTTGTGTCAATTAATCAAATGAAATAATTCAACGAAGAGTGTATAACGTAATAAGAATAAACAGGGGAATTTAATATTTATTCTAGTTAATGATAAAGTAAATTATGATAATTTAAGGAATTACTTCTTAAATAAAGTTCATTTGAGTGAGTAATCGAAGAGCAGCGAAATATAATTAAATTCCAAAGCGAGTTTATGAACGGGTAGTATTTGAACCAAGTTTGGTAAATTGAAATATAAAAGGGATTTTAAGCGAATGTGGTAAGTTTTAAATAAATGTATGAATTAAGAAAAGGAAATCAAGACGAAAAGGGTTTATTTTAATCCAAAGTTGTATAAACGAGTTTATAAAAAGAGATGGGGGAGCTAAATCGTTAATTCTAAATTAACGTTACTTAATGATGGCATTAAGTGAAATGGATGAGTTTTGAAATAAGATTTCCTAAAGAGAATGAATGAAAGGTTTAGAAATAGGACTCTTGTAATTGAATTTGGTAAAAGATCGAGTAAGTGGATTTGTAATAAAATCCGGATAATGAAATGATTAGTTTAAAGAAGCTGAGGTTTAAAAGTTGATATTTTATTTATCATTTACTAAATCAACGAATTTAGTAATAATAATATATTTAAAAAGGAGATTTCAAAAGTAAGAAGGTTTTATAAAATCGTATTTTAAATAAATAGTGAAGTGATATTTGTTGGTGTTAGAATAAATATGGGTTTTTGAATTACAATACATATTTATCTTAAGATGGGAATGTTGTTGATCAAGGTTTGAGAGGTAATTTAAATACCCCAACTTGAACAACTTCAGGATTATCAAAGGATAATATTAGTTGTAATGGTAAAGATGTTAGAAGCGATTTATTATGATAAATAATAATGCAACATTCTTTGAAGTATTTGAGGATATATATAATGAGATCTCATTATAAAGGGAATAGAAGAATTTGAGGATATACATATATATATAGATAGATATTTCTAAAGTAACGAAAATAAAAAGGGCTTGAGAATATGAAATGATATTTCCATTGTAAAAGAAACAAAAGAAGATTTCGTAACAGTTATTTTACGAATGATATGTGTTGAATTGATTTCCCGGTTTAGATAATAAGAAATGGTTTAAGACTATTTGTGCATTAAAATAAGAAGTGGATACTGTGTTGAAAGATTTAGAAGTTTTAATTAACCATTCATTAATTATTTTTAATTAAAAAGATCAACTGATGCTATGTACTCAAACAGTAGATCCATCTCACTTTTGTTTATTTGATAGTTAAATAACCGACTATCAAATTTGGCCAATACGATTGTTGGTACGGAAAGACCGGGATCGAATTTATATTCGAAAACCATTCCGATTAACAAATACGTGAAGATATCAGAAGATGACCGAGATGGAGCATAGAAGCCGTAGATCTTCATTAATGGAAGAACTGCTAATAATCCCCGGTCTGCAGCCAAAGATATACTGTGGTTCTGTCGTGGTTGGAATCTACGGATTGCAAGGACTACTCGCTACTGATCTATAGGGTGATACCTAGGATGTTGTAGGTGGGTGCCTTTGGTCCATCCTGTTCCTGGATGACTTGTATGGACGAGTGTCTGACAAAGTATTTCCAAAGGATCACGTGCATTGATTTTTACAAACGTATTTCTGTTGGTGGCGGAGGAATTTGTTCTTTTTGCTTAAAAACCCAGAGTATTTTTGTGGATGTCAATTAGTGATATTGGCGGATCTGACGATGTGGCATTCAAAGTGAATGGTGACCAGATGTCCCAAAAGATTAAGTATGACCTCAAGCCTCATCAACCGGGAAAAGGTAAAAATTGGGTAGGTCTCATTGCTATGCGGAGGGTATATCATTACCTGATCTGGTGAAATTAAATGCCTTCAGTTGTCCCTTTATTTTATTTGTATGCTATCAGTTTGGTTGGCTGGCCCCCAACCGTGGTAATGATATATTCGGTACTCTCAAGCGAAGTAAGGGGCTAGTCATGTTTTGCCTGGGTTGCAAGATGTTCTTGTTGAACACCAATGTATTGATCTCTAGAGGTACATTGTCGGAAAGGTGGTTGCCTATACCTTGCCATGGAATTTCGTTCTCCAATAAGCGCTCGCGGTTTTGATTGTATAATATATATGTAGAGCGTGAGATGCAATTGTTCTGCTAGATTGATATTTATTTGTATTTAGAAACTATTATATCAGAAAAATATTGAATTCAAAAATGTTTTGGGTTATCGTAAGGTAAAAACCGTCTGTATTTATGTGTGGATTTGGTCTTATGATTATCTTTTTGTTTCAAAAGGATTTTGACTTTAAAATCAAGTGGATGATGCTTTTAAACATAGTGAGTTTTTCTCACTCTGGTTCACCAGACTGATCCGGCGTTTGTAATTCTTGGGTTAGACCAGGTTGTACAGGTTCAGGTTCTCGGATGCTGCGAAGCCCGGAGACGAGCTGGAGAAGTCCATACATACGATATATGGCTGTTATTCCGCTGTGTGTTGTATATGAGGACAATATATTATAACTGTCCAGGTGTATGATGTACTCTGATGATTGTAAGTATTTTAAAGCTCTCATAAAAGATTTAATTCCATATTATATTTTGTTCCACTGTGATGTTAGGCTCCGTGTTGTGTGTTTCTTCTTCTTCTATTCTAGTATTTCTTTCTTTCTTATCTCACCCTCTAATATTCTTTCTACTAATGTTCCAGTATTCTCGATGCTTGAATAGTCGACATATTGTTTTGGTGTCGATTTTCGAGGTCGAAAATCTGTTGGGCCGTTACATATGGTGAGAATAATAAACATAACATATCACACATCACATACGTATTGTGTCATATAAGGAAACAGTGTGCGTATTGCATGTGCACAATCACAAAGAAAATAAACCTAGAGCATCCTAACATTTTATTCAAGATCTCAAGTTTTTAATTCACTTAATAATCAATTAGTCGTGAGTGAGAAAACTCACCTTCCATGGCAAAATGTGAAGACAAGTTATGAGTAGAACAACGCTATCTACTACAAGAAGAAATTTGCTCCCTAAAACAAAGGCACGGTTTTTATTTAGAAAAGCGGACTCAATTTATGTGGAAATTTACGCAAAAGATTTCAGGCCAAAATAATTGACCAAAATCAAGTTGCTATAGCCCGGTTTGAACTTGTGACCTCTCAGTTTTGAGTCACATGTCAAATCACTCAACTAGAATGCTCTTTGTTTTATAACAGAAAGGTATGACCTTGCATGCACTAACAAATGGCTGAAAATAAACAACCTTACTCATTAAGATCCACATGTTTGTTTCCCTGTTACAGCAGTGCACAGGGAGCAAATCTTACCAAGTGTAGCATGTCTAAAATCAGTAACTTGTCCTTACATAAGTTCAACATTGCCATATTTTTATAGACAACAAAGATGGTCAAATGTGGGTTCGATTAGATGATGCAAAGTACATGTTTGGTCATATTTCGACCCAACTGGAAGACACATATATATGGATATCCAAATATATACATGCTTGAATACTTTTTAAGCGAACAAAGTAGATATGAACAAGAAACTCACGACACTCACTGGTTCAACTTGCTGGACGGGATGCTAGAGCTCGGTCGAAGTGTTGGCGGCTTGACTGGGAATAGCTGCGTCGACGGCGGAGTGGAGTTGCTATTCAATAGTAGGCTAAAATTGATTTTGGCGCGACATAAAGCTATTCACGTAACATATATTAAGTATATATATATATATACATACACTTTCAAAGCCAATCAAAGGAATATTGGCAAAAGAGACTCATGCCACTAAGCTCCAAAACGTTAGACGAGGTGTCGAGCTTGGTCGAGAGGTTGTTGGGTTCAGATGAGATGCCGGAGAGTTGGTGGCTCGACTGGTGAAGCTCAGACATGGACCACCAGAGAGGAGCTTCCGCTTCACGTTTGGGTTTTTGTTTTTTTTCTTCTTTTCCTTCCCGCGGCTTCGGGTTTTAGTTGAGAGGAAGAAATGCTTCGACAACCGATGCTCGAGATTGGATGCAACTACTGGCGTTGGACGAAGTGTGCGAGACATCAACGTTCATGGTTGGTAGGCACAAATCGTGGTTTGGGACCAAAGTACTCTGTTGTATTTTTTCAGCTGACGCAAGGAAGAAAAATGGTCAGAGCAAGGAGGACTTGGTCGGAGCTGGTGAGCGGCGATTGGGTGGTGGCTTCTGATGGCGCGGCTGGCTCAGTTGGCGGAGAGGGCCATGTGCGGTTTTGGTGGAATAAAGCACTTCGTGTGAAGAGTGAACTTCAGTTTTCCTCTTATGGAGAAGAGGCCATGTTTTGTGATGCTTCCAGGCATTCGAATTTGTGCCCACTTTCCTTTTTTTTATAAGTTGGGTACTGAAGAATTTTGGGTAGAAAGAAAAATGGGGTAAGGGAAGAAGTAGGCTACACGAGGAAGGCTAAAGCTATTTTTATTTCTACTGTTCGAAATTGTTTACTGAGTATAGCATTGGATTTCCTGTACACTGATATCTCAAAATCTTGTACAGTGTTCTCGAAATCTTTGTCTACTGTTCAAAATCTTATGTTACTGACAGAGCAAGATTTGAGTTGCTGCCCTATTTTTAGGGAGACGTGAAACTTCGAATTAGAGAAGCAACATGGAGAAATATTTCATTGGTAGAAGGACACTTGTTAATAGAGATAAGTGTCAAAGTCAGCTCAAAATTTATTTACATACGTATCAAAGCTTTGAGATTCAAATTTGTGTCCACACCGTTTATTTTCTTCCTTTGTTTTGTTAACGTATTTGGTAAATTATATTTATTTATAAGGACATGAACGGACAACGCAGTGAATGCGCTAACGAAAGCTAAACTATTTTACGCAGATTTTCATATATTTTAGTAAACGCGCACTATGTCTAAACAATAATGAATGAGAAACGTTGAATTCCTCGATGTCAAATTTTATAAATTTAATAAAATAAAATTTTGTTTTCAATATTAAATCTATTAATTCCCTTTTTCTTTTTGTTACTACAGAAATAAACCCCTAACATAGGCTGACCGTGAAGGGGTGTCAGAGGAACACAAACACAGAAGAACTTTCTGAAAGAACAAATGGAGAAGACCAAAACCGAGAAAGAACGATTCGAGAGAAACATAAATCAGCACTCCCCTCCCCCCTGCCCTAGGAAGAAAGGAGTTCAGAGCCTACAAAATGATAGCGAAGTTTATCCGACCGATTCTATCCGATAGGGTCTACCAGACAAGAGAGTCCTAAACCGAAAGGTATCAAGTCAGAAGTATATAAAGATTATCCGGGACCAGCTTCCGAAGTAGCTACTTCATGTGTGACGAAAGGTCACATCGATAGATAACGGAAACATCATACCAAAAGCTATCTTCCAGAAAACCAGATCATCCCAAAAGCTCCACCGGAAGGTTAACCGGGACACTAGCAAGGATACAGGTTATCCATACTAATTTATCTAGTACAGGAACCAATAGCGGTTTCAAACCGGCAGCAAATTACATACGTCATGAGGGCAAGCTCCTCTAAGTATTCAAGAGAAATCCAAAAGCCTACATCTAGAAGCTGGCATCCGGAAGCCTTCACCTAGGAGCTGCTATCGGGAGTTCAAAGGCCATCCGAAAGCCACCACGGCAACAAGCCTATATCAGTCTCGGAGAAGCCCCATTTGACCGGGACCCTCACTTTGAAGACTATAATTAGCACCAGAAGGGCGGTCGGGATCCAAACGTCCGAGACCAAGGGAAAAGGTGGCCGGTAGAGGCCCATGCAGGCCCAATAGCTTAGCGGCAGAAGGGCCCCCGAATTCTCTATAAATAAGACCCCAGAAGCCACATAAAGGGGGATGAACCTTTTTATTTCTCAATCTAGTACTTTTCTTCTAAAAAGGAGAAAATCCTCAACTCTTATAATACATCTAAAATTTATGAATGGAGAATTCCGAGTCTTAAACATTTGATGATTTGATAATCATGTTGTGCTATAATGATGAAACATGGAGTTTACACTAACCTTTCTTATGAGAAGATCAACCATGACGCCTTAGCAATGAATGAGGAGCTTTGTAAAAATACAAAGTCTCCTTCCCCCTGCCTCGAGGGTTTTCCATGTTGATCGACACTCTCATGATGAGCCTAACGCTTCTTGACCTCAGAGAAAGGAGGTCATCTGCGAGTTTATAACTCGATCTCTGACGCGATCCAGATCCCCTTTTTTGTGCTGGTCCAGCGCGAATGATTGTGTGAGTTAATTAACATTGTGATGCCTCCTTTGCCGGAATAGGGGGATGTGTTAGCCTATTTTCTTCTTATCACCGTACATAGCATCACCTTCATGATTTAGGGGACAATTGATTTCGTAAAACCTAGCGATATCAAGCTAAATAACCTTCTTAAGGTCATTTCAAAACACCGCCACACAGCATACGTGATGTCTATCCTTCAGGGACAAGATAACTATTCAGTAGAATCGGAATTTCGATGCCTAAGGGAAGGTAGATTAGCTTATATTCGCAGGCTTCAGAATGACCTTCGATAACTCTGAGTCATGACGGTGTCAAATCCCATAAACATATATCATAAATTACTTAATCCGAGTGTTGATGGAGAATATCGTTAACATTTTGGCACTTGAGGGGGGGTTGAACCTCCGCCTTTACGGTTAATTTGTCAAAATTAATTTGGTGAATGTATTGCTCCATTGCAGGAAAGATGAAATTGAAAAGCTTGGCAGAATGAAACAAGGAATTGGATTCTAATACAACTATTGAAGGCAATGTGGATCTGACGCTCAACCCAGACAATAACGAAAGAGTAGCCACGTCCAATTCACAACAACCACCAAACTCAAATGTCATGGAAGATAATGTCACAAGAATCTTGGTCTTGGAGAAGCAACTCCAAGAAATGCAGGCTCAGGTCAATGCTGTCTAGGCACAGAAGCCCTCAAGTGTAATGACCCGCAAAGTCCACAATATCAGAGTTGACTATATACATCATACGTCCAACCCAAATATCACGAAAATACGTAACATTTTTTTTAGAAGAAAAGGGTAGAAGAAGAATAGAAACAACAACACAGAATCTCACATCGCAGCGGAACAAAATATAATATATCATATCTTTGAAATACAAAATCTTAACTGTATAACATACACTTATCAGAGTACAACACTTACAACACAACGGAAGAAAACTCTATATAACTAACGCTGAAACCTCCTGCTCCAAGCTCCTTTAGATAGATCTGTAAAATCCTGAACTACTTGACTGCCCGTACAAATTTAGGCACCCAAGAGTTTAGGTAGAACAAAATAAAATAAACCCCGGGTCAGTCATGGGACTGGTATGAGTAAACAGTTTAAAACAGTTTCAGAAAACTAAATGATATCTCATAAGACCACGCCGTATAACACGGAACGGGTTTTTCCCTTATGAGAATCCAAATACTTGATTTTACTTTCAAAATCCCTTTGAAAGGAACGATAATCTTTATATCAAAACTCTTTTGATATTATGATAATGTCTAAATCAAGTAGATAACAATCTAGTGGAACGTTTGCATCTCACGTTCCATATATATAATATACAATCAAAACCGCAAGCACTTATTGGGTAATGGATTTCCAACTATGACAATGTATGGAACCACCTTCCGCTGGTATATCTCTAGAGGAGAATACACCGAGTTCAACAAGAACATCTTGCAACTCATCCACACATGACCGACCACTCATTTCGCTTGAGTGTATCGAATGTATATCACCAACAGTTGGAATCAGCAACCGTTTCCCAAATGGGACAACATCGACAACAGATTTTTAGAAGTAAATGAAACTCTAGATCAGGTGATTATACACCCTAATAGGTGCGACTTACATAGCCATGCTGCCTGCCCGATTTCTGTCATTTACCGGTTGATGAGGCTTAAGGTTACGCTTTATCATCACATTAGATTTACTTCGAATGCCACATTGTCAGATCCATCGAAAATCACTAATTGACGTCTACAATAGTACATTACGTGTTAGCTAAAGAAGTTTCCTTCTCCGCTTCCACTCTTGGTACGGTTGAAGAAATCAATGTACGTGACCTTTCTGGAAATACTCTGTCAGACATCCTCAGATCCATCTTAGGCACTGTTATCTAAGATTTATACAACAGCCCTTGCACTTTACTCTATCTTCAATTATCTTTGGCATATATGAGTCACAACGCTTATGCCAATACAGAGCGGTTCTTTGGATAATAATCCAACCGGTCTCTCCATATTGACAACGATGGTCAAAACTTCGATAGTCTGTGATTTAACTATCGAATAAAAAAAAGTGTTTCGATAGTCGATGATTTAACTATCGAAGAAAACAAGTGTTCATCCAATTATCAAACAATCACTGAGCCCTTAATTAATATTCCATTAATTAATTCTCTTCTCCATTTCTTTGTCAATATTTGTTAACCAAATATTTTCAATAACCATATTGGCCTTTTACGTTATTTGGAAAACATTTCCGAGTATCGCCTTCCTTTATTTTATAAACTTTAGAAAATATATGCTATTTATAATTGGAAAATATTCCAATTACTTATTTCTTTTCCAATCTCGTTTATTTCTATACTTAGAAAATATTTATTATTCTATTTCCAAGCTTACACTTATTTGGGTTAAAACGGATGTTGTGTAAAACATCGTTACGACAACCCAAATACTATATTCAACTAACTCTTATCCAACATTGATCTTCGAGCCTGAAATCTTACTATTTATTTGTTAATAATGAAATCAATCAAGTTGGGGTATAACTACCTCTCAGACCTTGACTGAATAACATTTATAACGTCAAAACAGATATGACTACTTACTCGAATAATCAATACCATACAACTACTTATTCATTTTTAAACACGTATACACTTTCTCTTTCTATTCTTACTAGATTTTATTCTTAGTCTTCTTTTTGTTTTATACTATTCTATTTCTAAGTTCGTTTTCTTACCGACTTCTATATATATTGATATATAGAATTCAAGTTATCAGATTTTCTTAAAAATATTCTAACTCCTTAAATTCCCGGAAAAATTCGCCATAAACTCCTTTGTTCCGGGAGCATCGGGATATTTCAAATAGCCTCCCATGGCCCTCACCAATCCAAAAAGAAAAGCCAAGCGGCTAGCCGAAAATCTCATATATGAATTAAATACATACCTTTTTGTCGAGCATTCTATTTATATAACTTCATACCTTATTCCAAACCCGTGTCGTGTATATTTATACCTGTCCAATTTGTTTCAACTATAACCGATCGTTTTAATTCAATCCGTTAGTTAATTCGTTAATTGGCTCTTTAGTCTATTTCACTTTTATATTTGAACATGACATGTTCGAATATATTTTAACTTGCTTATTAACTTATTTGAATTCAAATTTCAAATCTAAGTTCTATATTCGATTTCGAATATAGATTTACAAATCCAATTCACCTTTCAAAGTTCAACTTCAAATTCAAAACTCGATTAACTAATCCCTCTTCGACTTAGTTAATTCTATTCAATTTCTATTCAAATTTTATATCACTTCTATTATTCAAATCCTATATTATAAATCCTATTTGAATTTCTATATTCAAATTCTATTTCAAACTCTATATATTCAAATTCTATTTCAAACTCTATATATTCAAATTCTATATTATAAATCCCATTTGAATTTCTCTTTTCAAATTTCAAATACCCCTTTAGGATATTTTTATAAACATATTCCAGCCCTAGGGATATTTTAAACAGTCAAATCAACCAATTTAAATCGTTTGATTTTATTTAACACATCATATATGAATATACATATGAAACCAAACAAACTAACAAACAAACAGATAATATATTTTTGAGGAATCCAGTCGGATTCCTCTAACCTGTTTTCCTGCATCCACAGACGTTAGTCAACATAGTAATACCCATCCTGCTTCGAGGCAGGACATCGCGGTATGAAGGTCATCCACTATCATAGCGTGGGGCATATAGGGAAATCATCCGCTAATGGTACCGCGAGCATCCGCTAATGAGACTGCGGGAATCAATCCAACCATCAACCAAATATATATATATATATATATATATATATATATATATAATAGTCAAGCCTAAATAACTATATATATATTAAACAAACCAGAAAAATACAAACAAGCTACAACAATTATTTTTAACAACATAAAAATAATTCTAATTAAGGTGAGTGATATTTACTCACCGTGATTCTAGTTTGCACTTGTATCAATTTCAGTTTCTATTCATCGATTTCCGAGTCTTCGACTTCACACAATGATTCCAATAAATTTCGTTCATCGAAAACTGTTATCATATGACCTGGTTATAACTACTTTGAGTTTAAATGTTTTTAAATTGACCATTAACTAAATTAAATTATAAATTAATTACCTTAATCTCTTTCTATAACTTTCCGTTCACAAAATAAATCCTGCTCTACCTCCAGTAGCATTCCCCACAACTTCCATCTTCCTTAAGCCAACAAATGCTCCATGATTTGTTCTTTAAACCAGGCATTGTTGTCGTCCATTTCACCAAGAATTTCATCAGGCTGCCACATCTTGAATCACTCTGCACCTCCTTTCATGAACGATAATTCCACGACCCAATAACATCAGTGATCTCCACCATGAAAATGCCTACTTCCAAAAGCCATCATCTACCCTAGGCTCCTACCACCACTGTTGACAATCAACCTCATTTCCTTTTATGAACTACATGCCCTGATCTTACACCTCGAGCTTGATGCCGTTCCTCTTTTCACGGATCTGGGCTTGTCGTTGCACCCAAGAAGAAACCAGCGATATTTCTTTTACTACCAGAAATCCATCACAGAAACTCACGCTGGTAAAGACTGGAACCCCAAAAAAATCCCGTCCTCATCATCTCAAAAACAAATTCTAAAACTTACCACACCACAAACCTGGCTTTCGAACTAGTGTAACCATCACCATTTAAACCCATTTCCACTTCAGTGAAGCTACAGTCCCTGCCATTTTTAACTCGGACCCAACCACCCACCGCACTGCCTACTGACCAAGCACCATCGCAACTCCCTATACTCCAAAACTCTCGCAACAAGTCCTCGAGAACATCAGGAAATCTCTGGCACTTTTAAATCTCGAACACGGTCCCTGTTAGATCGCACTTCCCACTCGCCTTCGCTGCCCTCGTGACAACATCTACTTCGATACCCTGAAGCCTTGAAAGTCACGATGACCCCAGCTTCGAACTCCACTGCTAAGAATACCAGCATCGATTAACTCCAAGCCACCAACACGCTGAATCACATACAACTTCGAGCTCGACTATAACCTCCCTTCCTCCTCCAGCAGCTTCGAGCTATTATTTCAGATGAGATATTCGATTTCTGGGACTTGCGATTTTATGAAGGCAAAGGATAATTCGATTTAGAAAAGGGAAATGACTTTATTTCATTCACAGGAGAATAAGAAAAAGGTCGGGCCTTGTGTGATTTATAAGAAGGGGAAAAAGAAATTCATGGATTGTATGAAGCCACGGGTTGTTCTGAATTGCGGTAATGAAGAAGGCACGGGTTGATTTTATTTTGTGGTAGAAAGGAGGGCACGGCTTTGGGTTTGATTTGTGGAAGAAGGAATGGCACGGCCTTGGGTTTTTAACCGGTTTTTATTTAATTTAAACTACCCTGTGATTCTGAACTCCTATCTGAACCCACCAACTGTCAATTCTAGGGTAAAGCCACTATTCTGAACACACTGGGATAGGTCACGAAGTCCAATTTAATCATCTAGAACAGATATTTAATTTAAATTGATATAAATTAAATTTCAAACCATTTAAATTCTACGATAATAAATAAATATTATTATTCGAATTCAAACAGAAGTCTGAACTGTATTTAATTCAGTTTTAAATCTCGAACTGAATTATATTTTCGCATTACGATGATTTAATATATTCGATATTGAATCGAAATTGATTATTAAACTGATAACTTAATATAAATATTCATTTATATTTATCCACCCAATATTTAAATCCGTATTAAATATTTAAAATTAACCCATAAGAATCCGGGTCATTACATCAAGGCTCACCAGATATAGTCAGAGAGACGAATGAATCTCCGAAAAGAAAGGCTCCCATTCAACATTCAGAAGCAAAGGAGACACTTAAGGAGACTTCTTCCAAGAAGAAGAATTCCCATCTGATGGGAATAGACCACCAAGGGAATCAATACGAGCAAGAATAGTCCGGGAGTTCCACCTCCAAAGGTTATGATCCCAAGAGAGTAAACTATGACAACACAGAAGCTTACATCAAAGACTTCACCCATAAGACCGTCAAGGACTTGTTGGGAAGCAAGGGGAAGAGGACCCCAGATGATAGGGTTAACGACAATGAAAGAGTATCTCCGTTCATTGATGAAATTATAAACACCATAATACCATCGAGAGTGAAGGTTCCAGCCATAAAGTATCTTGGGACAACTGACACTGACGATCATTTGATGGCTATCGACACCCAAATGGATCTCTACAACGCTTCCGGAGCCGTCAGATGCCGCCTTTTCCCAGTTACCTTTCAAGGGCCAGCGGCGAAGTGGTATCGTCAATATAGGGAAAACACCATTTACTTGTGGAAACAATTCTCCTAAGAATTTTCCATGCAGTTCTGCATCTGCAAAGATCCGACAGTTGACTACAAAGTCATTGCTAACATCAAACAGAGACAAGGGGAGTCTCTGGGAGATTATCTTAAGAGATTCAACATCGAGGCTCTGAAGACCAAGGATATGAACGACCGTGACAAGTTGTTTGTCGTACACTCAAGGTTAATCGAAAACACCCCCTTCTGGAAGGAGTTGTATATTCATGACTATAAAGACTTGAAATTCTTTCATTTCTAAGCTGACAAGTTTATTCGCATGGATGAATTGTACTTCATGAAGAGGAAGTTCGGGCCTCGAGGGGAAGGAGGAAGGCCGAACTTTGGACGAAATCTCCCGGAAGGAAATCAAAAGAGGTCTAGGTGGGAAGATTCTAATACCAACTCAGTTGCTCTAAACAAGCCCATCTCATATGTGTATGTTGTTGCAAGAGAAAAGGTTAATAACTTCCCCGTCTTGTTCAAAGCCAAGAATTGGCCTGAATCTTATTCCTCCGATAAGTATTGTGAATTCTACAAAAACAACGGACATAAGACTGACGAGTGCAAGGTATTGAACGGGACTATTCAGAAGCTAATCCGAGAGGGACATTTGAAGGAATTTGTTTCAAACAAGACAACATCAACTCAGCATGCAAGTGGACAACAGAAGGTTATGGTAAATGCGATAGGAGTCGCTACGAAAGAGAGCAATCTAGACTTAGGGCCACCCATAAATCGAATCAATGTGATTCATGGAGGTCCACAACCTGCCAAAAGCTGTCCGAAAGCAAGGAGTCAATATACGAAAGAAGCTATGGAAGGAATATTCTCCATTCAAGAAGAACCATCGTTGAAGAATGCACATTACGATAACACCCCGCATTTTTAAGATAATAAAATGTGAGTAACTTAATTAAATAATGAGAATTAAATAAAATGGACTATGCCATTGCGTCCGACTCGGAATTCTGGTCAAGACAGACACCTGGTTTGCATAAAACGGACATTGTATGAAGAAGTTATTAAGCCTAGAAGTTTGTATACGCACAAGAAATATATATATATATATATACACATAAAGGCAAATCAAAATATAAAATAAAGAATAAAATAAGGTTTGCATGTAATAAATACATGCACTGAAAAAAATGTAATGTATGCATTGAAAGAAAGAAAGGATTGGTTGCATGCAGTGTAAATATGTTGCATGCACTGATTTGCAAACATAATGCATTAATATTAAAAGATAAATAAAAGAAAAAGATTCATGCAATGGTGTAATTTAAATATTGTAACAAACATGAAAAAGAGAAGTAAGGAGAGAACAATAATTATCATTGTTCTAAGACTTGTTAACAAAAGCCTTAGTAGAGTTGGTTAGAACATGTGACTTGCATACAAGAGGTATAGAGTTCGATTTCCGCCAGCATCATATTTTTGTTTTAAGGAAAACGGCTAAAATAACACATGTTCATGAGAGAAAATATGTATAAACACACATATAAGGAAAAATATACATATAACGAAGTAAAGAAAATATATGTATATATGTATATGAGAATTTATGCGTATATATGCATAGGAATATATGTATACAAGAGATAAAATTCAAGATAAGGCTGAAATCATAGAAATATGGCAAGAATCATAGCGGTGCAATAACGTCTGAATTTTGAAAACGAAACAAAAGTTATACGTATATATATACGCGTAAAATGGTCGTAAGAAGAATTGTATACATATAAAAAGAATATATGTGAATATAACAGTTAAATAAATTCCAGAAATTCAAAAGTTCGAAAATCAAATTTCTGCGCCAAAACAATTCAAACATTCGAAATTCAAACTTTTGTGCCTAATTGGCACATTTAATTGGTAGGAAGCGACAATGCATGACTTGTTGGATTTATTCTATTGGTCCAATTCAAAATTATTATTGACGTGGCAACTTCCTATTGGCAATATGACATGGAGAGAATAGATTTCATCAGGGAAAATAGACGGTTAGCATCAATTTAAGCTTCTTATATAAAGGACCATATAGCTCTCCATTCTCATTTGCTGTTTCTTCACTCTCTTTTTCTTCCTCCATATAATTTATGAATAAAATTATTAATTATAATATTGGGGCATTGTCTAAATGAAGATTAAAGAAAAAAAAAGAAAATTTATCAACAACAACGACAAATTCAGAAAATAAGGCGTTTTCAACTACAACAATAGTACAAACTCATGACTCTCCATCTGCAACCAATCCAAAGAGATTCTTTTCTAGATCGGCATATCAAGGTGAGTGGATTTAAATTATATCATTTTTGATAACGATATACACTACACCAAAACAGTCATTTGGTAACACTTGTTTTTTCTCGACGCCAACACTTATTCGCGTTGCAGCTTAGTCACCGAAATAAGCATTGTTAAGTAAAAAAAGTGTTACCGTAAATACAAATATACAACTTCTTTTTTGCCAACGCATATTTGGATTGACAATGTCCGTTAACTTGGAATTTCTTGGGGCAAAAACGTAAATGCCCATGGCTTAACCCTATTTCCTACCTGCCAACGCTTTCTCATTCATCGGCCGTTACAAATCAAATTAAAAAGCAAAAATTTGCATATCGGACCCTTCAGGCGAACCGAAATCCTCCGCTCCTTCTCTCTTCTCCGTAAGTGTACACTCTTTTGTTAGTCTATTAGATTCGATTAGATCAGATTTCCCCGTTAGATCTGTTTATTTACCTTTTCTCTAGTCTACCTTCGAATAATTTGGTTTGTTGTTCGTTTAATTCTGTTTATTTATTTAACTTTTTTTTAGTTAACATGCAAGTTTTAAACGTAATCGATTGAGTATATTGTGGACGGTTATGTTCCAATGGGAGAGAAACCAAAAATGGCGATCCAGGAAAAGAGGTTAAATTCTTTAGTCTCGACGATTTGTGGGATCTCGATGTTCAGCACACATTGGGATAAAAATCAAACGATCCTACAATTGATGTCATTACCGTTCCCTGTGATTATATGAGTTAGCTGGTTCAATGATGTTCACTTCCAAATCATATGCCACTGAGTTTTTAAAATGAGATTCCTCACAAATTTCTTAGCAATCAATTCAATTACAATCGTGTGAAAGCCGAATCATATGCCATTACGTTGGCACTGTTGCTGCTTTTGATCATGCTAGTGAGGAGGTTCTTTACTACGATCAGGTATGCATCTATGTATTGATTTATGATTTTGTGGTAGTTTCCTATGCAGAAGATAGTATCAGTTATTAGGAAATTGAATTTCTGTCAATACTATCATCTCCAACAGCTCATCAAATTCAATCCAAAATTACGGAACTTATAACTTTTAAGGGAATTCGTCCTCAAAAAGAAGATTACAAACAAACCATAATATTATAGGTAACACCGTTGAACAATTATAAATTTGTATTCATTCGGTTTGTGATAAAAACTAGATGCGGGCAGTTGTTAATGTCTGAGCATAGACTCCTATAAAACAGATGTCGATATGTAGTTAGTTGTGCATTGACCATGATAGACACTTATTGAACAAACTTATATGTTTAGGAATTTATTAGACAATTTCTTAGGTGTGGTTAACTGCGTGTTGATGTATTAGGAGCTTTTTCAACGATGTCTTGGCAGATATTACAAGTTGTAAATTTATTAATATGTTGGACGTGATTTCCATTTGTTTTTGTGCGGAAATAATTTAAATGTCCATAATGGAGTAAAAAAATGGTATTGACTTTTTAGTAGGATCTTTTTTATTTCTATTTTTTGCAATAACAAATAGAAATCTCACTTTTTTTAAAAGCTTTTCATGTATGTAATTTGTTGTCAATATGATCATTGAATTGCCACTTATTGTTTATCGTTGTTTTGCACTTTAGCTGAGTTTGTATTCTTCTCAATCTATGATGTTAAGTTTGAACTACAGGATTAATGGCGGTGTAACTTAATCTCTCTCTTTGAGAAATGCTATTATTAAAAATGAACGACATCAAGTAATTGGTCATTTTCATAAATAGTATATCTATGAAATGAACTTCTACAGTTGTATGTATAAGCAATTACCATAATCGCTAGATTATGGTATTGATTTTTCACCTATGAATTTTCAAACATTTGATACAATTTGTATGTATAAGCATATCAGTTTTATTATGCTGTGCAAATGAGCAAATGAACTACTATAGTTTTCAAATCCAAAGGAATAAGAAATATATTGAAATAAACAAATTTGAAATAAAAGGAAACAATAAATCGGGACAAATTTGAATATAAAAGAGAATAAACCAAAATTTGAATTGATAAACATACTTTCCACTCACGTAAGCACATTTTGCCTGAACAATATATCATACATTCATTCAAATCTCAAAGAGTTGTTTCATAATTTATTGTACAACTAATTTCAACTAAATGACATCGTCAGTGAATGAATATGGTAATTACCTTTTTCCATGAAAGTTCTTTGATAAATTTACAGTATTTATGAATCATAAATGAGTATTTCATATATAAATATCATAGTTTAATGTGGATCAACCCTTTGTTGTTATTTTGTTATCAAATAGAAGAAGAGTGGAAAATATGGTCATATCTAATGGTTAGATATTATGTCCAGGTCAAATGCTTAGATATTATATCCAGCTCTAAAATTATCAGTTTTGTTTACTGACAAATTTTAGTTATGTTCAATAAATAAAAACCATTATTTGTAAATTTGGTTCACTTCTTCATCAAAAGTTTGCTCAGCTATTTTCCATGATGTTATGTATGCGATAAATCATAATGAGGGAATGAACTAATATGTAACTTCATGAAACCTGTGCAAAATACAACTGAGCTGAGCTGCTCAGTTTCAAAATGCAGACTCAGCTGCATAGTTGCATTTTGCAACTAAGCATCTCGGCTTAGTCGCAAAAACTGATGAGCTACTCATTTGTAAAAACTGGGTTTAGACGGAATTTATGTGTCTAATACAATTGTTGATATTGATGAGTTGGAATAATGATGGATGGATTGAGAGCTGCACCTTGTAGGTTCAGTTTTACGCTCAGTTTAAACTGAGCTTCGGCTCAGTTTAAATTGAGCCTTGTAGGCTTAGTAATGGCTTAGTTAAACTGAAAATTTCAATAAATGAATACAAGCACTTCTAGGGGCAGCAGAAGAAAAAAGGAAAATGGATGGTAGTTCAAATGGAGGTTTAGTTGTACGGCCGGAGTTTCGTATATGGTATTTGTAGAATTTCATGTATATTGAATTTAGCAACTTAATTATGTGTTGAATTCAACAATTTAATTATGTATTGTACTTGTGTGTTGTTAATTGATATTCTATGTCATTACTTGATTATGAATGTTGTCTAAGAGTATTCATTGAGTTGTACTTTTTAAATTGAGAACAATATTTGTTTTGGATTCATATTAAATACCTTCTATATTATAATCATGTTAGTTATTAATTGACTATTAATGTTAGAATATGCGAGTTACTAATATATGTTACTATTATATTTGTTTTGAATGAAAATCTTGCAACATGTATAAACGTTGCAAACAAACATCTTCCAATGCTTATAAGCGTTGCAAACAAAAATCTTCCAACGCTTATAAGCGTTGCAAACAAAAATATACCAACGTTTATAAGCGTTGGGAGAGGAAATCTGCAACCGCTTATATGCATTGGAAATAAGTTGCCACGCCCCCGTAGCAACACTAATAAGCGTTGCTGAAATTGTTTGTGACGGTTATACTCGTTGGAAATCAACTGTTTTGGTGTAGTGATATTATCGTTTAACATTCCCCATTATTATACGATGTGAATTTGCTATAATAATTAAAAAGCATTGAAATGTTATATATGACATGTTGAAATATGATATGTGGAAATGTTTAAACATATGTTAAAAAGATTAAAGTGACGAATATGACATATTGGAAAATTATCATGTTAAGACATTAATATGTTGAAAAAATTCATATGTTGAAATGCAAACTTGTCAAAATATGCGTAACTATTACTATTGCAATTACATGATTCACTTGTGGCATATTATTAGCTGTATAATTGAGAAAATGACATGTTAACTTGTTAGATTTGAACAATTACATGATTAAACGATTACATGTTAGAATAGAATTTATTGTATGTTAGAAAGAACATGCGACATAAAAAAGGCATAACATGATGACATGTAAAATAGGTTGCGGTAAAAATGTGAAAAGAAAAATGTGCCTAAATTTACAGTAAATAGGAAACTGTAACTGCACTTAAACACGAGGTTAGATTACACTTGTGGTAGAAGTCTGCCCGGAACCGCCTGGCATATCCAGCATCCACAAGTGGTAAATCTAATGTGAGGGGTCTAAGTGCATAAATAAAACATGTAACGATGCTAAGACACGAGGTTTAGTCAACTTGTGGAAGAAGTCTACCCGGAACCGCCAGGCAAATCCAGCATCCACAAGTGTAGGCTTAATGTGGGAGGTCTAGCGCATATATATATATATATATATATATATGATAGAGATAAATGGCACTAATTATGATAAATGGAATTGAATAAGGAAATGAATGAAAGATACAATAGTAAAAGGATTGGGATGGATGTGGCAATGATAATAACCTATTATAAATAAATTACATTAATGAGGATGTTATATATAAGGTAAACTTGTCCTAGGGACAAGTGGATATTATAACTTAGGTTATAATAAACTAGTGAGAAAATGAGATAACTTGTGTAATGAGATAAGTGGTACTTAATTGTAAATTAAGTAATCAGTAAATAGGGGAAAATTTATGAAATGAAAGAAGTTGTACTTAATTATAAATTAAGTAATTTGAAAACTTGGAAATCTGAAATATGCTGATAAGAATAACATGTTAAGGTTTGTCCTAGGGACAAAAAGGAAATTATAACATAGGCTATAGAAAGGAGACTTGTTAGTGAATCTTAGTTAAGAAAACTAAGTTAATAAGTAAACATTGATAAGTTGTAGTGACAGGGTAAGATGGAATTATGATTAAATAGGAAAGAATGAGGCACAATTATGAAATGAAATAAGTTATATTTAATAATAAATAATGAGTGACATGTTTACAGAAAACATGTGAATTGAGATATACTTAATTACATATTAAGTAGAATATGTTATTGTAACTATGAAATCAAACAAGAATGTACGGGGATTGTGGATTACAGACCTTGGATCACAATCTAGAAAATAACATGTTGTGGGCCTATTAATAAACTTAAATGTATTAAGTTATATGACTAAAATTAATAAGCAAGAGGAACTTGGTAACTTGAATAAGAAGTCAATGTGAATGGGAATAATTGAGTTAAATGGAAACCTGATGAGGTAAAGCAAGCGCATAAAAGAATGTTTAGATATACGATCCAATGATACATTAGACTGAGGCGCTTGGACCAGTCCGTACGCTTGAGGGTGAATAACCAAACGGGGTAGATCACCGTGGTGTCCTGAGGCACAAGCGGAGCGCACGTTCATCTGATTATTCTACCGGCTCCGAAGCACTGGAAGGGGAAGCACGCGGCTTCTTGAGATACGTCAGGTGCTCTTCGTAGTCCTCTGTGCAGTGGCAGATGTTTAGGCTGTGCTCGCAGGGGTTGGGTCTACGCGTAACTACCAGGTGGGTGGCCCTTGACTGCAAAAGTAGCTTTGCAGTCATAATGCTATGACGTGATAACACTAGGGAGATTCGGTGGTCGCCTCAACGGGGAGATAGAGGTCAGGACCAATAGAGATAGTAAATCGTCGGGTACCTGTCATCGGCAGCCAGTGGGATGCGAAAAGACTAGAGCTAAACCCAATAAATCAATCACCTTTCACTATCGGGGTACGGTGGTTGAGGGGAGACACCAACTGGATTTTTAGATTGTTTGTTAGGGGCAAGTCGCTTAGCTCTTGTAGTCTTTACTAGTGTAGGGAGGGGTCGAGGTGGGGCCATAGCCACCATGGAAAAAAGACCTGAGGGATATCTGTATTTTGAGGCCCCTAAAGGCGGGCCTGTACAGATGTAGAAAAGCTCCCGACCAAGTTCCGGTTTCTTGTATAGACCTACCATGGAACTTGGCACACATTATGTGCAGTTAATGCATCGAATATGGTTCATACATACGTGGGAAAGTCTAGATACATGCATGTCAGCTCTAGGTGGTGTATCATAGACTTGAGGGCATTACTCTGGTATGGAATCTGATTCAATTGAAGGTGGCAGACCGTACGCTTACGTAGCATAGTAATGACAGATAATGTAACAATGTTATGTAGAGATTCATAAGTCATTCCGACGTAGGATGAGGGGCTGCGTTTATTTATATGACATTTCAGTGGAAACTGTGTGAGTGGGGTACCATGGGGTGTGCCTCAATATTGGGGGATAGCTACATATATACTATATTAGGTTAATCCACTGGGAAATAAATGGGTACGACGTGTGTGTAAGCCTTGAGTGTTGTTAATCCAAGTAACCTAATAAACAAGAAAATGTGATTGAACGGTAAATATAGGATTATCCAAAGTGTATAATTTAAATCCAGTCACAAGAACTTGTGTTCTGACCCCCTCCCCGCAACATACTCGCATGTTAGATTTGTGGCAGAGACATTATAACTTTGGATACTGGTTAGCCAGTATTATTAATACGGAAAAGCTATACTTTGATTATATTATATTATATTTTATCTTTTCCACTGTGAGATATTTTCTGAGCTCTGACATATTTTATGTCGGTCTTTTCTGCATGATACCAGAGCAAACCAACACGAGTTTCGATAGATTAGAATTTTGAAAATAATCCGGTCTGTCAGAATTCGGGTTGTTACATCTGGTAGTTACTGATTTTCTTATGAGGGTTGTGCTTGGATAGAAAAATAGGGGATCTTTATAGAATAGTTTAATAAAACCCAAGTATGGTTGGAAAAAGGTAATTAAAAGAAAGACGGAAGATGTGAAGTTTTCCGTTTTCCACCTTTTTGTAGCATAAGAAATAGAAATTAGAAAATTAGATTTTTTTGAAATTTGAAAAATAAAGTTGGTCGCTAGGATTTTGGATGCAAAAATTGGATGAACTACGCTCTTTGTCAGTAAGAGTGTGGCAAAATTTGGATGAAAAAGCAAATTTTATTTTCAAAATATTGCATTCATGTAGAACTGCCAATATATTTAGGATGTGAGCATCATATTTTTAAAGAATTTTTGAAAATTTGCAAACACATAGGAGATAGCGCTTGGGCATACATGTATTATTATGTTGTATTTCACTATGCACAAGTGCACAATGTTTGCAAAAATTGGATGCACACATAATGGATGTATATTATGCGAGGGATTAACTGATTTGTACCCTTATCAAATTTCGGGGACGAAGTTTCGTAAGGGTGGGAGAATGTAACACCCCGCATTTTTAAGATAATAAAATGTGAGTAACTTAATCAAATAATGAGAATTAAGTAAAACGGACTGCGCTATTGCGTTTGTCTCGGAATTCTGGTCAAGACAGACACCTGGTTTAAAACGGACATCATATGAAGAAGTTATTAAGCCTAAAAGTTTGTATACGCACAAGAGAAATATATATATACACACACAAACAAATCAAAATATAAAATAAAGAATAAAATAAGGATTGCACGTAATAAATACATGCACTGAAAAATAAAAAAAAATGTAATGCATGCATTGAAATAAAGAAAGGATTGGTTGCATGAAGTGTAAATATGTTGCATGCACTGATTTGCAAACATAATGCATTAATATTAAAAGAGAAATTAAAAAACAGATTCATGCAATGGTTTAATTTAAATATTGTAACAAACATGAAAAAAGAGAAGTAAGGAGAGAACAATAATTATCATTGTTCTAAGACTTGTTACCAAAAGCCTTAGTAGTCTAGTTGGTTAGAACATGTGACTTGCATACAAGAGGTATGGAGTTCGATCTCCGCCAGCGTCATATTTTTGTTTTAAGGCAAACGGCTAAAATTACACATGTTCATGAGAGAAAATATGTGTAAACACACATATAAGGAAAAATATACATATAAGGAAGTAAAGAATATATATATATATATATGTATGTATGTATGTATGTATGTGTATGAGAATACACACGTATATATGTGTAGGAATATATGTATAAAAGAGATAAAATTCAAGATTAGGCTGAAATCATAGAAATATGGCAAGAATCAAATAGCGGTGCAATACCGTTCGAATTTTGAAAACGAAACAAAAGTTATATATATATATATATAGAGAGAGAGAGAGAGAGGAGCGTTCAATGGCACCCCAAATAGTGAGCACCCCTTTAGCCTACCACTTTTCCACCACATATTTCCTCCCTCTCTCCTTCTACTAACTCTCTCACCTTCTACTCACATTAAAATAATATAAATGAGAGGTGGAAAATAGGGAGGCTATTAGGGGGTGCAGAATAAGGGGTGCCATTGAACGCTCACCATATATATATATATATATATATATATATATATACACCCACACATATACGCGTAAAATTGTCGTTAGAAGAATTGTATACATATAAGAAGAATATATGTGAATATAACAGTTAAAAAAATTCCAGAAATTCAAAAGTTCGAAAATCAAAAGTTCGAAAATCAAATTTCTACGCCAAAACAATTCAAACATTCGAAATTCAAACTTTTGCGCCTAATTGGCACATTTAATTGGTAGGAAGTGACAATGCATGCCTTGTTGGATTTATTCTATTGATCCAATTCAAAATAATTTTTGATGTGGCAACTTCTTATTGGCTATATGACTTGGAGAGAATATATTTCATCAGGGAAAAAAGACGGTTAGCATCGATTTAAGCTTCTTATATAAAGGACCATATAGCTCTCCATTCTCATTTGTTGTTTCATCACTCTTTTCTTCTTCCTCCATATAATTTCTGAATAAAAGTATAAATTATAATATTGGGGCGCTGTCTAAACGAAGATTAAAGAAAAGAAAAAGAAAATTTATCGTCAACAACGAAAAATTCAGAAAATAAGGCGTTTTCAACTGCAACAACAGTAAAACTCATGACTCTCCATCTGCAGCCAATCCAAAGAGATTCTTTTCTAGATCAGCATATCAAGGTGAATGGATTTAAGTTATATCATTTTTGATAATGATTTATTATCGTTTAACATTCCCAATTATTATACAATGTGAATTTGCTATAATAATTAAAAAGAATTGAAGTGTTATATATGACATGTTGAAATATGATATGTTGAAATGTTTAAACATATGTTAAAAAGATTAAAGTGACGAATATGACATGTTGGAATATTAATATGTTGGAAAAATTCATATGTTGAAATGCAGACTTGTCAAAATACGTGTAACTATTACTGTTGTAATTACATGATTCACTTATGACATATTATTAGCTGTAGAATTGAGAAAATGACATGTTAACTTGTTAGAATTGAACAATTACATGATTAAAATGTCAGAATAGAAATTATTCTGTGTTAGAAAGAACATGCGACATAAAATGGGCATAATATGATGACATGTAAAATAGGTTGCGGTAAAAATGTGAAAAGAATATTATGCCTAAATTAACAGTAAATAGGAAACCAAAACCGCACTTAGACACGAGGTTAGATTACACTTGTGGTAGAAATATGCTCGGAACCGCCCGACATATCCAGCTTCCACAAGTGGTAAATCTAATGTGAGGGGTCTAAGTGCATAAATAAAACATGTAACAGTGCTAAGACACGAGGTTAAGTCAACTTGTGGAAGAAGTTTGCCCAGAACTGCCCGGCCAATCCAACATGCACAAGTGTAGGCTTAATGTAGGAGGTCTAGCGCATATATATATATATATATATATAAGGATAGAGATAAATGACACTAATTATGATGAATGGAATTGAATAAGGAAATGAATGAAAGATACAATAGTAAAAGTATCGGAATGAACGGGGAATGATAATATGTGGTACATAATTGTAAATTAGTAATCAGTAAATGGGGAAAAATTTATGAAATAAATGAAGTTGTACTCAATTATAAATTAAGTAATTTGAAAACTTGGAAATCTGAAATATGCTGATTAGAATAACATGTTAAGGTTTGTCCTAGGGACAAAAAGGAAATTATAACATAGGTTATAGAAAGTAGACTTATTAGTGGATCTTAGTTAAGAAAACTAAGTTAATAAGTAAACAAGATAAGTTGTATTGATAGGGCAAGATGGAATTATGACTAAATAGGAAAGAATGAGGCAAAATTATGAAATGAAATAAGTTATGTTTAATAATAAATAATGAGCGACATGTTTACAGAAAACATGTGAATTGAGATATAATTAATTACATATTAAGTAGAACATGTTATTGTAACTATGAAATCAAACAAGAATGTAAGGGGATTGTGGATTACTGACCTTGAATCACAATCTAGAGAATAACATGTTGTGGGCCTATTAATAAACTTAAATGCGTTAAGTTATATGACTGAAATTAATAAGCAAGCAGAACTTGGTAACTTGAATAAGAAGACAATGTGAATAGGAATAACCGATTTAGATGTAAATCTGATGAGGTATAGCAAGCGCATAGAAGAAGGTTTAACATAGAATCTAATGACACATTAACTGAGGAGGTTGGACCAGTCCGTACGCTTGGGGGTGAATAACCCAACAGGGAAGATCATCGTGGTGCATGAGGCATGAGGGGAGCGCACGTTCATCTTATTATTTTGTCGGCCCCGAAAAACTGGAAGGGGGAAGCACGCGGCTTCTTGAGATACGTAAGGTGCTCTTGGTAGTCCTCTGTGCGGTGGCAGATGTTTAGGCTGTGCTCGCAGGGGTTGGGTCTGCGCGTAACTACCAGTGGGTGGGCCTTGACTGCAAAAGTAGCTTTGTAGTCAGAATGCTGTGACTTGGTGACACTAGGGTGATTCGGCGGTCACCTCAACGGGGAAGCAGAGGTCAGGACCAACAGAGATAGTATATCGTCGGATACCCGTCACCGACGGCCAGTGGGATGCGAAAAGACTAGAGCTAAACCCAATAGACCATTTACATTTCGCTATCGGGGTACGGTGGTTGAGGGGAGACGCCAACTGGATGTTTAGATTGTTTGTTAGGGGCATGTCGCTTAGCTCTTGTAGTCTTTACTAGTTTAGGGAGGGGCCGAGGTGGGGCCATAGCCACCATGAAAAAACCCAGACCCAAGGGAAATTTGTATTTTGAAGCCCCTAAAGGCGGGCCTGTACAGATATGGAAAAGCTCCCGACCATTTTCCGTGTTTCTTGTATAGCCCTGCCACGGAACTCAGTGAACATTATATGTAGTTAAGGCATCGAATACGGTTGATACGTATGTGAGAAAGTCTAGATACACGCATGTCGGCTCTGGGTGGTGTATCGTAGACTTGAGGGCATTACTCTGGTATGGAATCTGATTCAATCAAAGGTGGAAGTCCGTACGCTTACGTAGCATAGTAATGACAGATATATGCGGAACATAACAATGTTATGTAGAGATTAGTACGTCACTCCGATGTAGGATGAGGGACTGCGTTTATTTCTATGACATTTTGGTGGAAACCGTGCGAGTGGAGTACCATGGGGTGTACCTCAATATTGGGGGGTAGCTACATATATACTATATTAGGTTAATCCACTAGGAAGTAAATGAGTACGACGTGTGTGTAAGCCTTGAGTGCTGTTAACCCAAGTAACATAATAAACAAGAAAATGTGATTGAACGGTGTATATAGGATTATCCAAAGTGTATAATTTAAATCCAGTCACCATAACTGACCCCCTCCTCATAACATACTCGCAGGTTAGATTTGTGGCAAAGATATGATAGCTTTGGATACTGGTTAAGTAGTATTATTAATACTGTAAGGCTATACTTTGATTATACGATATTTTATCCTTTCTGCTATAAGATATTTTCTGAGCCCTGACATATTTTTTATGTCTCTGTAACACCCCGTATTTTCTGTGAACGTTAAAGTTACAAATTAAAGAATACTTAATTAAAAATGTGAGAATTAAGGGAAAACGGGTTACGCCATTGCGTACGTCTCGGAATTCTGCTTGAGATAGAGTCCTAGTTTGCGTAAATCGGACTCCATATGAAGGAGTTATGACCTTCGGAAGATTCAAGAGAAATTCAAAAAATTAAATAATAAAATACCAATGCAGGTCGACCTGGGGGTCGACCTAACCCAGGCCAGGTCGACCATGGGGTCGACTTCCCCTATACAGGTCGACCAGGGGGTCGACCTACCCCCTCGCCCAGATCCAAATCTGATACGATTCTGACAAGTTGCTGAGTCCTTTCTGACCTATTGCTGAGTCACTAGGGCTTAGGTGGCAATTCTGGATAACTCTATCTAGTCTGGACGGTTGTGATTGCTCCTAGAACGATCTAACGGCTCACATAAAATTAAACTTCTATAAAAGCAACCCTAATCCTCAAACCCTAAATCACACAAATTCATTCCAAGGAGCCACCATGCTGCCCATGATCGTTCTAGCCTAGCCACCATTTCTTCTTCAATTAGAAGACAAGTTAAAGCTTCGAATCAAAACTAACTTAGAGAATTGATAGTCTTCTTCAAGGGATTGCTTTTCAAATTCAGAAAACAAATCCTAGAAAAAAAAGACTTTCTTTTCTTTGTAAGTCCTATTATTATTTAGATGTGAACGATTAAAAGTTGTGATTTGTAATAAAATGAAATCTAGAGTAATTCCTGGTTGTAAGATAATGCCGATGTTGATTTATGCCTATTCTTGTAACGATTCTATCGTATATGCTTGTGAGATTATTGTGGTTGTTATGTTGATGTTAAACCAATCGTATATTATGTAAATTTGGTGACTTTTTCATGTTATGTAACATGCAAGTTGTTTAGATCTACATTTGGATCTATGATTATCGAATCATGCAAGTTGTTTAGATCTACATTTAGATCTATGTTTATTGAATCATGCAAGTTGTTAGGCTAGGACTTGAATTATGTTTAGATCTACATTTAGATCTATGTTTATTGAATCATGCAAGTTGTTTAGATCTACATTTAGATCTATGTTTATTGAATCATGCAAGTTGTTAGGCTAAGACATGTATTATGTTTAGATCTATGTTTATTGAATCATGCAAGTTGTTAGGCTAAGACATGTATTATGTTTAGATCTACATTTAGATCTATGTTTATTGAATCATACAAGTTGTTAGGCTAAGACATGTATTATGTTTAGATTCACATTTAGATCTATGAAAATTGGATTCAAAAATTAAAGATTATATTTACATGCCTTGTTAAACTTGTGTAAAACCATATGCTTAAGATTCATGTTTATTGGATCCAAGATAAAAGTTCATATTTACATGCCTTGTTAAACATGTGTAATTCCATATGTTTAAGATTCATGATTATTGGATCAAAATTAAAGTTTACATTCACATGTCTAGTTGAACTTGTGCAATTCTATATGCTTAAGATTTAGGTTCATTGGACCCAAAATAAAAGTTTGCATTTACATGTCTAGTTGGATTTAGGTAATTTCGTATGTTTAAGACCCATGTTAATTAGATCGAAAAATGCAAGTTCACCTTTATATGACTAATTGGAATTGTGTAGTTCTATGTAAACTCCTATCCATATGCTTATGGTTCATGTTGATTAGGTTCAAAATTGCAAGTTCACAATTAAACATATATTTATTCTATGCCAAATTTATGTGACATATGTTGGATCCATATTATGCTTGTCTTGAATGCTACGTGTCTCTTCCTTTTACACTCTTGATTTTGAGTTAGGCTAAATTGCGAAGCCTAACATTCTATGAAATTTATGCGAACGTTTAGCGGGGGTAACGTTGGGAAAAACATGAAGTTACATGTTATTGGCATATTTAAAATGATTAGTGGCATTGAAATGGTATAATTTATATACCTAAAATTATGAACATGATTTAGAGAGAAATTGGGCATGACTTGAATGACAATAATTTACATATAAATATAGAAGGTAAATATGTAAATTTAGAAAAGACTAATATGCCTAACCCGAGGTTAGATTGAGTTATGGTGTAAGACTGCCTGGAACCGCCCGGCACATCCAGCAACCATAACAATATATATCTAATGTGAGAGGTTAGTGCATCAAGCCCAAAAGAACCCGAGGTTAGACTGAGTTGCGGTGTAAAACTGCACGGAACCGCTCCGCACATCCAGTAACCGCAACAATACCGGTCTAATGTGAGTGGTTGGTGATTTAATGAATGAATTAAAGCTAAGACAGGAATGGTAGGGTTAAGTTAATTAAGGTAACACTTAACTAATATAACAAGATGAATGACTAGGGTTAAGTTAATAGGAAACACTTGACCAGTATAGCATGATGAATGGGTAGGGTTAAGTAATAAGAAACACTTAACCAATATAACTTGATTTGTGGTAAGGTTAAGTTAAAACAAGAGGGAAACACTTAACCAATATAACTTAATTTGTGGTAAGGTTAAGTTAAAACAAGAGGGCAACATTTAACCAATATAACTTGATTTGTGGTAAGGTTAAGTTAAAACAAGAGGGTAACACTTAACCAATATAACTTGATTTTTGGTAGGGTTAAGTTAACACAAGAAGGCAACACTTAACCAAAGTAATATGACAAGTAGGTGGGTTAAGTTAACTTGAATTGATTGATGACACTTAACCAATACAACATGATGAACACGTGGGGTTAAGTTAACTTGAATTGATTGATGACACTTAACCAATACAACATGATGAACACGTGGGGTTGAGTTAACAAAGAACACTTGACCAACATAACTTGATGGACGAACAGGGTTAAGTTAATAGAAAACACTTAACCAATTCAACATGATAAGTGAGGAGGGTTAAGTTAATAAGAAACACTTAACCAACATGACATGATTAATGGGTGGGTTAAGTTAACATGAACGAGCGACACTTAACCAATATGGTATAATGTGCGGGAGGGTAAAGTACATATCGGGTTGGCGGGTAATATTAGTAAATATAGGCCCACAAACTTAACCGTTAAATAAAAATGCTTGAATCGATGGGAGGGTTAAGTACATCTCGTGTAGGTGGGTAATATTAGTACATATGGACCCACAAACTTAACAATTAAGTAAACATGCTAGAATCGGTGGGAGGGTTAAGTACATCTCGTGTAGGTGGGTAATATTTGTATATATAGGCCCACAAACTTAACCAACAGGAAACCCTAGTAACGGGGACCCATTTCAGCAGTAACCCACATAGATGTATCATGGTACCCTGAAACTAGGCAGGGTGGGGCACGATTACTGGGCTGATTATAAGCGGTCAAAACAGCGACATGGGGTACGTCAGTGTAGGTTCCGACGGTTTACAGGCGTGCACGTACTCCGGAGTGGGAAAAAGCAGGCATTGGGTACCAGTAGTTATAAACTATGCATCTTGAATCATGTCGGGTCGTTGTCATAAGGATTGATACACCTTATGGTGGGACCAGCACAGGGTATCTACATGCAAGAGAGGGCCGATTGACACAGACACATGGAACGTTAATGCAAGTAAGGAGCCGATCGATAGGGTAGTAAGGGTACATCTAACACATTCATAGCAATTAGGCAGATTGAGGTGGAATCCTCATAATAGATGCACACCTGAAGGCTACCACAATTGCAGGGATTGGGATCACGTTATCATATGATCATTTTATATAGACTACTAGTTGGGACACTAGTTAGGTGGTGCAGAGAAGTAAAATAGGTGCGATAGCATATTCAGCCTTATTATCTTATTTCTAGGGTGATGTCAGTAACACCCCATGTCCGTTAGTGTCACTCACAAAGGGAATGCACTAAGTTCTGTGGAGTATTCAGGGTAAAAGATGCAGATAAATTACAAGACAGACAGAAATTAAACGGCGGAAAATAAAACTTTGCTTTATTGATAAAATAGTTTGTACAATGATTTCTTTACAATATCAGAGTATCATCTGTCTTACAAAATAAAGAAGCATAAAACAACATTTATATTCCCCAATTTTAGCAAGAGCCAGCCATAGCATCTGAAAAGAGAATCCAAGCAAAACTTTGACAAATCTTCAAACTGGGAAAGAGTGACAGTCCAACTTAACCTGAGCTATACTATTCCCTTCTTCACTACCTGGGGGGGGGGGGGGAACGGAAGAAAAGAAGACGAAAGAAAAACAGAGTCAGACATAAAGCCTTAGTAAGTACATGGAAAAACAAAACGACATGAATTAACTGAATACAAGATAACACCATGATGATAGGGTCAGCAAGATTTGACAAGGTAATCACAAGATATGCTAAGATAAGATAAACTGGATATGCTTTAATACTTTCACCGCTTCGCTATTTCCTTGTTGTACTGGTTTCTATATCTCTTCACCGCCTATCTAGTGTCCCAACTAGTAACGATAACGTGATCCCAATCCCTGTATTTTCCATTGCCTTCCAGCATACATTCATTATTTATTACCTAGATCAAATCTAGGGTTTTCTATCAAGTGCTTTCTAGATTTAACTAGAGTTTATGCTATCCGCTGAACGCTTCTCGGATTCAGGATTTATGCCACCTAGTCCAACTAGGGATTATGCTACCTGTCGAATGATGCCCCCAAGTTTAGGACAAACTACCTATAGTGGTATATGTTCCTATACTTCCCCATGCATGTATCGCGAATCGTTATCGCTTGTCTAGATGCACATGTCCTGTAATGTGCGGTCCGAGTCCTGTGATAGGGCAGATCAAGGAATACAGAACTCGGTCGGGAGCTTTCAGATATCTGCCGATGCAGATGCTAAGGTCCGTTTTTATTCCAGTGGCTATGGTCCCACTTGACCCCTCCCTCAACTAATGAAAGGCACACCTTGAAAAATGAGAACTATACGCTGGCCCCCGGTGCCCCACTATCCTATGGCCATCCTCACCCATAACTAGATAGCAAGTATATGGTCTTTTGGAGTTCTCCACCTCTCCGCTTCATGTATCTCGACTGACTCAAGATGGATGGTAGACGACGAGTTGCTATCACAGGGCTACCGTTTTCTCGCCGAATCACGCGGGTCCATCCTAGTCTTTAGGTTGCCATATATTGCAACCAAGGCATACCCCTGGTTCTTCAAACGCATCCTTAACCTCTGTGAGCCCAGGAGGATCATCTGCAACCTCACAGAGGGATACCAAGAGTACCCTCACGTCCCCTCGAAGCCTCGGGCTTCGTAACCCAATTCGTTGGAGCCTTCTTTTTACTCAGACAGACATTCGCTCCTTCCCGTGTTATACTAAGAATTACTACTTAGTTCTACTAACTAAGGTTTACCACTTAGTTTCCAGAATCGCTGTTTTCTTAACTAAGGTTTACTACTTAGCTCCTTTTAACTAAGGTTTACTACTTAGTTCTCTTTCCCGTCAATTTGGATTGGTTAAGTGTCATTAGTCAATTCAAGCTAACATAACCCTCTTCATTTATCCTGTTAAACTGGTTAAGTGTTATCAGTAATTCATGTTGACTTAACCCTACCACAAACCAAGTTATATTGGTTAAGTACTTCTTATTACTTAACCCTTCCCCTTTCATCCTGTATTGGTTAAGTGTTCCTTTTTAACTTAACCTTTCCCGTCTGTTTTAACTAACATGTTATTAATGGTTAAGTATTATCCCTTCATGTTTTAGACTTAGCCCTATTCCTTTATCACAATCTGACGGTTAAGTGTTCTAGTTTCTATGGTCTAGTCCAGCGAACATATCAAATTGGCTAAGTGTGTTAAATTTTACTTAACCCCAACCTCTAGTCTGGTTAACATGTTAATTTGGCTAAGTGTATTAACTTTACTTAACCCCACCTTCTAGTGTAGTTAACATGTTAATTCGGCTAAGTGTTTTCTTAGTTACTTAACCCCTACAAATCTTGTCTTGTTACCATGTTAAGTTGGTTAAGTGTCCTTATGGACTTAGCCCTCCCATTCTAGCTTAACCGTGTTAAGTTGGTTAAGTGTTCCTATGGACTTAACCCTCCAATTCTAGCTTAACTGTGTTAAGTTGGTTAAGTGTTCCTATGGACTTAACCCTCCCATTCTAGCTTAACTGTGTTAAGTGTCAGTCTGAACCTAACCCCACCCATCAGTTTAGTTATCATGTTGAACTGGTTAAGTGTCTTTGTTAACTTAACCCTACCATTCTTGTTCTAGCTTTAACTAAATAAATTAATGCCGCTACCACTCACATTAGACAGATATTGTTGCAAATACTGGATATGCCGGTTGGTTCCGGGCAGGTTTACATCGCAACTCAGTCTAACCTCGGGTTAGGCATATTCGTGTTTTCTAAGTTCAAAGGGTTTTGATTAGTTTTCAAATCAGGTTTTGAAAGTAACCATCCCGTCCGTCGGATCAGTTAGGGATAGCCAGGGAGAGCAGGAAACTTGTATTTTCCAAACCCAAGCCTAAACACTATCCTCTCTGTCACCCCAAAACTTTCTGGTTTATTATTAAAAAAGATGTCGTTAATAAACCTTTAATTTGTCTAAATTCACATTTCCTCATTTAGGCTAGATTCTATAGGTAAATTATTCCTAATTTACTTATTTCCTAATTACTCTTTTAATGTAAATTGTCAACATTTATTCTTCTGGCCCATTTTCCCCTCTATATCATGTTTATGCTTTTTGGTATGTAAACCATACCAAATTAAGTGTCACTAACCATGATTTTGCTAAACCTGACAATTACTCCCAATTATAGCCAATTTCAAATTTATTCCAATATACTTATCCTGCCAAATTAGCTAATCCAATTCTGAATTAACATTCTAATTACAGTTCATGTCAAACTAGACTTATTATTCTAGTTCACAATTAATGTAAATGCTAGATTTACAAGTCAATACTATATTACACATTTTATAATTCATGTCAAATTTCTCCCATTTGCATTTCTATGAACATGCCATAATACATGTTCCCAATTTATGCCAATTTCCAAGTTAAAAACTACGTTTTTAGTAAATTTCATATTTTGCCCAAATCGTATTCCTACCGTTCGTATAATCGTGATTCAATCTAGATTATAAATAAAGCTAGATTCGTCGGTAAAAGGGAATGAACCAAAATGCCATGAAAGAACGGACATAACAACTGGCATAAGATGGTAGTTCACAGGCATACAGGTTACGACGTCGGTTCAAGAGCATGGGTAGACCTAAATTAATAGGTAAATTCCCAAGATCTAAAACCAAAGAAAAACCAAGAATAGACAGAATAGAGACGTAGGTTCAAGAACATGGGTAGACCTAACTTAATAGGTAAATTCCCAAGGTCTAAAACCAAAGAAAACCAAGAATAGACAGAATAGATAATCGGGTTTAGACCCAATTTCATAGTCACAGAACTTAAGTAACACTTTCCTAGTCATGAATCATAGGTGTTTAGTCACAATTATCCTTGTTATGTCATAGGCAATAGTTTATGTTTTCTAATCAAAGGCATAGGCTTGGTCAAGGAAATAATTCTCGTAGTCACAGTCACAGTCATAGGCAATGTTCATAATCATAGGCGATGTTCATAATCATAGGCAATGTTCATAGTCATAGGCAATGTTCATAGTCATAGGCAAGGTTCATAGTCATAGAGGCATATGGTTTTAAGGTCCACAGTTTCATAGTCACAGTCTCATTTGTCCTTGAATCATAACAGTTCTTAATTTGGTCCAAAGAAATAGGCACTAATTCAAATAGAAAGAATTGGCATACTCTTTTATTCCTTTAATTTCATGTCACGAATAGAGAAAACGTTCAAATCTAGAAATAACCGACTTGCAGAGATTAGATTAGAATTGAAAGATGGTGTTGCTATGATTCGTAGAAAAACAGTCGTTGAAGTCGTTTGAACCTCCTCTTGAATCCTAGCTTGACTTGAACTTCTTCTTGAAAATCTTTAGCAGCATTTCCTCGTCTTGATTTATTTTATATATTATTTATTTATATATTTTCTCAGAGGCAGCATAAGGATAGAAAAGAATTGTGAATAGAGAAGAAGACTAGGGCTGTTTATATAGGATTAGGCGGACGAACCTGGTCAGAAAACGTGACCAAATACATCAGAACGAACCGGGTTCAGAAAGCTGGAAAAAGCGAGGGGGGGGGGGTGGGGGTCGACCCCCAGGTCGACCTGGGTGCCTTGGGCGGGAATTTTCCCGCCCAGCCCAATCTGGGTCTGTTTTTGAATTTCGAACTCGTTTTTCTGAACTGTTTTGAAATTTGAACTTTGCTGAATCTTCCGGAGGCCATATCTTCCTCATACGGACTCCGATTTATGCAAACTCGGACTCGTTTTCATGCAGAATTCCGAGACGAACGCAATGGCATAGCCTGTTTCCCTTGATTTTGATTTTAACTTTTAATTCTGCCTTGATTTGTGAATCTTAGTGTTACAGAACTACGGGGTGTTACATTCTCCCCCACTTAAAAGGATTTCGTCCCCGAAATCTTCAAGTTAGGAAGAATGTGTCCTACCATCCAATCACTCATCTACTCAACCATTCAATCACAGGCATTCATTGTCCTTAAAAGATTTCTAATGCTTTCATGTTTATATGCATAGCGTGTGTATATGTCTTTATCTAATGCAAAATCAGGCGGTCTACTGATTCAGTTGACCTCCTTAATGCAAATCATGTCAGTGCCATGCGTCCAATCATGTATGCAAGCATCCCTAGTTATGTAAATACTACATGCGTGCACAACCATTCATCCATATGCAACATCCATATGATAACATATCAAGTTCGACTTACAAACAAATACATATATGTGAATGCAATATGAAAGCGTCCGAACTGATCTAGTGCCTAATACGTATGCATACGCATCCACGAGCAACCATTAGCAACCACTTGCAACCACCAACCATAACATGTTTCAAATACATGTTTACATCCATTGGCTTCTACCTAAGGATCGAAGATACAACCTAGAGGATATACTCTGGAAAGAGAGAAACAATTATACGTAAAGCTCCTAAACAAAGAAATCAAGGATGCACCCTTAAGGAAAAAGGGTACAATGCTAGTATCTAGCCTTCTTGAACTTTACTCCACTGTATCTTAACTAATTCAACTTCACGATTGTGAAGTCCCTGATCTCCATTTCCAAAATAAACAGATGTCAATCACGGTACCAAGTATATGTACTAAGATGATTAGAGGTTTCCCTCTTATCCGCCATGCCATAACTATAAGAGTCGAAAGGTCACTACGTGCTCTTTGGAGTGCCTGCCACAATTATTCATCTCTCACGCAAACCATCCAAACCGAACTCGACATTTCTCAAGTACTAACCCCAAAGGCCTAAACCAATATCAGACAAGCACCCAAGGAATATCTCCTCTGAATTTAGACGATCTACGTGAGATGATATAAGCAAACTCGATAGCTATTCTCAAATCCCTACTAACCAAAAATAAACTGGTCGGACCACCAATTGGATTTGAGACTCTCGTGGGATCTTTCTACTATACAAGTACTATGGTGCAGAGACTCAACTATGGAAGTGGACATGAACAGATGCGAAGCGCTAAAACCAAAGGAAAGAGTACGAACAACAAAACTAGACTCTTCCAATGGAACTTTACTACCTTTCTCCTAGGTACGCTTGGTGGCGAAAGTATGTACTTGCCCTTCTGAAAATCTTGTTCCTCGTTCTTGCCCTTGTCCTTAATTCTATGCCCTATCATACCCTAGTAAAGATACTTCCTCTTGTCTTAGGTTTTATAATTTCTTCCTCCTTCGTGAGCTAAATCTATATCCATGAATTCCTCATCCTAGGGTTATGCTCCTTAGCCAAACTCCTCATCCCCTTCCGTGTGTAACCATGTTGACAAATCTCTCGTAAGCTGCTTCCATCGTACAGAAAACCCTATATGCTTGAAAGAAGACTGGCCATAGGTGAAACAACTACGGCTATGGATGGAAACTAGGCACGACTTCGCCCATCGATGAGGTTACCTCCCAGAAAGCTGGGAGCCCCAGAGACTCAAGAAAGAAGGAGTCAAGAATTCAAACAGAGGAAGAGAAGATAGCGCGTATGGCTTTTGGGGAATATGCCTTTAAAACAAATCTTTTCTCTTGAAAATTCTTCTTTGAAAACCGTTTTGAAAATAATTTTTCAAATCTTTATCTGATCCGGTAACCTTCAGCTCTGATACCACGAGTAACACCCTACGTCCGTTAGTGTCATTCACAAAGGGAATGCACTAAGTTCTGTGGAGTATTTAGGGTAAAAGATGCAGATAAATTACAAGACAGACAGAAATTAAACAGCGGAAAATAAAACTTTGCTTTATTGATAAAATAATTTGTACAATCTTTACAATATCAGAGTATCATCTATCTTACAAAATAAAGAAGCATAAAACAACATTTATATTCCCCAATTTTAGCAAGAGCCAGCCATAGCATCTGAAAAGAGAATCCAAGCAAAAATTCGACAAATATTCAAACTGGGAAAGAGTGACAGTCCAACTTAACCTGAGCTATACTATTCCCTTCTTTACTACCTGAGGGGGGGGGGAACGGAAGAAAAGAAGACGAAAGAAAAACAGAGTCAGACATAAAGCCTGAGTAAGTTCAGTAACTTCTAGTGTGTGAACATGGAAAAACAAAACGACATGAATTAACTGAATACAAGATAACACCATGATGATAGGGTCAGCAAGATTTGACAAGGTAATCACAAGATATGCTAAGATAAGATAAACTGGATATGCTTTCATACTTTCGCCGCTTCGCTATTTCCTTGTTGTACTGGTTTCTATATCTCTGCACCGCCTATCTAGCGTCCCAACTAGTATCGTTAACGTGATCCCAATCCTTGTATTTTCCATTGCCTTCCGACATACATTCATTATTTATTACCTAGATCAAATCTAGGGTTTTCCATCAAGTGCTTTCTAGATTTAACTAGAGTTTACGCTATCTGCTGAACGCTTCTCGGATTCAGGATTTATGCCACCTAGTCCAACTAGGGATTATGCTACCTGTCGAACGATGCCCCCAAGTCTAGGACACACTACCTAGAGTGGTATTTGTTCCTATACTTCCCCACGCATGTATCGCGAATCGTTATCGCTTGTCTAGATGCACATGTCCTATAATGTGCGGTCCGAGTCCTGTGATAGGGCAGATCAAGGAATACAGAACTCGGTCGGGAGCTTTCAGATATCTGCCGATGCAGATGCTAAGGTCTGTTTTTATTCCAGTGGCTATGGTCCCACTTGACCCCTCCCTCAACTAATGAAAGGCACACCTTGAAAAATGAGAACTATTCGTCGGCCCTCGGTGCCCCACTATCCTATGGCCATCCTCACCCATAACTAGATAGCAAGTATATGGTCTTTTGGAGTTCTCCGCCTTTCCGCTTCACGTATCTCGACTGACTCAAGATGGATGGTAGACGACGAGTTGCTATCACAGGGCTATCGTTTTCTCGCCGAATCACGCCGGTCCATCCTAGTCTTTAGGTTGCCATATATTGCAACCAAGGCATACCCCTGGTTCTTCTAACGCAGACCTTAACCTCTGTGAGCCCAGGAGGATCATCTGCAGCCTCACAGAGGGATACAAAGAGTACCCTCACATCCCCTCGAAGCCTCGGGCTTCGTAACTCAATTCATTGGAGCCTTCTTTTTACTCAGACGGACATTCGCTACTTCCCGTGTTATACTAAGAATTACTACTTAGTTCTACTAACTAAGGTTTACCACTTAGTTTCCAGAATCGCTGTTTTCTTAACTAAGATTTACTACTTAGCTCCTTTTAACTAAGGTTTACTACTTAGTTCTCTTTCCCGTCAATTTGGATTGGTTAAGTGTCATTAGTCAATTCAAGCTAACTTAACCCTCTTCATTTATCCTGTTAAATTGGTTAAGTGTTATCAGTAATTCATGTTGACTTAACCCTACCACAAACCAAGTTATATTGGTTAAGTACTTCTTATTACTTAACCCTACCCCTTTCATCCTGTATTGGTTAAGTGTTCCTTTTTAACTTAACCTTGCCCGTCTGTTTTAACTAACATGTTATTAATGGTTAAGTATTATCCCTTCATGTTTTAGACTTAGCCCTATTCCTTTATCACAATCTGACGGTTAAGTGTTCAAGTTTACTTAACCCTACGGTCTAGTCCAGCGAACATATCAAATTGGCTAAGTGTGTTAAATTTTACTTAACCCCAACCTCTAGTCTGGTTAACATGTTAATTTGGCTAAGTGTATTAACTTTACTTAACCCCACCTTCTAGTCTAGTTAACATGTTAATTCGGCTAAGTGTTTTCTTAGTTACTTAACCCCTACAAATCTTGTCTTGTTACCATGTTAAGTTGGTTAAGTGTCCTTATGGACTTAGCCCTCCCATTCTAGCTTAACCGTGTTAAGTTGGTTAAGTGTTCCTATGGACTTAACCCTCCAATTCTAGCTTAACTGTGTTAAGTTGGTTAAGTGTTCCTATGGACTTAACCCTCCCATTCTAGCTTAACTGTGTTAAGTGTCAGTCTGAACCTAACCCCACCCATCAGTTTAGTTATCAAGTTGAACTGGTTAAGTGTCTTTGTTAACTTAACCCTACCATTCTTGTTCTAGCTTTAACTAAATAAATTAAAGCCGCTACCACTCACATTAGACATATATTGTTGCAAATACTGGATATGCCGGTTGGTTCCGGGCAGGTTTACATTGCAACTCAGTCTAACCTCGGGTTAGGCATATTCGTGTTTTCTAAGTTCAAAGGGTTTTGATTAGTTTTCAAATCAGGTTTTGAAAGTAACCATCCCGTCCGTCGGATCAGTTAGGGATAGCCAGGGAGAGCAGGAAACTTGTATTTTCAAACCCAAGCCTAGACACTATCCTCTCTGTCACCCTAGAACTTTCTGGTTTATTATTAAAAAAGATGTCGTTAATAAACCTTTAATTTGTCTAAATTCACATTTCCTCATTTAGGCCAGATTCTATAGGTAAATTATTCCTAATTTACTTATTTCCTAATTACTCTTTTAATGTAAATTGTCAACATTTATTCTTATGGCCCATTTTCCCCTCTATATCATGTTTATGCTTTTTGGTATGTAAACCATCCCAAATTAAGTGTCACTAACCATGATTTTGCTAAACCTGACAATTACTCCCAATTATTGCCAATTTCAAATTTATGCCAATATACTTATCCTGCCAAATTAGCTAATCCAATTCTGAATTAACATTCTAATTACAGTTCATGTCAAACTAGACTTATTATTCTAGTTCACAATTCATGTAAATGCTAGATTTACAAGTCAATACTATATTACACATTTTATAATTCATGTCAAATTTCTCCCATTTGCATTTCTATGAACATGCCATAATACATGTTCCCAATTTATGCCAATTTCCAAGTTAAAAACTACGTTTTTATTAAATTTCATATTTTGCCCAAATCGTATTCCTATCGTTCGTATAATCGTGATTCAATCTAGATTATAAATAAAGCTAGATTCGTCGATAAAAGGGAATGAACCAAAATGCCATGAAAGAACGGACATAACAACTGGCATAAGATGGTAGTTCACAGGCATATAGGTTACGACGTAGGTTCAAGAGCATGGGTAGACCTAACTTAATAGGTAAATTCCCAAGATCTAAAACCAAAGAAAAACCAAGAATAGACATAATAGAGACGTAGGTTCAAGAACGTGGGTAGACCTAACTTGATAGGTAAATTCCCAAGGTCTAAAACCAAAGAAAACCAAGAATAGACAGAATAGATAATCGGGTTTAGACCCAATTTCATAGTCACAGAACTTAAGCAACACTTTCCTAGTTATGAATCATAGGTGTTTAGTCACAATTATCCTTGTTATGTCATAGGCAATAGTTTATGTTTTCTAATCAAAGGCATAGGCTTGGTCAAGGAAATAATTCTCGTAGTCACAGTCATAGGCAATGTTCATAGTCATAGGCGATGTTCATAATCATAGGCAATGTTCATAGTCATAGGCAATGTTCATAGTCATAGGAAAGGTTCATAGTCATAGAGGCATATGGTTTTAAGGTCCACAGTTTCATAGTCTCAGTCTCATTTGTCCTTGAATCATAACAGTTCTTAATTTGGTCCAAAGAAATAGGCACTGATTCAAATAGAAAGAATTGGCATACTCTTTTATTCCTTTAATTTCATGTCACGAATAGAGAAAACGTTCAAATCTAGAAATAACCGACTTGCAGAGATTAGATTAGAATAGAAAGATGGCGTTGCTATGATTCGTAGAAAAACAGTCATTGAAGTCGTTTGAACCTCCTCTTGAATCCTAGCTTGACTTGAACTTCTTCTTGAAAATCTTTAGCAGCATTTCCTCGTTTTGATTTATTTTATATATTATTTATTTATATATTTTCTGAGATGCAGCATAAGGATAGAAAAGAATTGTGAATAGAGAAGAAGACCAGGGCTGTTTATACAGGATTAGGCAGACGAACCTGGTCAGAAAACGTGACCAAATACATCAGAATGAACCAGGTTCAGAAAGCTGGAAAAAGCGGGGGGGGAGGGGGGGGTCGAGCCCCAGGTCGACTACCCAGTCGACCTGGGTGCCTTGGGCGGGAATTTTCCCGCCCAGCCCAATCTGGGTTTGTTTTTGAATTTCGAACTCGTTTTTCTGAACTGTTTTGAAATTTGAACTTTGCTGAATCTTCCGGAGGCCATATCTTCCTCATACGGACTCCGATTTACGCAAACTCGGACTCGTTTTTATGCAGAATTCCGAGACGAACGCAATGGCGCAGCCGTTTCCCTTGATTTTGATTTTAACTTTTAATTTTGCCTTGATTTGTGAATCTTAGTGTTACAGAACTACGGGGTGTTACAATGTCCTAGATTCAGTTTATTCATGTCATAACCCTTTTCTTGTTTACATGCTAAATAGTCACTGGACTTACCAGACTCATGTCTGACCCATTTTCTTTCGTCTTCTTTTCTTCCGTTTCCCCCTCCCCCCAGGTCCGTAGGAAGGGAATACTTCAGCTTAGATCGGATCATTTCCAGCTTGAAGAAAGTAGATGTATTGCTTGGAATCTTTTTCCTTGGGCTATGGCTTTGGATACTCTCTTATTGGGGATTTATTCCACCTTACTGTTGTTTTAATGCTTCTTTATGTTTTAATTCAAGATAGAGATTTTGTTGTAATAATTTGGAAGTGGTTTGAGACAGTTGTTGTAATGTTTTAACTGAACCAAGTATTTATGAAATAAATTTAGTTTTTTTTCCGCTGTTTATTTATCTGTCTTGTAATTTATCTGCATCTTTTACCTATAATGCTCTAACGAAGTTAAGGCATTCCCTTTGTGAGTGACCTTAACGGAGGCAGGGTGTTTCACTTGGTATCAGAGCTGAAGGTTACATGATCAGATAAAAGATTTGGAAAATTATTTTCAAAACGGTTTTAAAAGAAGAATTTTCAAAAGAGAATTTTTGTTTTAAAGGCATATTCCCCAAAGCCATATGCACTATCTTTTGATCCTCTGTTTGAATCCTTGTTTCCTTCTTTCGTGAGTCTCCGGGGCTCTTGGCTTTCTGGGAGGTAACCTCATCGCGGCATGGTTCCGTAGGCTCGATGAGACTACGACACCTATCAAAAGGCGAAGAAGTGCCCAACCTCCATCCATAGTCGTAGTAGTTTCACCTGCGGCTAATTCTCTTCTAAGCTTTGTAGGGCTTCCCGTGCAATGGAGGCAACGTTCGAGAGACTTGTCAATATGGTTCACAAAGGAGGTAAAGAGAAAGAGGCCATAGGGGAAGAATCACAACAAGGAATTGGAATATAAGAAGGGCGGAGGAAATAATAGATCCCACAACAAGAGGAGGTATCTTTTCTGCGGTATAGCGGGTCATTTAATTGAAGGAAGTAAAAGACAAGTGGTTGTTTTCAGCATGGTGAGGCAGAGCATCTTATCAAGGATTGCCCGGAGGACAAGGACAAGGACAAAGGACAGGATTTTCAGGAAGGCAAGTGCATGCTTTCACCGCCAGCGTACCCCGAGAGAAAGATAGTAAAGTTTAGTTTTTCTTTTTGATCATCCTGTTAGTACTCTTTTTGATTTTAGCGTTTCACATTCGCTTATATCTGCTTCCGTAGTTGAGTCTCTGCACCTTATTACTAGTGTAATAGAAGATCCCATTATTTTCTCAAATCCGGTTGGTGGTTTGGCTCGTTTATCTTTTGTTTGTAAGGATTTGAGAATATCTATATTAAGGATTGAATTTTAGTGTAATGCTTATGTTTCTGGTTTCATGGGCTATGGGTTGATTCTAGGCATGGATTGGTTAGCTAGTAACTGTGAAACGAGAGTAGTCACACTTTTTACTTGCCTCGGGAATACCCTCGAGATTTCATGCGATCATGAGGGGATCAGTTAGGCTTAGCTACCTAGAATCACTTGACGATTTGTGATCCGTCATAGTAGTCCATGAGTACGCAGGTGTTTTTGATCAGGTTAGGGATTCTCCCCCTAAAACTCGAGATAGACTTCCGCATATATCTAGTTGACAATGCAAAGCCAGTTATGCGATCAACAATAGTTTTGGAGAAAGATTGGCGAGGATAGCTAGAGTCGGTTAAGTGCTCAATTGTTTGGTTGTTTTGCTAGTATCATCTCACATAAATCGTCCAAATTCGGAGGAGGTATTCCTTGGGTGCTTGTCTGATATTGGTTTAGGCCTTTGCGGCTTGTACTTAAGGGATGTCAAGTTCGACTAGGATGGTTTGCGTGAGAGATATCGACCCTCAGATTTGTGACATGATGGATAAGCTAAGTAGAAGAGAGACCTCTAATCATCTTAGTATATACACTTGGTATCATGTTTAACACCTGTTTATCTTGGAAATATAGTTCGACTACATTGGATACCCTCTAGCATAGTAAGTGATCGAGGTCCTATCTTTACTAATGAGTTTTGGAAATGGAGGTCAAGAAGCTACGCAACTGTGAAGTTAAATTAGTTAAGGTACAGTGGAGTGAAGGTCAAGAAGACGCGACATGGGAGACTGAAGATAAGACATGCGCATCATTCCCTTTTTCTTGAGGGTATATCCTTGATCTCTTTTTCTAGGAATTCTATGCATGTTTGTTTCTATCTTTTTAGGTATATCCTCTAGGTCATATCTTCAATCCTTAGGTAGAAGCCAATGGATGTAAACATGTGTTTGAAACATGTTATGAATGATGGTTGCAAGTGGTTGCTCGTGGATGCATATACACACATTAGGCACTAGATCGGCTCAGTCACTTTCATATTGCATAAGCATGAGTGAACTTATATATATATATATATATATATATATATATGGATTGAAACTTGGTGTGTTATCATATGGATGTTGCATTTGTATGAATGATGAAGCACTCATGTAAAAATTATAAAGTACGATTAGGAATAATTGCATACATGATGGACTCATGGCACTAACATAATCCGCATTAAGGAGGTCAACTGAATCGGTAGATCGCCTGATTTTGCATTAGATAAGGATATGTACACACACTATGCATATGATCATGAAAGAATTAGAAATATTTTTAAGGACAATGGACGCCTGTGATTGAATGGTTGAGTAGATGGATGCCGGATGGTAGGATATACGTTCTTCCTAACTTGAAGATTTCGGGGACGAAATCCTTTAAGGAGGGGAGAATGTAACACCCCATATTTTCTGTGAACGTTAAAGTTACGAATTAAAGAATACTTAATTAAAAATGTGAGAATTAAGAGAAAATGGGTTACGTCATTACGTTCGTCTCGGAATTCTACTTGAGATAGAGTCCGAGTTTGTGTAAATCGGACTCCATAAATCGGACTCCGTATGAAGGAGTTATAACCTTCGGAAGATTCAAGAAAAATTCAGAAAATTAAATAATAAAATACCAAGGCAGGTCGACCTACCCCAAGCGAGGTCGACCAGGGGGTCAACCATGGGGTCGACCTCCCCTATACAGGTAGACCTGGGGGTCGACCTATCCCCTTCGCCCAGATCCAAATCTGAGACGATTCTGACTAGTTGCTGAGTCCTTTCTGACCTATTGCTGAGTCACTAGGGCTTAGGTGGCAATTCTGGATAACTCTATCTAGTCTGGACGGTTGTGATTGCTCCTAGAACGATCTAACGGCTCACATAAGATTAAACTTCTATAAAAGCAACCCTAATCCTCAAACCCTAAATCACACAAATTCATTCCAAGGAGCCACTATGCTGCCCATGATCGTTCTATCCTAGCCACCATTTCTTCTTATATTAGAAAACAAGTTAAAGCTTCGAATCAAAACTAACTTAGAGAATTGATAGTCTTCTTCAAGGGATTGCTTTTCAAGTTCAGAAAACAGATCCTAGAAAAACAAGACTTTGTTTTCTTTGTAAGTCCTGTTATTATTTAGATGTGAACGATTAAAAGTTGTGATTTGTAATAAAATGAAATCTAGAGTAATTCCTAGTTGTAAGATAATGACGATGCTGATTTATGCCTATTCTTATAACGATTCTATCGTATATGATTGTGAGATTATTGTGGTTATTATGTTGATGTTAAACCAATCGTATATTATGTAAATTTGGTGACTTTTTCATGTTATGTAACATGCAAGTTGCTTAGATCTACATTTCGATCTAGGTTTATTGAATCATGCAAGTTGTCTAGATCTACATTTAGTTCTATGTTTATTGAATCATGCAAGTTGTTAGGCTAAGACATGTATTATGTTTAGATCTACATTTAGATCTATGTTTATTGAATCATGCAAGTTGTTTAGATCTACATTTAGATCTATGTTTATTGAATCATGCAAGTTGTTAGGCTAAGACATGTATTATGTTTAGATCTACATTTAGATCTATGTTTATTGAATCATGCAAGTTGTTAGGCTAAGACATGTATTATGTTTAGATCTACATTTAGATTTATGTTTATTGAATCATTTAAGTTGTTAGGCTAAGACATGTATTATTTTTAGATTCACGTTTAGATCTATGAAAATTAGATTCAAAAATTAAAGCTCATATTTACATGCCTTGTTAAACTTGTGTAAAACCATATGCTTAAGATTCATGTTTGTTTGATCCAAGATAAAAGTTCATATTTACATGCCTTGTTAAACCTGTGTAATTCCACATGTTTAAGATTCATGATTATTGCATCCAAATTAAAGTTTACATTCACATGTCTAGTTGAACTTGTGCAATTCTATATGCTTAACGTTTATGTTCATTGGACCCAAAATAAAAGTTTGCATTTACATGCCTAGTTGGATTTGGGTAATTTCGTATGTTTAAGACCCATGTTAATTAGATCCAAAAATGCAAGTTCAACTTTATATGACTAATTGGAATTGTGTAGTTCTATGTAAACTCCCATCCATATGCTTATGGTTCATGTTGATTAGGTTCAAAATTGCAAGTTCATAATTAAACATATATTTATTTTATGCCAAATTTATGAGACATATGTTGGATCCATATTATGCTTGTCTTGAATGCTACGTGTCTCTTCCTTTTCCCCTCTTGATTTTGATTTAGGATAAATTGCGAAGCCTAACATTCTATGAAATTTATGCGAACGTTTAGCGGGGGTAACGTTGGGAAAAACATGAAGTTACATGTTATTGGCATATTTTAAATGATTAGTGACATTGAAATGGTATAATTTATATACCTAAAATTATGAACATGATTTAGAGAGAAATTGGGCATGACTTGAATGACAATAATTTACATATAAATATAAAAGGTAAATATGTAAATTTAGAAAAGACAAATATGCCTAACCCGAGGTTAGATTGAGTTACGGTGTAAGACTGCCCGGAACCGCTCGGTACATCCAGCAACCGTAACAGTATATATATAATGTGAGAGGTTAGTGCATCAAGCCCAAAAGAACCCGAGGTTAAACTGAGTTGCAGTGTAAAACTGCCCGGAACCGCCCATCACATCCAGTAACCGCAATAATACATGTCTAATGTGAGTGGTTGGTGCTTTAATGAATGAATTATAGCTAAGATAGGAATGGTAGGGTTAAGTTAATTAAGGTAACACTTAACAAATATAACAAGATGAATGACTAGGGTTAAGTTAATAGGAAACACTTAACCAGTATAGCATGATGAATGGGTAGGGTTAAGTAATAAGAAACACTTAACCAATATAACTTGATTTGTGGTTAGGTTAAGTTAAAACAAGAGGGCAACACTTAACCAATATAAATTAATTTGTGGTAAGGTTAAGTTAAAACAAGAGGGCAACACTTAACCAATATAACTTGATTTGTGGTAAGATTAAGTTAAAACAAGAGGGTAACACTTAACTAATATAACTTGATTTGTGGTAGGGTTAAGTTAACACAAGAAGGCAACACTTAACCAAAGTAATATGACAAGTAGGTGGGTTAAGTTAACTTGAATTGATTGATGACACTTAACCAATACAACATGATGAACACGTGGGGTTAAGTTAACTTGAATTGATTGATGACACTTAACCAATACAACATGATGAACACATGGGGTTGAGTTAACAAAGAACACTTGACCAACATAACTTGATGGATGAACGGGGTTAAGTTAATAGGAAACACTTAACCAATTCAACATGATAAGTGTGGAGGGTTAATTTAATAAGAAACACTTAACCAACATGACATGATTAATGGGTGAGTTAAGTTAACATGAACGGGCGACACTTAACCAATATGGCATAATATGCGGGAGGGTTAAGTACATATTGGGTTGGCGGGTAATATTAGTAAATATAGGCCAACAAACTTAACCGTTAAATAAACATGCTTGAATCGATGGGAGGGTTAAGTACATCTCGTGTAGGTGGGTAATATTAGTACATACAGGCCCACAAACTTAACCGTTAAGTAAACATGCTAGAATTGGTGGGAGGGTTAAGTACATCTCGTGTAGGTGGGTAATATTTGTATATATAGGCCCACAAACTTAACCAATAGGAAACCCTAGTAACGGGGACCCATTTCAGCAGTAACCCACATAGATGTATCATGGTACCCTGAAACTAGGCAGGGTGGGGAACGATTACTGGGCTGATTATAAGCGGTCAAAACAACGGCAGGGTGTACGTCAGTGTAGGTTCCGACGGTTTACGGGCGTGCACGTACTCCGGAGCGGGAAAAAGCAGGCACTGGGTACCAGTAGTTATACACTATGCATCTTGAATCGTGTCGGGTCGCTGTCATAAGGATTGATACACCTTATGGTGGGACCATCACAGGGTATCTACACGCAAGAGAGGGCCGATTGACATGACACATGGAACGTTAATGCAAGTAAGGAGACGATCGATAGGGTAGTAAGGGTACATCTAACACATTCATGGCAATTAGGCAGATTGAGGTGGAATCCTCATAATAGATGTACACCTGAAGGCTACCACAATTGCGGGGATTGGGATCACGTTATCATACGATCATTTTATATAGATTACTAGTTGGGACACTAGTTAGGTGGTGCAGAGAAGCAAAATAAGTGCGATAGCATATTTAGCCTTATTATCTTATTTCTAGGGTGATGTCCTAGATTCAATTTATTCATGTCATAACCCTTTGCTTGTTTACATGCTAAATAGTCACTGGACTTACCAGACTCATGTCTGACCCATTTTCTTTCGTCTTCTTTTCTTCCGTTTCCCCCCTACAGGTCCGCAGGGAGGGAATACTTCAGCTTAGATCAGATCATTTCCAGCTTGAAGAAAGTAGATGTATTGCTTGGAATCTTTTTCCTTGGGTTATGTCTTTGGATACTCTCTTATTGGGGATTTATGCTACCTTACTATTGTTTTAATGCTTCTTTATGTTTTAATTCAAGACAGAGATTTTATTGTAATAATTTGGAAGTTGGTTTGAAATAGTTGTTGTAATGTTTTTACTGAACCAAGTATTTATGAAATAAATTTAGTTTTTTTTTTCCCGCTGTTTATTTGTCTATCTTGTAATTTATCTGCATCTTTTACCTATAATGCTCCACCGAAGTTAAGGCATTCCCTTTGTGAGTGACCTTAACGGAGGCGGGGTGTTTCACTCTCTGTCTTTTCTACAGGATACCAGCGCAAACCAACACGAGTTTCGATAGATTAGAATTTTGAAAAAAATTTGGTTTGTCGGAATTCGGGTTGTTATAGTTACGCTCTCAAAATGCACAACCTAGTGGTTTCTCCAGAAGAAATGAAAGAAGGGGTCCGCCACCCGCATAGTGATCCCGTTATGATAACAGCCCAAATAGGGCTCTCTGTTGTTTTAAAGATTCTTGTAGATACATGGAGTGTCTTCAGTGTTATCTTTAAGCACACTTTCGATCAAATGGGAATTTCCGAGAAAAAGTTAGAACCAAGCAATGAACCAATCTTCGGGTTTAACAACAAGGGGTCGACTCCGGTGGGGGCAAATCAACCTTATGGTTCAAGTTGGATTGTCTCCGCTCCATAGGACCTTCAAAACTCTCTTTGTTGTAATCGATCAACCATCCTATTAGAATGCCTTCTTTGGACGACCGTCTTTGGAGGAGATGGATGCTTTTGTTTCTTTCAAGTGTCTTATGTTAAAATTCCTAATCAAACAGGGATGGGGTACTGTCAGGGGAGAACATTTTAGTTATCGTGAATTGTACTTCACAACGATTGAAAAATACAAAAGTAGAATTCTTCGTATTTTGATTCTTCTACTGTTTTTATACCTTCGGATAGGGGGTCCTTACATCCCATATTTGAAGCTAAGATAAAAATTGATAAGGCTAATAAGCATGCAAACGGTAGGTACATTTCTTTGAGAAGAAAAAGTAAAAGGTCCGATGATGTAAATCTGACTAAAGAGGGAGAAATCATCATAGATTTGGATTCTAGAGGAGACATTTAAAGAATAAAACCAACAGAAGACATGGAAGAAGTAAATGTTGATTCAGAAGATAAATCAAGGGTCGTCAACATAGGTTAAAGGCTGATGGAACCCCTAAGAAGAGAGCTAGTCCGGTTCCTACAGCTCAACAAGGATGTTTTTGCTTGGACCCATTCAGACATGATCGGTATCAATCCTTCTGTTATGAGCCACGCCTTGAACATTGACCCTTCGGTAAGCCCGGTCCAGCAAAAGAAATGACAATATAATAGAGACCGAATAGAGGCCTTGAAGGAGGAAGTCAAGAGGTTGGAAACTAACGGGTTTATCCGAGAAGTCCTTTACCCGAAATAGTTAGCCAATCCCGTACTAGTGAATAAGTCCAATGGGAAGTGGAGGACATGTGTTGATTACACGGATTTAAACAAGGCTTGTCCGAAAGATTGCTATCTCCTTCCGCTGATTGACCAATTAGTTGATGCCATGAGTAGTCACAAGATACTACCCCTTATGGCTGCTTACTCGGGATACAACCAAATTCCGATGCATAAACCCGACAAGGAGCATACAAGCTTTATCACTGATTGGGGAACGTTTTGCCATAATGTGATGCCCTTCGGTTTGAAGAACGCGAGAGCAACATACCAAATACTGGAAAACAGGATGTTCCAAGAACAAATAAGGCGCAATATGGAGGTATATATGGATGGCACGCTAGTGAAGTCCACCAAAACGGAAAACCATCTAAATGATTTAGAGGAAATGTTCTATTTCTTAAGGGGCTACCAAATGAAGCCGAACCCTCAAAAGTGCTCTTTTGGTGTTCAATCCGGAAAGTTTATAGGATATGTGGTAAGTGAGTAAGGGAGTGTAGCTATCCCTGACCAAATCCAAGATATAAGAGACATGGAAGAGCCCAAAACAAGCAAAGAGGTCATGAGTCCGAATGGGAAAGTAGCAGCCCTCAGTAGGTTCATTTCCAAAGCAATTGAAAAATGTGTCCATTTCTTTGATGTTATAAAGAAAGAAAAGAATTTCGAATGGAACGAAGAGTGTAGGAAAGCATTCAAGAATTGAAAGTTTATATGGGAACACCTCCGGTTTTATCCAGTCCCGAGAAGGGAGAAGAGTTATACCTATACATGGCTATTTCAGAACACGCGATAAGCTCAGTCCTGATATGAGAAGGTAATGGGACTCAACACCACATTTACTACGTTAGCCAAAGGCTAAAGGATGCAGAAACCCGATACCCTGTTATAGAGAAATTGGCTTTTTTGTCTAATTCTAACCGCGCGAAAGCTCAGAGATTACTTTCAAGCTCACCCTGTTAGAGTCTTAACTAGCTTTCCACTCAAGCAAGTGTTCAAGAAACCAGAAACCTCAGGGAGGCTAATAAAATAGGGTGTCAAGCTTAGACAATACGGGAATGAGTTCCATCCTCGAGCAGCAATTAAAGGACAAGCTCTCGCAAATTTCTTGAATGAACGCACGAGCTTCATTTCAGAACAATCAGTTAAAGAAAATGACACCAAGACAAGTGACAGCTCTATGTAGATGGAGCTTCTAATAAACCGGGAGCAGGGGAAGGTTATGTTATAATTACCCCTGACGGACACCGCTTGCACTACTCCATGAAGTTAGGGTTCCTGGCAACTTACAACGTGGCCGAGTATGAATCAATGATGGATGGATTGAATCTGGCACTACGGTTGAAGATACCTTGGATAGAAATCTTTAGTGACTCACAAATAATGGTAAACCAAATAAAACTGACATATCAAACCAAGGCTGAGCGTCTAATCTTGTATATGAAAAGGGTATTAAAGATGCTCCGGTTTGAGTACTTCTCAGTTCATAAAATACCTCGCGGAGAGAATACTCAAGCGGATTCACTAGCTAAATTAGCCAGTTCTAGGTGGGGGAGAGGGGCGCTGAAACTCGAATAATTCCTGTGGGATATCAGGAAAGGCCTAGTGTCGAGCAGGAGGAATTGGAAATAAGGAAAGAGTTATTGGTCTTAACTAGATCACAAGATTTGAGAAGGGAGGATGAAGGAAACAAAGAGGGAAACTCCAATGGGGAACCTCCCTTAATGGAGACGAGTTGCCATCATAAAGTTACATGGATGACTCCCATAGTAGATTACCTCCTAAACATGATTTTACCCCTTAGTAAAAAAGATGCAAGAAGGATAAAACACCAAGCTCCTACACTTGTGATTATGGATAATATACTCTATAAAAAGGGACATTCGCTTCCTTATTTAAGATGTGTAAGTTCCGAAAATGGACTTGGCCCATTGAAGGAAGCTCATGAGGGATGGTGTGGGGACCATTCCAGTGGAGTTTAGCTAGCCAAAAGGGTCATGCGATAAGGTTTATTGGCCACAGATGGTTGGTCAAGCAGTTGAGTACATCAAGAAATGTGATAAGTGTAAAAAGTACTCTAAGGTACCCGACTTCCTTATAGCGAACTAACCACTATATCAAGCCCCTGGCCATTCGATGTATGGGGAATAGATTTAATTGGACCCTTACCAATCTCCAAAGGTGGAGCTAAGTATGCTGTAGTAGCTATTGACTACTTCACCAAGAGGGTTGAGGCAGAACCCCTTCCGACAATCATGTCCAAAAATATTTTGAGATTTGTAGTAAAAAATATCGTTACCTGCTTCGGAACCCCTCAAAAAATCATATCAGATAATTGTAACACCTCGTATTTTTAACAATACTAAAAGAAAATAAATTAAATTATAATTAATTTAATATTCAGAATTAAGGAAAACGGACGGTGCTATTGCGTCTGTCTCGAAATTCTGGTCAAGATAGACATTTGGTTTGTGTAAAATGGACACCGTATGAAGAAGTTATGAGGGTTTTAAGTTTGTATATGCGTAGAAGAAATATGTATATACACATGATACACATATGAGTCAACACTTATCCAGAAAGGGTCCAAAAATCGAAAATTCATTTGGCGACAAATTTCCCGCTCTAGGGGGTTGACCCCCCTAGAGGGGTGTCGACACCGGGGTCGACCCCCCTTAAGGGGTGTCGACACCAGGGTCGACGCACCTATAGAGGTGTCAACACCCTTAGGGTTGACGTGGAAGTCAGTTTCTGAGGGGCTGGCAGATATATATACGTGGTCATTTCTCTTGTTTTCTTCATTGGGGATCAATGAGGTTAAATGTTGCTGGTGTCTGAACTTAACTGGATCCTATATCTTCTTCACCCTATCAATTAAAGAAAATCAAATCAAATTTAGAGATTCAAGTCTAGATCCAACCTCTGCTATTTTCTACCTCTTCTTTTTATCCAAACACTATGAGTTAGTTACTTTTAGATTTAAATAATTAAAAGTAATTTGTGATACGACTGTGATTTGGATAATCATGATTGTTGGATCTATCATAATTTGTGAATCTATACTATTCCTGGATTTTAAACTTTAGTATGCTAGATCTATTTTTGTAGATCTGATTCTTTATGGTAAAATTATCATGTCACCTTTGTGGATCCGAACCTTTGTCTAGGATTGTGGTTAATTTGGAATTATTATTATTTGGGCAGTTAGACCTTTGTTTAGATCTAGATCATAATGTTGTGATTAACTGAGATCTGTCATTATTGGACATATGAACCCTTATTAGATCTGTTTATGAATGTCATCATATCCTAATTATGTTAGACCTAGTTTTATCATTACCCTTATTACTAGATCTGTTCTATGTCCATCTTATTATTATGCCTATGCAAGTGTATGTTTATGTCACCTTTGTTAGAATAATCATTATTGTTATTTTTCCCATCACCATTCCTTTATTGTATGGCTAGACTACTTTCTAGCCTAGTATACTGCCAAAATTATGCGAATACGCTAGTTTAGGAACAGGGGAAAATATTAGAATTGGCATAACTTGGTTAATGGATATGAATATGGACATATAATTCACTTTGTACAAAATTGGTGAAAAAGGGGCATATAAACTATAATGACATAGGTGAGAATTTGGATAATAATGAATGCCTAGAATTACAATTAGAAATTGTAATTGTACTTATGGCACGAGGTTAGGTTGCATTAGTTGTGGAAGTCTGCCCCGACCAGACCGTCATATCCAGCAGCCAATAATGTTAAACCTAATGTGGGAGGCCTAAGTCTACAAATACGAATCAGGCTAAGACACGAGGTTAGGCCCAACTTGTGGAAGAAGTCTGCCCGGACCCGACCGACATATCCAGCATCCACAAGCTATAGGCCTAATGTGGGAGGTCTAGCCCATTATAACCATAAATGAAAATATGGTAACAAATTGAAATACTTAACCTCTTTGTATCCATAGGGATTGTGTGAAGATAAATACGAGTGGGGGTTAAGTAAACACTACAACAAAATGACCCTATTACAACGGTGGAACACCGTTGTAATATACATTTTACAACGGTGGGCTAACCGTCGTGCATTAAGAAGTTGTAATAGACTAAAATCTTTTACAACTTTTTTGCACCGTTGCAGCACCGTTGTAATATGTATATTATACAACTTTTTTCCACCGTTGTAATAAACTTTATTACAACAGTTATGCACCGTTGTAATAATATCTACTACAAATGTTATGCACCGTTGTAATGAAAGTTGCATTTAAAAAAAAATAGACAACCTTCGCAACTGAAATGAACCATATACTAAATATAGCAATACTCCATAAGCAAAATAAATATTACAGTTATTTGCAAACTATTTATTAAAATACTCAAATTTTCAATATTACAAACAATAAGTTTTACAAAAGATTTCGCGGACTGTTACATACTTGACCATTACAAAGCAACTTAGTACAAGAAGGTTTAACCTCTTTTTTCTTCATGTTAGTGAGAAATACCTTCAGTCTCCACAAGAGTACTGGAAATACCTTCAGTCTTCATGTTAACTGCTATATGAAATGGAAGCAATGTTACTTACCTCTTCATGAATTGCCATTTCCACCCAGTAAGAAAAGCATATCAATTCCCCTAGCCTGAAAGTATTCACCAGCATATCCATTTAGCATATTTACAACCATCACTAAATTTCGTCCACATATTTACAAACTAGAACTTGATAGAACTTCATGCAACACTGCAACCCATAAAACCCTTTTCACACTTACCCAAATACCTGCACATACAAGATATTATATTATATAAACAAAATGTCAAAATAACAAGATTAGCAATCTTACAGCAAAGTTGCTAAACTAAATAGACTATAATTAAATTAAGTAAAAAAGTGAACAAAACCTAACAATAATTAAACAGGCTATGATTAAACTTATAGGGTCAAAATATGCAAATTCAGCAAAGCAAAGCAAGCAATCTGGGAGAACAAGGAATATACAGACCCATTCACTTGCAAATTCACCAATTCATATTGCACACATATATAATATCACACCCAAGCTAACTTTAATAGGACAAATTAATATAGGCTTCATGAAAAGTGTATGGCAACGCACTGTGGTCACGTACACCAAATGACAGAAATACTAAAAATATGGACATGTAAATATCTATACTTCCATGTGCCACCTCACCCTTGTATACTATACACTCACGTATATAACAACTCATGAAAGCAAAGCATTAGCTACTGTTGTAGTCACTATTATAGTCTGCACCTTAGGAGTTATTACTCCAGTGCCTGTCAATTACCAAAATATGACTTCCATTACAATACTGCCGATGAGTGATGAATATTAAATTAATTGAATATCACGGCCAATGATAATTATCAAAAAAAGCTCAAAAGGTTACTTGATATTCAGCTAAATGTTAAGCACTATATAAGTGCATATCATCTAACTTGTAAAAAAAACATAACTGTTCTTCAAATGCAGTGGTTGATGATCAAAATAACGCCATAAAAATTTAATTACATAAACAAATATTATTTATACGTAAAGAGATTCCTACTGAAAAACTGGTCATCTGTTAACATTCAACTTCGATATCTAAAACATGGATTAACCACCTTAACAAATCAAATCAGGAATTTGTAGGTCTACCTGATGAATGTTGAAGCTTAGAGCACTTTATTGCATGCTACTTTGACTAGTATAGAGAATATTTGTCAAATTATAGATGATCTAAAACGAACTTCTTAAATATTTTGTTAAGCCCAACTAATTCAAGTAGCAAATGGAAAAATTAATCATAAACATTCGTTCACACGGAATAAAAAATGAAATCAGAAGATAAAAATATTAAACCATCTAAGCAAGAGATATAAGTCAGCAAATGAAATCAGAAAATAAAAACAGTAAACCATCTAAGCAAGAGATATAAGTTAACAATGTGATTGTACACAGCAGGGTCAAGAAATACATGACATGGTAAGCTAAGATGGATGAAATTGATTTTACCTGTGGATTCTTCGGCCATGACGCTTGCTGTAGATACAAGATATCAAACAGAGAGAACTTGGCAATTCATCTGCATTTAGTCAACATAGTCGATAAATTTGGATAATCGATGCCCATAATTGTAACCAGAACAGTTAGATGCAGTTCCATTTTCAGAATCATAAAGAAATATTTAACTCTTACAGTACATTGTTCAACCTTTTGACTGCCTCGCCAAACTCTTCATCACCACTAGGACCCTCGACCGACGTCCCCTTCATCGCGACTCAGACAATCCGTACACTGTCAGATGCGAAACATTTTGGTGCCAAAACCACCCAAAAAATCGCTTTCGACGGTCCTCCTTCCCACGATCACCAAGCGCCGCCCAATCCCCTCGACGACCCCCTGTTGCCTTGAAATCGACGCCCTAGGGCTGCTGCCCCAAAACCCTTGTTTCTAAAAATCGAACGCACCTTGAAAATTCTACCAAGAGTTAGAGCCCTCTTTTCCAGAAATTAAACGAATCAAAATTTGGTTTTCTGAATTTGTAATCAATTGTTCTTTTTTATCGTTATTTAAAGAAGAAGGAAGATGGGGACTGAAATGGGAAGACGCGATACAGAATTGAGAAATTAGGGATTTGGGATGATTATTAGAAATTAGGGATTTGAGAAATTAGAGAAAAGATAAGAGGCCGCCTGCATGTGAGCGAAAATATAACACATGAGTTACTTTTAGAGCCAAAATTTCCAACTTCCTACTTAAGTTTCCTGCCGCAAGTTTACTGCCACATGCCATCAATTTTTCTTGGTTCATAGCACAAAATGGATAGAAATGAATATTATAAGTTATAATTAATAAGTAAAAATTTGTATTAAATATAATATGAATTTCTTGAAAAACTACTTTTTTACTAAAGTACTAAAATATCACTTCTTAGTTATTATTACTTTTTTAATTCTATGTTATAATTTAATATTAATTATAAAATAGTAATTAATTTTTTATTGTATTAATCAATGATTATTAATTACTAGTATGATTTATTTCATATTTAATTATTATTCAATGGTGATTATTATTTTAATTAACTATTTAAATAGTAAGTATTAAATTGACAAATATTATTGATTCCCAAGTTTATTATTAACTATTATTATTTAAATATCAATGTAATTAGTTATTAAATATAGATATTATAAACATGAAGTTTGTATGAGGCATCTTTATTACAACAAATAAAATGAAAAGTTGTGATATACATGTTTATTACAACAGTGATTTTTTCACAGTTGTAAAAAACATTTATTATAACAATCCGTTTTGCACAGTTGTAAAAAAGCACTTATTACAACTGTGCTCTTCGCACAGTTGTAAAATTAAAGTTGTAATATGGTGTTTTTGTTGTAGTGAAACATGCTTGAAACATTGGGAGGGTTAAGTACATCTTGGGTAGGTGGGTAATATTAGTATATATAGGCCCACAAACTTAACCGTTAAATAAACATGCTTGAAATAGTGGGTGGGTTTAGTACATCTTGGGTAGGTAGGTAATATTAGTATGTATAGGCCAGTAAATTAACCGTTAAATAAATATGGTTGAAACAGTGGGAGGGTAAAGTACATCTTGGGTTGGGGGTAATATTTGTATATATAGGCCGATAAACTTAACCTGTTGGGATTATGCAATTTTATGACACCAGTAGGTAGGCATAATCTGTGGAAAACCTAGTAGTAGGGCTGCAAGACGAAGGGGAGATCTTAGGAAGTGATACATCATACTGTGGGGCCAACACAGTGTATCTACGAAGTAGGGAGCCGATCGATTAGGGTAGTAAATATGGTACATCTAGTCCAGTCTGTTTCTGTGGGGTACCTGTGTTTCTGTTTGGGCTTAAACCCGTTAATTCTGTTTAGGTATCGGCTAATTCTGTTTGGGTTAAAACCCGTTACTAGAGTACACCTAAAACTACCATTATATTTCTGTTGGGATCATCCTATTTCTGTTAAGCAATTAGGGAGTATGTAATCCTGTTACATATCTATTATACTAGTATTGGTGCAGAGAATAAACAGAGTAATCATTAGAAACGTATACATCTTATCCTATCTACCTTGTCACACCTGCCTTTTATGTACTTATCCCTCTCTTATCCACTTTATATGCCTGGCATGATACTTTTATTTATTTACTTGCTAAAATTAACTGGACTCGCCAGACTTAATGTCTGACCCTTTTTGTTTTCTCTCCTTTCTTCCGTTCCCCCCAGGTTCGCAGGGAGGGAATTCTCAGGCTTAGTCAAGGCTCGGTTATCATCTTGTTGGAGCTGCTTCTGAAGTATAGCTCTAGTTCTTATCTCTACTATGGCTTTGTCTCTTTTATTTGGGGAATTATGTTTTCTTTTAAGTATTTATGTACTCTGATGGTACAAGACAGAAGTTATGTTATTGTAATGGGTTTTTGTATTCATGTGAGTTTTTGGACTATGGTATTTTATGATAAATAATGTTTTTATTCCGCTGTTATTTTATATGTCTATCTTGTAATATTTCTTTCTGTTTACTATAACGCTTCACGAAACTTATTGCATTCCCTTTGTGAGTGATATTAACGGTCGTGGGGTGTCACACTTGGTATTAGAGCTGAAGGTTACCAAATTGGATAAAGTTTTTGAAAATTATTTTCAAAAAGGTTTTAAAAGAAAGCATTTTCAAAAAGAAAAGTCTGTTTTGAAAGACATTCTCCAAGAAGCCATATGTAATATCCTTCGGTCCTTTGTCTAAATATCTTCCCTTTTTCTTTTCAGCATGTCTAGGGAACCAAACATTCTTAATATCCCAGAGGGCGTTCGATACCAGGATGGTTCTGTAGGTATCTGGAGGCCACGGTGCCTGCGAAGGCCAAGGAAACGTTCCTCCCCCAGCTACACCACTCGTTCCTCCTCCTCCCCCTCCAAGAGTAGATAATTTCGCTAAGATCTACAAAGACTTGCGTGCTATGGGAGGGAAGCCATTCCATGGGAACGAGACATTCATAGAAGCGCAGAATTGGCTCAAGGAGATTGAGGACTTGTTCGTAATCTTTGAAGTAGAGGATAGAAGGAAGGTTCAATTAGCCGTCTGGAAACTGAAAGACGAAGCCTCATTTTGGTGGGAAGTAACCCAAGCTGGACGTCCGGTGGAAACTTGGGAGGATTTTAGACAAAGACTTGGATTAAAATTCCTTTCCCAAGCCGAGAAAAGCATGCAAATGGAGAGGTTCTTGGCACTCAAACAAGGGAATATGACTGTTAAGGAATATGTGAACAAATTCTACTAGCTAGCAAGGTTCAGATTGGAATTGGTTGACACTTCGCATAAGAAGGCATTGCGATTTGCTAAAGGGCTAAATGAACCCCTTCATGGGTTAGCCATGTCCCACATTCCAATGGGAGCCACTTTTGAAAAACTTGTTGATATGGCGCTAATGCATGAGGAAGACAAGGGAGAAAAGAAGGAAGTCAAGGCTAAGGAAACAATGCAGAACAAGAAGGTATGGCCCAAGAAAGAACAACAACAAGAGGGCGGAAAGCATGACAAAGCTCAAGGCAAAAAGAAATGCCATGGTTATGGGAATGTGGGCTATTTGGTCAAAGACTGCAGAAAAAGGAAGAATGCTTGCTTTAACTGTGGTGAAGTCGGACACTATACTAGGGAGTGCCCGAAGAAGCAAGGGTCGGACCAAAGGGTAGGATCTTATGGAGGGCAAGTGCATGCTCTCACGGCTGATGTACCGAACAGAGGTATGAATGTTTCTATTGAATGTTTGATTTCTCTTCCCGAACATCCTGTTAGAACTATTTTTGATTTTGGCGCTTCTCCCTCTTTATATCTGATTCTATAGTTGAGTCTATGTACCTTAATTACTAGTATGGTAGTGGATCCCGTATTTTTCTCAAACCCCGTTAGTGGTTCAGCTCATTTATCTTTGATTTGTCGAGGCTTAAGGATATCTGTGTTAGGCATCGAGTTTGAATGCGACGTTTATGTGCTCGGGTTTATGGGCTATGGGTCGATTCTAGGAATGGATTGGCTTACCACATATGGTGCCATTCTAGATTGTGAGAAGAGGGTTGTTAGGCTTCTAACTTGTCATGGGAGGACTCTCGAGATCTCCTGTGACCCACAAGGGTCGGTTATGCTTAGTTTCCTAGAGTCTCTTGATGCATCTATCGATGGTCTGCAATCTGTTCCAGTAGTCCGAGATTATTCCGATGTTTTTAATGAGGTATGGGGTTTACCTCCGAGGCGCGAGATCTATTTTCGGCTATATCTGGTGGACAATGTAAAGCCAGTTGCATTGCCTGTGCGACATGTGACTCCTAAAAGGAAAGAGGGAACTTGACAAGCAAGTAGGGGAGTTACTTGATAAGAAGTTTGATAGATGAATCATATCCGGATGGAAAACCTATAGAAGATAGTCCATGCGGAGGCTCATCATTCTAAGATGACTATTTATCCAAGTGGCGATAAAATGTATAGAGTTCGAGGTAATGAAGCCAAACTTGCGAGAGGAAGTGAAAGTAGAGAAGGAAGCCATGATTGGATGAGTTCCGATTTGCATACCTGGATCAGAGGTAGGTTAGGTTAATAAAAGTGCAATGGGGAGAAGATAGCGGGGATGCGACTTGGCAGACTGAAGACAAAGATCGTGCTTCATACCCTTTCCTTTTTGGGGCTATGTTCTTAACTCCTTTTTCCAAAGCTTTTATTTGTACTTGCTGCTATCATTTAGGTATATCCTATTAATCGAATCATCGACCTTTAGGTAGGAGTCCCATGATTGTAAACATGTGGTTGAGAGATGTTATGGTTGATGGATGCAAGTGGATGCAAGTGTTTGCTAGTGGCTGCCTGTGGATGCATATACACACACATTAGGCACTAGATCGGCTCAATCACTCTCATACTGCATATGGATGTGTGTGCATTTTTCTTTTCTTTTATGGATGAAAATGGATGTATTAGCATATGGATGTTGCATTTGGACGAATGAGTGTGCACACATATAGAACTTACATGTTATAATAGGATTATTTGCATACATATTGGGTTCATGGCACTAACATACATTGCATTATGGAGGTCAACTGAATCAGTAGACTGCCTGATTTCCACATTAGTGTTGGGACTTATATACACACCCTTGCATATGTTCATATAAGCATTAGAAATATTTAAAGACAATGGATGCCAGTGATTGGTGGATGAGTAGATGGATGATGGATGGTAGGATGTGCATTCTTTTCAACTTAGAGATTTCGGGGATGAAATCCTTTGAGTAGGGGAGAATGTAACACCCCGTATTTTTAACGATAGTAAAAGAGGATAAATTAAGTTATAATTAATTTAATATTTAGAATTAAGGAAAACGGACTGCACCATTGCGTCCGCCTCGAAATTCTGGTCAAGATAAATATTTGGTTTGCGTAAAACGAACATTGTATGAAAAAGTTATGAGGGTTTTAAGTTTGTATACGCATAGAAGAAATATGTATATACACATGATGCACATATGAGTCAGATATGAGTCAGCACTTATCCAAAAAGTGCCCAAAAAATGAAAATTCGTCTTGGACAAATTTCCCGCTCTAGGGGGTCGACCCCCCTAGAGGGTTGTCGATACCGGGGTCGACCCCCCTTAAGGGGTGTGGACACCAGGGTCGACCCACCTATAGGGGTGTCGACACTCCTAGGGCTGATGTGGCAGCCAGTTTCAGAGGGGCTGACAGCTATATATATGTGGTCATTTCTCTTATTTTCTTCAATGGGGATCAATGGAGGCCAAATGCTGCTGGTGTCTGAAATTAACTGGATCCTATATCTTCTTCAACCTATCAACTAAAGCAAATCAAATCAAATTTAGAGATTCAAGTCTAGATCCAACCTCTGCTATTTTCTACCTTTTCTTTTTATCCAAACACTGTAAGTTAGTTACTTTTAGATTTAAATAATTAAAAGTAATTTGTGATACGAATGTGTTTTGGATATTCATGCCTCTTGGATCTATCATAATTTGTGAATCTACACTATTCTTGGATCTTAAACTTTAGTATGCTAGATCTATTTTGTAGATCTAATTCTTTGCGGTAAAATTATCATGTCACCTTTGTGGATCAGAACCTTTGTATAGGATTGTGGTTAATTTGGAATTATTATTCTATTGGTAGTTAGATCTTTGTTTAGATCTAGATCATCATGTTGTGATTAACTGAGATCTGTCATTATTGGACATATGAACCCTTGTTAGATCTATTCATGACTATCATCATATCCTAATTATGTTAGATTTAGTTTTATCATTACCCTTGTTACTAGATCTGTTTTATTTCCATCTTATTATTATGCCCATGCCAGTGTATGTTTATGTCACCTTTGTTATAATAATCATTATTGTTATTTTTTCCATCACCTTTCCTTTATTGTACGGCTAGGCTACTTTCTAGCCTAGGCATACCACCAAAATATGCGAATACGCTAGTTTAGGAACAGGGGAAAATATTAGAATTGGCATAACTTGGTTAATGGATATGAATATGGACATATAATGTACTTTGTACAAAACCGGGGAAAAAGGGGCATATAACATATAATGACATGGATGAGATTTTGTATAATAAGGAATGCCTAGAATTACAATTAGAAATTGTAATTGTACTTGTGGCACGAGGTTAGGTTGCATTAGTGGTGGAAGTCTGCCCGGACCCGACCGACATATCCAACATCCACAAGCTGTAGACCTAATGTGGGAGGTCTAGCCCATTATAAACATAAACGAAAATATGGTAACAAATTAAAATACTTAACCTAGTTGAATCCATAGGGATTGTGTGAACATAAATATGGGTAGGGGTTAAGTAAACATGCTTGAAACAGTGGGAGGGTTAAGTAAATCTTAGGTAGGTGGGTAATATTAGTATATATAGTCCCACAAACTTAACCGTTAAATAAACATGCTTGAAATAGTGGGAGGGTTAAGTACATCTTGGGTAGGTGGGTAATATTAGTTTGTATAGGCCCACAAACTTAACTGTTAAATAAACATGCTTAAAACAGTGGCAGGGTTAAGTACATCTTGGGTTGGTGGGTAATATTCGTATATATATATATATATATATATATATATATATATATATATATATATATATATATATATATATATATATGCCCACAAACTTAACCTGTTGGGATTACGCAATTTTATGACACTAGTAGGTAGGCATAATCTGTGGAAAACCTAGTAGTGGGGATGCAAGACGAAGGGGAGAGCTTGCATCATCTTGTGTGTGGGACCCGTTTCAGTCAGTAACCCTTAAATAGGTATCAAACGAGTACTCCGAACTAGGTCGGAGTGGGGCACGCTTACTGGGCTGAATATAAGAGATCCAAACGTGGGGGATAGTGTCATGTCGGCGCGTTCCATCGGGGTCATGTGCATGCATGACTCCGCCTTCCCCAGAAAATAAGTTGCTGTGACATCAGTAGATATGGTTGTGCACATCTTGAAAATGAAGCATTGCCACTTTAGGAAGTGATACATTCTACTGTGGGGCGAACATAGGGTATCTACGGAGTAGGGAGTCGATCGATTATGGTAGTAAATAGGGTACATCTAGTCCTGTCTGTTTCTGTGGGGTACTTGTGTTTCTGTCTGGGCTAACACCCGTTAATTCTGTTTAGGTACCGGCTAATTCTGTTTGGGTTAAAACCCGTTACTAGAGTACACCTAAAACTACCATTATATTTCTGTTGGGATCATCCTGTTTCTGTTCAGCAATTAGAGAGTATGTAATCTTGTTACATATCTATTATACTAGTATTGGCGCAGAGAATAAACAGAGTAATCATTAGAAACGTATACATCTTATCCTGTCTACCTTGTCACACCTGCCTTTTATGTAGTTATCCCTCTCTTATCCACTTTATATGCCTGTCATGCTACTTTTATTTATTTATTTGCTAAAAGTAACTGGACTCGCCAGACTTAATGTCTGACCCTTTTTGTTTCCTCTTCTTTCTTCCGTTCCCCCTAGGTTCGCATGGAGGGAATTCTCAGGCTTAGTCAAGACTCAGTTATCATCTTGTTGGAGTTTCTTTTGAAGTATAGCTCTAGTTCTTATCTCTACTATGGCTTTGTCTCTTTTATTTGGGGAATTATGTTTTCTTTTAAGTATTTATGTATTCTGATGGTACAAGACAGAAGTTATGTTATTGTAATGGGTTTTTGTATTCTCAAACATGTGAGTTTTTGGACCACGGAATTTTATGACAAATAAAGTTTTTATTCCGTTGTTATTTTATATGTCTATCTTGTAATATTTCTGTTCTGTTTACTATAATGCTTCACGAAACTTAATGCATTCCCTTTGTGAGTGACATTAACGAACGTGGGGTGTCACACTAATGGAACACAATTCGAGAGCGAAGAGTTCACCTGAATTTGCGAGAAAAATGGAATCATTAAAAGTTTCTCCTCGGTAGCCCATCTGAAAGCTAATCGAGATGTGGAAGCCGCCAACAAAACCATTAAGACAATCCTTAAAAAATGCCTAAATCAAGCCAAAGGAAATTGGGCTGAAGAGTTGCCTTTATGCTTTGGGCATGCAGAACCTCTACCAAAACAGCCACGAGACACCCCCCTTCTCCCTGACATATGGATGCAAAGCTATGCTTCCGGTTGAGGTCGAAATCCCGTCGCATAGAAGGAAAGCATATGCGTTCGACTTAATTGAGAGTTGAGAAAAGAATCACTAGACTTAATACAATAACTAAGAGATGAGGCTGCAATCAGAACCACTGGGTATCAAAGGAGGATTACAAAATACTACAACTTAAAGGTCAGGACTAGACCCTTCGCAAAAGGAGAGTTAGTGTTACGAAGAGTGATGGAAAACACGAAGAACCCAGCGGATGGCCCTCTCGGTCCAAATTTGGAAGGACCCCTGATCATCCATCAAGAAGTTATGCCCGGAACATATCGGCTATGCGGACCCAATGGTGATATTGTTCCAAGAACATGGAACTCGGAATATTTAAGACCATATTTCTCAATGATAAAGCAATAAGGAAAAAAACTTTCCTCCAAAGATGATTACGTAACTAATGGCACGAAAACCCTTCTAGTAGCTAAAGAGAGACCCAAGAGGGGTCGAGCTGAAAAGAGGATTAAATCCCTTGTCATCGCCAAAGTTGGTCAGGATGAGGCATACCCCGGAGGGGGATGGTGTGTTAGTCGTTCTCCATGCCCTACTCAGAGGGAGCTAGGTTAAAGCATCAAAAGCGTAAGCCTCCATTTCACACCAGAAATGGTCGTGGCAGTGCATATAAAATTAGCACTCCCTGCCTCTGCTTGCAAAAGAGTACGCCCTACCTCTGCTAGAACCAAGCATGTCCTACCTCTGGTTATGTTCCGCGTTACCCGTAGAAGGGAGCGCAAACCCCTATAACAGCCTACGATGGTCAGGATAGGGCCCCACTCAGAGGAGGGTGGTGTATAAGCCTCTATCAGAACCCACGATGGTCAGTATAGAGCATCAAAAGAGTAAACCTTAGTTTTGTGCCTATGATGGCCTCGTATAAGTTTCTAAGACCTTATCATCGCCTACGATGGTTAGGATAAGACGCTTCCTAGAGCAAGGTCGGGTAAGTCCTTGGGCCCTGCTTGTGGATAAGCTAGCCAAGCGCACCTGATGCACAGGTCTAGAGAGTGGCCAACAAAGCACGTACATCCCCTGTTTTGACATCAAAAGCCCAAGGAGTGGCTCAGGAAGCACGTACAACCTCTGTTTCACAAATCAAATCCAAAGGGATGCCAAAACAATAAATACTAGAAAGGGTTGCAGTCTTCTATATATTAATGCCTGAATCTGGGTCGATTTAGCTCTTCAGCAATACCAGAGGAGGTTTAGGTCTTCTATATATTAATTCCCGAATCTGGGTCGATTCAGCTCATCACAAATACCAGAGGGGGTTCCGGCCTTCTATATATCAATACCCGAATCTGGGTTGATTCGGCTCTTTACAAATACCAGAGGGGGTTTCGGCCTTCTGTATATTAATACCCGAATCTGGGTCGATTCGGCTCTTCAAAAATGACGGAAGGGGTTTCCAGTCTTCTATATATATTAATGCATGAATCTGGGTTGATTCGGCTCTTCACAGATACCGGAGGGGGTTCCGGTCTTCTATATATTAATTCCCGAATCTGGGTCGATTCGGCTCTTCACAAATACTGGAGGGGGTTCCGGTCTTCTATATATTAATACCTGAATCTGGGTCGATTCGGCTCTTCACAAGTGCCAGAAGAGGTTTCTTGGCTTCTATATATATTAATACCCGAATCTGGGTCGATTCGGCTCTTCACAAATACCAGAGGGGATTCCGGTCCTCTATATATTTATACCCGAATCTGGGTCGATTCGGCTCTTCACAAATGCCAGAAGAGATTTCCGGTCTTTTATCTATATTAATACCCAAATTTGGGTTGATTTGACACCCCACAAATACCAGAAGGTGTTTCGGTCTCCTAACATACCCGGGTTTGGGTTAATTCGGCTATTCATAATGCCGAAAGGAATTTCCGATCTCCTATTAATACCCTAGTCTGGGTCGATTTCATTCTCCACAAATGCCTAAAGGAGATATCTGACAATCAATCTTTAGGTTACCCAAGCGAGGATTGATTTGAAACTACTGTCAAGGTTTCATAATGAAATCTCGCGTTAAGGGAATCTAGAAAGAAAAGTTCGACTTGGGAAGTCGAAAACACCCCTTCACTAAGGGAAAATGTTACTACCAAAATAAACCTCTAACATAGGCTGACCGTGAAAGGGTATTGGAGGAACACAAACAAAGAAGAACCTTCTGAAAGAATAAATGGAGAAGACCTAAAGCGGGAAATAGTGGTTTTAGAGCAACACAAACTAGAACTTCTCCCCCAAGAAGAAAGGAGTTCAGAGCCTACAAAACGATAGCAAAGTTTACCAGATCGAGTCTATCTGATTGGGTCTACCAGACAAGAGAGTCTTGAAGCGAAAGGTATCAAGTCAGAAGTACATAAAGATTATTCCGGACCAGCTTCCGAAGTAGATACTTCATAAATGATGAAAGGTCACATCGATAGACAACGGAAACATCACTGAAAGCTATCTTTCGGAAAATCAGATCGTCCGAAAAGCTCCACCGGAAGGGTAACCGGGACCCTAACAGAGATACAGGCTATCCATACTAATTTATCTAGTACAGGAACCAATAGCAGTTTCAAACTGGCAGCTACCTACATACGTCACAAGGGAAAGCTCCTATAAGTATTCAAGAGAAAGCCAGAAGCCTACATCTAAAAGCTGGCATCCGGGAGCCTTCATCCAGGAGCTGCTACCAGGAGTTCAAAGGCCATCCGAAAGCCACCACGGCAACCAGCCCATATCAGTCTCGTAGAAGCCCCAGTTGATCGGGACCCTCACTTTGAAGACTATAATTAGCACCACAAGGGAGGCCGGGAGCCGAACGTCCGAGACCAAGGGAAAAGGCGACCGGTAGAGGCCCATGTAGGCCCAATAGCTTAGCGGCAGAAGGGGCCCCAAATTCTTTATAAATAAGACCCCATAAGCCACATAAAGGGGGACGAACCTTTTTATTTCTCAATCTAGCTCTTTTCTTCTAAAAAGGAGCAAATCCTCAATTCTTGTAATATATCTACAATTTATGAATGGAGAATTCCGAGTCTTAAACATCTGACGATTTGATAATCTTGGTGTGCCATAATGATGAAACAGGGAGTTAACACTAACCTTTCTTATGATAAGATCAATCATGGCGCCTTAGAAATGGAGGGGGAGCTTTGTAGAAATACGAAATCTCCTCCCCCCTCCCACCCGCCTCGAGGGTTTGCCACGTTGATCGACACTCTCATGGTGAGCCTAACGCTTCTTGACCTCAGAGAAAGGAGGCCATCCGTGAGTTTATAACTCGATCTTTGACGAGATATGGACCCTTTTTTGTGTTGGTCCGGCGCTGAATGATTGTTGAGTTAATGAACATTGTGATGCCTTCTTTCCCAGAATAGAAGGATGCCTTAGCTTGTTTTCTTCTTATCACCGTACATAGCATCACCTTCATGATGTAGGGGAAATTGATTTCGTAAAACCTGGCGATATCAAGCTAAATAACCTTCTTAAGGTCATTTCAGAACACCGCCGCACAGCATATGTGATGTCCATCGTTCTGGGACAACATAATTAATCAATAGAACCGGAAATCTGATGCCTAAGGGAAGGTAGGTTAGCTTAGATTCGCAGGATTCAGAATGACCTTCGATAACTCTGAGTCATGACGGTGTCAAATCCCATGAACATATATCCTAAATAACTTAATCTGGGTGTTGACGGAAAATATCGTTAACACTTTTCTTTTCCTTTTTTTCTCCTTTAGAGTTTAAAATTATTAATTCATTCTTTTACTCTTTAAAATTTTCGAGATCGTTACATAGTCACTATTATAATATCACCGGATTTCATATCAAAAATGTTTTGGTTTATTGTAAGGTAAAAACCATCCATGTTTATGTGTGGGTTGGTCTTACTGTTACCCTTTTATTTATAATGGATTTTCTAAAGTTAAGCAAGTTGGATGTTACTTAAACTTAGTGAGTTTTACTCACACTGGTTCACCAGACTAATCCGTGGCATTTGTTATGCTCGAGTCAGACTGAGTTTTATAGGTTTAGACTATCGTTTGCTGTGAAGTTCGGAGACAAGTTGGAGATGTCCAAGCGTATTGGTATTTATTCCGCTATGTTTTATATATTGAGTACATGTTATTATAGTTGTTTATATGTATTGGTTTACTACTACACTCTGATGTATGTACGTATATTATTTCTAGTTCTTTATAAAGGATTATTTCTGTATTAATTTTGTTTCGTTGCGATGTGAGACTCTGTGTTGTGTTGTTATTTCTTCTATTCTAATATTTCTTTCTTATCTTCTCTCACCTTCTAAATTCTTTCTATTGGCGTATGAGTTTCCAATACACTTTGGGTTGGACTTGTGTTGTTTTGGTCATCTCAAAAGGTACCTGAAATTTGGGTCGCTACAGCTTGGAGTATTTCAGGGTGTATAGGTGTAAAGGTGGTCCCTTTGAGTGGTTCAAGAGGTTTTGATGTGGTTTAGGGGTGTTAGTAGGTGATGGGTCCACAATAAGGGGGATGAGGGGTTATAGGATGACGTGGTAGGGTTGGGGCTTGCGGGTTGGCTGGTGCAACCGGGTGGGGCCCACAGGTTGAGGAGAGGAGAGAGAATGGAGAGGAAGTAGGAAGAAATTGGAAGAAGAAGGAGGGGAGAATGGAAAGGGAATGAAGGTTAGGGAGAGGAGTTATATTCATAGGCAAGAGCCAGGGTGTTGAGTGCAAAATGCCACCTAGGTGTCACAATGAGCGTGGATAGCTTCATGGTGAAGTAAAGACTTTACAATGATTTTCCCTCGATTTATAAATTAATTCCCTCCTTATTTTAAGTGTCACTTCTTATTTTAAGTGTAGAAACATAATTATTAACTAGGAATCACCATGGAAGTGTGCAAAGACATCATCATGGAAGAGTGTTAATGAGGTGTCATGGAGGGAGTGATTTAAGGAAACTTGTTTCCAATTAATTTAAGCTTGCATTTAGTTACACAATCTTTTACGCTTTCAACTCGTACGATCAAACTGTAAGTTCAATCGATACAAAATTTAAAATCCTGCTGTATTTCATCGATACACATTGAATAAACCGGTCTCGTCGAATTTGGGGATTGTTTGAAAAATGGTCTTTTTCTAAGCTTTTATTAAATTTTAACAGTTTTTCTGATATACGTTTATATTTCGCACGCTCACATACTAACTCCGACTGATATGAGATTTGGAATCTTAAAATAGTTTAATGTTCCGGATCTGATGGAAGTGGTCTCGTCAAAATATGAGATCGTTTACAAAATGGCTATTTTTAGGCTTTTAAAAGTAATATTATTTTATCGATTTTTAATATATTTTACTCTTAATTCAATTTTTAAATTGGATAAAATTTCAAGTTGTTATAGTGTGAGTCGAACTTTTAAATATATATATGTGCCCACTAGCACAAAGTCAGTAGCTTGGCTAGATTAAGGCATACTCAAAGTAGGAACATCTATCCCAATTCTATTTCCTCGATATGAGAATCTTTGTCATTTTATTCATCACTTGTACCACTTCTAAATATTCCTTTACTAGAAACATCCTATGAACCATATCTGACATATATGTAGAACCATCTTGAATGGAACTGTCCCCCGAATCATCATAATCGATTCTATTTGCAGAAATTTCTTTACACGAATCATATACCAAGCAATTATTGTTTCTATTTTTCTTCATTTTCACCTTCAAATACAATATCCACCCTCCTCTCCAACTCTAGTTTCATGGCCTTTTGTACTCTAGTACTGTGATCATGGCTTGTTTATCTTTTCTTATAAACAATGTAATGAATGTTACAAATATATTGTTTAATTTATGTAGCAATAGCGATAAATTATAAAGAATTATATAAATATATGTACTTATATAAATAAAATTTTATACAAATTCAAGTAAAAAATATATTTATATAACTAAAATTTCTTATTATTGCGATATCAACGTTTTTGTATTTGTTCATTCATAAATGTCGCTATGTTCAATATCAAATCTTTTTTTATTGAATTTACCTAATTTCATAAGTGGTATAATTTCTTTTAAAATAATATTTTTACTAAGCTCATAAGTGGCACTAATGTTATGATTGTGATACAATTACTAATTATTGGGATTTCAATGTAAAACTTACCCAAGACACCAAAATTTACTCAAGTATGGCATTTGCAAACTGGTTGTGTATTATAAAAAATGGTCGATTTTTGAGTTTCGTAACTATTTGTTCAATTGTCTTAGGTATATTGTATTCAATATCATCAGAAGGTTTTCAGAAAAATGAGTCTGGTCTATCGGTTTGCGTGATGATTTATGCTAGAGATATTTATAATATTGAGTTTTAAGTACTATGATCATGCTTAGTTAATATTGCATGTTCGTAGATTATGGCATTACGATTATTGATAAAAACTAATCCGGCTAGAAAGGCATGTAAATATCTTATTTTCGTATCCTTACGTTCATTCATAGGGTGCATATAAAGTTAAATAAATGTCTATTTAGAGATAATAAATTTTGTTGGTTATTGTTTGGTGTTAAGTGCTTTCTTATTCTTTATAATTGATTTTAGAACTTGTTATTTTTATCAGAATATGTAATGCGATGGAAAAGGAAGTATAATATTAGATCTAGTCCAAGTCCTATCTAACACATATTTTTTTATGAAAATCAATACTATTAGGGGTATAGGTTCTATAACATGAAGTGGGCAAACACAAATTAATCAATCTAAGAGTTAGTCAGTCCGTCGGCCTTTCGGAAGTCCTATGCATTGGAGAGTTTTCGAAGAAAAAATAGTAACTTTATGTTAATAAGAAATAATAAATAATTAAAATAATTATAATTTGTAAAACATTTAATGTATGTTAGACAAAAAAATAAAATAATAAAAATAATAAAATATTGACGGCATTTTTCGTGTATAAATAATACTTAAGTATAATTTTTATGTGAATATATTTTCATAAATCACAAGTATACACATTAATTTATAATATAATTTGGTATTAAGTTAAAAATAAACTTATTTCCATTTTAAAGAATAAAATATGGATAATTTTATTTTTCATACACATTTTTATCAGCTAATCCACCCTATAGAATAGGATCTTTGACTTTTGATGACATATAGAATTTAATTAGTTTATTTACCTAATGTAGCTATTTACCCTTCATCTTCATTTTTGTTTCCTAGTTCTTTTCCCTAAAAACTTACATCTGAATTCAAGTGTAGGTGGAGTACATCATTAAAATTAATTAATTTTTTTAAATATGTTAATTTAAAGTGGAGAATAGTTCGCAATGGTAAAAGGTTAGACATTGGATTCCATGCTTAGTTTTGAGTGATTATGTCTTTAGAGAAAATTTTGGATTTTTAACCATTATATGCCTATCATCATGACAAAAGCAGTCATTTTTTGTTGGGAAAATGAAAAGACAATGAAAAGTTTATCACATGGGAGATTTTGATTCTGATGCAGTGCATGGAAATAATAGAGATTAGAAATCATGTTTACAAGCAGCTTTAACAGTGAAACACAAGCAAATGCACGTGTCATATTTTAGCAATTCAACAAATTAGAAGATAAAATGAATCTTTTAAGTTATCTAATTACAAGGAGAAGAAAGAAAATTTTAACTTAGTCCACTTGTGGATTAACTCACAGAATAATTATGAATCAACTTATTGAAGTAAAATGGTGAATTAACTTATGGATGCGAGGATGAAAATAAAACTTAGTTAAAATATAATTTTTATAACAATTAATTTATATCATTGGTGTTTAACTACCAATCATTTTGATTTGTAAATGAACTTGTGAAAATGAGGGCATCACGAATACGACCTAAACACAACAATCAATAATTATAAGAAATAGCGCATGAACAAACTTCCAAAAGTACAATAAAATTGGTGCTAGAAAGAACTATGAAAACTCTCTACAGCATTAGTCCAGCAGATAAGGAGTTTTGTCGAGGTAACAACGATGCGAGTTTGAAACCTGGAATGGCATCCTAAGGGTTTACCATGTGCATAAGCTAAGATAAGCCACTTATGTGGTGTCCGTGGACCGAGCTAGGTGCACCAGCTAGTTTTATGACTCCGGTCGATCCTCCCCCCCTCCCGAAAAAAATCAAGAAAAACTATGAAAACTTTGGCATGGATCAACTTAGTTGTTTGAGTCATAGATGTTGATTTTTGGCATGGTTGTGAAATACAATCAGATTTTCCCATTGTTACGGTAGTGCTTTAAAGAGCAGGAGAAGATGGATTTTTTTTTGAGAAGAAGTTAGGTATCTTTTTAACTTAGAGGAAACTAAGATAGTGTTGGGACGAGGAGAGGCTATTATGTTAAGGTGGCCTATACTGTGTTTTGGAGAATGGAATGTTGATAAATTTTTTATGACAACAACCTTCTTTCAATCATTATTGATTATAAAATATATACTAACACTTTTATCTAGAATATATATATGCAGAATTTATATGCAGGCAATAGATATTGAAGACTGTACAATTAAGAAATTCAAGATTTAAAAGGAAAATCAAGACTCATGAGTATCAAGATATAAAAATTTCAAGAGTTCAAGATTATCAAAGTAATAGAGTCTAGTTAGTATGTAAAACTTTGATTAGCACTCTCAACTTTTGTTTTCAAATTATTCTTTTTAAATTGTTTTCAAATTATTTCAAACTCCTTTCAAAATGTTTTTAAATCATCCAAAGTTTTTTTTACTTATTATTTCAAATATATAATTTTCTTTTATATTATATAAATATATTATAAAGTTATATAATTATATTATATAGTTTATATATCATTCACATATATATAGTTTTTAAATCGTATGTTTAAATATGTTTTTATATTTCAGACATTATATTTTAAACAACTAGTTTTATTTCAGGAATTTCTAGAATATATATATATTGGTTTGAATACTAAAAAAATGATTTAAAATTCAAAATTATATATATATATATATATATATATATATATCTCGACATACACAAATGTACATGTCGACATATAACTGTCACAAATTTTAAATTTTAAAAGATGTGTCTTTTCACATTTAAAACGTTCCAGGAATGGTTGTGTCCCTTAGAACACTATATAAAAGGTCTGATTTCGAATTTTTTCATAAGATATCATCCTCCTTTATCAAACCACAATTATTCTACTTAATTTTCTAAGTTTCTACATTTATACTCTGCTGATTCAATACAAACTATATCATTCTTCTTCTATTCTCAATCTCTATCAAATACTCTCTGTTGGGAGGTGCTATTCAAGAATTCTAGGGCAATTGTGATCGAAAAGGGAAGGGTGTGTTCCTTATACCCCGTAAATCACGGAAAAGGAGCGGTGTTAAACTTGTAGCTGTGAAATCAAGGGTGTTGAATTGGTGTTAAACTAGTAGCCGTGAAATCAAGGGTGAAATCAAGGATGTTGTAATTGGATATTGATATTAACAAAACTCTACACAATCCAGCGTTGTGCGGGACTAGGCGTAGGACTAATCTGAACCAATATAAAATCCGGTGTGTTCTTTCCTTTTCAGCATTTTACTTTTGTTAATATCTGCATTTATGATTGTTTCTGTTGTGATATTCATTCTGTGATTCATATAGTAGTTTCTGTAATTGTTAATTATTTAAATTTCTATAAGTTCTTTGAAACACCATTCACCCGCCCTGTAACAACCCACATTCTACGCATCTAGGATCGTAGAGTATTTATTTCTCTTTGATACGAAGTCGTATGGTCATGTAACTTTGGGAAACGACTAGTAAGGTCATTTCCCATATTCATGATTTTTGCCGATTTTTAAATGACCGTTTTGCCCCTAGTTGATCTTGTTTCGTCCATAACTTTTGACTGGAAAGGAATTTTGACTTGAAACCACTTCCATTAGCTCCGGATGATGGTTTCTCTTTCCGTAGAGTGGTCATAATAGCTAAACGGACTTACCGTTTGGGAGATACGGCTGAATTAAGGTTTAAAGGGTTATTTTCAGCTAATTGGGCTTAACCGGGTAATTAGCAGCTAGGCCCAAAGGGAGATTTCGGGATTAGTGGTATTTAAGTGCTGCTAGGGTTATGATTTCGGTTTTTACTTCATTTTCCAGCCGCCTAAGACATTCCTTCAAGTATAGCCATGGCCTCCACCTTCTAATTTCACTCCAAATCACCTCTAATCACTTTCTAATCAAAGATTAAGCAAAACTACATCAAACCAAAGGGGATTAGCACCAAATCAGAGAGAGAGAGAGTTGCTGGAACACATAGAGATTGGATCTATATCAGAGGAGTTTCAGTTCTGAAAGTTTAATTGTGCCAAAGGTGAGTGATTTGCATAGTTTTACACTAATTACGGCTAATTAGGGTAATTAGCAAAGATTAGCGAAATTATAACTCAGAAAAATCTAGAAAAATTCCTAAAATTCTAAAACACCATTTTTTGCCTCTGATATGAATTTGGGTTGATTTCGACTAATTTTGTTAATCCCGGAATTTAGGGGATTAAGGGGTAATTAGGGGGTAATTAGCGAAATTATGCACCATAAAAATATGAAAAAATATGCAGAAATTCTAGAATATTATTTCAGGCCTATGACAGAAAATTGGGTTAATTTGGATATGTTTTACTAATTCTATCATTAGTTATGCTTAAATGTGATTAAGGGGAAAATAAGTGGTTTGGGCACGTTTGATCCATTTTGACATATGAATTCATTGTTTTGGTGTTTGAGGTTAGTTTGCTGTGTTGCTATGACTGTATGAAATGCTTTGTGATTGATTTCAATAGTTAGAATGGTCGAAAACGTCGTTGAATGGCGTAAACACTTGTTGGAACAGTCTCAGAAAACAGTGCAGGGTTCGGATCGGATCGGACATAGGGTTCGGATCAGATATGTTGAACTGAGCAAAGAATCCGATCGGATCGGAACCCAACACTTGGGAAAAAATGGCAAAAAGGAAGGCCACGCTAGCTGAACTGGGATCGGATCGGATCGAGGAGGACAGATCGGATCGAGGAGGACGGATCGGGTCGAGGAGGACGAATCGAATCGAGGAGGACGGATCAGAGTGAAGGCATGAGGATGGATCGGATAGGAGCATGTGAAGGACGAGGGCACGGATCGGAACGGAGGCACGAGCTGGAGGGGAGATGACACCCGACCCGACCCGAGGTAAAGCACCCGAACCGAACCGATGGGGGACAACCGACCCGAACCGCACTAGGAGAAGACCCGACCCGAACCGCACCAGGAGAAGACCTGACCCGAACAGATGAAGGACACCCGACCCGAACCGATGGCTTGAGAAGGAACCCGACCCGACCCAGTATTGACCAATAACCCGAGATGCAAAGGTAGTCCAATATGGGAAGTTAGAGCTTAGGATCCAGTTGGGAACCAATGAGTTCACTTCATGGTTGGGCTTTGCTGCGGGACGTGTGCTAAGGAGTTGTCGGTATTCATAACTTTGGTTCACCACCGAGAGATGGATAGTGGGCTTGTAGTGATAGTTGCACGGGATTGGATTCCGTCATGGCCCAAAGTATTAGGTGACCAAAGTAGTGGATATCGTATGCTTTACGCACTGAGTGAGGGATGTGAGGATGATTGCTATGCTTGATTGTTTGACATCACTATGACATGCACACCCCCACCCCCGTATCTTTACACCATTTGAAAAGGGCACCTTAGAGTGTTGTACAGTATGTAGTGCTAACTCTTTGGTTGCAGGTCCAGGTTCAGGTATGATTGGATTATACCTGTTATTATTTTGTTTAGATGCCTATCGCTCACACCAGGCTTTATGTCTGACCCAGAGTTTTATGTCTCTTCTTATTACTCTGGGTGCTCACACGAGCAGACTAGAGACAGGTTAGGTGGATGCACGGGTAGCTGTACTGGAGACGAGCAGGAGGCTTCCACGTATGATATTTATGTATTATCTCCCTGTGTTATCGATGGTCACTGCTTGGGCATTAGTAGTGTACCTTTTCCTTTCTTTTGTTTAGAGACAGTATTTTTGAAGTTGTAATAAGGATGTTGGATCATAAGCTGTATTTTGGATTTCCGCTGCCATGTTAGACATGATTTAGTTTTTCAGCTTATGCACTGTCTCTCCTGTTTTATGTCAAAGTTATGTGATTATTATATTTTATTCCATGCGCTGTGAGACATTCTACAGGTTCTATGTTAGTTCTTCACCTTCTTTCTTTCTTTCCGACGACCGTTCCGTGCGAGTTAGACATGTGTACAGCGCACTTTTGGAGGAAATGTCGGCTAGTATAGGGCGGGCCGTCACATTTGGTATCAGAGCCCTAGGTTGCGTAGTTAACCTGGGGAAAGTCATCAGGGAGAGATATTATACGTATATGAGAGCGCGTATTTGTGATTATTTTGATTTTTCAAAACTGGTTTTCAAAGCTATATAGATATATATACATATACTATTTGTATAGTTAAGGATGAAGTCGCACTGCATTGACACCACAAAGAAGATAGTTAATCGTTTTCTCTGTACAGATTGAATGATGAGCCGATACGTGAGGGGTACTGGTAGAGGAGCCAATAATGGGAATGCTGCTGAGATGAGGACGATGTTTACTGACCTCATGAGAGAGATGCTTAGGGATGTTCAGAGGGCAGCTCCTAATGTTGCTAACGGTGGTGGTGCAGCAGTGCAGGCGCCTAGGGCCGATTTCGCCAAGCTTAACAAGGATTATACTAGTCTTGGTGGGAAGCCGTTCCACGGAACGGAGTCGGCTACGGTTGTTCAGGATTGGTTGGATAGCTGTGAGCGTATCTTCGAAGACTTGGGTATTGAAGATGCCATGAAGAGGAAGCTAGCATCCCGTCAGCTTCAAGGACGAGCAATGAATTGGTGGAATGCTATTAAGGCAGCAACTCCAGAGGATCAGATCACATGGGATCAGTTTAAGGCTCGTTTTTGCGATAAGTTTATACCAGCTGCTCAGAAGTCAGAATTGTTTAGAAAGTTTCTGGAGCTTAAGCAGAACGGAAGGGCAGTTTCAGAGTATGTTGCTGAGTTCGATACTTTATCGAAATATGGGTTATCTCTTATCGACACTGCCGAGAGGAAGAATGAGAAGTTCATAACTGGTTTAGATGGGTACTTGGGGGAAAGGCTTATAAACCACATCGATGAGACGTTTGAATCGATTGTAGGAAAGGCATTAAGGTCAGAAAGTCTTTACCCTAAGCCTAAGACTGAGGTCGCTACTGCATCTGCAAAGGAGCCAAAGCCGCAAGCTGGCGGCGGAGGCAAGAATAATTCCCAGACTAAGAGGAAACAAGACCAAACCATGGATGGCCAAAGTAAGAAGAATAAGAAAGATGGCGAGTGCTTTAGCTGTGGCAAGAAGGGCCACTATGCCAGAGATTGTCGAGAAAAGCCTGGGGAAAGGAAGTGCTTTAATTGCGGCCAAGCGGGACATCACAAGAATGAATGTCCACAATCTCCTAGGGAGAAGCAGATCGTGAAAGCATATGCTATCAACGCTATTCCTTCTTCGTCGAATGCCCCAACTGCGGCGCAGAAGGAAAAAGGTGTTGTTATTCGAGGTATGCTTTCTATTTAAGATGTTTCTGTTCGAGTTTTGTTTAATAACAAGGTTTCCCATTCCTTCGTACCTAGTGACCTGGTAGATAGGTTGGAATTGGAACCCAAGATAGTCGATAGACCTTTAGTAGTGACAAACCCGATAGGTGGTTTGACTAGCCTTTGTTGGATTTGTCGTAATTTGGTCTTATCAAGTCATGGATGTATGTTTGTTGTGATTGCTTTATTTTGAGCTTTACTAGGTTTGGCTTGATTTTGGGAGCTGATTGACTCCAAAAGTATAGAGTGATAGTAGATTGTGAAGAGCTTTTGATGACTATTAGAGTGGATGATAGACGAAAGGTGGTATTGGATCGCCTACCTTATGATGAAGATGATAACGGGAGTTAGAGAAGCAAATGTACATTGGATGTACAGTAGTTTGGTCAGGACTTGGTCATGCGATCGACGATAGTTTCAAGCAAGATTGGCGAGGATAGCCAAAGTCAGTTATGGATGCTTGAGTGTTCGGATGTTTTGCTCATATCATCTCACGTAGATTGTATGAACTCGGAGGAGATGTTCCTTGGGTGCTTGTCTGATATTGGTTTAGGCCTTTGGGGCTTGTGCTTGGGGAATGTCGAGGTCGACTAGGATGGTTTGCGTGAGAGATAAGTGGTTGTTGTGATTCTCATTGGATGATATCCTGGTGCACTCGGGGAGTGATGTGCAGCTCGTAGCATGGTAGGAATGTTCGATGGTATAGATTTCCCGAGTTATACTCAATAAGGGTATGAGATGACTCGAGTGGGACTCGAGAAAGATGCAAAGTAATGGATTGTTTAGGACCCTATGTTGATGTTCTTTTTGAAAGAATAGGATGTGCTCGTTGATCATGGAAGATGCAACGAAGGTTAGGACGATTCAAGTTGGACTTGAACTCGTAAAAGAAGATAGATGTTTGATTGATCTTAGAGATGCAATAAATAGGGAGACGACTCACGTTAGACTAGAGTTTGTCGGTAATGGATACTCAAGACTGGGTCTGAATTATAGATTGGCTCGAGTTAGACTCGAGAAGGCTGCAAGGAATTGGATTTGGCTCGAGTTGGACTCGAGAGGGCAGCAAGATAATGGGTAGACTTGGGTTGGACTTGTGACGGCCTGGAATTTCGCTCGATCTGAATCAGTCGTTAGACCAATCTAAATCGTTCGAAACCCCTGAACGTTGAGAACATGACAAATCAGAACACAAACAGAAGAACATTTCATTTGTATATTACAACAATGCATCAGATTACAAGAATATACAGAGTATAAATGAATAAATATTACACAGAAATATCAGAGATTTAGATTACATTTAAATACATAGCAGCGGAAAAATAATATAAAGTACAACTGAAGGTGATATACGGATACAGAGCTTTCCGGATATCATTCCAGCTGTAAACCAGGATCCTGTGAATATAAATCTGCAAAACCAAAACTACTAGCTGCCCGTGCGGAAAATAGGGGCACCCAGAGTTTAGGTTAAAACAATAAACTCCAGGTCAGTCATGTGACTGGTGTGAGAACTAAAAAGTTATTTAAAGCTTTATTTTAAAAGAGAGTAATTCAAGGGACCACGCCGTATAACACGGAACGGGTTTCCTCCCAAGAATACCAGTGCATAGAATAAACAACGCAATGCTTTTTCGAAAAATGAAGCTATTATAAGACCCAGGTCCTATCATACAATGCAACGCAAGCCGGGGGATAGGGTTTTCCCTTATAATAGCCAAACATGCTTGGTACGTTTTAAACAAATCATTTGATACTATAATAAGTGTATAGTGTCAAAACAATTTCAATCATAAGTATAAATCATAGACGGCATGGGTACCATATATCATGTCGCCATACTAGTTCTACAATTAAAACCGCGATGCACGTATTGGAAATTGGATTTCCGTCATGAGTCGAGGCAAGGGGCAAGCTCCTCTCCGCGTTCGAGACACTCTAGCAAATGTCCCCGGGATTACGCACACTGGGTAACCCCTGGATCTTCAGGGCCGGTCCTCACTTACGTTAGAGGATTAGTTATTCCTGAACACACGTTTCCCGGTCCTTACAGACCTATAATCGAGGCGCCTCATCCAACAACCACAAAGGTGAAAAGTATATATATGTCAGGGCTGGTAAGTCACTGACACCACCAAAGCTAGAAAGAAACGTGCGCTCTCCCTGCAGTCCGTATCCCGTTTTTAACTCATACCGAGGTGTGAGGCTCGCGAATACACGCTATACACAAAGCTACCACGTAGGTTATGCTTTGATCATCAACCACAAGACTTTGCTTTTCAACAGAAGCCTTGATCCATGCAACTCAGCATGCCACACAGACAATTCATGCCATGCGATTGATATCTATCGATATATAACCTCTAAGCTCGTACGTCTCAGAGAAGGGCGTTAAGCAAGAGAATAAATTCTCCGCCGCCAAGCAGATATATATTTAATAGAAATCAATCAACACAGAATAAAATCCAATGTCAGACACACAATCCATTTACAAGTCCGTTCTGGGTCTGAACGAAACCGGAGGCACTTTCCTCGCATATCCATCCATCTCCAGGTACGTCTGGACGACCACCAACTATTTCCATCCTCTTGGGTGTACTGCCCAATCAGGATCGTCAGTAATTATCCCTACGATGTGAAGACTTCCGGTCTTCAACCACCGTCTTCATCTTCGACATATCGTCGAATCGGTTATTCAGAATGGGTGTAAACCCGGACTTTCCGAACAACCCGCGTATATTAAAACAAATGTTACACAAACACAACATACGCCTCATTCCAATTCATTAGTCACTAACCGCAAATTAGCAAGAGAACAATTTCCCAAACATTAACCCCGAAGGCCGAAACCAACATCAGATCAATACCCAGGAAACCATTCTTCTTAGCCAACCTACAGCTAGTTCCTAAATTCCACATTCTCAGGGAAAGGTTCCCATTAATTTTATCCAAGATAAATTCTTTAAAATTTATCCTGAAATCTTCCTTTGGATGTTATTTAAAACCAAATTATGGTTTTTCCAACTAGTCGAGATTAGCGAACCACAACGAAGTAATTATTTATTTTATTTCCCAATCCCAACCTATTCATCCCATGAAGCAAAACTGGTAATACTCCATATCTAACACCACTGTGTTATCGGTAAAACTAATTACCATTTCACGTTCAAATCTAATTAAAGATTTAACTATCGCTTTGGAGCAAAACTGGTAATACTCCATTCCCGCTCATTTTCTAAATTTGGAAATTTAGATTACGAATTCACATTTCAATCTAATTGCAGATTCGTTAAAACTCCTTTTACTGGGTTAAAGAACTAGGTGTTATTTAAAACACAGTTCACGATAAACCCATTTCAAACTCAATCAAATATATTAGAAATTCGATTATTTAAAACCCCTTTTTAAATCTTGTTCATTTATTTAAAAATAAATTGGTTTTAAATTTAGTTTAAAACTAGTTCATTTTGATAAAAATCTATTTTTATCTTTTCAAATATGGAGTTTTTCACCCCAATTTTTCCCAAATCATTTCTTATGATTTTACACAAATTATTGATATTTTTAATAATTTTATCAAGGCCCGTACAGTCGATTTCCAACAATGGCCATCGAACTGCACTTACAGCGACCTTTTTCGAATTTGATTTGGACGTATCTCCAAATCCAACCGTTAGATTTTGAATTTCTAATATTCGTTAGAAAGCTCTTTTCGATACGAACCCAACGGTTCCGGTTTTAGGAGAATCCGACGGTCGGATCTCCCGTAATGTCCGTTTGAAATAAATGGTCGAAATTTACGAACTGCCGCGGCGCGGCGCGTTCTATTCAGGCCATTATATTATATATATAATATATATAATATATATTTCGTCGATTTCTATTTAAAACGAATTATATATTTAGTTTTGAATTCGTTTCAAAAACAAAGTCAACTTCTATTTCAATTCAAATCAAAATTGAATTCTTCTTTATAAATTCGTTTTAAAATTCATTTCTATTCAATTCAAATTTCAATTTAATTTGAATTCATTTCACTTCATTTTAAATTCAATTCGAATTCGTTTCTCAATTCAATTCAATTCAATTCAATTCAAATTGATTTTCTATTCGATTCAAATTCATTTTCTATTCAAATTAAATTCGTTTCGGTTTCTATTTGAATCAAGTTCATTATATATTCAATTTGAAATCAAATTGGTTTTCTATTCCATTCAAATCGAAATCGTTTTATATTCAATTCAAATCGAAATCGTTATATATTCAATTCAAATCGAAATCGTTATATATTCAATTCATTTCGAAATCGTTATATATTCAATTCATTTCGAAATCGTTATATATTCAATTCATTTCGAAATCGTTATATATTCAATTCATTTCGAAATCGTTATATATTCAATTCATTTCGAAATCGTTATATATTCAATTCATTTCGAAATCGTTATATATTCAATTCATTTCGAAATCGTTATATATATCGTTCGCGTCAAAATGGCGCATCACTATTCAACACGGCTTTATATATCCTATTTCAAATATTTCTTTTTGTCAACACACGACTAATCTCAACGAATGAGTACCGTCCGTGTATGACTATTTTTGTTAAAATATTTCGTTCAACACATGACTAATATCAACGGATGAATATAGTCAACACATGAACCGTTATTTTATATTGATAAAGATATAAATTTTATTATAAAAATATTTCGTTCAACACATGACTAATATCAACGGATGAGTATAGTCAACACATGAACCGTTATTTTATATTGATAAAGATATAAATTTTATTATAAAAATATTTCGTTCAACACATGACTAATATCAACGGATGAGTATAGTCAACACATGAACCGTTATTTTATATTGATAAAGATATAAATTTTATTATAAAAATATTTCGTTCAACACATGACTAATATCAACGGATGAGTATAGTCAACACATGAACCGTTATTTTATATTGATAAAGATATAAATTTTATTATAAAAATATTTCGTTCAACACATGACTAATATCAACGGATGAGTATAGTCAACACATGAACCGTTATTTTATATTGATAAAGATATAAATTTTATTATAAAAACATTTCGTTCAACACATGACTAATATCAACGGATGAGTATAGTCAACACATGAACCTTTATTTTATAATATTCTTTATTTTTCAAATTGGAATGAGGCCCAATCAATTACCATATAAAGTCAATTATATGGATTTTCATACAACACATGTATAAGATAGCATTGAAGAATAATCAACCATCAACCAAAGTGCACTACACTGTATAAGCATCAAATATAGATATCTAACGCTTATAACAGCCTGTCAATCAATCGATCGACATACTTTATCAATCAGGATGAGTGAACTCATATTTCATCCCAACACCCGTGTGGGGTTTCAAACAATCACACACAGATTTTATTTGTGCAGTTGGGCGATGTGTAAAATTTATCGACCCAATCAATGTCATTCAAATAGGTGTACATAAACAAACCGTCCGGTTTGTAAATGAATATTTTATTTATTCGCATTCACGTTAAAAATTATATTTTTAACGATAAAACAATTTATCTTAACATATGAATATCTATTCAGTTCATTTATTCAATAAATGATTATTTTTATTTTTCTAACATATTTTAGAAAATTTCGGCGGCATAACGGCACGATACTAGAAACGGGACAAGGCCTAGCCTAATCCCCGGTCTAGTGAAGGCCCACGCCATTCACACATCAATCAAATTCACTTTCGTTATGCAAACCACAAAATTTGGAGTAAGGGTCTAACCTAGCCTTACTCCTTCGCCTTATAACGGCGCACGTCTAACCCTAATCAATTTATCGATTCGATTTTTCACACCACAAACCACATTCAAACCAATATCTCAATCAATCACCAAACATCCAAACAAACAAGTCCATGGTATGTGGACGGGTGTCGGGTGCTACTAAGCACCGTCTGCATCCTAGTATATATATATAACTAGAAAATAAATTGAAAGGTGAGAAGTTCTCACATATAGCTATCCAAGCTCCACGGCTCTTCATTTGCAGAAGTCTTCCTCGTTATCGCCTCTTCGTCATCTTCGTTGCCCGTAGTCACTATATATATAAAAATCACATTTTTATATTCTCTATTATATAAAAATCATATTTTTATCGCTAACTTCATATTGTGAAAATAGAATTTTCATCACTATTTCATATTTGTAAAAATAGAATTTTCACTGCTATTTCATATTTGTAAAAATAGAATTTTCACTTCGTTATGCTTTATATAAAAATTGAATTTTTACTATGTTATATAGATAGAAATTATATTTCTATCACGCTATTTTCTATATAAAGATCTCGCCTTTTTAAATTTAAAGATTTCATCTTTATAAAAATCTCATTTTTATTTTTCTCCACATATAAAGGTGATATTTTTAATATTCTATCATGTAAAAATTATATTTTTAACTCTTTAAAAATATGAAAATCACATTTTCACTACTTCTATATAGTAAAGATCATATTTTTATTATCTTAAAAATATAAAAATCATACCTTTATCTTTCTACAATGTAAAAGATTATATTTTTACTACTTTAAAAATATATAAAGCATATTTTTATAATCGCTATATAGTAAAGACTATATTTTTATTATCTTAAAAATATAAAAATCATACCTTTATCTTTCTACAATGTAAAAGATTATATTTTTACTACTTTAAAAATATATAAAGCATATTTTTATAATCGCTATATAGTAAAGACTATATTTTTAATACTTTAAAAATTCAACCTTTACTATATTTAAAATCTTGTCTTTATATTTTAAAACTATTCAAAATTTTCAAAACAAAGTACATTTATTTTCTAAACAATTTTATTATAGAATTTCATATTTTTCTCTATCCTCGCTTTATCAAATCAGTTTTATAAATTAAGAAAAATCAGTTTTATAAATTAAGAAAAATCAGTTTTATAAATTAAGAAAAATCAGTTTTATCTTCTTTTAAAACAGTTTTAACTTTTAATAAAAATGCAGTTTTTATCTCTTTAAAAACAAAACAGTTTTTATCTTTTAAAAGATTCAGTTTTTATTTTTCTTTTCAAAAATTCTATTTTTAAAACTCTTTTAAAAATATGCAGTTTTTATCTTTTTTTTTTTTTCAGTTTATATAATATCAAAAATAAAATAAATAAAAAGAAGAAAAAAAGAAAGAAAACTTACAGGGGGGGACGGCGCCGAGGTCGAGGAGAGGGCGGAGGCGGGACCCACAGCGGCGGTTGGAGCTAGGGTTTCGCGGTAGCGTGGGGTGATGGACGTCGAACTGAGGGAAAAGGAGGAGAAGAGAAGCGCGAGAGAGGGGGAGGGTAGTCGACGACCGCCGGCGGCAGCCTGGCCAGGCGCGACGGCGCTGGGTGTCTCCGACATCGAGGGGAGCGATTTTGGGGGAGAGCGGGTTTTTTTCTGAATTTCGATTTCTGGAAGAAAAGCTAGGGGGGGGGTTTTATATTTTATATATATATATTATTTTATTTATTTTATTTTCAACCCTAATGTTGACTTTTAATTCGAACACCTAACGAGACCCAACGACTGTCGCCCCTAGCTAAATACCCCCATTCCGAACACAATGGAATATGTTTCGTAAGCTGATTCTATCATCTCGATAAGTTTCCGTTGAATTTACATTTAAATTACTTTATTGAATTTTAAACGTACATTTCGAATTACCGGGGTCACATACTAACTAGAAAAATTCTAGAAAAATATTTTCTAGCTTCGTATTGACGATACGGTCCTAACAAAACTAGTTTCGTCGAATTCTGAGACCGTTAGAAAAATGGCCAATTTCAAGTCGATTAAAATCAACTGAAATGGTCAAAACACGTTTTCCTTTGCCACGCTCACATATTGATCCGAAAAATTATGAAATTTGGAATCTAGCAATAACTTAACATCACGGACCCAACAAAAGTGGTTTCGTCGAAATCCGAGGTCATTTGCAAAATGTCCATTTTTAAGGGCCTGAATTCCATAGCGACTATTCAGAATTTTCAACTGGACATATCTCTCAATTTTTAAAGTGAAATCTCAGTTTCTTACATCCGTTAGAAAGATATTATCAATCAGATCCTAATGTTTTTGGTTTTACTAAAATCCGGATTGTTTTGCACCCGGTACATTCAATTGAAGTTTGAAATCGAATTATCGAACTACCGCGCCATTTTCTATTCCTATTTATAATTATATATAATTATTTATATTCTAACGACGACGCGTATAATATATACGTTGAATTATATTCAAAATAAATTTCTCGTCGATTTTATTTAAAATAATCTATTTTAAATATTCAGAATCCGCTAAAATTGCCAAAATAAAAATTTTAAACTGGCCCAGATTTTCCGGGTTATTACAATCTCCCCCACTTAAAACTTTTCGTCCCCGAAAAGGAACAAAGTCGAAAGTGGTTTGATTATTCAATTCTACGTTCGATCTGGCTTCTATTCTCCAACTTTTCAGTTTCTGAGAATTTTCAAATATTTCAAAAATTTGGCTAACACCCTAAATTTTCGAAAAATTTCGCCATAACCTCCCCTGCAATGGGAGCATCGGGGAATTTCAAATAGCTTCCCCGGTCCTTCAGATCTCAAAAAGAAAAAGAAAAAGCCAAGCGGCTAGCCAATAGGCTCTCAAAATCATCATCACCCAAACAAAACAGGAAATTATGTAGTAAACATGTACCTATTTGTCGGGCAAACAAATTTTATTCTTCGGCTCTAGCCTCCTTGCTATGACCTGTTCAATATAAGTATATGTATACGCAAGCAAATGCGACCAATTTTCAATACAGTTCAATATTTGGTTATATTAGGCATAAATGGTTAAAAATTAGCAAACAATTTAAACAAACAACACAAACATCAATCAATTAGTGAATTAGAGTTTCAAATTCATAATTTGATATATATACAAAAAATCTTGTTTTTGATGCCAATTCACAACAAAGTGTTCTAACTATATAAGTTTTGGTTCTCACACCAGTCTAATGGAAATATATAGAAAATCACGCCTTCGTCACTCGAACATGAATACTAATGACAACTAGTCAATCATTAGAATCATCTTCGGGCCACTAGAGTATGATTCTATATCTATCCAGTATATTAAAACTTCGAATATACGTTCATGACGCGTATACGCGAAATCTATATATACTCGATTGTCCATATTCAAAATAAATAAATAATCAAATACGTTTAAAATGGTTTAAATTTCAAAACAAAATTTTGTTTTCATTTGAAAAATATACTCTTCACACTCGTTCTAGGATACTACTGATCCTATCTCTAACGAGTCATTCTAATTGGATATTACTAATCCAATATCTGATGAATTCTTTCGTATGGTTCTAATGTGTCTTGTTCTCGAGCTCTGTAAACCAAAGCTCTGATACCAAATGTGACGGCCTGGAATTTCGCTCGATCTGAATCAGTCGTTAGACCAATCTAAATCGTTCGAAACCCCTGAACGTTGAGAACATGACAAATCAGAACACAAACAGAAGAACATTTCATTTGTATATTACAACAATGCATCAGATTACAAGAATATACAGAGTATAAATGAATAAATATTACACAGAAATATCAGAGATTTAGATTACATTTAAATACATAGCAGCGGAAAAATAATATAAAGTACAACTGAAGGTGATATACGGATACAGAGCTTTCCGGATATCATTCCAGCTGTAAACCAGGATCCTGTGAATATAAATCTGCAAAACCAAAACTACTAGCTGCCCGTGCGGAAAATAGGGGCACCCAGAGTTTAGGTTAAAACAATAAACTCCAGGTCAGTCATGTGACTGGTGTGAGAACTAAAAAGTTATTTAAAGCTTTATTTTAAAAGAGAGTAATTCAAGGGACCACGCCGTATAACACGGAACGGGTTTCCTCCCAAGAATACCAGTGCATAGAATAAACAACGCAATGCTTTTTCGAAAAATGAAGCTATTATAAGACCCAGGTCCTATCATACAATGCAACGCAAGCCGGGGGATAGGGTTTTCCCTTATAATAGCCAAACATGCTTGGTACGTTTTAAACAAATCATTTGATACTATAATAAGTGTATAGTGTCAAAACAATTTCAATCATAAGTATAAATCATAGACGGCATGGGTACCATATATCATGTCGCCATACTAGTTCTACAATTAAAACCGCGATGCACGTATTGGAAATTGGATTTCCGTCATGAGTCGAGGCAAGGGGCAAGCTCCTCTCCGCGTTCGAGACACTCTAGCAAATGTCCCCGGGATTACGCACACTGGGTAACCCCTGGATCTTCAGGGCCGGTCCTCACTTACGTTAGAGGATTAGTTATTCCTGAACACACGTTTCCCGGTCCTTACAGACCTATAATCGAGGCGCCTCATCCAACAACCACAAAGGTGAAAAGTATATATATGTCAGGGCTGGTAAGTCACTGACACCACCAAAGCTAGAAAGAAACGTGCGCTCTCCCTGCAGTCCGTATCCCGTTTTTAACTCATACCGAGGTGTGAGGCTCGCGAATACACGCTATACACAAAGCTACCACGTAGGTTATGCTTTGATCATCAACCACAAGACTTTGCTTTTCAACAGAAGCCTTGATCCATGCAACTCAGCATGCCACACAGACAATTCATGCCATGCGATTGATATCTATCGATATATAACCTCTAAGCTCGTACGTCTCAGAGAAGGGCGTTAAGCAAGAGAATAAATTCTCCGCCGCCAAGCAGATATATATTTAATAGAAATCAATCAACACAGAATAAAATCCAATGTCAGACACACAATCCATTTACAAGTCCGTTCTGGGTCTGAACGAAACCGGAGGCACTTTCCTCGCATATCCATCCATCTCCAGGTACGTCTGGACGACCACCAACTATTTCCATCCTCTTGGGTGTACTGCCCAATCAGGATCGTCAGTAATTATCCCTACGATGTGAAGACTTCCGGTCTTCAACCACCGTCTTCATCTTCGACATATCGTCGAATCGGTTATTCAGAATGGGTGTAAACCCGGACTTTCCGAACAACCCGCGTATATTAAAACAAATGTTACACAAACACAACATACGCCTCATTCCAATTCATTAGTCACTAACCGCAAATTAGCAAGAGAACAATTTCCCAAACATTAACCCCGAAGGCCGAAACCAACATCAGATCAATACCCAGGAAACCATTCTTCTTAGCCAACCTACAGCTAGTTCCTAAATTCCACATTCTCAGGGAAAGGTTCCCATTAATTTTATCCAAGATAAATTCTTTAAAATTTATCCTGAAATCTTCCTTTGGATGTTATTTAAAACCAAATTATGGTTTTTTCAACTAGTCGAGATTAGCGAACCACAACGAAGTAATTATTTATTTTATTTCCCAATCCCAACCTATTCATCCCATGAAGCAAAACTGGTAATACTCCATATCTAACACCACTGTGTTATCGGTAAAACTAATTACCATTTCACGTTCAAATCTAATTAAAGATTTAACTATCGCTTTGGAGCAAAACTGGTAATACTCCATTCCCGCTCATTTTCTAAATTTGGAAATTTAGATTACGAATTCACATTTCAATCTAATTGCAGATTCGTTAAAACTCCTTTTACTGGGTTAAAGAACTAGGTGTTATTTAAAACACAGTTCACGATAAACCCATTTCAAACTCAATCAAATATATTAGAAATTCGATTATTTAAAACCCCTTTTTAAATCTTGTTCATTTATTTAAAAATAAATTGGTTTTAAATTTAGTTTAAAACTAGTTCATTTTGATAAAAATCTATTTTTATCTTTTCAAATATGGAGTTTTTCACCCCAATTTTTCCCAAATCATTTCTTATGATTTTACACAAATTATTGATATTTTTAATAATTTTATCAAGGCCCGTACAGTCGATTTCCAACAATGGCCATCGAACTGCACTTACAGCGACCTTTTTCGAATTTGATTTGGACGTATTTCCAAATCCAACCGTTAGATTTTGAATTTCTAATATTCGTTAGAAAGCTCTTTTCGATACGAACCCAACGGTTCCGGTTTTAGGAGAATCCGACGGTCGGATCTCCCGTAATGTCCGTTTGAAATAAATGGTCGAAATTTACGAACTGCCGCGGCGCGGCGCGTTCTATTCAGGCCATTATATTATATATATAATATATATAATATATATTTCGTCGATTTCTATTTAAAACGAATTATATATTTAGTTTTGAATTCGTTTCAAAAACAAAGTCAACTTCTATTTCAATTCAAATCAAAATTGAATTCTTCTTTATAAATTCGTTTTAAAATTCATTTCTATTCAATTCAAATTTCAATTTAATTTGAATTCATTTCACTTCATTTTAAATTCAATTCGAATTCGTTTCTCAATTCAATTCAATTCAATTCAATTCAAATTGATTTTCTATTCGATTCAAATTCATTTTCTATTCAAATTAAATTCGTTTCGGTTTCTATTTGAATCAAGTTCATTATATATTCAATTTGAAATCAAATTGGTTTTCTATTCCATTCAAATCGAAATCGTTTTATATTCAATTCAAATCGAAATCGTTATATATTCAATTCAAATCGAAATCGTTATATATTCAATTCATTTCGAAATCGTTATATATTCAATTCATTTCGAAATCGTTATATATTCAATTCATTTCGAAATCGTTATATATTCAATTCATTTCGAAATCGTTATATATTCAATTCATTTCGAAATCGTTATATATTCAATTCATTTCGAAATCGTTATATATATCGTTCGCGTCAAAATGGCGCATCACTATTCAACACGGCTTTATATATCCTATTTCAAATATTTCTTTTTGTCAACACACGACTAATCTCAACGAATGAGTACCGTCCGTGTATGACTATTTTTGTTAAAATATTTCGTTCAACACATGACTAATATCAACGGATGAATATAGTCAACACATGAACCGTTATTTTATATTGATAAAGATATAAATTTTATTATAAAAATATTTCGTTCAACACATGACTAATATCAACGGATGAGTATAGTCAACACATGAACCGTTATTTTATATTGATAAAGATATAAATTTTATTATAAAAATATTTCGTTCAACACATGACTAATATCAACGGATGAGTATAGTCAACACATGAACCGTTATTTTATATTGATAAAGATATAAATTTTATTATAAAAATATTTCGTTCAACACATGACTAATATCAACGGATGAGTATAGTCAACACATGAACCGTTATTTTATATTGATAAAGATATAAATTTTATTATAAAAATATTTCGTTCAACACATGACTAATATCAACGGATGAGTATAGTCAACACATGAACCGTTATTTTATATTGATAAAGATATAAATTTTATTATAAAAACATTTCGTTCAACACATGACTAATATCAACGGATGAGTATAGTCAACACATGAACCTTTATTTTATAATATTCTTTATTTTTCAAATTGGAATGAGGCCCAATCAATTACCATATAAAGTCAATTATATGGATTTTCATACAACACATGTATAAGATAGCATTGAAGAATAATCAACCATCAACCAAAGTGCACTACACTGTATAAGCATCAAATATAGATATCTAACGCTTATAACAGCCTGTCAATCAATCGATCGACATACTTTATCAATCAGGATGAGTGAACTCATATTTCATCCCAACACCCGTGTGGGGTTTCAAACAATCACACACAGATTTTATTTGTGCAGTTGGGCGATGTGTAAAATTTATCGACCCAATCAATGTCATTCAAATAGGTGTACATAAACAAACCGTCCGGTTTGTAAATGAATATTTTATTTATTCGCATTCACGTTAAAAATTATATTTTTAACGATAAAACAATTTATCTTAACATATGAATATCTATTCAGTTCATTTATTCAATAAATGATTATTTTTATTTTTCTAACATATTTTAGAAAATTTCGGCGGCATAACGGCACGATACTAGAAACGGGACAAGGCCTAGCCTAATCCCCGGTCTAGTGAAGGCCCACGCCATTCACACATCAATCAAATTCACTTTCGTTATGCAAACCACAAAATTTGGAGTAAGGGTCTAACCTAGCCTTACTCCTTCGCCTTATAACGGCGCACGTCTAACCCTAATCAATTTATCGATTCGATTTTTCACACCACAAACCACATTCAAACCAATATCTCAATCAATCACCAAACATCCAAACAAACAAGTCCATGGTATGTGGACGGGTGTCGGGTGCTACTAAGCACCGTCTGCATCCTAGTATATATATATAACTAGAAAATAAATTGAAAGGTGAGAAGTTCTCACATATAGCTATCCAAGCTCCACGGCTCTTCATTTGCAGAAGTCTTCCTCGTTATCGCCTCTTCGTCATCTTCGTTGCCCGTAGTCACTATATATATAAAAATCACATTTTTATATTCTCTATTATATAAAAATCATATTTTTATCGCTAACTTCATATTGTGAAAATAGAATTTTCATCACTATTTCATATTTGTAAAAATAGAATTTTCACTGCTATTTCATATTTGTAAAAATAGAATTTTCACTTCGTTATGCTTTATATAAAAATTGAATTTTTACTATGTTATATAGATAGAAATTATATTTCTATCACGCTATTTTCTATATAAAGATCTCGCCTTTTTAAATTTAAAGATTTCATCTTTATAAAAATCTCATTTTTATTTTTCTCCACATATAAAGGTGATATTTTTAATATTCTATCATGTAAAAATTATATTTTTAACTCTTTAAAAATATGAAAATCACATTTTCACTACTTCTATATAGTAAAGATCATATTTTTATTATCTTAAAAATATAAAAATCATACCTTTATCTTTCTACAATGTAAAAGATTATATTTTTACTACTTTAAAAATATATAAAGCATATTTTTATAATCGCTATATAGTAAAGACTATATTTTTATTATCTTAAAAATATAAAAATCATACCTTTATCTTTCTACAATGTAAAAGATTATATTTTTACTACTTTAAAAATATATAAAGCATATTTTTATAATCGCTATATAGTAAAGACTATATTTTTAATACTTTAAAAATTCAACCTTTACTATATTTAAAATCTTGTCTTTATATTTTAAAACTATTCAAAATTTTCAAAACAAAGTACATTTATTTTCTAAACAATTTTATTATAGAATTTCATATTTTTCTCTATCCTCGCTTTATCAAATCAGTTTTATAAATTAAGAAAAATCAGTTTTATAAATTAAGAAAAATCAGTTTTATAAATTAAGAAAAATCAGTTTTATCTTCTTTTAAAACAGTTTTAACTTTTAATAAAAATGCAGTTTTTATCTCTTTAAAAACAAAACAGTTTTTATCTTTTAAAAGATTCAGTTTTTATTTTTCTTTTCAAAAATTCTATTTTTAAAACTCTTTTAAAAATATGCAGTTTTTATCTTTTTTTTTTTTTTCAGTTTATATAATATCAAAAATAAAATAAATAAAAAGAAGAAAAAAAGAAAGAAAACTTACAGGGGGGGACGGCGCCGAGGTCGAGGAGAGGGCGGAGGCGGGACCCACAGCGGCGGTTGGAGCTAGGGTTTCGCGGTAGCGTGGGGTGATGGACGTCGAACTGAGGGAAAAGGAGGAGAAGAGAAGCGCGAGAGAGGGGGAGGGTAGTCGACGACCGCCGGCGGCAGCCTGGCCAGGCGCGACGGCGCTGGGTGTCTCCGACATCGAGGGGAGCGATTTTGGGGGAGAGCGGGTTTTTTTCTGAATTTCGATTTCTGGAAGAAAAGCTAGGGGGGGGGTTTATATTTTATATATATATATTATTTTATTTATTTTATTTTCAACCCTAATGTTGACTTTTAATTCGAACACCTAACGAGACCCAACGACTGTCGCCCCTAGCTAAATACCCCCATTCCGAACACAATGGAATATGTTTCGTAAGCTGATTCTATCATCTCGATAAGTTTCCGTTGAATTTACATTTAAATTACTTTATTGAATTTTAAACGTACATTTCGAATTACCGGGGTCACATACTAACTAGAAAAATTCTAGAAAAATATTTTCTAGCTTCGTATTGACGATACGGTCCTAACAAAACTAGTTTCGTCGAATTCTGAGACCGTTAGAAAAATGGCCAATTTCAAGTCGATTAAAATCAACTGAAATGGTCAAAACACGTTTTCCTTTGCCACGCTCACATATTGATCCGAAAAATTATGAAATTTGGAATCTAGCAATAACTTAACATCACGGACCCAACAAAAGTGGTTTCGTCGAAATCCGAGGTCATTTGCAAAATGTCCATTTTTAAGGGCCTGAATTCCATAGCGACTATTCAGAATTTTCAACTGGACATATCTCTCAATTTTTAAAGTGAAATCTCAGTTTCTTACATCCGTTAGAAAGATATTATCAATCAGATCCTAATGTTTTTGGTTTTACTAAAATCCGGATTGTTTTGCACCCGGTACATTCAATTGAAGTTTGAAATCGAATTATCGAACTACCGCGCCATTTTCTATTCCTATTTATAATTATATATAATTATTTATATTCTAACGACGACGCGTATAATATATACGTTGAATTATATTCAAAATAAATTTCTCGTCGATTTTATTTAAAATAATCTATTTTAAATATTCAGAATCCGCTAAAATTGCCAAAATAAAAATTTTAAACTGGCCCAGATTTTCCGGGTTATTACAGGACTCAAGTATTTTAGGAGGACTAAAAGCAGGGGTATATGGGGACGCCCATTACCTTGGATCCGTTGGACGTGATCTAGTTATCCTTGGAGGATAAACGTACGTTGGACGTACGGTAGTCCATTTGGAGGCTGGGCTTCCATTAGTTATTGATGTTGGTTAGACCAGGCATACAGGTACAGACGTATTCATGGCTTTAGCAGGTGATGGGTAAGATTTGTTTGATGGATGCTATGGTTGCTATGTTTGTTCCTATCTTTCTTTTCTTAGGTAGACTATCACCTGTAGGATCACGTTGAATGAGAAATAGGATAAGTTCGTTGATCATGGTGATATGACGGGTGTAAGATACTTTACGTTAGACTTGAAGTATGTTTGGGCATTGTGGAGTGTCCGTTGATTTTGGAGATTCAGCGGATATAGGAGCTTCAAGTTGGACTTGGACTCATAGGTAGGGTACCTAGATTCATTGGATGAGTCTAGTTCACCTTTGGAAGGTGGATGTACGTTGGACGTGCAGTACAGATATAGGTAGAGTACCTAGATTCATTGGATGAGTCTAGTTCACCTTTGGAAGGTGAATGTACGTTGGACGTGCAGTACGAATATGGGTAGGGTACCAAGATTCATTGGATGGATCGAGTTCACCTTTAGAGGGTGAATGTGCGTTAGACGTACAGTAAGGATATGGATGTAGTGCCTAGGGTCATTGGATGGATCTAGTTTGCCTCTAGGAAGTGAATATACGTTGGACGTGTAGTATGGATGTAGGCAAGATTCGGGTCAGACTTGAAAGGACATTTGGAATGTAGTTGGTAATTTGACGAATGGGGTTGGCTTACCTAAAAAGATGCCAGGAGTACATGACATATTTCATGTTTCTCAGTTAAGAAAGTTTACGCATGATTTTGATTTAGTTATTTCGCCAAACCGGTTGGACGATATCAAAATGTAACCCAAGGCGGTTGGGAACCGTGAGACCGATTCGCATTGTCGAGGACGATACGAAGAAATTACGAAGGGAGACGGCGAAATTAGTGAAAGTCCAAGGGGCGATGGTTCTTCCCTTGTTAGTAAACCGCATGCTAGGATATGCTTGTTGTGCTATCATGTATTTTTAATTGTTTGAAATTGGTTAATACGCATGCGAGACCCATTGTTTGTTTCTTAGTTAAGGAATTTCGGGGGCGAAATTTCTTAAGGGGGGGAGAATGTAACAACCCACATTCTACGCATCTAGGATCGTAGAGTATTTATTTCTCTTTGATACGAAGTCGTATGGTCATGTAACTTTGGGAAACGACTAGTAAGGTCATTTCCCATATTCATGATTTTTGCCGATTTTTAAATGACCGTTTTGCCCCTAGTTGATCTTGTTTCGTCCATAACTTTTGACTGGAAAGGAATTTTGACCTGAAACCACTTCCATTAGCTCCGGATGATGGTTTCTCTTTCCGTAGAGTGGTCATAATAGCTAAACGGACTTACCGTTTGGGAGATACGGCTGAATTAAGGTTTAAAGGGTTATTTTCAGCTAATTGGGCTTAACCGGGTAATTAGCAGCTAGGCCCAAAGGGAGATTTCGGGATTAGTGGTATTTAAGTGCTGCTAGGGTTATGATTTCGGTTTTTACTTCATTTTCCAGCTGCCTAAGACATTCCTTCAAGTATAGCCATGGCCTCCACCTTCTAATTTCACTCCAAATCACCTCTAATCACTTTCTAATCAATGATTAAGCAAAACTACATCAAACCAAAGGGGATTAGCACCAAATCAGAGAGAGAGAGTTGCTGGAACACATAGAGATTGGATCTATATCAGAGGAGTTTCAGTTCTGAAAGTTTAATTGTGCCAAAGGTGAGTGATTTGCATAGTTTTACACTAATTACGGCTAATTAGGGTAATTAGCAAAGATTAGCGAAATTATAACTCAGAAAAATCTAGAAAAATTCCTAAAATTCTAAAACACCATTTTTTGCCTCTGATATGAATTTGGGTTGATTTCGACTAATTTTGTTAATCCCGGAATTTAGGGGATTAAGGGGTAATTAGGGGGTAATTAGCGAAATTATGCACCATAAAAATATGAAAAAATATGCAGAAATTCTAGAATATTATTTCAGGCCTATGACAGAAAATTGGGTTAATTTGGATATGTTTTACTAATTCTATCATTAGTTATGCTTAAATGTGATTAAGGGGAAAATAAGTGGTTTGGGCACGTTTGATCCATTTTGACATATGAATTCATTGTTTTGGTGTTTGAGGTTAGTTTGCTGTGTTGCTATGACTGTATGAAATGCTTTGTGATTGATTTCAATAGTTAGAATGGTCGAAAACGTCGTCGAATGGCGTAAACACTTGTTGGAACAGTCTCAGAAAACAGTGCAGGGTTCGGATCGGATCGGACATAGGGTTCGGATCGGATATGTTGAACTGAGCAAAGAATCCGATCGGATCGGAACCCAACACTTGGGAAAAAAATTGCAAAAAGGAAGGCCACGCTAGCTGAACTGGGATCGGATCGGATCGAGGAGGACGGATCGGATCGAGGAGGACGGATCGGGTCGAGGAGGACGAATCGAATCGAGGAGGACGGATCAGAGTGAAGGCATGAGGATGGATCGGATAGGAGCATGTGAAGGACGAGGGCACGGATCGGAACGGAGGCACGAGCTGGAGGGGAGATGACACCCGACCCGACCCGAGGTAAAGCACCCGAACCGAACCGATGGGGGACAACCGACCCGAACCGCACTAGGAGAAGACCCGACCCGAACCGCACCAGGAGAAGACCTGACCCGAACAGATGAAGGACACCCGACCCGAACCGATGGCTTGAGAAGGAACCCGACCCGACCCAGTATTGACCAATAACCCGAGATGCAAAGGTAGTCCAATATGGGAAGTTAGAGCTTAGGATCCAGTTGGGAACCAATGAGTTCACTTCATGGTTGGGCTTTGCTGCGGGACGTGTGCTAAGGAGTTGTCGGTATTCATAACTTTGGTTCACCACCGAGAGATGGATAGTGGGCTTGTAGTGATAGTTGCACGGGATTGGATTCCGTCATGGCCCAAAGTATTAGGTGACCAAAGTAGTGGATATCGTATGCTTTACGCACTGAGTGAGGGATGTGAGGATGATTGCTATGCTTGATTGTTTGACATCACTATGACATGCACACCCCCACCCCCGTATCTTTACACCATTTGAAAAGGGCACCTTAGAGTGTTGTACAGTATGTAGTGCTAACTCTTTGGTTGCAGGTCCAGGTTCAGGTATGATTGGATTATACCTGTTATTATTTTGTTTAGATGCCTATCGCTCACACCAGGCTTTATGTCTGACCCAGAGTTTTATGTCTCTTCTTATTACTCTGGGTGCTCACACGAGCAGACTAGAGACAGGTTAGGTGGATGCACGGGTAGCTGTACTGGAGACGAGCAGGAGGCTTCCACGTATGATATTTATGTATTATCTCCCTGTGTTATCGATGGTCACTGCTTGGGCATTAGTAGTGTACCTTTTCCTTTCTTTTGTTTAGAGACAGTATTTTTGAAGTTGTAATAAGGATGTTGGATCATAAGCTGTATTTTGGATTTCCGCTGCCATGTTAGACATGATTTAGTTTTTCAGCTTATGCACTGTCTCGCCTGTTTTATGTCAAAGTTATGTGATTATTATATTTTATTCCATGCGCTGTGAGACATTCTACAGGTTCTATGTTAGTTCTTCACCTTCTTTCTTTCTTTCCGACGACCGTTCCGTGCGAGTTAGACATGTGTACAGCGCATTTTTGGAGGAAATGTCGGCTAGTATAGGGCGGGCCGTCACACGCCCCCTCTAGTGTTAGTTTTGCCCTAAGATTCTTGATCCTCATCCGTAACAATTGGTATGAGAGCCTAGGTTTTCAAAATTTATCATCTGAATTTTGGAAATATTAAATGGAAAGTTTTGAAATGATTTATAACACTAGTTTAAATTCATGCATTGCATCAGCATTAGATGAGTCTGCATTATATTCTATTGAAAAATCAAGTTATCATAATATGATTTTTTGAAAATGTTTAATTGGCAATTTTTTAAACATGTTTTTGTATGGATGTGTCACAGAATCATCATGATATTATTATTTAAAATTACATTTAGTTATTTTGAAAAGTCACTTGATTCTTTAGAAAGTTGTGTTGTTTTGTAGGGAAAGAGTTATATCTGATGACTATTGGTTAAAAGACACAAAGGTGTCCATTTATCAATCAAGAAGAAAAAGAAGAATATTGGCAATCTACAGTGAAATGGGTACCTGATCTACAAAACTATTTTTCTTGTTCAATTTGATTCAATGCTATACTTCTCTTTTGGTTCCATGCAAATCCGTCAAGAAATGACCAAGTTATGTTTAAATGAAGTTTTGGTGTACAAAGGGAAAAAGAAACCAAAACTGTCACTGGTATTCTTCATATTTCACTTAGATATTTGAATTATTTCATCCCAACTCTTTTTCAGATTGAATTTCTTGTTCTCACGGTCGTTTTTATGGGTAGATCATCGAATTCCGATCAAAGTTGAGTGAGATATGGTAGTTTAAAGTTGACTGTCCAGAATAGAAAATTATACACTGAATTTTCTATTTTCCTCTCACTGATTCAGCCTACAACACCATAATATCATTCAAGTTCTTCACCAAACTAATATTGAATCATAGCCCTTGCCTTGATCTTTGATTTGCCATTGATTTCATCCTCCGTTAAGAAACGAAGAAGTTATGTCTCCCAAAAAATAGACTGAAAGTGGAAAAACGGGAAGAAGAAGAAGAAGAAGAGAAAAGTTTATGAAGGGATATGACTACTGAGCTTATTTATAGTAGTTGAAGTGTCCATTCATTCAAATTCAAATTCAAAATTTTGGCGCCAAGATAGTTAAACTACTAAATCGTCAATATCTTTCTCATACGATAGTCAAATTTAGCAAATGAATATATTATGCTGATCAGAAAAACGAGCCAATCGCAATAAAGCAGATAGCATCGTCAAATTCTGGAAGATGTAAATGTGTGGTTCATGAAAATGGAAGAACAACAAAAATAAGGATTATAAAAAGAGGTATGATTTACAACTATTTCGCAATTATCATTGAATTTAGGAATATACATCTATGCACATAGTTAGGCACAGAAATTTATCTCTTTTATAATTCTAGATATTTTTGTTCATATATCCATACACCATAGTATATGTATATGCCAATCAAATTAAAGTTTATCTCTTTTCTTATTCTAAATTTAAGTTTCACTACTTTTTGATTTGGTTTCGAAAAATTAAAAGAACATCTTTTCAATATGAAAATATCAGTTCAAACTCTAGTTAACAATTTTGTTCATCTACTTATGTTTCATATATTTTGTTTCAAAAATATATACTGAAAGTATATAAATCAATAAAATTATATATACAGTACATAGATATGTTAATATGCTTGAAATATTTAAAATTTTCAAATATTTGATATTATTATAAAATATAAATTTTTATATTTTTATATATAGTTTAAACATGCATAGTTTAACTTATAATTTTTCTCATATATAATTTCATAACAATTTTGGGTAACGTTGTCACAAACACTATTTGTAACTTAATACTAATTTTGATTTCTTATTAAGATTTATAAAACTTGCATTTTTAACTTCATATTTTGGTATAATATATGTGTGTGTGTGTGTATATGTGTGTGATTTCTGTGTCTTAAATATGTAGTTAAATATAAGAAATTATAATTTTATAATTTACTTTATATTACCAGATTACATCAAAATAATTTTGTTATAAATATAGATTTATTTCAAAGTTTTAACATATAAATGGTTCTTTAGCAAAATAATATGTTTTGATTTCTAAAAGTTTAAATTTAAAATTGATTTGTATCAAAAGATTGATGTATATCTCAAAATAAATTAAATTTTTTATTCTTTTTTAAAATTAGTTTTTAAAAGATATTCAATATTTACTATATTATTTTTAAAGAAGCACCCTACTAAGATTATTTAACTCAACATTTCTCATAAAATTATTCTAAATATTTTACTACCTGCCATAAGTATATTTTTAATTACCATTAAACTCTTACCTTTACTATTTTTCAATCTAATTAATTAGTATCATTAACCTAATTTTAAAAAGTTAATGTATATTACCTTTGTTTGTATGATATAATTTATAATAAATTAGATATTACTTAAGATTATACTTTGAATATCATTTACCAAGATACGTATCATCATCAAATTATTTTTGGCATAAATATTGTCATATTATCATTAAAAATCTTAGTTCATATCATTCTTCTTTACTATAAATTACAATGCATGTTAAAAACATTCATATCACAAGTTGCATTTCATTCAATATATATCATCTCATATTGCTTTGCATATGACATACATTTCATACTACATTATAACCAACATACTGCATTACTTTGACTTGATTAACCTGTTTGGCTTGATTGGTTTATTTGACTTGATTGACTTGTTTGACTTAATTGATTTGTCTGACTTGTTTGATTTGAATAACTTGATTGACTTGTTTGACATGGTTGAATTTTATTTATGTTTAATAGGTTTGTTAGAAATATATTTATGCATATGTAGGTATTAAATTATATAACAATATTTATCTTTTTTAGATTTCATTACTTCACTTTTATATAGTTCTTATAGTATTAGATAAAAGAGGGAACTTTATAGGTTTTTAGGATAAATAGAAGTTACAAGAAATTTTTGACTTTATGTTTGAATTTGGTATGACTGATTTGATTTGAATTGAAGTTTTGTGACAACAAGACTTAAATTGGTTGATTAATAGGCTTAAATGATTGCATTGATTATACTCTTGCATAGTTTACTTAGTAGAATTACAATAGTTTAGCCATAAATTTAGGGCGAATTATAAGAAAATTATCGATTTAGGAAGAGTAATAGAAAATTATAGATTTAGGGGGGGTTATATACAGATTTATTCACTAGGATTGTTATGAATTCAGATAGATATATTTTTGTTAATGACAAAGTGGGAGAAATTATAAATTATGTAACACCCCACCTCCGTTAAGGTCACTCACAAAGGGAATGCATTAACTTCAGTGGAGCGTCATAAGTGTATAGAATAGATAAATTACAACAAAATTTTAAACAGCGGAAAATATATAAAACTTTACTTTATTAATAAAATAGCAGCTTGGTAAAATAGCTTGTACAAAGATTGTTTTCCAACACCAAAACACCCTTACCTATTACAACAAAGCATCTGTCTTGTTTAACAAAATAAAGAAGCATAAAATGACAATAATATTCCCCAGTAAAGCATGAGCCAGCCATAGTAGTGGAAAGGAGAGTCCAAAGCAATATACCTTCTATCTTTGAGCTTAGAAAGAAGACTGAGCTAAGTGGTGATATTTCCTCCCTGTGAACCTTGGGGGGGGGGGGGGGGTGGAACGGAAGAAAAGAAGGCGAAAGAAAACGGGTTAGACATAAGTCTGGTAAGTCCAGTGATTATTCAGCATGTAAACAGGTAAAAGGATCATGACATGAATAAACTGAATACCAGACATAACCATGATAATAAGCATAGCAAGACAACAAATGATGATCGTTAAATATGACAAGGTAAGATATACTGAATGCGCTTTGGTTCCTTCTCTAGTTTCCCATTTTCTCTGCACCACCCAACTAGTATCCTAACTAGTGTCTTTTAATGAATGATTCATATTCCCTACTAGTGTCCCAACTAGTATCCTGTGAAAAAGGATCCGTATCACCTACTAGTGTCTCAACTAGTATCATGTGTTGTATAATAAGGTGATCCCAAAATTGTGGTAGCCTTCAGGTGTACATCTAGTATGAGGATCATACCTCAATTAGTCTAATTGCCATGAAGATATTAGATGTACCCTTACTACCCTATCGATCGGCTCCCTACTTGTATTAACTTTACTTGTGTCTGTGTTGGTCGGCCCTCTCTTGCGTGTAGATACCCTGTGCTGGTCCCACCATAAGGTGTATCAATCTCTATGATAGCAACCCGACACAAATTCTAGATGCACAGTGTATACTACTGATGACCATGGCCTGCTTTTCCACTCCGGAGCATGTGCACGCCCATAATCCGTTGGAACTACACTACTGCACCCCCCCTGCCGCTATTTTGATCGGTTATAATCAGCCCAATAATCGTGCCCCACCCTGCCTAGCTCAGGGTACCGTGATACATCATGTGGGTTACTGCTGAAATGGGTCCCCTTTACTAGGGTTTCCTAGGGTCTATTCGTATACCCCCAAATTGGATAAGTTTTATCCATCCATTCAAGTTAACTTAACCCATCCACACGTCATGTCACGTTGGTTAAGTGTTTCTTATTAACTTAACCCTTCTCATTCAATCATGTTGTAATTGATTAAGTGTTTTCTATTAACTTAACCCTGTTCATTCATTATATTATATTGGTTAAGTGTTTCCCCTTAGCTTAACCCCATTCATTCATCATGTTATATTGGTTAAGTGCTTCCCATTAACTTAACCCCACTCGTTCATCATGTTACATTGGTTAAGTGTTGCCCTCTTGTGTTAACTTAACCCTACCACTTGTCATGTTACATTGGTTAAGAGTTGCTCTCTTGTGTTACTTAACCCTATCACACATCATGTTATATTGGTTAAGTGTTACCTTCTTGTGTTACTTAACCCTATCACACATCATGTTATATTGGTTAAGTGTTTCCCATTAACTTAACCCCACTCGTTTATCATGTTATATTGGTTAAGTGTTGCCCTCTTGTGTTAAGTTAACCCTACCACTTGTTATGTTACATTGGTTAAGTGTTGCCCTCTTGTGTTACTTAACCCTATCACATATCATGTTATATTGGTTAAGTGTTACCTTCTTGTGTTACATAACCCTATCACACATCATGTTATGTTGGTTAAGTGTTGCCTTAATTAACTTAACCCTACCATTCTGTAACAACCCGTATTTTGAATAACATGTTATAACATTAATCAAGGCAGAATTGAATGATAAAATATGAATCAAGGAAAACGGGCTATGCCATTGCGTTCGTCTCGGAAAAATACACGAAATAGAGTCCGAGTTTTCGAAAATCGGAGTCCGTATGACCCAGTTATGGCCCATAGAAGTTTTCAGAAAATTCAAGTTTAAAAACAGATTCAAATTCAGATCCGAATGGTTAAGTTTCAACCCAGACAGGCCAGGCAGGAAGATTCCCGCCAACCCCCATGTCGACTGGGGTGTCGACACACCCAGGGCCCTGTCGACTACCCAGTCGACATGGGTGTCGACATGGTGGTTCGGCCAGTTTGGCCTGGGTGCACCTGACTTGTTCCTCAAGACATGTTTTAAGGCTTATGACGGATTTTAAAGGCTCAGATCTGAATTAGGGTTAATCCTATGGCCTAAACTAATCTAAACTTCTATAAAAGGACCCTAATACCTAGCCTAAACCATCATAAATCAATCCTACAACTAGGTTATGCCAAAATGTTTAATCATGGCCTCCACCCTCTTGTCATAGTCTCCATCTTCATTCATATGAGAGCTTCTAAGCTTGTTTGAGAGTTTCTAAGTTTGATTCAAGGCCAAAGTTCAATCTTTCTTCATCAAAGCAAGGATCTTCTTCTTATTTCTCAAGGGTTTTCATTGGAGCTTATTATTTGGGGGTTTTTAGAGTTGCTAGTGGCTTCGTCTCAATCTTATTTTATTTTATAAGTCTTCATAGCATTGTGAGCCCTATTCTACTCTTAGATTCTAACTATGAAGTTAAATATGACATGTTGCAAGTTTGAGTTTGAGCCTAAATATGATTTGTGCTTTGATTCTATCATGTTATGCATAGATTTATTCTATGCATGTTTGTAAAGCTATCACCTTGACTTTGTGCATAGAAAGCTATGAGCTTTGATTTGAAATGTTGCATAAAGCAACATAGAAACTCTCATAACCCTTATGTTATCTTGCATATGATGTTATATGCGAATCACTAGCTATCATCCTATGTCATTTATGACCATGTTTCACCTGTTTTGCTAAAGTTTGATATCATGCATGTTTTGAGGCTTATAATGTAATATGCTAGTTTATGAACACATTTGCCTCATATGCCTCATATGCCACCATGTTTAACTTGTGGCCAAGCCTTATTAATTATGTCATGCTTCTAAGTTCCCTCTTTGAGATCTATTTGCGTTCATGCGAACTTACATGCGATGGGGTTACGTTATGGGTAAACTAAAATGACATAAAAACATGACTTGAAAAGATGACACGAAATATGACATGTGATTATGCTTGAAAACATGAACATGAACTTGGACGTGACTTCTAGAAAACATGAGAATGGCCAATTCGAGGTTGGGTTGAGTTTGTAGCATAAATCTACCTGAAACCGACCGGCTTAACTAGTGGCTACAAGCAATAGGACCCAATGTGAGTAGTTGGTCATGTCGCACTTGAAACCCGAGGTTAGACTAAGTTGTGGTGTAAAGCTACCCGGACCCGCCCGGCTTAACTAGTAACCACAAAGAGGTCTAATGTGAGAGGTTGGGTGTATTAAATCAATTAATGCCACATGATAGGGTTAAGTCATGGACCACTTGAATACTTAACCAATTAAACACGATGGGTTGATAGGGCTAAGTCATGAACCTTGGGTACACTTAACCAACTTGGTACTTGATTGGATAGGTTTAACCACGCTTAACCCGTTAGAAACCCTAGTTACGTGGTCCTTTTCACCAGTAACCCTCTTGGTTGTATCATGATACCCTAGGGACTAGGCTAGGGTGGGGCACGATTACTGGGCTGACATGTAAGCGACCAAAACGACGGTTGAGTAGGTGCGCCGGTGTAGGTTCAGGCGGACTATGGTCGTGCACATAGTCCGGAGTTGAAAAACCAGACACGGGCACCAGTAGGTTTAGACTGTGCGTGCTTGATTTGTGTCCGTGGTTGGCACCCTAGGGCTTGATACACCCTAGGGTGGACCTAGCACAGTTTGACTACACTTCGTGATTGGGCCATATGACACCGACACTTGACGAGTTAGGCTTGTAGGGAGCCGATCGACTAGACCGAGTAATTGGACCTTGATTTAGGTCATTTCATGATGTTGGGACAAATTTGGGCCAAGGGATCATTTCTGGTTTATACTTGACATGGGTTGGAATACTAGTACACTTGGTGCAAAAACTTAACCTTGTATATGCGATGCCACACTTGATCTATCTTGTTAACTTTTCACCATGCCAGTTATCATTCTATGTTTCATCTCTGTTTTACATGTCCAGTTAACTTTATTAGTTTTTATGCTAATAGTAGGTAGGACTTACCAGTCTTTTTGACTTACCCGTTTTCTTTCGCCTCTTTTCTTCCGTCCCCCCCCCCCCCAGGTTCACAGGGTGGGAACACTAGCACCTAGCTTGGATCTTTAGCTGCTTTTCTGGATAGCTCATGTACGGTTTTGACTTGAGCTTGCTATGGCTTTATTCTGCTTTGGGGATAGTTACTTTATGATTTTTTTCCTAGTTTTCAGTTTATGTTTCTAGACTTTTGTTTTATGGGAAAATAATGACCAAGTACTTTGATGTAACTTGACTATGGTTTTGAAATGTTAGTTTTTACCCGCTGCTTTATTTACTCTGTTTTTACTTATATGTTCTGTCTTGTGATATCTGCATGCATGTTTACCTTGTTTAACGCCCCTCCAAAGCTAGTGTGCTTGCAAGAGTGACATTGGCGGAGGTGGGGTGTTACATTTGGTATCAGAGCATAAGGTTTTACTAGACCGGACAAAAGTTTTAAAACCCTTTTGAAAAACTATTTTCAAAACCAATTAAGTATTTTCCAAGAAAAGTCTAGTTTATTTTAAAAGGCTATTCCCCAAAAGCCATTAGCACTATCCTTTGTTTCCTCGTTTTAAATCTATCTTTTCCCTTTTTTCAGCATGGCCGATCTTAACCTTCCCGAGGGAGTAACCATTCCCGGATGGTTCCGGAGGTACTTGGAAGCTAGGGCCAACGATGTGGGCCTAGCAAACACCCCCACCGTAACTGAGGTTCCTCCTCCTCCTCAGCATCCACAAGCAGATTTCGCAAAGGTTTGCAAAGAATTTAAGGCGATGGGTGGCAAGAATTTTATTGGGACGGAGACTTTTGTTGAGGCGAGAAATTGGTTAAAAGAAACTGAAGATCTCTTCGCCATCTTTGATGTGGAAGACCGTAGAAAAGTTCTGTTGGCAGTATGGCTATTGAAAGAGGAAGCTGCTTATTGGTGGGAGGTCACCAACGCTACTAGGCCTATAGAGACTTGGGCCGACTTTAGGATGAGGTTTGGGCTTAAGTTCCTATCATCTGCTGAGGAGAATCTCCAAATGGAGAAGTTTATATCTTTGAAGCAAGGGGACATGACAGTGAGGGAGTATGTGAGTAAGTTTAACCAGCTTGCTCGATTTGGTTTGGACATGGTTAATACTCCCCAGAAGAAGGCTCTACGCTTTGCACGAGGGTTGAATGAGCCATTACGAGGTTTAGCCATGTCTCATATACCCATGGGGGCCACTTTTGAAAGCCTAGTGGACATGGCATTGCTTCAGGGAGACGATAAGAATGGCAAGAAAGAAGTCAAGCTTAATGAGACTCAAACCAAGAAGGCGGACTCCAAGTAAGGAGGAAATCAGAGCAATCAGAACAACAAGAACAACAAGAACAACAAGGGTAATAAGGCCAACAACAACAAGGCAAAGGACACAAGAAAGTGCAACTTCTGTGGGATTTTTGGGCACATAGCCAAAGATTGTAGGAAGAAGAAGAGGAAGTTGGGCGAATGATTTCATTATGGAGAGACTGGACACTTTAGCAAGGATTGCCCTAAGAAGCAAGGACAAGGGCAAGGGCAGACTCAGCGTGCAGGACTTTCTGGAGGGCAAGTGCATGCTCTCAACACTGCTCCAGTTCAGGACCGAGGTAGTATTTCTGTAGAAAGCCTTGTTTACATTTCTGATTTTCCTGTTCGCACTTTATTTGATTCTGGCGCATCGCATACTTTTATTTCTTCTGACATTGTTGAAAGTTTGCACCTAAGTACTAGTCTAGTTGAGGATCCCGTTAGTGTTTCAAATCCAATTGGGGGTTCCGCCCATCTATCTATGATTTGTATGGATTTGAGGATTTCTATCTTGACCGTAGAATTCACATGTAATGCTTATGTTCTCGGGTTCATGGGATACGGGTTGATTTTGGGCATGGATTGGTTGTCCAGTTATGGAGCCATCCTCGATTGTGGGCATAGGGTAGTGAGGCTCATGACTCGCCTCGGTAATACCCTAGAGTTTTCTTGCAACCCGCTGGATCCCGTCATGTTATGTTATCTTGAATCTCTTGACTCGTCCATCGATGATCTGCAATCTGTAAGGGTGGTCCGAGAATATCCTGATGTCTTTTAAGAGGTTAAGGGGTTACCCCCTAAACGAGAGATAGATTTCCGCATTTATCTTGTTGATAATGCCAAGCCAGTTTCATTGCCCATTAGGCACATGGCCCCGCGAGAAAGAAGAGAGCTCAGTAAGCAAATCAAGGAGTTGCTTGAGAAGAATTTTATTAGGCGAAGCATTTCTGAATGGGGTGCTCCTGTGGTGTTCGCTACTAGGGCGGATGGTTCGCTACGTCTATGTGTTGATTATCGAGAGTTGAACAAGCTGACAAAGAAGAATAGGCACCCGTTACTGAGGATTGATGACCTCTTTGACCAGCTTGTTGGTGCTTCTGTTTTCTCTCAGCTCGATCTAGCCACCGGATTCCATCAGCTTAGAGTGGCTGAGGATAGTATTGATAAGACCGCGTTTAGGACTCCAGATGGATTCTTTGAATGGCTTGTCATGCCATTCGGTTTGACTAATGCACCCGCCTACTTCGTAGATTTGAAGAGTAGGGTGTTCAGGGAGTTCCTTAACAAGTTTGTGGTTGTCTTCGTGGATGATATTCTGATCTTCTCAAAGGATGAGGAAGAACATGCTAGACATCTTAAGGAAGTGATGGATACGCTTAGAGCTCATCAATTGAAAGCCAAGTTCTCCAAATGCCATTTTTGGAGAAGGGAAGTTCGGTTTCTTGGACATATAGTTTCTAAGCAAGGCATAGCTGTGGATCCCGCGAAAGTGGTTGCGGTTCAAGACTGGAAGACTCCTAAGAATGCAACCGAAGTAAGAAGCTTCCTCGGTCTGGCAGGCTACTATAGGAAGTTCATTAAGGACTTTGCTAAAATTTCAGCCCCTCTTACTAAGTTGACGAAGAAGAACTTAGTCTTTGCATGGGACTTAGAGTGTGAGCTTGCTTTTCAAAGGCTCAAGAGGGCCCTTACCACAACTCCAGTTTTGGCATTACCCGATGGCGGTAAAATGTTTACCGTGTACACCGATGCATGTGGCACGGGGTTAGGTGTTGTTCTGATGCAGGAAGGAAGAGTGATATGTTATGGGGGTAGGCAACTTAAAGTTCATGAGAAGAACTATCCCACTCATGATTTGGAGTTGGCGGCGATCGTCTTTGCACTCAAATCCTGGCGTCACTATCTTCTAGGCGAAAGGTTTGAGTTATATACTGATCACAAGTCGCTCAAGTACCTCTTCTCGCAGAAAGATCTGAATCTAAGGCAGCAAAGGTGGATGGAATTCTTGGCATCTTATGACTTCGAGATAGCTTATACCCCTGGCAAGGGTAATGTTGTAGCAGATGCACTAAGCAGAAGAAGGTTGACTTTGAGTCCCTTGTTTGTTGATATGAAGAGCCTAGAGTTCTTGGCAACCTTTGATTTCACAACGGCTGTTGAGTCGATGACAGGTTCGTTAGCATCTCTTGAGCTTAGACCTACACTTCTTGATCAAGTAGGGACTTCGCAGAAGGAAGACCCACAGATAGTCGAGATCATGGGCAAGTTGATTCGTGGTGAGGCGTCTAGTCACCTTGCTAGATATACTATTGATGACAAGGGTTGGCTAAGGCGTGATGGAAGACTATGTGTTCCACAAGTGGGAGACTTGGTGCATAAAGTTCTCGAAGAAGCGCATCACTCGAAGATGACTATACATCCTGGAGGAGATAAGATGTATAGGGATATGAAGCGCATTTTCTTTTGGGCTGGAATGAAGAAGGATGTGGCAGAGTATGTTTCAAGGTGCATGGTATGCCAACAAGTGAAAGCCGAGTCGAAGAAACCCGGTGGGCTTTTACATCCATTGGAGGTCCCGTATTGGAAGTGGGAAAGTATCTCTATGGATTTTGTGGATGGATTGCCTAGGTCAAGGAAAGGGAATACGAGCATATGGGTCATAGTTGATAGACTTACGAAGAGTGCTCATTTCATTCCAGTGAAGAGCAAGAGGACCGCATCATGGCTAGCATCTGTTTATCTTCGAGAGATAGTGCGATTGCATGAAGTTCCTTCTAGCGTAGTTAGCGATCGTGACCCAATCTTCACTAGCCAGTTCTGGAATAGTTTGCAAGAAGCGATGGGTACGCGATTGAATCTAAGTACAGCCTATCACCCCCAGACGGATGGCCAAACCGAAAGGGTGAATAGAGTGCTAGAAGATCTTTTGAGGCTTTGTGTTCTTGACTTTGGTGGTACTTGGGAAGACCACCTTCTTCTTGTAGAGTTTGCTTATAATAATAGCTATCAAGCTAGCATAAGGATGGCACCATTTGAAGCTTTGTATGGGAGGCCGTGTAGGTCACCATCTTGTTGGTGGGAGACAACGGATAGGCTTATACTTGGGCCCGATATGATACGGGACACATCCGAGAAAGTTGAATTGGTGAGAAAACGGATGAAAACGGCCCAAGACAAACAGAAATCCTATGCTGACAAGCGAAGGACAGATTTGGAATTCGAAGTTGGAGATATGGTTTTCGTGAAGGTTTCTCCTTTGCGTAATGTGGTTCGTTTTGGAGCAGTTGGGAAGCTGGCACCAAGGTTCGTAGGACCCTTCCCTATCATAGAGAGAATTGGGAAGATGGCTTATAAGGTGGAATTGCCCGAGAAGCTGGCCGGAGTGCATAATGTCTTTCATGTCTCGCATCTCCGAAAGTGCCTACATGAGTCCGTTGAGGTGGTTGAACCTAGCATTCTTGAAGACGTGGAGGTAGAGAAAGAGGCAACCTTGAGGAGAGCTCCGATTCGTATCTTGGGAACGGAGATCAAGAAGCTAAGTAATCGAGAAGTCAAATTGGTGAAGGTTCAGTGGAGTGAGGCCGAAGAGGATGCAACTTGGGAAACCAAGGAGAAGATGCATGGGCTTTATCCATTTCTTTTTTAGGGTACATTCTCGATCTCTTTTCCTTTTTTTAGCATATCTTTCTTTTTGCTATCCATGTTTATCCTGTTTATCTTGTAACTTCATCAATCTTGTCATGAGAACCTTAGGTAGAAACCCTTTGGATGAATCTTGTATTTGAAACATGTTATGTTTGATGTTTGCAAGTGGTTGCAAGTGTTTGCAAGTGGATACTCGTGGATGCATGATACACGTTAGGCACTAAGATCGTCTCACACACTTTCATATTGCATATGCATGAGTGCTTATACTTATTCATGGCTGAAACTTGTTATGCTATCACGTGGATGTTGCATATGGATGAATGTTATGTGCACTCATGTAGAGATTATAAATTATGTTAGGAATTTGCACACATATGGACTCATTTCACTAACATACTTTGCATTAAGGAGGTTTACTGAATCAGTAACCGCCTGATTTTCACATTAGATAAGTACATATACACACACCTTTCGCATATGATCATACAACATTTAGAATCTTTTAAGGACAATGACTGCTCCTGGATGATGTTTTGAGTAGATGGATGATGGATGGTAGGATACGTTCTTCCTAACTTGAAGATTTCGGGGACGAAATCCTTTAAGGTGGGGAGAATGTAACAACCCGTATTTTGAATAACATGTTATAACATTAATCAAGGAAGAATTGAATGATAAAATCTGAATCAAGGGAAACGGCCTGTGCCATTGCGTTCGTCTCGGAAAAATACGCGAAATAGAGTCCGAGTTTTCGAAAATCGGAGTCCGTATGACCCAGTTATGGCCCATAGAAGTTTTCAGAAAATTCAAGTTTAAAAACAGATTCAAATTCAGATCCGAATGGTTAAGTTTCAACCCAGACAGGCCAGGCGGGAAGATTCCCGCCAACCCCCATGTCGACTGGGGTGTCGACTGGGGTGTCGACACACCCAGGGCCGTGTCGACTACCCAGTCGACACGAGTGTCGACATGGTGGTTCGGCCAGTTTGGCCTGGGTGCACCTGACTTGTTCCTCAAGACATGTTTTAAGGCTTGTGACGGATTTTAAAGGCTCAAATCTGAATTAGGGTTAATCCTATGGCCTAAACTAATCTAAACTTCTATAAAAGGACCCTAATACCTAGCCTAAACCATCATAAATCAATCCTACAACTAGGTTATGCCAAAATGTTTAATCATGGCCTCCACCCTCTTGTTATAGTCTCCATCTTCATTCATATGAGAGTTTCTAAGCTTGTTTGAGAGTTTCTAAGTTTGATTCAAGGCCAAAGTTCAATCTTTCTTCATCAAAGCAAGGATCTTCTTCTTATTTCTCAAGGGTTTTCATTGGAGCTTATTATTTGGGGGTTTTTAGAGTTGCTAGTGGCTTCGTCTCAATCTTATTTTATTTTATAAGTCTTCATAGCATTGTAAGCCCTATTCTACTCTTAGATTCTAACTACGAAGTTAAATATGACATGTTGCAAGTTTGAGTTTGGGCCTAAATATGATTTGTGCTTTGATTCTATCATGTTATGCATAGATTTATTCTATGCATGTTTGTAAAGCTATCACCTTGACTTTGTGCATAGAAAGCTATGAGCTTTGATTTGAAATGTTGCATAAAGCAACATAGAAACTCTCATAACCCTTATGTTATCTTGCATATGATGTTATATGCGAATCACTAACTATCATCCTATGTCATTTATGACCATGTTTCACCTGTTTTTCTAAAGTTTGATATCATGCATGTTTTGAGGCTTATAATGTAATATGCAAGTTTATGAACACATTTGCCTCATATGCCTCATATGCCACCATGTTTAACTTGTGGCCAAGCCTTATTAATTATGTCATGCTTCTAAGTTCCCTCTTTGAGATCTATTTGCGTTTATGCGAACTTACATGCGATGGGGTTACGTTATGGGTAAACTAAAATGACATAAAAACATGACTTGAAAAGATGACACGAAATATGACATGTGATTATGCTTGAAAACATGAACATGAACTTGGACATGACTTCTAGAAAACATGAGAATGGCCAATTCGAGGTTGGGTTGAGTTTGTAGCATAAATCTACCCGGAACCGACCGACTTAACTAGTGGCTACAAGCAATAGGACCCAATGTGAGTAGTTGGTCATGTCGCACTTGAAACCCGAGGTTAGACTAAGTTGTGGTGTAAAGCTACCCGGACCCGCCCGGCTTAACTAGTAACCACAACAAGGTCTAACGTGAGAGGTTGGGTGTATTAAATCAATTAATGCCACATGATAGGGTTAAGTCATGGACCACTTGAATACTTAACCAATTAAACACGATGGGTTGATAGGGTTAAGTCATGAACCTTGGGTACACTTAACCAACTTGGTACTTGATTGGATAGGGTTAACCACGCTTAACCCGTTAGAAACCCTAGTTACGTGGTCCTTTTCACTAGTAACCCTCTTGGTTGTATCATGATACCCTAGGGACTAGGATAGAGTGGGGCACGATTACTGGGCTGACATGTAAGCGACCAAAACGACGGCTGAGTAGGTGCGCCGGTGTAGGTTCAGGCGGACTATGGTCGTGCACATAGTCCGGAGTTGAAAAAGCAGACACGGGCACCAGTAGGTTTAGACTGTGCGTGCTTGATTTTTGTCCGTGGTTGGCACCCTAGGGCTTGATACACCCTAGGGTGGACCTAGCACAGTTTGACTACACTTCGTGATTGAGCCGTATGACATCGACACTTGACGAGTTAGGCTTGTAGGGAGCCGATCGACTAGACCGAGTAGTTGGACCTTGATTTAGGTCATTTCATGATGTTGGGCCAAATTGGGGCCAAGGGATCGTTTCTGGTTTATACTTGACATGAGTTGGAATACTAGTACACTTGGTGCAAAAACTTAACCTTGTATATGCGATGCCACACTTGATCTATCTTGTTAACTTTTCACCATGCCAGTTATCATCCTATGTTTCATCTCTGTTTTACACGTCCAGTTAACTTTATTAGTTTTTATGCTAATAGTAGGTAGGACTTACCAGTCTTTTTGACTGACATGTTTTCTGTCGCCTCTTTACTTCCGTTTCCACCCCCCCAGGTTCATAGGGTGGAAACACTGGCACCTAGCTTGGATCTTTAGTTGCTTTTCTGGATAGCTCATGTACGGTTTGGACTTGAGCTTGCTATGGCTTTATTCTGCTTTGGGGATAGTTACTTTATGATTTTTTTCCAGTTTTCAGTTTATGTTTCTAGACTTTGTTTTGTGGGAAAATAATGACCAAGTACTTTGATGTAACTTGACTATGGTTTTGAAATGTTAGTTTTTACCCGCTGCTTTATTTACTCTGTTTTTACTTATATGTTATGTCTTGTGATATCTGCATGCATGTTTACCTTGTTTAACTCCCCTACAAAGCTAGTGTGCTTGCAAGAGTTACATTGGCGGAGGTGGGGTGTTACACATTCTTAGCATGTTCGTTTATTAGCATTTAATTCATTCATTAATGCCTCAACCTCTCACATTACAACTGTTTTTTGCGGTTGCTGGATGTGCCGGGCGTTTTCGGGCAGACTTCTACCGCAAACTCATTCTAACCTCGGCTTTTGGGCTTGATGTGCTAAACTCTCACATTAGATCTATATTATTGTGGTCGCTGGATGTGTCGGGCGGTTCTGGGAAGTCTTACACCACAACTCAATCTAACCTCGGGTTAGGCACATTCATCTTTAGCCAATTTACATATTTGTCATATGTGTCCAAATCTATGTGTCAAATTTTTCCACAAGTCTAGCCAATTCAAGTTTATGCCACATTCCCGTGCTATGCCCAAAATTTACTCAATTAAATTATACCCAATTTCCCCCGCGTTATAATCGCACGTGCAACGAGATTCAATCTAAGTTCCGAATGAACTTAGTATTCACAAAAGCAAGTAAAAGGGGAAAAATAGAGAAGGAGCATAAGAATTGACATAAGGAAAAGTAGGCATGTAAAGATGTACCCAATTCAAGAATCATGTTTCAATTTTGTACATTAACAACATGTGTAGACAAGCTAAGCAATTTACACCATAGGTATAAAGATTAGATATAATTGAACTTAAGAGAATCAATAATTTTTATGTACAACATGATAAGTCCTACCATATCAATCACAATAGTCTCATAGGCATAGGATGTACAACATGATAGGTTCCATAATATAAATCACAACAATCTCATAGGCATGATAGGTTCCATTATGTCAATCCAACAGTCTCACAGGCATGATAGGTTTTATTATGTCAGTCACAACAGTCTCACAGGCATGATAGGTTCTATTATGTCAGTCCAACAGTCTCATAGGCATTTTAGGTTCTATTATGTCAATCACAATAGTCTCATAGGCATGATAGGTGTCATTACATCAATCACAATAGTCCCATAGGCATAGGCAATTCAGAATTGACAAAAGGATAGGCACGAATAGAATTAGGCATAGTTCTAGATCCAGTTATTACAGTCATGATTTCTTATTAGGTGTTCACATCTAAACAATAACTGTACTTACAGAAAAAGGACAGATCTTTATTTCTGGGATTTGATTTCTGAATTTGAAAAGCTATCCTTTGATGTTGACGTTTGATTCTCTAGTTCTTCTAATTGATTCCTAGTTTGAATTTGATTCTTTAGTTTGGACAAGATGAAGGAGGCTAGGCTAGCTTGTAGACGAACAGCATGACAACACCATAGTTTTAGGGTTACGAGTTTAGGGTCTAGGTTTAGCTATGTATATATAGATGTCTAGGATTAATTCTAGCCTTTACATTAACCTAGGAATCACCAGAGCCACACAGCTCGAAGACAAGTCATCCAGCAAATCAGAACAAGACATGTCATCACAGAACACTCTAGGATGCTGTGTTGGACAACCCTCGGTATGGGCGCACTTGGCAGGTGCGCCAGTGCATTTTTGTACTGGCGCACTTCACAAGTGTGCCGGTGCAATTTTGTACTGGCGCACTTCTCAAGTGCGCCAGTGCATTCTGGTCTGTTTTCGGTTTTTCTGCCTAACTTCGCTCGTCCATATCTCCTTCATACGGTATCCGTTTTATGCAAACTCAGACTCTATCTCCAGCAGAATTCCGAGACTAACGCTATGGCATAAACCGTTTTATATGATTCTTCTTTTAAATATTATTTATTCTTTGATTATCTCTTATGGCCCGTTTTAAAATTACGGGGTGTTACATTCCCCCATACTTAAAGGATTTCGTCCCTGAAATCTTCAAATTATGAGGAATGTATATCCTACCATCCAACATCCATCTACTCAACCATTCAATCACAGGTATCCATTGTCCTTAAAAAGGTTTCTCATGTTTTTCATGAACATATGCATAGTGTGTGTATATGTCCTTATCCAAATGCAAAATCAGGCGGTTTACTGATTCAGTTGACCTCCTTAATGCAATTCATGATAGTGCCATGCATCCATTATGTATGCAAAAGAACCCTATCGATACATATCATTTCCACATGAGTGCACAACCATATGTTCAAATGCATCATCCATATGATATCACATCAAGTTTCAATCCATATATATATATAAATCCACTCATGCATATGCAATATGGAAGCGACGGAGCCGATCTAGTGCCTAATGTGTGTATATGCATCCACGAGCAACCACTAACAAACACTTACATCCACTTGCATCCACCAAACATAACATGTCTCAAACACATGTTTACATTCATTGGCTTCTACCTAAGGATCGAGGATAGGACCGAGAGGATATACATAAAAGATAAAGACTAGCATGCAAATAGACTTTACAGAAAAAGAGAGATCAAGGATGTACTCTCAAAAAAGGTATGATGCGCGTATCTAGTCTTCAGCCTTCTAAGTCGCATCTTCTTGAGCTTCACCCCATTGTGCTCTGAATGTCTTAACTTCACGATTGCGTAGCTTCTTAATTTCTGTTTCCAAAATATGAGTTGGAACTCATTACACTGTCGCCTCTCGTTCCACCTCTTCTCCTTCTAGTATACTCGGGACTACAACTTCTGCTGTGTCATGATAACATTTCCTCAAAGGGTCTTCAAAATTCACTAGAGGGTACTCCATGTAGAAGAACTATCTCTTGAAAATATACAGATGCTAACCATGCTACCAAGTGTATTTATTAAGGTGATTAGAGGTCTCTTCTCTCTACTTAACTTATCAATTGCGTCAACTATCTAAGAGTCTTTTCTTTGTGAAGTCCCTATTTGATCCAAAAGCATGGGTCTTACTCCTAGCGATGCCAACTACTAACTTAACCGAAAGTTTTAAAATCAAAGGTTGATATGTATTCTAAACTTTTTCCTTTTCACATAAAGAGGACATGAAGTCAACCTTTTTCTCCTTAAGGCATCCGCTATGACCTTACCCTTCCTTCTTACATCAAAATGGCGCCTAGTCCCGTGCCGCACGCATCCGTGTATATCGTAAACCTTTTACTACCGTAAGGTAAAATTCAAAACTGGGGCCGTTGTAAGAGCCCTCTTCGATCGTTGGAAAGCGACATCACAATCAATATCCCGAGAAAAGGTTAAGTTCTTCTTCGTTAATCCAGTAAGTGGGGGATAATACCTTCGCAAAGTTCTTAATGAACTTCCTATATTAACTCGCTAGTCCAAGAAAGCTTCTTACTTCTGTTGCATTCCTTGGGACCTTTCAGTCTTAGAAACCTTACTTCTTCTCTCCAAATATGACATTTTGGAGAACTTCGTCTTAAGTTGATGTGCTCGAAGTGTATTCATGACTTCTGTTAAATGCAAAGCATGTTCTTCCTCACTCTTAGAGAAAACCAAAATATCATCTATGCACAAGCGAAGTGAACCATCCGCCTTTGTAGTGAAAACTACTGGAGCACCCCATTCAAAAATACTCCGCCTTATGAACCCTTCCTCAAGTAACTCTTTTACTTGTTTACTGAGCCCTTCCCTTTCCTTGGAGTCATGTGTCGTACAATAATGCAACTGGGTTTGCATTGTCAACTAGATATATGCGGAAGTCTAGCTCGCGTTTTAGGGGGCAAACCCCTAACCTAAAAAAAAACATCTATGTACTCATGGACTACTCTAACGGATTGCAAACTATCAACAGATGCATCAAGAGATTCTAGGTAACTAAGCATGACAAAACCCTTAGGGTTACACAAGATTTCGAGGGTATTACCAAGGAGAGTCAAAAGTCTGACTACCCTCCTTTCACAATCGAGAATGGCACCATTACTGGATAATCAATCCATCCCTAGAATCAACCCATAGCCCATGAAACAAAAAAAATGTAAGCATTACATCTAAACTCAACGCTTAGTATAGATATTCCCAAATCCAAACAAATCATAGATGAATGAGCCGAACCCCCAATAGGATTTGAGACAACAATGGGATCTTCTACTATACAAGTACTAAGGTGAAGAGACTCAACTATGGATGCAGATAGAAAAGAATGTGAAGCGCCAAAATCAAACAAAGTTCAAATAGGATGATTAAAAGAAAAACTAAACCTTCAACAGGAACGTTCCTACCTCTCTTAGGTACACTAGCGGTAAGAGCATGCAATTGCCCTCTAGAAGATTATGTCCTTTGCCCTTGTCCTTGTCCTTCGGGCACTCCTTGCTAAGATGCCCTGCTTCACCATACTGAAAACAACCATCTGTCTTCTTCTTCCTACAATTAAATGACCTGCTATACCACAGAAAAGAAACTTCCTCTTGTTGCGGGATCTATTATTTTTTCCACCCTTCTTATGCTCTAATCCCTTATTTATGATTCTTCCACTTTGGCCTCTTTCTTTTCACCTTTCTCCTTCTGTGTGGATTAAGCCATATCAACAAGCTTCTTATCCTCGAGCTTGTGCTCCTTAGCCCAAACTCCCTTATTCTTATCCTTTCTATCCTTGTGTAGCTTGTTGATAAGTTTCTCGAAACTACCTCCATCGCACGGCAACCTACAAAGCTTGGAAGAAGATTAGGCGTAGGTGAAACTACTATGGCACAAATGGAGGTTGGGCACTACTTCGCCCTCGACATGTGCCGTATGCCAACGAAACTATGGCAAAAAGAAAGGAAGAAGAGATTCAAATAGAGAATCGAAAGGTAGTGCATATGGCTTTGGGGAATGTGCCTTTTAAAAACAATAATTTTCTCTTGAAAAACACTTCTTTAAAACATGTTTTTGAAAATACTTCTTTATAAAAATGCTTTTGAAAATGGGTTTTAAAATCCTTTATCTGTTCTGGTAACCTTCAGCTCTGATACCACATGTAACACCCCACCTCCGTTATGGTCACTCACAAAGGGAATGCATTAACTTCAGTGGAGCATATAAGGGTATAGAATAGATAAATTACAAAACAGAAAAAATTTTAAACAATGGAAAATATATAAAACTTTACTTCATTGATAAAACAACAGCTTGGTAAAACAGCTTGTACAAAGATTGTTTTCTAACACCAAAACACCCTTACCCATTACAACAAAGCATCTGTCTTGTTTAACAAAATAAAGAAGCATAAAATGACAATGATATTCCCTAATAAAGCCTGAGCCAGCCATAGTAGTGGAAAAGAGAGTCCAAAGCAATACATCTTCTATCTTCGAGCTTGAAAAGAAGACTGAGCTAAGTGGTGATATTCCCTCCCTGTGAACATGAGGGGGGGGGGAGGGGGGAGAAAAGAAGGCGAAAGAAAACAGGTTAGACAGAAGTCAGGTAAGTCCAGTTATTATTCGGCATGTAAACAGGTAAAAGGTTCATGACATGAATAAACTGAATACCAGACACAACTACGATAATAAGCATAGCAAGACAACAAATGATGATCGTTAGATATGACAAGGTAAGATACACTGAATGCGCTGTGGTTCTTTCTCTGATTTCCCATTTTCTCTGCACCACCCAACTAGCATCCTTACTAGTGTCTTTTAATGAACGATTCGTATTCCCTACTAGTGTCCCAACTAGTATCCTGTGAAAAAGGATCCGTATCCCCTACTAATGTCCCAACTAGTATCCTGTGTTATATAATAAGGTGATCCCAACCCCGCAATTGTGGTAGCCTTCAGGAGTACACCTAGTATGAGGATCTTACCTCAATTAGCCTAATTGCCATGAAGATGTTAGATGTACCCTTACAACCCTATCGATCGACTCCCTACTTGTATTAAATTTCCTTGTGTCTGTGTCATTCGGCCCTCTCTTGCGTGTAGATACCCTGTGCTGGTCCCACCATAAGGTGTATCAATCCCTATGATAGCAACCCGACACAAATTCTAGATGCACAGTGTATGCTACTGATGCCCAGTGCCTGCTTTTCCACTTCGGAGCACGTGAACGCCCATACTCCGTCGGAACTACACTGCTGCACCCCCCTGCCGCTATTTTGACCGCTTATAATCAGCCCAGTAATCGTGCCCCACCCTGCCTAGCTAAGAGTACCGTGATACATCATGTGGGTTACTGCTGAAATGGGTCCCCGTTACTAGGGTTTCCTAAGGTCTATTCGTATACCCCCCAAATTGGCTAAGTGTTATCCATCCATTCAAGTTAACTTAACCCATCCACACGTCATGTCATGTTGGTTAAGTGTTTCTTATTAACTTAACCCTTCTCATTCAATCATGTTGTAATTGGTTAAGTGTTTTCTATTAACTTAACCCTGTTCATTCATCATATTATATTGGTTAAGTGTTTCCCCTTAGCTTCACCCCATTCATTCATCATGTTATATTGGTTAAGTGTTTCCCATTAACTTAAACCCCTTGTTCATCATGTTATATTGGTTAAGTGTTGCCCTCTTGTGTTAACTTAACCTTACCACTTGTCATGTTACATTGGTTAAGTGTTGCCCTCTTGTGTTACTTAACCCTATCACACATCATGTTATATTGGTTAAGTGTTACCTTCTTGTGTTACTTAACCCTATCACACATCATGTTATACTGGTTAAGTGTTTCCGATTAACTTAACCCCACTCGTTCATCATGTTATATTGGTTAAGTGTTGCCCTCTTGTGCTAAGTTAACCCTACCACTTGTCATGTTACATTGGTTAAGTGTTGCCCTCTTGTGTTACTTAACCCTATCACACATCATGTTATACAGGTTAAGTGTTTCCCATTAACTTAACCCCACTCGTTCATCATGTTATATTGGTTAAGTGTTACCCTCTTGTGTTAACTTAACCCTACCACTTGTCATGTTACATTGGTTAAGTGTTGCCCTCTTGTGTTACTTAACTCTATCACACATCATGTTATATTGGTTAAGTGTTACCTTCTTGTGTTACTTAACCCTATCACACATCATGTTATATTGGTTAAGTGTTTCCTTAATTAACTTAACCCTACCATTCTTAGCATGTCCGTTTATTAGCATTTAATTCATTCATTAATGCCTCAACCTCTCACATTAGAACTGTTGTTTGCGGTTGCTGGATGTACTGGGTGGTTCCGGGCAGACTTCTAACGCAAACTCGTTCTATCCTCTGGTTTTGGGCTTAATGTGCTAATATCTCACATTAGATCTATATTGTTGCGGTCGCTGGATGTGCCGGGCGGTTCCGGGCAGTCTTACACCGCAACTTAATCTAACCTCGGGTTAGGCACGTTCATCTTTAGCCAATTTACATATTTGTCATATGTGTCCAAATCTATGTGTCAATTTTTTCCACAAGTTTATGCCACATTCCCATGCTATGCCCAAAATTCACTCAATTAAATTACACCCAATTTTCCCCGCGTTATAATCGCACGTACAACGAGATTCAATCTAAGTTCCGAATGAACTTAGTATTCACAAAAGCAAGTAAAAGGGGAAAAATAGAGAAGGAGCATAAGAATTGACATAAGGAAAAATAGGCATGTAAAGATGTACCCAATTCAAGAATGATGTTTCAATGTTGTACATTAACAATATGTGTAGACAAGCTAAACAATTTACACCATAGGTATAAAGATTAGATAGAATTGGACTTAAGAGAATCACTAATTTTTATGTACAACATGATAAGTCCCACTATATCAATCACAATAGTCTCATAGGCATAGGATGTACAACATGATAGGTTCTATCATATAAATCACAACAGTCTCATAGGCATGATAGGTTCCTTTATGTCAATCCAACAGTCTCATAGGCATGATAGGTTTTATTATGCCAGTCACAACAGTCTCATAGGCATGATAGGTTCTATTATGTCAGTCCAACAGACTCATAGGCATGTTAGGTTCTATTATGTCAATCACAATAGTCTCATAGGCATGATAGTTGTCATTACATCAATCACAATAGTCCCATAGGCATAGGCAATTCAGAATTGACAAAAGGATAGGCACGAATAGAATTAGGCATAGTTCTAGATCCAGTTATTAGAGTCATGATTTCTTATTAGGTGTTCACATCTAAACAATAACTGTACTTACAGAAAAAGGACGGATCTTTATTTCTGGGATCTGATTTCTGAATTTGAAAAGCTATCCTTTGATGTTGACGTTTGATTCTCTAGTTCTTCTAATTGATTCCTAGTTTGAATTTGATTCTTTAGTTTGGACAAGATGAAGGAGGCTAGGCTAGCTTGTAGACGAACAGCATGATAACACCATAGTTTTAGGGTTATGAGTTTAGGGTCTAGGTTTAGCTATGTATATATAGATGTCTAGGATTAATTCTAGCCTTTACATTAACCTAGGAATCACCAGAGCCACACAGCTCGAAGACAGGTCATCCAGCAAATCAGAACAAGACATGTCATCACAGAACACTCTAGGATGCTGTGCTGGACAGCCTTCGGTATGGGCGCACTTGGCAGGTGCGCCAGTGCATTTTTGTACTGGCGCACTTCACAAGTGTGCCGGTGCAATTTTGTACTGGCGCACTTCTCAAGTGCGCCAGTGCATTCTGGTCTGTTTTCGGTTTTTCTGCCTAACTTCGCTCGTCCATATCTCCTTCATACGGTATCCGTTTTATGCAAACTCGGACTCTATCTCCAGCAGAATTCTGAGATGTACGCAATGGCGTAACCCGTTTTATCTGTTTCTTCTTTTAAAGATTAATTATTCTTTGATTATCTCTTATGGCCCGTTTTAAAATTACGAGGTGTTACAAATTAGGTATAAGGGAAATATGTATAGTTTAAGGGGGAGTTAGAAGGAATTCATGGTGAAAGGGGGAGTGATAAAAGAATCAATTAACAGGTAATATCAGGTATGAATATATTATGTGATAACCCCAAACTCTCGTGCCACGGAAGCAAGGATAATCAGTAGAATATAACACATAAACAATAACAGCAGAACAGAGATATAGAATTACCCCAGATAATGTACATCAAATTACACTGGAACAAATATAATCATCAGAGTTACACAGCATAACATGATCATACTTAGTACCAAATACAGTTTCAGCTTTATATAAAATGTCTGCAGCGGAATCAAACATAATATACATAATAAAGTCTGAACAGCATACTAGAAATGATAGGATCCATCTTCAGCTCCATAGCTATCCAGAATGAGCCTGCTAAAACCTAAATACAAGGCTGCTCGTGTGGAAGATAGGGGCACCCGAGTTTGCAATGTGAAACAAACTACGAGTCAGTCATGAGACTGGTATGAGAAATCTTACCTAACGTATTTAACAATAAGGTCAATCATAGGACCACGCCGCTAACGCGGAACGGGTATACTCCATTGGATTGCCAGTGCATAAAACAAGTAAATAATTTCAACAACGCAATGCTTTTTATAGAAAATGAAGCCATTATAAGACTCAAGTTCCATCATACAATGCAACACAAACCGGAGGATAGAGTTTTACCTTATAATGGCCAAAATATGCTTGATACATATAAAACGAAATCATTTGATATTATTATTAGTGTTTATATATTTCAAAAACAATTTCAATCATAATATTAATCATAGACGGCATAGTACCCCATCCTACTATGTCGTCGTACTAGTTTTACAATCAAAACCGCACAATGTCGTATTGGAAGTTGGATTTCTATCATGAACCAAGGCAAAGGATCGTCCTTATCGAATTCTAGACTCTCTAGCCCAAGCCTCAGGATACAGTCGCAACTGCACCTGGATCGTTAGGGCCCGCCCACACTTGGTGGATTATAATGCCTGAACAATACGTTTTCCCGCCCTATATGGCATAAAACTGGTCAGTATATCGACCAAACCATCCATCAGCCCCGTAGTGACCGATATAACCGAGGCACCTCGATTTCCATCATCCACATAAGTAAAAATGACTGGGCTCCATACTATGACACCACTCCTAGCTAGAAAGAAACGCATGTCCTCCCTGAGGTCCTCTCCCGTTTCTGGTTTATACCCGGGGTGTGAGGCTCGCGAATTAATGCTATACACAAAGTTATGTTATATTAAAGTCGTGCCTTGATCATTAACCACAAGGCTTTGCTTTTCAACAAAACCTTGATCACTGCATCTCAGCATGCTACATTGACATCCCATGCCAAGCGACTGATGTCTATCGATATATAACTCTAAGCTCGTATGTCTTAGAGAAGGGTGTTAAGCAAGAGAATAAATTCTCCGCCACCAAAAAGATATATATTCAATAGAAATCAATCAACAAAGAACAAAATCCAATGTCAGACATACATCCATTTACTAGTTCGGTCTTGGTCTGAACGAAACCAGAGGCACCTTATTCCTCGTCTTGTATGTCCAATACAGGAGAGAGCCCTCGCATATCCGGACAATCAACAAGTACGTCCGGACTACTACCACTGTAACCCCTCCTGGGAGCTAACCAATCCAGGGCATCAGTAGTAATCCATTCGATGTGAAGATCACCAGTCTTGCACCGTCTTCATATCTTCGACTTTTAATCGTCGATTAATTATTTGAAATGAGAATTAACTCGGCCTTTTCAAATAATTCACGTATACATAGAATTCAAATCAATTCTTTTCCATGGTTAAATTATTCGACATGCACTTTTCAATTCAATATAATAATTTCATGTCAAATACATCTAATCATCCAAATATCCGATAAACCAAGTAAAATCGGTTTATTTACATTCCATACCGTTCATAATACTTTATAACGATTTTTCACTATTTATATATATATATAAAAATAGTCCATTTTCATCGAATGACGTTTCAAGTCATTCGATGGCACTGGTGCTGCTCTCATCCAAATTTGAATTTAACATTTCACAAAATCTAACCGTTGGATCTTAACGAATTTTATATCATTGGAAATATCTTTCCAAAGCAAACCCAATGGTTCCGGTTTCGGGAAAATCCGACAGCCAGATCTCCCGTAATAATCGTTTGAAATTACGATTTCAAAATGCGAATTGCAACGTCGTTATTCTTTTTATTTTAATTTATATTTATATATATGTAAATATAATTCTTTCGATGATTTCCCAACCATTTTCACTTCGAAAATTTGGCTAACGCCTTTAAATTTCGAAAAATTTCGTCATAACCTCCTTTGTACGGAGAGGGGTTTGGAAATTTATTGGGCCGTATTAGGTACCCAATAAATCCAGTATAAGCACACATAATTTTTAGTGACTTATTCTATGCCCGAGGGACTATGTAAATTACTCCAGAGATAAATCTCGTTACCTCGTGCAGTGTTGGAGAATAAATAATCCATGTGCTGTATGTATCTAATAACTAGAGAGACGTGATTATTGTCAACTCCAGACCCGTGCGGGGTTTTTATTTAGTCTGGCAATTTACCGTTATATTTTATTTAGTCCATATCAGTCCTCAGTCCAACTTGTAGTTCAATCCTCACCATACAAGCGTCTTGCCCGTATGGTAATCTCAACCTCGTCATACAAGCTCTGAATGCTTATATGGAATATGATATGCTATGAAATCAATATTTCGTCTTCGGTTCAACCTGAAATGCTGTCACCACCATACAAGCGTCTCGCTTGTATGGTAATTCCAGGCTCGTTACATAAGCTCCAAATGTGTATGTGGTATATAATAGAGTATGATATCTTCACGAAGTATGCCATGCAGTGTAGTTCAAAAGTAATTGTTGCTATTCTATGGTGTTGTTTATAATCTTACACAGAACAACCTGCACAACGCATCCAGTGGCATTCACAGGAGTTGATACAATAAATAAAATTGCGCAGCCAACTCATTAAGGTTTACCGATTTGTCGGGCACGCAAATAAATTCTTTACTCAACAACTAATCCATTTTCCTATTCAGCATATGTATATATATGCATATCTACACTAAAAATAATATTTTAAGCGAATAAATAATTATTTCCATACATGATGATTTTTAACACTTCAAATACATGTTAAAAATATTATTTTCAATCAACAAATATTTATTTCAACGTATGGTTATTTTAACACTTCATATACATGTTAAATTTTTTATTTTCAATCCACAAATATTTATTTAAACCTATGGTTATTTTTAAAGGTTCACACATACAATAAAAATGTGATTTTTATTGTTTGAACAATTTATTTCAAACATGAATATTTTTAGCGATATATATATATACGATAAAAATGTGATTTTTATTGTTCAAATAATTTATTTTAAACATGAAATTAGTGATTCATATATACAATAAAAATGTGATTTTTATTTTGTTCAAACAATTTATTTTAAACATGAATATTTTTAGTGATTCATATATACAATAAAAATGTGATTTTTATTGTTCAAACAATTTTCATCTTAAACAGGAATATTTTACAACACATGAATATTTCAGAAAATTTCGGCATTATAACGACAGGGTAATTAAAACCGGCACCGTCCCTAGTACAACTCCTCTGCTATCCTAGGCCTCGCGGCGATACAAGCGGATTATTTTCATAATTTCCATAATACAATTCATTTAAACAACGCAATGAATCAACCACAAACACAACCAATTCTGTTGCAACCACAATCAACAATTCACAACCACAATCAATTTCCACAACACAATCAATTTATATCGTCCATGGTCTGTGGACGAGGGGAGTATGTATATATATATATATATATATAAACGTATATATTTCCATTTCAATTCCATTATACGCATATATGATTTATACAACGCATGTACAATTTATACATCGCTTATATAATTTATACAACGCCCATATATGAGATATACAACGCGTATATAATTTATACATCGCTTATATAATTTATACAACGCGTATACATTCCAATTTGAATTTAGAAATCTCACATTGGGTTCCACTCTTTCTAAAATTGTAGAGAGCTCCAAATGCGTTCTAGTTTCTTGTAGAATGTAGTGTACGATGTCATGGTCCTAATGTCTCTTGTTTCACTGGATTTCGACAACATATGTTAAAGATATGATTTTTATTCGTTAAAATACTTTGCAATGCTTTTAAGTGTTGAAAACAGTTAAATTTATACCAGGCGTTAACTTCAGAAGATTGTTCAAAACTAGGTCTTGATCCTACGCCAAATCCGTAGCACCTGAGGACAATCAGACCAGACCACGTTATCCAGCTCCGAAAACTGCATCAGTGGACCCTACCTTTGACGAACTCGAACTGAAGATGAAGGAAAAACGGCGGCTACGCGGCGGATCTTCTCAGAGGTGGTTCGAGCAAAATAAGTAGCAATAAATTACAACACTTATATGGATTTGAAGCTTGTGGAGAGATCTACAGAATCCTCAACAGAAGCAAGTGATTTCGTTGAGTAAATTGAGAGAAATTGTAACAATCCGGAAAATCTGAACCAATTTAAAATTTTTATTTTGGCTATTTCAGTAAGTTTTGAATAGTTAAAATAATTTATTTTAAATGATAGCGATTAAAATTTTATTTTAATCGAAGCTAGTGCGAATATATTTATTCTGATTTCAAAAAGAATTGGAAATAGCACGGTAGTTTAAAAAGTCAAACCTGAACTTTGACTGAATGTATCGGATTCAAAATTTAATGGATTTTAGTGAAACGAAAAATATCTAAATCTGTTTGAAATTATCCTTCCAAAAAATCCAAAAAACAAAATTTCATAGCGGGAATCAAAAGTTATGGCCAATTGAATATTCAGAATGGTCGCTATAGTATAATTTATAGCCCGTATAAAAGGCCATTTTTCAAACGACCCCCGTTTTCGACGAAACCACTTTTATCGGATCCGGAATGTCAAATTATTACAAAGTTTAATTTTCCAGAATCTTTGGAATTAATATGTGAGCGTGGAAAAGGAAAATGTGTTTTGTCAATTTCAGTCAAATTTGATCGACTTGAAAATGGCCATTTTTCAAACGGTCTCGGAATTCGACGAAATTAATTTTGTTAGGACCGTATCGTCAAAACAAAGCCAGAAATATTTTTTCTGGAATTTTTTGAATCAGTATATGGCCCCGGTGAATTTAAATATACGATCGAATTAATTTAATAAAGGATTTAAATTTTAAATAAAAGAATTCAGGCTACAAACAGTCGTTTGGGCTGACGAGACCTAGTCCATTGGATCGGCAATGGGGGTTATTGGATAGGATCAACTCCTGTTGGACTGGAATTGGATTGTTTAGAACTTATGGTTTATTTTTTTGCAAATTTAACAATAAAATAATATAAAAATACATTTTTCTTCAAACCCTAAGCTACAGTGTAGCCGCCGCCCCTCTATCCCATGGCCAATGCTTCTCCATCCTTCCTCTACTAAAATATTGCAATCCACTCAATGAAAACTCCTATTTCTTTGGACATTTTTGTAGAGCTTTTTCTTCTCTACAAATCCATTCGGACATTGGTACCTACAGTGCAGTGTTTCAAGAGTTACAGCCCTCCAAAACCGACTCGAACGAACCGCCGCCGCCCCCTATTTGCTCGATCGAGCTCCGCCGTAGTGAGCCTCCCCGTGCGCCGTCCCTAGCCCTTTCATCGTGGTGTACTCCGATCGCTATCACGCTGATCGAGTTTGAGGAAAACCTTAAAACTAGTTTTGAAGGTTTTGAAAAACTATCAGCCTCGACAGATAACAGAGAAGAAGGTGGTTAATCTTTTAATTATATTATTTAATTAATTAATTTAAATTATTAGCAACCTAAAATAAATCATATCTCATTCATACTGACTCAGAACGACTCGATTTTCGAAGTATTGTGATCGTAGAGACGAGATCTACTTTTCTAGACTGAAAGGAAGTGATTCTGAGCTGATTGAATTTTGGGTCAAATTTGCAGATCTGAACTATTCAAATTCAAAAGAACTGTGAGAAATCCAATTTTATTTTTTCATTATTTATTTTATAATAAGTAGAATAAATCGAAATTGTATTCTCATTGATTCGCTGTGTATGCTATATACGTGATTTGATTTGTATGTGGTGTGTTAATATAGATCAGATCTGTTAATTTAGATGTTTTATTAATATAGATTTATATGTGTTAATTAGAATAAATCCTTTTTGTTGACATTTTGTTGAATCATATATATTTAATAAAAAAGGAGCATCATGTTTGTTTATTGAATTGAATTAGAATTTTCAATTCTATAAAAATCTCACCTTTGTATATTTTATTGAATTGAATCAGAATTTTCAATTCAAAAAAAATCTCACCTTTGTATATTTTATTGAATTGAATTAGAATTTTCAATTCGATAAAAATCTCACCTTTGTATATTTTATTGAATTGAATCAGAATTTTCAATTCGATAAAAATCTCACCTTCGTATATTTTATTGAATTGAATTAGAATTTTCAATTCGATAAAAATCTCACCTTTGTATATTTTATTGAATTGAATTAGAACTTTCAATTCGATAAAAATCTCACCTTTGTATATTTTATTGAATTGAATTAGAATTTTCAATTCGATAAAAATCTCACCTTTGTATATTTTATTGAATTGAATTAGAATTTTCAATTCGATAAAATCTCACCCTTGTATATTTGTTGAATTGAATTAGAATTTTCAACTCAATAAAAATATCACTTTGTTATGTTATTGAATTGAATTAGAACTTTCCATTTAATATAAAAATATCACTTTGTTATGTTATTGAATTGAATTAGAACTTTCCATTCAATATAAAAATATCACTTTGTTATGTTATTGAATTGAATTAGAACTTTCAATTCAATATAAAATATATCACTTTGTTTGTTGATTGAATTTGAATTTTCAATCAAATAAAAATATCAACTTTGCTATTGTTTGATTGAACTAGAGCTTTCAATCTAATAAAAATATTATTTTTGTTGTTATAATTAAACTTGCAACAAAAATGGACATTTGGGGTAAACAGAAAAAATTAGTTAAACAAAAATCCTTATTTTTGTTTATTGAACCTGCGACACCAAAAATAAAATTTTTGTAAATAGAGAAATTGTTCATGTTTTTAATCAAAACATGAAATCATTAAAATATACAATTTTAATGTTAAGAATGTATATAGAAAAATTGTTCATGTTTTTAATCAAAACATGCATTCATTAAAATATACAATTTTAATGCTAAGAAAAAAGAATGGAAATAAAAATATACAATTTTATTTGCATTTTAGATGTAAATAAAAACATACATTAAAAAGTTACAATTTTATTTGCATTTTAGATGTAAATAAAAACATACATTAAAAAGTTACAATTTTATTTGCATTTTAGATGTAAATAAAAGCATAGATTAAAAAGTTATATTTTTATTTGCATTTTAGATGTAAATAAAAACATATATTAAAAAGTTACAATTTTATTTGCAATTTAGATGTAAATAAAAGATTAGATTAAAAAGTTACATTTTTATCTACATTTTAGATATAAATAAAAGCTTAGATTAAAAAGTTACATTTTTATTTACATATTAGATGTGAATAAAAGAGTAGAATCGAAAGTTACATTTTTATTGACAATTTAGATGTAGAATCAAAAGTTACATTTTTATTGATAATTTAGACATAGAATTAAAAGTTTCATTTTTATTGTCATTTTAGAAACAATAAAAAGAATAGTTTTAAAAGTTACATTTTTATTGTCATTTTAGAGACAAAAAAAGAATAGTTTTAAAAGTTATATTTTTATTGTCATTTTAGAGACAATGAAAAAAGAATAGATTTAAAAGTTACACTTTTATTGTCATTTTAGAGACAATAAAAAGAATAGAAATAAAAGTTGCAATTTTTATTGACATTTTATATGAAATAAAAAGAATATATTTAAAAGTCACATTTTTATTGTCATTTTAGATGAAATAAAAATAGTAGAATTAAAAATCATGTTTTTATTATCATTTGGTTTCAACAAAAAGAGTGAAAATAAAAAAAAAAATTCAATGTAATTTAATTTCCATTGAAAAGAATTAGACATTAAAATATGATTTGTCTCAAATCTTCACTTTTATCATGTTAGTTAGGATTAAGAAAATCATATGTAGAATTTCTAACATGAATATGGACTGTACTTGGCTTGCATGTGATTGATTAAAAGTAATTGAAATCGCCAAACGATATGTATATATATATATAAATTAAAATTAAACGAATCGCGCGTGGTAGTTCTCGTTTTGAAATCGTAACTTCAAACGATTATACCGTAAGATCCGACCGTCATATTTTCCCAAAACTGGAACCGCTAGGACCGCTTTGGGAAGATCTTTTCAATGATTTTTTTTTAAAATCCAACAGTTAGGTTTTGAAATAAGTGTAAATCAAAATTCCATAAAAACCTCGCCAGGGCCACATATCGACCCCAAGCGTCGTTAAATAAATTTGGCTATTCTATATAAATAAAAATAGCAATTAATCTTTATTAAATACCATTAACGATATGAAATAATTTTAAACAATATATATGCGAGGATCATTTGAAAAGACCGAGTTAAATCTCATTTCAAATGGTCATACGACGATCTAAATTGAAGATCTTAAAGACAACGATTGAAGAACGACGATCTTCATATCGAAAGGATAACTACTGATGCCTGGCATTGGCTAGCTACCAATAAAGGGTTAAAGTGGTAGTTGTCCGGACGTACTTGTTGATTGTCCGGATACGCGAGCACCTCACTTCCGTATTGGACATACGGGACGAGGAATAAGGTGACTCCGGTTTCGTTCAGACCTAGAACGGACTTGTAAATGGATGTGTGTCCGACATTGAATTTCAATCTGTGTAATTAAATTGACATCTATTAATATATATCTGTGGTGGCGGAGAATTTATTCTCTTGCTTAACACCCTTCTTTGAGACGCACGAGCTCGAAGGTTATATATTGGTAGTTATCGATCGCACCGGGTGAACTGTCAATGTGACATGCCAAGATGCAATTGATCGAGGCTTTTGTTGAAAAGAAGAGCCTTGTGGATGATAATCAAAGCATAGCCTATTTTGTCATAGCTTTGTGTATTACGTTACCTCGCGAGCCTCACACCCCGGTAGAGTCAAAAACGGGACAAGGGAACGCAGGGAGTGCACACGTTTCTTTCTAGCTAGAAGTGGTGTTTGGGTTTTCACAAGGCCCGACATTTTTACTTATGTGGTTGATGGAATGAGGTGCCTCAGATTTATTGGTCGCCAATGGCCAATTTATAGGTCCAATAGGATCGGGGAGCGTGTGTTCAGGCATAACTAATCCACTAACGATATTTGTGGACCGACCCTGCAGGATCCGAGGGTTGCCCGTAGATGTGATCCTGAGACATTGCTAGAGTGTCTCAAATCGGTAAGGAAATCGTTCCTAGCCTTGACTCAAGATGGAAAACCAATCTCCAATACGGCATTGCGGTTTTGATTGTAAACCTATATAAGGCGACATTGTGATAACCCCAAACTCCCGCAGGACGAAAGTAAGGATAATCATTGGAATATAACACATAACAATAACAGTAGAACAGAAATTGAGAATTACAGCTGATAATGTTCATCAAATTACCCTGGAAATAATACATCATCAGAGTTACACAGCATAATAGGATCGTACTTAGCATAGAGTACAGTTTCAGCTTAATATAAAATGTCTGTAGCGGAATAAAAACATAATATACTAAATGAAGTCTGAACAACAAAATAGGAATAATAATATCCATCTTCAACTCCATAGCTATCCAGAATAAATCTGCTAAACCTGTATACAAGGCTGCCCGTGTGGAAAAGAGGGCACCCGAGTTTGCAAAGTGGAACAAACTACGAGTCAGTCATGGGACTGGTATAAGAAATCTTATTTAACCTATTTGATAGTAAGGCTAATCACAGGACCACGCCGCTAACGCGGAACGGGTTTACTCCATCGGATTGCCAGTACATAAATAAAGTAAATCGTTAAACAACGTATTGCTTTTTATAAAAATGAAACCATTATAAGACTCAAGTCCCATCACACAATGCAACGCAAACCGGAGGATAGAGTTTTACCTTATAATGGTCAAAAATGCTTGATACGATAAAACGAATTTGATATTATTATTAGTGTATATAAGTTTCAAAAACATTTCAATCATAATATCAATCATAAATGGCATAACTACCATCTACAATGTCGCCATACTAGTTATACAATCAAAACCGCATGGGTCGTATTGGAAGTTGGATTTCCATCATGAACCAAGGCAAAAGTTAGTCCTTACCGAATTCGAGACATTCTAGCCTACCATGTCTCAGGAACAGTCGCAACTGCACCTTGGATCTTCAGGGCCGGTCCACAAATATGTTAGTGGATTAATAATGCCTGAACAATACGTTTCCCCGCCCTTTGGGGCGTAAATAGAGCCACTAGGGACTCAAATAACCGAGGCGCCTCATTCCATCATCCACATAAGTAAAAATGTCAGGCCTTGTAAAAACCATGACACCACTTCTAGCTAGAAAGAAACGTATGTCCTCCCTGTAGTCCTTACTCCCGTTTCTGGTTCATACCGGGGTGTGAGGCTCGCGAAGTAACGCTATACACAAAGTTATGCTATTTAAAGCCGTGCTTTGATCATCAACCACAATGCCCTGCTTTTCAACAATAAGCCTTGATCATTTGCATCTTAGCATGCCACACTGACAATTCACACCATGCGATTGATGTCTATTAATAAATAACCTCAAAGGGTGTTAAGCAAGAGAATAAATTCTCCGCCACCAACGGATTAATACTAATAGAGATCAATCAGCACAGAATAAAATCCAATGTCAGATATACATCCATTTACAAGTCCGTTATGGGTCTGAACAAAAATGGAGACACCGAGTATATCCGGACAATCAACAAATACGTCTGGACAACTACCACTGTAACCCCTCCTGGGAGCTAACCGATCCAGGACATCAGTAGTCATTCATTCGATGTAAAGATCGTCGGTCTTCAATCACCGTCTTCAAATCTTCGACTCCCAATCGTCGTATAATTATTTGAAATGAGATTTAACTCGGACTTTTCAAATAATTTTCGAATATATATCATTTAAATCAATCTTTCCATTCCATACCGTTTATAATATTTTATAACGATTTATAGCTATTTTTATTTATTTAAAAATAGCCATTTTAAATTAAACGACACTTCGGGTCATTACATGGCCCTGGCGCTGTTTTCATCAAAATTTGATTGACACGTTTCTTCAAATCTAACTGTTGGATCTTAGCAAATTTTATATCGTTGGAAAGATCTTTCTAAAACGAACGCAACGGTTCTAGTTTTGGGAAAATCCGACGGTCGGATCTCTCGGTATAATTGTTTGAAGTTACGATTTCAAAACGCGAACTACAGCAGTGCGATTCGTTTTATTTTAGTTTATATATATATATATATATATATATAATTCATTCGTTTGACGATTTCAAATTATTTATTCTTTAAATAATTTTCTACACTTCGTATTCAAGTTATTTTTAATGAACAGAAGTCTATTTCAAAACATGCACATTTTCTTCACTCCTTACTTGACAATAAAAATGTAAATTTTTATTGTTTATCATTTCTATTTCGAATGAGGTGTATTTCCTTCATTTGTTTACATTACATTAAAAATTAAATATTTAATGTTAACTTGTTTTCATTTTGAAATAATGAACATTTTTACATTACATTAAAAATGTAAATTTTAATGTAATCAGGTTTTTCTTGTTTAAAACATGACATTTTCCTAATTCTTTTATTTCCTGAAAATGTAATATTTTCTTTTCATTCCTTTATTATATAATAAAGGTAATCCTTTCTTTCATCTTTTGTTTACATTGAAAAATGTAATCTTTCATTCTATCATTATTTACATTTGAAAAATGTAAACTTTCATTTCACCTTTAATTACATTGAAAAATGTAATCCTTTTCTACTCATTCTTTAATTACATTATAAAAATGTAACTTTTCTATTCTTCTTATTACATTATAAAAATGTAATTTTTCTATTCTTTAAAAATATGTACTTTTTCTTTTGTTACATTATATAAAAATGTAGTCTTTTTACATTGAATAATAAAAAATGTAATCTTTTATTTGCAAAGCAAATATAATCTCTTTCCATTCAATTCTAGTGTGTTAAGCATAATGTTTAACATATAACATATATTTTAACACATGTTCCTAACATGAACAATTTTCTAATAAATCACTCTTTTCCTTGACAACAAGTTTTTTAATGTTAACATGTTTTTAATTAAAATATGAACATTTTACTAGTTCCATTGTTTTTAATGAATATAAATTACATAATAATGTAAATTACATGTTCACAAATTCAAACAAAGATCCATTCTTTAATGAATTCTAATTATCATTAAAAATGTAAATTTCAAAGTGGACACATCTTTATATCAAAATGTTTATATATTAATGTACCATTTACATTAAAAGTGAAAAATCGAATGAAAATACATTTTGTATCAAGATGTATATTTTCCAACGTATCATTTACATTAAAAAGTAAAATCACATGTTTATACATTTTTATTTCAACATGTCAATTTTTTTTATGTATCATTTACATTAAAAATATAAATTCTAATGTTTATACATTTATATCAAAATGTCAATTTTTAATGTGTCATTAACATTAAAAATATAAATTTTAATGTTTATACATTTTTATCAAAATGTCAATTTTTAATGTGTCATTAACATTAAAAATATAAATTCTAATGTTTATACATTTTGTATCAAAATGTCAATTTTTAATGTGTCATTAACATTAAAAATATAAATTCTAATGTTTATACATTTTGTTTCAACAATTGATCATTTTGACTTACAACAAAAATATGAATTCTATGTCTACATATACTGATCATTTTCATGTTCATATATATATATATATATAATCTAATTTAAACAATTTTATATAATAACGTAAAAAATTTACAACACAAAAATATTTTAGAAAAATTCGACAGCATAACGGCAGGGTAATTAAAACCGGCATCGTCCCGATGTACGGCTCCTCGCTCTACCTTAAAGCCTCGCAGCTTTTTGACAAGGGGGATTTCAATAATCTATTTCGTACAAAGACGATTTTTTTCCATAATATCAATAAATTTAAATTTCTTTTTTTTACAACCACAAACAAACACCACAATTCAACCAATCACATATCACAAATCAATTAAGTCGTCCATGGTCTATGGACGACGGGTGTCGGGAGTTTCTAAGCTCCGTCTGCATCCTATTATAATTTTATTTATTTTATTTTTGAATTCAGAAATCTCACCTTGATTTAACGATGCCAAAATTTTAACAAGCTCTAAAAATTCTCCGGTCAGTTTTAAAATGTAGATCTCCTCATCTCGAGTCCAACGCTTTCAGTTTCGTCGAATTTTGATAATAAACGAACGGGTTATGATTTTACAAAGATTGTAAACAATTTTAAATAAAATAAATTATTTAATTAGTTAAAATATACTCTTTCTTCTACCTCAGGAACTAAGGCCGACCGTTTTCACAATTATCTTCAAACCTAGGGTTCGATTCTGCTCAAAATTGAAGGCAATTGATGCCGGTTAGATAGCACCACTCCGACGCCCTCAAAGAGAGCTTTCCGGCGCCCCCAACCTTGATCAACTCGCACACCGCCTGGGGGTGCGATTCGCCAGTGAACGATTGAGGTTTAGGCGTGGAAATCGAGGAGGATGCTCAGCGATGGGCGGTGCAACCCGTATGGATGGAAAGCTTGAAGAAAATTCTACAGAATCCTCAAAAGAAGTGTTTGATTTCGTTGAGAGGATGGAGAGTTATTGAGGAGGGAAGTTTGGAGTGGCAGTGGCCATTGAAATCGATGTATGGCGGCTACGAAGGAGACGTACTAGGGTTGTACTGTATACTGTATTTTATATCGTATTTCTAATTATTTTATTTTTATTTATTTCATTTTTAAATTTCTATATCGCTTCTAATTCCAAATCAAACCTAACGAGTGATGCCCCTAGCCAAATACCCCCATTACGGACACAATGGGATATGTCTCATAGGCCCATTCGACTATTTCGGTCAGTTACTCTTCAAATTAAATAGTAGAACATTTAATTATTTAATTTGATCGAACATTTTAATTTACCGGGGCCACAGACTGACTCTAAAAATTCCCGAAAAATAAATCTGGCTATGTTATGACGATACGGTCCCAACAAAACTAATTTCATCGAAGTTGGAGATTGTTGGAAAAATGGCCATTTTAAAGTCGATCGAAATTGACTGAAATTGTCAAAACACATTTTCTTTTGCCACACTCACATATTGATTCCAAAAATTATGAAAATTGGAATCCTGGAATAATTTGACATTCCGAATCCAACAAAAGTGGTTTCGTCAAAAACGGGGGTCGTTAGAAAAATGGCTATTTATACGAGCCATATATTCTATTAAATTCCATAGCGACTATTCTGAAAATTCAACTGGCCATAACTTTTGATCCCCGCTTTGAAATTTCAATTTTTCGGATTCGTTGGAAAGATATTCTTAAATAGATTTAAATATTTTTGCTTTCACTAAAATCCGATCTATTTTGCATCCTGTACGGTTAGTCAAAGTTTGAATTCAAATTTTTAAACTACTGCGCTTTTTCTGACTCCTTTTTAAAATTATAATAATTATATTCGCTCGAACTTCGATTTAAATAGATTTTTAATCATTTTTATTTAAAATAAATTATTTCAACTATTAAAAATTCAATAAAATAGTCAAAATAAAAATTTTAAATTGGTTTTGATTTTCTAGGTTGTTACAATCTCCCCCACTTAAAAGCTTTTGGTCCCCGAAAAGGAAACTATAGTAAAGTAGGAAACAAAATGGGGTAAGCCTGTTTGATGCTATCCTCTGTCTCCCATGTACACTCTCTTGGATCTCCGCTCCAATGCACCTTGACTAGATGAATTCTTTTGTTCCTCAGAACTCGGATTTCTTTGCCAATGAACTTTATCGGCTCCCTTCTTACTGCTAAGTTCGGGGTAATATCCAAATCTTGCTGTGCAGCTTCCTCCACAATCAAGTATGGATCATGTACATGCTTCCGAAGTTGAGACACATGGAATACATCATGTACCCTGGCAACCAGTCAGGCAGCTGAACCCTGTAAGCGAGAGTTCTAATCCTTTCGAGAATAGGGAATGGACCAATGAATCTAGGAGCCAACTTCCCAGTCTTCCCAAAGCGGACAACTCCTCTTAATGGGGAAACTCTCAAGTATACTTAATCGCCATCAGCAAATTCTAGATCCTTTCTTCTTGCATATGCATAACTTTTCTGTCGGTTCTGAGTTGCTAGCAATCGCTTCTTAATAAAATCAACTTTGTCTGAAGCTTCTCGAATCATGTTGGGACCCAACACTAGTCTATTTCCTGGTTCCACCCAACATGCGGGAGATCTGCAAGGCCTGCCATACAATGCTTCGAATGGCGACATTTCCAAGCTTGCTTGGTAACTGTTATTATAAGAGAACTCGACCAAATGCAAGTGATCTTCCCATGATCCACCAAAGTCAAGAATACAAGCTGGCAACAAGTCTTCCAGTATACGTTTCACCCTCTCAGTCTGCCCATCTATTTTAGGATGATAAGCGGTGCTCAGATTTAATGTTGTCCCCAGCTCTTCTTGGAATGCTTCCCAGAATTTACTAGCGAATATAGGGTCACGGTCACTTATGATGCTACTGGGGACTACATGTAGTCGGACAATTTCTTTGAAATAAATATTCGCCAAACTTTGAGCTGTTCTATTTGATTTAACAGGAATAAATTGGGCGGTTTTTGTGAGACGATCAACATTCACCCATATACGGTCATTGCCTTTTCTAGTTCGGGGCAAGCCATCAATAAAATCCATGGAAATTTGATCCCATTTCCAACTTGGAACTGGTAGTGGTTGTAACAAGCCGGCAGGTTTTTGCTGATCACTTTTGACTTGTTGGCAAGTAGAACACCTGCTGACATAAATGGAGATGTCTCTTTTCATAAATTTCAACCAGAACGTGCGCTTGAGATCATGATACATCTTGCTCACCCCTGGATGAATACAAAGCTTGGACTTATGACATTCATCCATCACTTCTCTTCTAAGCTCAGGAATATTTGGAACACAAATTCGACCTTTCAACCTCAGAACTCCCTTGTTATCAATTTGGAAACTCGAGGGTTCGCCTTCCCGAACTCTTTTTCTAATTCTTCGAATAAATTCGTCATCCTTCTGAAGAGCAGAGATTTTGTAAATCAATGTAGGTTTAATGATGAGATTGGCGAGGGTAAGATTGGCGACGCCTGCATTCTTTCTGCTAAGTGCATCTGCCACAACATTGGCTTTTCTTGGAGTATACAAGATATCCAGATCACAGGGTGCAAGGAATTCAACCCAACGTTGCTGCCTTAAGTTCAAATCTCTTTGGGTGAACAAATACTTTAAGGATTTGTGATCAATATACAGTTCGAACTTTTCACCCCAGAGATAGTGCCTCCATATCTTTAGAGCAAACACGATGGCTATTAGCTCAAGATCATGAGTAGCGTAATTCTTCTCATGCGATTTTAACTGACGGCTAGCATATGCGACTACTTTGTCCCTTTGTAATAGCACTGCACCAATACCTTCTCTATAAGCGTCTGTCCAGACTTTCAGATCCTGATTGCCATCTATGATGGTCAACCTAGGAGCAGTGATCAATCTCTGTTTCAGCTCTTGGAAAGCTACCTCACATTCAGGGGTCCAAATGAACTTTGTATGCTTCTTCGTAAGCTTCGTCAATGGACAAGCTATTCGTGAAAAATCTTTAATGAATTTCCGATAATAGCCAGCCAATCCTAGAAAACTTCTGACTTTAGTAGGAGTGCTAGGCTGCTTCCAATCTTGAATGGCTGTGATTTTGCTAGGATCCACTGAAATTCCTTCCTTCGATACTACATGACTGAGGAACTTCACTTCTTCTTGCCAGAATACACATTTAGAAAATTTAGCTTTTAATACATTCTTTCTCAGAATTTCCAAAACTTGTTCTAAATGTTTCTCATGCTCGGCTGTTGACTTGGAAAAGATTAAGATGTCATCAATGAAGACCAGCACAAATTTGTTCAAAACATCGCGGAATACTCGATTCATCAAATCGACAAAATATGCTGGAGCGTTGCATAAGTCGAACGACATTACTAACCATTCATAAAACATGTCTGGACCTCTGAAAGCTGTCAAAGGAACACACTCTTCCGCAATACGCAATTGATGGAAACCTGTAGCTAGGTCCATTTTTGAAAACACTTTCGCTCCATTCAACCGATCCAACAAATCATCTATACGGGGCAATGGATATTTATTCTTCAGTGTTTTCTTATTCAAATCTCGTTAATCCAAACACAGTCTGAGAGTACCGTCTAACTTAGGAACAAACACTATTGCTGCACCCCACTCCGAAAAACTAGGCCTAATCAGCCCTTTCCATAAAAGCTATTTGGTTTGATTGATCAGTTCTTCTTTTTCTTTCCATATCATTCTTCGAATATGATGTACAACTGGCCTAGCATTTGGGACCAAATCAATCCTGAAGTCGATTTCTCTTCGCAGAGGTAAGCTATCAACTTCTTCGAACACATCCACATAATTTTTGACGAAACGAATATTTTCAAGAGAAGTGGGGGTGACTTCAAGAGCAGCCCAAATTCTTTTCTTTCAGAATCTGAGCCTACGCAGGGTATAACAACATTCCCAAGCTTCATTCTGACTTTAACAACCCTTTCAACACATTTAACCTTGGCTTCATATCTCGTTAACCATTCCATCCCAAGAATGACGTCGAACTCGGAAAAATCCATGACGATCAAATTAATGGGGAACCGGTAATAAGAAAATGAGACCGACACTCGGCAATATATACCAAGAACAAGGGAACCACCGACCGAACTATGGACACTAATCGATTCTTTAAGATCCCTCGTTTTTAGATTGAAATTCTTGACTGTATTATTCGAAATGAAACTTCGTGATGCACCTGTATCAAATAATACCGTGACAGGAATATTTTTAATAGATATAGTGCCTTTCAAAACATCTGGCCTTTCTTGGCTTGCTGAGGGTGTTGGAGCTTCTGCCACCTCATTGACTTGAGCCACTTTGGTCATTTTCGAAAACCGGCAATCTCTACTTATATAACCCGACTTATGGCAAATATTGCACTCCCTGGTCTCTTGAAACTTCTTATTGGATTTAGATTCATCATTCTTTCGTTTCTTCGAAGATTCACAATTCCTTATCGAATGCCCTTGCTTATTACACTTGAGACATACGACTGTCTTTAGCTTCTTCTAACTGACTTTAGGCATCTTACTGACCTCAGGCTGCGTACTCGCCTCAGGACTGTCAGTTTCAAACTTCCTTTTGTTGCTAGAACTGCCTTCTTCTTCATCTTCCAAAACACCTTGCTTATCCAGATCCTCATAGCGACAAGCAATGGTTATCATTTTAGAAAAAGGGAGGTGAATATGTGCAGTTACCAAATTTAGGTATTTTCTTTGAAGTCCTTTGATAAATCTCCGATTTTTCCTTAAAGGATCTTTGATCAGTGCTGTGGCAAAGTGGGAGAGTTCCTCGAATTTCTTCTGATACTCCCGAATGGTCATATCACCTTGTTTCAGATTGTAGAACTCATCAAATAACCGATCAATTTCTCCTGGAGGAATAAATTTTTCTATGAAAATTTCTTTGAATTTATCCCAGGTAATACTACCTTATGGATTCTCCTTTGTAACAGTTTCCCACCAGAATAAAGCTTCGCCTTTGAGTACCCAAGATGCTATTAGTCTTTTCTGATCGTCTCTCAACTTTAAGCCTTCAAAAATTTTCTCAGCAGAATGCATCCATGCTTGAGTTTCAATAATGGACTCTTTGCCCGAGAATGGTTCTCCACCCAGATTTCGATACCTCTTTACTAGAGCTTCTAGATCTGGTTCTGATTGTGGGAGCATGACTGGCTCATTAGATTGCTGAACTAAAGATTTACCTCTTCTGTTTCTGCCACTCATTTCTACTATGTCTGCAAATAGCAGACAAAGAGTCGGGCCAACAGAAAGGATACTGTAAAGCATAGAGACATATATTTACATGTAAATGAATCTATGAGGGTATATTTTTACTCATTCTAGGACATTACTAGTCCTATTTATGATGAGTTATTCATTTTGGAATTCTGTTGATTCTATCTACGATGAGTTTGTTAATATGTTATATTCCGAGCTAAATTTAACCAAAGCTCTGATACCAACTGTGATAACCCCAAACTCCCGCAGGACAAAAGTAAGGATAATCATTGGAATATAACACATAACAATAACAGTAGAACAGAAATAGAGAATTACAGCAGATAATGTTCATCAAATTACACTGGAAATAATACATCATCAGAGTTACACAGCATAATAGGATCATACTTAGCATAGAGTACAGTTTCAGCTTAATATAAAATGTCTGCAGCAGAATAAAAACATAATATACTAAGTGAAGTCTGAACAGCAAAATATGAATGATAATATCCATATTCAGCTCCATAGCTATCCAGAATAAATCTGCTAAACCTGTATACAAGGCTGCCCGTGTGGAAAAGAGGGCACCCAAGTTTGCAAAGTGAAACAAACTACGAGTTAGTCAAGGGACTGGTATGAGAAATCTTATTTAACCTATTTGATAGTAAGGCTAATCACAAGACCACGCCGCTAACGCGGAAAGCGTTTACTCCAACGGATTGCCAGTGCATAAATAAAGTAAATCGTTAAACAACGCAATGCTTTTTATAAAAATGAAACCATTATAAGACTCAAGTCCCATCACACAATGCAATGCAAACCGGAGGATAGAGTTTTACCTTATAATGGTCAAAAATGCTTGATACGATAAAATGAATTTGATATTATTATTAGTGTATATATGCTTCAAAAACATTTCAATCATAATATCAATAATAGACGGCATAGCTACCATATACTATGTCGCCATACTAGTTATACAATCAAAACCGTATGGGTCGTATCGGAAGTTGGATTTCCATCATGAACCAAGGCAAAATATAGTCCTTACCAAATTCAAGACGATCTAGCCTACCATGTCTAAGGATCAGTCACAACTGCACCTTGGATCTTCAGGGCCGGTCCACAAATATGTTAGTGGATTAATAATGCCTAAACAATACGTTTCCCCGCCCTATGGGGCGTAAATAGAGCCACTAGGGACTCAAATAACCGAGGCGCCTCATTCCATCATCCACATAAGTAAAAATGTCAGGCTTTGTAAAAACCAAGACACCACTTCTAGCTAGAAAGAAACGTATGTCCTCCCTGTAGTCCTTACTCCCGTTTCTGGTTCATACCGGGGTGTGAGGCTCGCGAAGTAACGCTATACACAAAGCTATTCTATTTAAATCTGTGCTTTGATCATCAACCACAAGGCCCTACTTTTCAACAATAAGCCTTGATGATTTGCATCTTGGCATGCCACACTGACAATTCACGCCATGCGATTGATGTCTATTAATAAATAACCTCAATGGTTGTTAAGCAAAATAATAAATTCTCCGCCACCAGCGGATAAATATTAATAGAGATCAATCAGCACAGAATAAAATCCAATGTCATATATACATCCATTTACAAGTCCGTTCTGGGTCTGAACAAAACTGGATACACCGAGTATATCCGGACAATCAACAAATACGTATGGACAACTACCACTGTAATCCCTCATGGGAGGTAACCGATCCAGGGCATCAGTAATCATCCATTCGATGTGAAGATCGCCGGTCTTCAATCACCGTCTTCAAATCTTCGACTCCCAATCGTCGTATAATTATTTGAAATGAGATTTAACTCGGACTTTTCAAATAATTTTCGAATATATATCATTTAAATCAATCTTTCCTTTCCATACTGTTTATAATATTTTATAACCATTTATCGCTATTTTTATTTATTTAAAAATAGCTATATTTAATTAAACGACGCTTCGGGTCATTATATGGCCCTAGCGCTATTTTCATCAAAATTTGATTGACACATTTCTTCAAATCTAACCGTTGGATCTTAGCAAATTTTATATCGTTGGAAAGATCTTTCCAAAACGAACCCAACGGTTCCAGTTTTGGGAAAATCCGACAGTCGGATCTCTCAGTATAATTGTTTGAAGTTACGATTTTAAAATGCAAACTGCAACAGCGTGATTCGTTTTATTTTAGTTTATATTTATAATTCGTTCGACGATTTCAAATTATTTATTCTTTAAATAATTTTCTACACTTCGTATTCAAGTAATTTTTAATGAACAGAAGTCTATTTCAAAACATGCACATTTTCTTCATTCCTTACATGACAATAAAAATGTAAATTTTTATTGTTTATCATTTCTATTTCGAACGAGGTGTATTTCCTTCATTTATCTACATTACATTAAAAATGAAATTTTTAATGTTAACTTGTTTTCATTTTGAAATAATGAACATTTTTACATTTCCTTACATTACATTAAAAATGTAAATTTTAATGTAATCAGGTTTTTCTTATTTAAAACATGACATTTTCCTAATTCTTTCATTTCCTGAAAATGTAATATTTTCTTTTCATTTCTTTATTATATAATAAAGGTAATCTTTTGTTTACATTGAAAAATGTAATCTTTCATTCTATCATTATTTACATTTGAGAAATGTAAACTTTCAATTCACCTTTAATTACATTGAAAAATGTAATCCTTTTCTACTCATTCTATAATTACATTATAAAAATGTAACTTTTCTATTCTTCTTATTACATTATAAAAATGTAATTTTTCTATTCTTTAAAAATATGTACTTTTTCTTTTATTACATTATATAAAAATGTAGTCTTTTTTCATTGAATAATAAAAAAATGTAATCTTTTATTTGCAAAGCAAATATAATCTCTTTCCATTCAATTCTAGTGTGTTAAACATAATGTTTAACATATAACATATATTCTAACACATGTTCCTAACATGAACAATTTTCTAATAAATCGCTCTTTTCCTTAAAATTAAGATTTTTAATGTTAACATGTTTTTAATTAAAATATGAACATTTTACTAGTTCCATTGTTTTTAATGAATATTAATTACATAAGAATGTAAATTACATGTTTACAAATTCAAATAAAGAACCATTCTTTTAATGAATTCTAATTATCATTAAAAATGTAAATTTCAAAGTGGACACATCTTTATATCAAAATGTTTATATTTTAATGTACCATTTACATTAAAAGTGAAAAATCAAATGAAAATACATTTTGTATCAAGATGTATATTTTTCCAATGTATCATTTACATTAAAAAGTAAAATCACATGTTTATACTTTTTTATTTCAACATGTCAATTTTTTTTATGTATCATTTACATTAAAAATATAAATTCTAATGTTTATACATTTATACCAAAATGTCAATTCTTAATGTGTCATTAACATTAAAAATATAAATTCTAATGTTTATACATTTTGTATCAAAATGTCAATTTTTAATGTGTCATTAACATTAAAAATATAAATTCTAATGTTTATACATTTTGTATCAAAATGTCAATTTTTAATGTGTCATTAACATTAAAAATATAAATTCTAATGTTTATACATTTGTTTCAACAATTGACCATTTTGACTTACAGCAAAAATATGAATTCTATGTCTACATATACTGATCATTTTCATGTTCATATATATATATATATAGTTTAAACAATTTTATATAATAAAATAAATATTTTACAACACAAAAATATTTCAGAAAAATTCGGCAGCTTTACGGCAGGGTAATTAAAACCGACACCATCCCGATGTACGGCTCCTCGCTCTACCTTAAAGCCTCACAGCTTTTGACAAGGGGGATTTCAATAATCTATTTCGTATGCAGACATTTTTCTCTCTCCATAATATCAATCAATTTAAATTTATTTTTTTTACAACCACAAACAAACACCACAATTCATCCAATCACATATCACAAATCAATCAAGTTGTCCACGGTCTATGGACGACGGGTTTCAGGAGTTTCTAAACTTCGTCTGCAACCTAATATAATTTTATTTATTTTATTTCTGAATTCAGATATCTTAACTTGATTTGACGATGCCAAAAAATTTAACAAGCTCTGAAAATTCTCCGGTCAGTTTTAAAATGTAGATCTCGTCGTCTCTAGTCCAACGCTTTCAGTTTCGTCGAATTCCGATAAGAAACGAACGAGTTATGATTTTACAAAGGTTGTAAACAATTTTAAATAAATAAATTATTTAATTAGTTAAAATATACTCTTTCTTCTACCTCAGGAACTAAGGCCGGCCATTTTCACAACTATCTTCAAACCTATGGTTCGATCCTGCTCAAAATTGAAGGCGATTGATGCCGATTAGATAGCACCACTCCGACGCCCTTAGTGAGAGCTTTCCGGCGTCGCCAACCTTGATCAACTCGCATGCCACCTGGGGGTGCGATTCGCCAGTGAACGGCAGATATTCAGGCGCAGAAATCGAGGAGTATGCTCAGCGATGGGTGGCGCAACCAGTATGGATGGAAAGCTTGAAGAAAATTCTACATAATCCTCAAAAGAAGTGTTTGATTTCGTTGAGAGGATGGAGAGTTATTGAGGAGGGAAGTTTGGAGTGGCAGTGGCCATTGAAATCGATGTATGGCGGCTACGAAGGAGACGTACTAGGGATGTATTGTATACTGTATTTTATACCTTATTTCTAATTATTTTATTTTTATTTAATTCATTTTTAAATTTATATGTCGCTTCTAATTCCAAATCAAACCCAACGAGTGACGCCCCTAGCCAAATAACCTCATTCCGGACACAATGGGATATGTCTCGTAGGCCCATTCGACTATTTCGGTCAGTTATTCTTCAAATTAAATAATAAAACATTTAATTATTTAATTTGATCAAACATTTTAATTTACCGGGGCCACAGACTGACTCTAAAAAGTCAAAAAATAAATCTGGCTAAGTTTTGATGATACGGTCCCAACAAAACTAATTTCATCGAATTTGGAGACTGTTCGAAAAATGGCCATTTTCAAGTCGATTGAAATTGACTGAAATTGTCAAAACACATTTTCTTTTGCCATGCTCACATATTGATTCCAAAAATTATGAAAATTGGAATCCTGCAATAATTTGGCATTCTGGATCCAACAAAAGTGGGTTCATCAAAAATGGAGGTCGTTTAAAAAATGGCTATTTATACGGGCTATATATTCTATTAAATTCCATATCGACTATTCTGAAAATTTAACTGGCCATAACTTTTGATCCCCGCTATGAAATTTCAATTTTTCGGATTCGTTGGAAAGATATTCTTAAACAAATTTAAATATTTTTGGTTTCACTAAAATCAGATCTATTTTGCATCCTGTACGGTTAGTCAAAGTTTGAATTCAAATTTTCAGACTACCGCGCTTTTTCTAACTCCTTTTTAAAATTATAGTAAATATATTTGCTCGAACATCGATTTAAATATATTTTTAATCATTTTTATTTAAAATAAATTATTTCAACTATTCAAAATTCAATAAGTAGTCAAAATAAAAAAATTAAATTGGTTTTGATTTTCCGGGTTGTTACAGACATAGTAGGATGTGGTACTATGTCGTCTAGGATTGATACATTTACTTTGAAGTATTTTAATACATATTAGACACTAATAATAATATTAAAAAGATTATTTTCTACGTATTAAGCATTTTTGTTCGTTATAAGGTAAAACTCTATCCTCCGGTTTGCGTTGCATTGTGTGATGGGACTTGAGTCTTATAATGATTTCATTTTCTAAAAAGCATTGCGTAGCTTTTAAATAAAATTTATTAATCATACGCATTGGAAATCCAATGGAGTAAACCCGTTCCATGTTAGCGGCGTGGTCTAGTGATTAGCCATATTGTTAGTTAGGTAAGATTTCTCATACCAGTCCCATGACTGACTCGTATTTTGTTTCACTTTGCAAACTCGGGTGACCTCATTCCACACGGGCGGCCAAATGACAGGTGTTAGGTATGGATATTTTCTAGACTAGAGCTTGCTGATGAAGAGGATGAAGAAACTTTTCTTTTTATCTTTTTACTTACTTCTTGAGACATTGAGACAATATTGAGTATTGATGTATTTTGGGAGATTGAGACTTTATTTCTTTCCTTGTTTGACACATCTATTTTGCTAAGTGTATCCCGTATTACGTACTCTGATATCTGTGATGTTATATTGTAATGACATTTCCATTTCCGCTGCAATGATTTATATGTTCTGCTATTATCTGAGATCTGTTATTGTTTTAATTATGTTATGCTCCTATGATTATCCTTAATTTCGTATCATGGAAGTTGGGGTCTTCATAGTTGGTATCAGAGCTAAAGGTTAACCTTAGCTACGGAGTTAACATTCTTAGAACAATTCATTCTAGATAGAATCAGTAGTATTCTAAGGCGAATAGCTCATTAGAGATACGATTAGTAATGTCCTAGAATGAACACAGCAGAATAACACATATTAATCAGTCATTACATCATTATCATCTCATCATATGTCTGTACTTTTTAACCTTTCCTTTGAAAATTATCATTTCTCTTAGTCTGACTCTTTCCTTGATAATACGGACTGATTGAGAAATGAGCACCAGAGCACGTACTAGAGCACGAGGCCGAGGTGGGGCTAGGGGACCCACCAGAGATGAGACTCCTACGGCCCAGGAACAGGAACAGGCCACTCCAGAGGTTGAGACACCACCCCCACCACCTCCACGTGCTTTTGATCTAGACAAGGTGGTAGAGAAAATCAAGAATCTAGGAGGCGTTCATTTCACAGGCCAAGAGACGGTGACAAAGGCACAAGCATGGCTTAAGACAATTGAGAAAATCTTGGGAGGATTAGAGCTCGAAGATCATAGAAAGTGATTTATGGCAACATGGTTCCTGAAGGACCAGGCTCAGATTTGGTGGGAAACAGCTATGGTTGGTGGTTATGAAGCTGATGTAAATTGGGAGAAATTTAAAGAGCTATTCAATGAGAAGTTTGTTCCGCCCCACGAAGTTGAACGTCTTCATGATGAGTTTGCCCACCTCCAACAGGGAAGTATGACTATTGCTGAGTATGTGAAGAAATTCGACGAGCTCTCTAGATATGCCCCTGAGTTAGTTCAAGACCCGCTTCAGAAGAATAAGAGGTGTATTAATGGTCTTGCAAGGAGGTACCATAATAGAGTGACGACACACATTGAGCGTCCATTTTCTAAAGTGATCGAGATGGCCTGCAGATATGAGGAGATTGACCAGAAAGGTTCTCAGCAAGATCGAGAAAAGAATCAAGCCAATAATAAGAGAAAGGAGTCTGACAAGAAACCTAAGGTGGGCAGATCTTCTACTGCCAAACCCCAAAAGAAGAAGAAGAGGGACATATCTAAGGTCAAGTGCTTCAATTGCCAAAAGATGGGGAATTTTGACTTTGAATGCCGAGCCCCGAAGAGACCAAAAAGGAATGAGTCTGGACCGAGTCAGAACAGCGGACATAATCCTCGTGGCCCAAAGGAATGCTTTAACTGCCACAAGCCTGGACACTTTATCAGAAATTGCCCTCTGCTCAAGGAACCTGAAGTGGCACATGTCTATGACGGAGCAGCTGCACCGGCTTCTTCTGAAAGAGCAAGTAAACCTGATGTTTTAGGAGGTACTCTTAACATTAAGAACATTCCTATTACAGTTTTGTTCGACACTGGTGCATCTAGAAGTTTCATATCTAATGACACGATTAAAAAGCTTAAATTGAAACCGAGAAAACTTAAAGAACCGATTAGAGCCCATAGCCCGATATGAGGCTCACTTATTCTCGATCAGTACTGTAGAGTGCCTATTTCTTACTCTCACTTCCAGTTTCCTTTTGACTTGATCGTTATGAGTTTTTCTAGATACGATATCATACTTGGGCTAGACTGGCTAACGAAGTATGAGGCTGAGTTACTATGCGCTGAAAGAGTAGTAAGAATTAAAACCAAATACGGAAATATGATGACTATACCATGCCACGGCTCAGCCACAGATAGGAAAGAATTTTGGTCTTCTCTAGAAGTCACTTCTGCTTCTATTGAGGATATTCCTATCGTCAGAGACTATGCGGATGTGTTTGAAGAAGTAGACAGCTTACCTCCGTGTAGAGAAATCGATTTCAAAATTGACTTAGTTCCGAATGCAAGGCCCGTTGTACACCCCATTCGGAGAATGTCACTAAAAGAAAAAGAGGAGCTGAGCAATCAAACTAAGCAACTTTTGTGGAAGGTCTGATCAGACCTAGCTTCTCGAGATGGGGTGCAGAAGTGGTTTTCATCCCAAAGTCAGACGGTACCCTCAGGCTATGCGTGGACTACCATGACCTAAATAAGCAAACGTTGAAAAATAAATACCCACTGCCATGCATTGATGATCTGCTAGACCGCTTGAATGGAGCACGAGTATTCTCTAGGATGGACCTAGCTATAGATTTCCACCAATTACGCATTGCCGAGGAATGTGTGCCTTTGACACCTTTCAGAGGACCAGACTTATTTTATGAATGGCTAGTGATGCGCTTCGGCTTATGCAATGCTCTAGCATACTTCGTTGATCTGATGAATAGAGTCTTCCACGATGTTCTAAATAAATTCGTGCTGGTGTTCATCGATGATATCCTAATCTTTTCTAAATCCACTACTGAACACAAAGAGCATCTGAAAGAAGTCTTAGAGATTTTGCGTAGAAATGTGCTGAAAGCCAAATTCTCCAAGTGCATATTCTGGCAAGAAGAGGTGAAATTCCTTGGCCATGTTGTATCAAAGGAAGGCATCTCAGTAGATCCAGGAATGATCTCGGCCATCAAATATTGGAAGCAACCTACCATGCCCACAGAAGTCAGAAGTTTCTTAGGACTGGCTGGCTATTATCGGCAATTCGTTAAGGATTTCTCGAAATTATCTTGTCCATTGACGAAGCTGACTAAGAAACATACAAAGTTCATTTGGACACACGATTGTGAGGCAGCTTTCCAAGAGCTGAAACAGAGGTTGATCACTGCTCCTATGTTGACCATTATTGTTGGCAATCAGGATCTGAAAGTCTGGACAGACGCTTCTAGAGAAGGTTATTCTTTTCATCTAAATAAACATGTCAAAGATGACCTTTTTAATGTCAAATCTTATTTTAACATGTTATCCTTTTATCTATTTAAGGTATTGGTGCAGTGCTAATGCAAAGAGACAAAGTTGTCGTATATGCTAGCCGCCAGTGAAAAGCACATGAGAAGAATTACGTCACTCATGATCTTGAGCTAATGGCCATCGTATTTGCTTTAAAGATATGGAGGCACTATCTCTTGGGCAAGAAATTCGAGCTATATACTGACCACAAATCCTTAAAGTATCTATTCACCCAAAGAGATTTGAACTTGAGGCAGCAGTGTTAGGTTGAATTCCTTGCACCCTATGACCTGGACATCTTATGTACTCCAGGGAAAGCCAATGTATTGGCAAATACTCTCAGCAGGAAGAATACGGCCAGCACCAATCTTATCCTTGCCAATCTCATTATTACCCCTACCTTGATCGATAAGATCTCTGCTCTCCAGAAAGGTGATAAATTTATTCAGATGATTAGTGAGCGAGTTCGAAAGGGAGAAGCGTCAAGCTTCCAAATAGACAACAAGGGGACCCTTAGACTGCAAGGGCGAATATGTGTGCCAGATGTCCCCGAGCTAAAAAGAGAAGTTATGGATGAATGTCACAAATCTAAGCTCAGCATCCATCCAGGAGTAAGGAAAATGTACTACGATCTTAAGCGTACCTTTTGGTGGAAGGCGATGAAGAGAGACATTTCTATATATGTTGCTAGATGTCCCACGTGACAGCAAATCAAAAGTGACCAACAAAAGCTAGCAGGTCTGTTGCAACCGCTAGGGGTTCCAAGTTGGAAGTGGGACGAAATTTCTATGGACTTTATAGATGGCTTACCCCGAACTAGGAAAGGCAGTGACAGTATATGGGTGATTGTAGATCACTTCACAAAGACTGCCCATTTCATCCCTGTCAAATCCAATAGAATAGCTCGAAGTTTGGCACAGCTTTATTTCAGAGAGAATGTCAGACTACATGGAGTCCCCAGTAGCATTGTCCATGACCGTGACCCGATATTTGCTAGCAAATTCTGGGAAGCTTTCCAAGAGGAGCTAGGGACCAAATTGAATATGAGCACCGCTTATCATCCTCAGACAAATGGCCAGACTGAGAGGGTGAACCACATATTAGAAGACTTGTTGCGAGCCTGCATTCTAGATTTTGGTGGGTCATGGGAAGATCATTTGCACTTGGTTGAATTCTCTTATAATAACAGTTATCAAGCGAGATTGCAGATGTCGCCATTTGAAGCATTATATGGCAGGCCATGCAGATCTCCCGCATGTTGGGTAGAACCCGACAATCGATTAGTATTGGGTCCCGACATGATTCGTGAAGCAGCAGATAAAGTTGATTTCATTAAGAAGTGATTACTAGCTGCTCAAAGCCGACAGAAGAGCTATGCAGACGCTCGAAGAAGGGATTTAGAATTCTCTGTTGGCGATCTTGTATACTTGAAGGTTTCCCCATAGAGAGGTGTAATTCGATTCAGGAAGACTGGAAAGCTGGCACCGAGGTTTATTGGTCCATTCCCTATTCTCGAAAGGATTGGGACTCTCATTTATAGAATGCAGTTGCCTGACTGGTTGCCAGGGGTTCACAATGTATTCCATGTGTCCCTACTTCGGAAGCATGTTCATGATCCAGACTTAGTGGTGGAAGAAGCAGCACAACAAGATTTGGAGATTACGCCGACCCTAGCAGTAAGGAGGGATCCAGTGAAAATAGTTGGCAAAGAGACCCGAGTGCTGAGGAACAAGAGGATCCACTTAGTCAAGGTGCAGTGGAGCGGGGATCCTAGAGACTGTACGTGGAGACTGAGGATAGCATCAACCAGGCTTATCCCAAGTGCAGATTGGACATCTCCGAGTAACTCTTGTGCTAAGGTACATTTACAATACCTTGCATTTTCCGTTTTGTTTCCTACTTTACTATTGTTTCCTTTTCGGGGACGAAAAGCTTTTAAGTGGGGGAGATTGTAACAACCCGGAAAATCTGAACCAATTTAAATTTTTTATTTTGGCTATTTCAGTAAATTTTGAATAGTTAAAATAATTTATTTTAAATAATAGCGATTAAAAATTTATTTTAATCGAAGTTAGAGCAAATATATCTATTTTAATTTCAAAAAGAATTGGAAATAGCACTGTAGTTTGAAAAGTCAAACCTGAACTTTGACTGAATGTACCAGATTCAAATTTTAACAGATTTTAGTGAAACCAAAAATTTCTAAATTTCTTTGAAATTATCTTTCCAACGAATCCGAAAAATCGAAATTTCATAGCGGGAATCAAAAGTTATGGCCAATTGAATATTCAGAATGGTCGCTATAGTATAATTTATAGCCCATATAAAAGGCCATTTCTCTAACGACCCCCGTTTTTCGACGAAACCACTTTTGTTGGATCCGGAATATCAAATTATTGCTAAGTTTAATTTTCCAGAATTTTTGGAATTAAATATGAGCGTGGCAAAAGAAAAGGTGTTTTGTCAATTTAATTCAAATTTGATCGACTTGAAAATGGCCATTTTTCATACGGTCTCAGAATTCGACGAAATTAATTTTGTTAGGACCGTATCGTCAAAACAAAGCCAGAAATAATTTTTATGTAATTTTCTGAATCCGTATGTGGCCCCGGTGAATTAAAATTTATGATCGAATTAATTTAATAAATGATTTAAATTTTAAATTAAAGAATTCAGGCCACAAACAGTCGTTTGGGCTGACGAGACCTAGCCCATTGGATCCGGAACGGGGGCGATTAGGTGGCGTTAACTCCTGTTGGAATGGAATTGGATTTATTTAGAACTTATGGTTTTTTTTTGCAAATTTAACAATAAAATAATATAAAAATACATTCTTCTTCAAACCCTAAGCTACAGTGTAGCCGCCGCCCCTCTATCCCATAGCTGATGCTTCTCCTTCCTTCCTCCACTAAAATCTTGCAATCCTCTCAATGAAAACTCCTACTTTTTTGGACATTTTTATAGAGCTTTTTCTTCTCTACAAATCCATACGGACATTGGTACCTACAGTGCAGTGTTTCGAGAGTTACAGCCCTCCAAAACCGACCCGAACAAACCGCCGCTGCCCCCTATTGGCTCGATCGAGCTCCACCGTAGCGGGCCCCCTGTGCGCCGCCCCTTGCCCTTCGTCGTGGTGTACTCCGATCGTCATCTCGCTGATCGAGTTTGAGGAAAACCTTAAACCTAGTTTTGAAGGTTTTGAAAAACTATTGGCCTCGACAGATAACAGAGAAGAAGGTGGTTAATCTTTTAATTATATTATTTAATTAATTAATTTAAATTATAAGCAAACTAAAATAAATCATATCTCATTCATACCGACTCAGAACGACTCGATTTTCGAAGCATTGTGACCGTAGAGACGAGATCTACGTTTCTAGACTTAAAGGAAGCGATTCTGAGTTGATTGAATTTTGGGTCAAATTTGCAGATCTGAACTATTCAGATTCAAAAGAACTGTGAGAAATCCAATTTTATTTTTTTATTATTTATTTTATAATAAGTAGAATAAATCGGTATTGTATTCTCATTGATTCGCAGTGTATGCTATGTACGTGATTTGATTTGTATGTGGTGTGTTAATACAGATCAGATCTGTTAATTTAGATGTTTTGTTAATATAGATCTATATGTGTTAATTAGAATAAATCCTTTTTATTGACATTTTTTTGAATCATATATATTCAATAAAAATGGAGCATCATGTTTGTTTATTGAATTGAATTAGAATTTTCAATTCGATAAAAATCTCACCTTTGTATATTTTATTGAATTAAACTAGAATTTTCAATTCGATAAAAATCTCACCTTTGTATATTTTATTGAATTGAATTAGAATTTTCAATTCGATAAAAATCTCACCTTTATATATTTTATTGAATTGAATTAGAATTTTCAATTCGATCAAAATCTCACCTTTGTATATTTTATTAAATTGAATTAGAATTTTCAGTTTGATAAAAATCTCACCTTTGTATATTTTTTTCAATTGAATTAGAATTTTCAATTCGATAAAAATTTCACCTTTGTATATTTGTTGAATTGAATTAGAATTTTTTACTCAATAAAAATATCACTTTGTTATGTTATTGTATTGAATTAGAACTTTCCATTCAATATAAAAATATCACATTGTTATGTTATTGAATTGAATTAGAACTTTCAATTCAATATAAAATATATCACTTTGTTTGTTGATTGAATTTGAATTTTCAATCAAATAAAAATATCAACTTTGTTATTGTTTGATTGAACTAAAGCTTTCAATCAAATAAAAATATTGTTTTTGTTGTTATAATTAAACTTGCAACAAAAATGGACATTTGGGGTAAATAGAAAAAAATTAGTTAAACAAAAATCCTTATTTTTGTTTATTGAACTTGTGACACCAAAAATGAAATTTGTGTAAATAGAGAAATTGTTCATGTTTTTAATCAAAACATGAAATCATTAAAATGTACAATTTTAATGTTAAGATTGTAAATAGAAAAATTGTTCATGTTTTTAATCAAAACATGAATTCATTAAAATATATAATTTTAATGCTAAGAAAAAATAATGGAAATAAAAAGTTACAATTTTATTTGCACTTTATATGTAAATAAAAACATACATTAAAAAATTGCAATTTTATTTGCATTTTAGATGTAAATAAAATCATACATTAAAAAGTTACAATTTTATTTGCATTTTAGAAGTAAATAAAAACATACATTAAAAAGTTACAATTTTATTTGCATTTCAGATGTAAATAAAAACATACATTAAAAAGTTACAATTTTATTTCCATTTTAGATGTAAATAAAAGCTTAGATTAAAAAGTTATATTTTTATTTGCATTTTAGATGTAATAAAAACATACATTAAAAAATTACAATTTTATTTGCAATTTAGATGTAAATAAAAGCTTATATTAAAAAGTTACATTTTTATCTACATTTTAGATATAAATAAAAGCTTAGATTAAAAAGTTACATTTTTATTTACAGATTAGATGTGAATAAAAGCGTAGAGTCAAAAGTTACATTTTTATTGACAATTTAGACGTAGAATCAAAAGTTACATTTTTAGTGACAATTTAGATGTAGAATTAAAAGTTTCATTTTTATTGTCATTTTGGAGACAATAAAAAGAATAGCTTTAAAAGTTACATTTTTATTGTCGTTTTAGAGACAATAAAAAGAATAGTTTTAAAAGTTACATTTTTATTGTCATTTTAGAGACAATGAAAAAAGAATAGTTTTAAAAGTTACACTTTTATTGTCATTTTAGAGACAATAAAAAGAATAGAAATAAAAGTTGCAATTTTTATTGGCATTTTATATGAAATAAAAAGAATAGATTTAAAAGTCACATTTTTATTGTCATTTTAGATGAAATAAAAATAGTAGAATTAAAAATCATGTTTTTATTATCATTTGGTTTCAACAAAAAGAGTGAACATTAAAAAAAAATATTTTCATTGTAATTTAATTTCCACTGAAAAGAATTAGACATTAAAATATGATTTGTCCCAAATCGTCACTTTTATCATGTTAGTTAGGATTAAGAAAATCATATGTAGAATTTCTAACATGAACATGGATTGTACTTGGCTTGCATGTGATTGATTGAAAGTAATTGAAATCGCCGAACAATTTATTTATATATATATATATATATATATATATGTAAACTAAAATTAAACGAAACGCGTGCGGTAGTTCGCATTTTGAAATCGTAACTTCAAACGATTATACCGTAAGATCCGACCGTCAGATTTTCCCAAAACTGGAACCTCTAAGACCGCTTTGGGAAGATCTTTCCAGTGATATAAATTTTGTTAAAATCCAACGGTTAGGTTTTGAAATAAGTGTTAGTCAAAATTCGATAAAAACAGCGTCAGGGCCGCCCATCGACCCAAAGCGTCGTTAAATAAATTTGGCTATTTTTATATAAATAAAAATAGCAATTAATCTTTATTAAATACCATTAACGATATGAAATGATTTTAAACTGTATATATGCGAGGATCATCTGAAAAGACCGAGTTAAATCTCATTTCAAATGGTCATACGACGATCTAAATTGAAGATCTTAAAGACGACGATTGAAGACCGACGATGTTCACATCGAAAGGATAACTACTGATGTCTGGCATTGGCTAGCTACCGATAAAGGGTTAAAGTGGTAGTTGTCCGGACGTACTTTTTGATTGTTTGGATACGCGAGCACTTCAATTCCGTATTGGACATACGGGACGAGGAATAGGGTGACTCCGGTTTCGTTCAGACCCAGAACGAATTTGTAAATGGATGTGTGTCCAACATTGAATTTCATTCTGTGTAATTAAATTGATATCTATTAATATATATCTGTGGTGGCGGAGAATTTATTCTCTTTCTTAACACCCTTCTTTGAGACGCACAAGCTCGAATGTTATATATTGGTAGTTATCGATCGCGCGGGGTGAATTGTTAATGTGACATGCCAAGATGCAATTGATCGAGGTTTTTGTTGAAAAGTAGAGCCTTGTGGATGATGATCAAAGCATAGCCTATTTCGGCATAGCTTTGTGTATTACGTTACCTTGCGAGCCTCACACCCCGGTAGAGTAAAAACGGGACAAGAGAACGCAGGGAGTGCCCACGTTTCTTTCTAGCTAGAAGTGGTGTTTGGGTTTTAACAAGGCCCGACGTTTTTACTTATGTGGTTGATGGAATGAGGCGCCGTGGATTTATTGGTCGCCAATGGCCAATTTATAGGTCCAATAGGATCGGGGAGCATGTGTTCAGGCATAACTAATCCACTAACGATATTTATGGACCGGCCCAGCAGGATCCAAAGGTTGCTCATAGGTGTGATCCTGAGACATTGCTAGAGTGTCTCGAATCGGTAAGGAGATCGTTCCTAGCCTTGACTCAAGATGGAAAACCAATCTCCAACATGGCATTACGGTTTTGATTGTAAACCTATATATGGCGACATAGTAGGATGGGATACTATGCTGTCTAGGATTGATGCATTTACTTTGAAGTATTTTAATACATATCAGACACTAATAATAATATTAAAAATATTAATTTCTACGTATTAAGCATTTTTGATCATTATAAGGTAAAACTCTATCCTCCGGTTTGCGTTGCATTGTGTGATGGGACATGAGTGGTATAATGATTTCATTTTCTAAAAAGCATTGCGTAGTTTTTAAATAAAATTTATTAATCATATGCACTGGCAATCCAATGGAGTAAACCCGTTCCGCGTTAGTGGCGTGATCCAATGATTAGCCATATTGTTAGTTAGGTAAGATTTCTCATACCTATCCCATGACTGACTCGTAGTTTGTTTCACTTTGCAAACTCGGGTGCCCTCTTTCCACACGGGCAGCCAAATGACAGGTGTTAGGTATGGATATTTTCTGGACTGGAGCTTTTTGATGAAGAGGATGAAGAATCTTTTCTTTTTATCTTTTTACTTACTTCTTGAGACATTGAGACAGTATTGAGTATTGATGTATTTTGGGAGATTGAGACTTTATTTCTTTCCTTGTTTTACACATCTATTTTGCTAAGTGTATCACGTACCGCATACTCTGATATCTGTGATGTTATGTTGTGATGACATTTCCATTTCCGCTGCAATGATTTATATGTTCTGCTATTATCTGAGATCTGTTATTGTTTTAATTATGTTATGCTCCTATGATTATCCTTACTTTCATATCACGGGAGTTGGGGTCGTCACAGAAATCGAAGAGAGAAGGTTGTAAGAGGAATCCGCCATCGGTTTTTAAGGGTTACGGGTTTTCTGAAAATGAACGATGAAAAGTTATTGGTCTAGGATTTTATATTTATTTTTTTATTCTATTTAATTCCAAAAATGTCTGTTAATCCCTATGAACTCCAAATCAAACCCAACGACCATCGCCCCTAGCTAAATTCCCCTATTCCGGATACAATGGAATGTGTTTCGTATGCCCATTCGACTAATTCAGTCAGTTTTTCTTCAAATTAAAATATAAAACATTCAATATTAGATTTGAACGTACATTTTAATTTTCCGGGGCCACATACTGATTCCAAAAATTCCCGAAAAATAAATCTAGCTATGTTTGGACGATACGGTCCTAACAAAATTAATTTCGTCGAATTTGGAGACCGTTTGAAAAATGGCCATTTTCTGGTCGATCCAATTCAACTAAATTTGACCAAACACGTTTTCTTTTTCCATGCTCATATATTAATTCCAAAAATTATAAAAATTGGAATCTAGCAATAATTTGACATTCCGGGTCCAACCAAAGTGGTTTCGTAGAAAACGGAGGTCGTTTGCAAAATGTCTATTTTAAGGGCCATATTTATTTTAAATTCCATAGCTACAATTATGAATATTGAACTGGCCATAACTTTTTATTCCCACTAGAAATTTCAATTTTTCACGTCCATTAGTAAGATATAATTAAACAGATTTAAATATTTTTAGTTATACTGAAATTCGATTTATTTTAAATCCTGTACATTCATTTGAAAATTGATATCGGATTTTCAAGCTACCGCACCATTTCAGGCTCGTTATATAAGTAAAATAAATATATACGTTTTATCTTCGATTTAAATAAATTTTAAATCGTTATTATTTAAAATAAATCATTTTAAATATTCAAAATTCATTAAAATTGCTAAAATAAATTTTTTAAATTGGTTATGGTTTTCTGGGTTGTTACAATCTCCCCCACTTAAAACTTTTCATCCCCAAAAAGGAAATAATAGTAAAGTAGGAAACAAAACGGAAATGTAAGATATTGTAAATGTACCTTGCACCAGAGCTAATCAGAGATGTCCACTCTGCACTTGGGATAAGCCTGCTTAATGTTATCTTCTGTCTCCCATGTACAGTCTCTAGGTTCACCGCTCCACCGCACTATGACTAAGTGAACCTTCTTGTTCCTTAGCACTTTAGTTTCTTTGCCAATAATCTTTATCGGCTCTCTTCTTACAGCTAAATTCGGAGTAATATCCAAATCTTGTTGCGCTGCTTCTTCAACGACCAAGTCTGGATCATGCACATGTTTACGAAATTGAGACACGTGAAATACATCATGCACTCTGGGCAACCAATCAGGTAATTGAACCCTATAAGAAAGATTTCCAATCCTTTCGAGTATAGGAAATGGACCAATAAACCTAGGCGCCAACTTCCATGTTTTCCCGAATCGGACTACTCCCCTTATCGGAGAAACTCTCAGATATACATAATCACCAACAGCGAATGCTAAATCTCTTCTTCTTGAATCTGCATAACTCTTATGTCGGCTTTGAGCTGTTTGCAGTCGCTTGACTTTATCCGAAGCTTCACGAATCATGTCGGGACCAAATACCAGTCGATTGCCTGATTCTACCCAACATGCAGGAGATCTACATGGTCGACCATACAATGCTTCGAATGGTAACATTCCCAAGCTCACTTGGTAGCTGTTATTATATGAGAACTCAGCTAAATGCAAGTGATCTTCCCACGATCCGCCAAAATCAATAATACATGCCTGCAACAAATCTTCTAGTATACGATCCACCCTCTCAGTTTGGCCATCTGTTTGAGGATGATATGCGGTGCTAAGGTTTAATTTTGTTCCCAGCTCTTCTTGAAACGCTTCCCAGAATTTACTAGAGAATATCAGATCACGATCAATAACAATACTACTGGGAACTCCATGTAGTCTAATGATTTCTCTGAAATAAATCTGCCCCAGACTCTGAGCTGTTCTATTTGATATGACAGGTATAAAATAGGCGGTCTTCATGAAACGATCTACGATCCCCCAAATACTGTCATTTACTTTCTTGGTCCTGGGAAAACCATCTATAAAATACATGGAAATTTGTTCCTACTTCCAATTTGGAATATCCAATGGTTGCAACAATCTGGCGAGTTTCTGTTGATCGCTTTTGACTTGTTGACAGGTGGAACACCGGTTAACATATATTGAAATGTCCCTTTTCATCGCCTTCCACCAGAATGTGCATTTGAGATCATTGTACATCTTACTTACTCCAAGATGAATACTAAGCTTGGACTTATGACATTCATCTAGTACTTCTCTCCGGAGTTCTGGAACATCTGGAACACAGATTCGTCCTTTCAATCTCAGAACCCCCTGGCTATCCACTTGGAAACTGGAGACTTCGCCCTTTTTAATTCTTTTGATAATCTCCTTAATAAAGTTACCGTCTTTCTGAAGAACAGAGATCTTGTCAATCAACGAAGGCATAATAATAAGACTATGATGATCGCATTCTTTCTGCTAAGCGCATCAGCTACAACATTGGCTTTCCCTGGAGTATACAAAATATCTAGATCGTACGCTGCAAGAAATTCTAGCCAACGCTGCTGTCTCAAATTCAAATCCTTCTGGGTGAACAAATATTTCAATGACTTATGATCAGTGTATAATTCGAATTTCTCACCCAATAAATAATGCCTCCAGATTTTCAAAGTAAACATGACAGCTAACAACTCAAGATCATGAGTAGCGTGTCTCTTCTCATGCGGTTTCAACTGACGGCTAGCATAAGCAACTACTTAGCCTCTTTGCACTAATACCGCACCAACACCTTAAAGAGAAGCATCTTTATAGACTGTCAAATCTTGATTTCCATCGATAATTGTTAGCACTGGATCTATAGTCAACCTTAAATTCAGCTCTTCGAAAGCTGCCTCACATTCTTGAGTCCAATTAAACCTTGCGTGTTTCTTAGTAAGCTGTGTAATTGGACTAGAGAGCTTTGAAAAATCTTTAACGAATTTCTGATAATAACTAGCCAACCCTAGAAAACTTCTGACTTCTATGGGCATACTAGGTTGTTTCCAATCTTGAATAGCTAAAATTTTGCTTGGATCCACTGAAATTCCTTCCTTTGACACGACGTGACCAAGGAACTTCACTTCTTCTTGCCAAAATATGCATTTGGAAAATTTTGCTTTTAAGACATTCTTTCTCAGAATTTCCAAAACCTCTTCCAAATGTTCAGCGTGCTCGCTAGCTGACATAGAGAAGATAAATATGTCGTCAATGAAAACCAGTACAAATTTATTCAAGACTTCTCTGAATACTCTGTTCATTAGATCGACAAAATAAGCTGGAGCGTTACATAAGCCGAACGACATTACTAACCACTCATAAAATAAGTCTGGACCTCTGAATGCTGTCAAAGGAACACATTCTTCAGCAATACGAAGTTGGTGGAAACCTGTAGCTAGGTCCATTTTTGAAAATACTTGCGCTCCATTCAAACGATCCAATAAATCATCAATTCACGGCAATGGATATTTACTCTTTAATGTCTGCTTATTCAAGTCACGATAATCCACGCATAGTCTGAAAGTACCGTCTGACTTTGGGACAAACATAACTGCTACTCCCCAATTCGAGAAACTATTCCTGATCAAACCTTTCCATAGTAATTGTCGAGTTTGATCGCTCAATTCTTCTTTCTCCTTTAAAGACATTCTCCGAATTGCATGCACTACTGGCCTGGCATTTGGAATTAGATTGATCTTGAAATCAATTTCTCTACGCGAGGGTAAGCTACCAACTTCTTCAAACACATCCACATAATTTTTGATGATAGGAATATTTTCTATGACGACAGGAATAATTCCTATGACGACAGGAATATTTTCTATTGGAGCAGGAGAAACATCAAGAGCTGACCAAAATTCTTTTCTATCTAAATTTGGACCTTCACAAGGTATGTTATATACTTCCCTAATTTAGTCTTTGCCTTAACAACTCTCTCAGCGCATTTAACTTCATCTTCGTATTGGGTTAACCAATCCAATCCCAAAATAAGATCAAATTCGGTAAAATTCATGACGATTGAGATGTAAGGGAACCGATAACGAGAAAAAGTGATAGGCACTCCACAAATCCAACTAAGATTGAGGGAACCCCCAATCGGATTATAGACACTGATGGGTTCTTTGAGCTTTTTCAATTTCAAATCCAATTTCTTAACCATGTTACTTGCAATAAAGCTTCGTGACGCGCTTGTATCAAACAGTACTTTAACTGGAATATTTTTGACAGTAAGCTTGCCTTCCAAAACATCTGGCCTTACTTGACTGACTGAGGGTGCTGGAGTTTCCGCCATTTTATTGACTTGAGCCACTTTGGTTGCTTTTAACAGCCTGCAATCTCGATTTATATGACCAAATTGATGGAAAATGTTGCATTCTCTGCTTTCTTGAACCTTCTCATTAGATTTAGATCTATCCTTTCTTTGTTTCTTTAGAGATCTGCAACTTATCGACAAATGTCCTTGCTTATTGCAGTTAGAGCATGTGGCAGTCATTACTAGTTCTTTCTCAGATTTAACCCTTTTCCTATTGACTTTAGGATTCTTACCGACCTTAGGCTTCGTAATTGCCTCAGGTCTATCAGTTTCAGACTTCCTCTTGTTACTGGAACTGCCTTCCTCTTCGTCTTCCAAACCACCTTGCTTATCAAGATCCTCATAGCGATAAGCCATTTGTAACATCTTAGAAAAAGGAAGATTCACATGTGCAGTTACTCTGCCTTCGTATTTTCTTTGAAGTCCGTTAATAAATTTCAGATTCTTCCTCAAAGGATCTTCAATTAGCTTCGGGCCAAAACGGGAAAGTTCATTGAATTTCTTCTGATACTCCTGAATGGTCATATCTCCTTGTTTCAGATAGTAGAACTCGTCATATAATCGCTCAGTTGCTTCTGGAGGAATAAATCTTTCTTTGAAAATTTCTTTAAATCTATCCTAGGTAATATTACCTTTTGGATTTTCCTTAGTAACAGTTTCCCACCAGATTAAAGCTTCGTCTTTGAGTGCCCAAGATGCCAATAATGTTTTCTGATCATCTCTCAGCTTCAAGCCTTGAAAAATTCTGTCAGAAGAACGCATCCATGCTTGTGTTTCAATAATGGATTCTTTGCCCAAGAATAGTACTCCACCCAGATTTCGATATTTCTTTAATAGAGCTTCTGTATCTGATTCTGGCTGTGGGAGCACAATTAGCTCATTAGATTGCTGAACCAAAGAATTACTCTGTCTGCTTCTGCCACTCATTTTCTACTATGTCTGCAAATAACAGACAAAGAGTCAGGCCAACAGAAAAGATATTGTAAAGCATAGAGATATATTTTTAAATGTAAATACACCTATTGGGGTGTATTTCATTCTGCTATACTCATTCTAGGATATTACTGATCCTATCTGTAATGAGTTACTCGCCCTAGAATACAACTAATTCTATTTCTGATGAATTCATTAATATGTTATATTCCAGAACTAAGGTTAACCAATGCTCTGATACCAACTGTGATGACCCCAAACTCCCGTGCCACGGAAGCAAGGATAATCAGTGGAATATAACACATAAACAATAACAGCAGAACAGAGATATAGAATTACACCAGATAATGTACATCAAATTACACTGGAACAAATATAATCATTAGAGTTACACAGCATAACAGGAATATACTTAGTACAAAATACAGTTTCAGCTTTATATAAAATGTCTGCAGCGGAATCAAACATAATATACATAACAAAGTCTGAACAGCATAATAGAAATGATAGGATCCATCTTCAGCTCCATAGCTATCCAGAATGAGCCTGCTAAAACCTGAATACAAGGCTGCCCGTGTGGAAAATAGGGGCACCCGGGTTTGCAAAGTGAAACAAACTATGAGTCAGTCATGGGACTGGTATGAGAAATCTTACCTAATTTATTTCACAATAAGGTCAATCATAGGACCACGCCACTAACGCGGAACAGGTTTACTCCATTGGATTGCCAGTGCATAAAACAAGTAAATCATTTCAACAACGCAATGCTTTTTATAGAAAATGAAGCCATTATAAGACTCAAGTCTCATCATACAATGCAATGCAAACCGTAGGATAGAGTTTTACCTTATAATGGCCAAAATATGCTTGATATGTATAAAACGAAATCACTTGATATTAGTATTAGTGTTTATATATTTCAAAAACAATTTCAATCATAGACGACATAATACCCCATCCTACTATGTCCCGTACTAGTTTTACAATCAAAACCACACAATGTCGTATTGGAAGTTGGATTTCCATCATGAACCAAGGCAAGGGATCGTCCTTACCAAATTCGAGACTCTCTAGCCCGAGCCTCAGGATACAGTCGCAACTACACCTAGATCGTCAGGGCCGGTCCACACCTGGTGGATTATAATGCCTGAACAATACGTTTCCCCGCCCTATGGGGCGTAAAACTGGTCAGTATATCGACCAAACCATCCATCGGCCCCGTAGTACCGATATAACCGAGGTGCCTCTCTTTCCATCATCCACATAAGTAAAAATGTCTGGGCTCCATACCATGACACCACTCCTAGCTAGAAGAAACGCATGTCCGCCATGAGATCCTCTCCCGTTTTTGGTTCATACCCGGGGCATGAGGCTCGCGAATTAATGCTATATACATAGTTATGCTATATTAAAGTCGTGCTTTGATCATCAACCACAAGGCTCTGCATTTCAACAAAAGCCTTGATCATTACATTTCAGCATGCCACATTGACATCCCACGCCATGCGACTGATGTCTATCAATATATAACCTCTAAGCTCGTACGTCATAGAGAAGGGTGTTAAGCAAGAGAATAAATTCTCCGCCACCAAACATATATATATTTAATAGAAATCAATCAACACAGAACGAAATCCAATGTCAGACATACATCCATTTACTAGTTCGTTCTGGTTCTGAACGAAACCGGAGGCACCTTATTCCTCGTCCCGTATGTCCAATACAGGAGAGAGGCACTCGCACATCCGGACAATCAACAAATACGTCCGGACTACTACCACTGTAACCCCTCCTAGGAGCTAACCGATCTAGGGAATCAGTAGTAATCCATTCGATGTGAAGATCACTGGTCTTGCACCGTCTTCTTATCTTCGACTTTTAATCGTCGATCAATTATTTGAAATGAGAATTAACTCGGCCTTTTCAAATAATTCACGTATACATATAATTCAAATCGATTCTTTTCCATGGTTAAATTATTCGACATTCACTTTTCAATTCAATATAATAATTTCATGTCAAATACATCTAACCATCAGAATATCCAATAAACCAAGTAAAATCGGTTTATTTCCATTCCATATAGTTCATAATATTTATAACTATTTTTCACTATTTATATATATATATATAAATAGTCCATTTTCATCGAACGACGTTTCAAGTCATTCGATGGCATTGGCGCTGCTCTCATCCAAATTTGAAATTAACATTTCACAAAATCTAATCGTTGGATCTTAATAATTTTATAACGTTGGAAAGATCTTTCCAAAGCAAACCCAATGGTTCCAGTTTCGGGAAAATCCGACGGTCGGGTCTCCCATGATAATCGTCTGAAATTACGATTTCAAAACCCGAACTGTAGCGTCGTTATTCGTTTTATTTTAATTTATATTTATATTTATATATATAAATATAATTCTTTCGACGATTTCCAAACCATTTTCACTTAAAAAATTTGGCTAATGCCTTTAAATTTCGAAAAATTTCGCCATAACCTCCTTTGTACGGAGAGGGGTTTGGAAATTTGTTGGGTCATATTAGGTACCCAATAAATGCTGTATAAGCACACACAATTTTTAGTGACCTATTCTATGACCGAGGGAGTGTGTAAATTACTCCAGAGATAAATCTCATCACCTCTTCCAGTGTTAGAGAATAAATAATCCATGTGCCGTATCTAGTGACTAGAGAGATGTGATTATTGTCAACTCCAGACCCATGTGGGGTTTTTATTTAATCTGGCAATTTATCGTTATATTTTATTTAGTCCATATCAGTCCTCAGTCCAACCAGTAGTTCAATCCTCACCATACGAGCGTCTTGCCCGTATGGTAATTTCAACCTCGTCATACAAGCTCTTAATGCTTATATGGAATATGATATGCTATGAAATCAATAGTTCGTCTTCGGTTCAACCTGAAATGTAGTCATCTCCAAATAAGTGTCTCGCTTGTATCGTAATTCCAATCTCGTCACATAAGATCCAAATGCTTATGTGGTATATGATAGAGTATGCTATCTTCACAAAGTATGCCATGCAGTGCCGTTCAAAAGTAATTGTTGCTATTCTATGGTGTTGTTTATAATCTCACACAGAACAACCAGCACACCGCATCAAATGGAATTCACAGGAGTTGATATAATAAATAAAATTGTGTATCCAACTCATTAAGGTTTACCTATTTGTCGGGCATACAAATAAATTCTTTACTCAACAGCTAATCCATTTTCCTATTCAACATATGTATATATATGCATATCTACGCTAAAAATAATATTTTTAGCGAACAAATAATTATTTCTATACATGATGATTTTTAACACTTCAAATACATGTTAAAAATATTATTTTCAATCAACAAATATTTATTTCAACCTATGGTTATTTTTAACACTTCATATACATGTTAAAAATATTATTTTAAATCCATAAATATTTATTTCAACCTATGGTTATTTTTAAAGGTTCATACATACAATAAAAATGTGATTTTTATTGTTCAAACAATTTATTTCAAACATGAATATTTTTAGTGATTCATATATACAAAATAAATGTGATTTTTATTGTTCAAACAATTTATTTTAAACATGAATATTTTTAGTGATTCATATATACAATAAAAATGTGATTTTTATTTTTCTCAAACAATTTATTTTAAACATGAATATTTGTAGTGATTCATATATACAATAAAAATGTGATTTTTATTTTGTTCAAACAATTTATTTTTAACATGAATATTTCTAGCGATTCATATATACAATAAAAATGTGATTTTTATTGTTCAAACAATTTTCATCTAAAACATGAATATTTTTTAACACATGAATATTTCAAAATTTTCGGCATTATAACGGCAGGGTAATTAAAACCGGCACCGTCCCTAGTACGGCTCCTCTACTATCTTAAGCCTCGCGGCAATACAAGGGGTTTATTTTCATAATTTCCACAATACAATTCATTTTCACAACGCAATGAATCAACCACAAACACAACCAATTCTGTTGCAACCACAATCAACAATTCACAACCACAATCAATTTCCACAACATAGTCAATTTATATCGTCCATGGTCTGTGGACGAGAGGAGTGTATATATATATATATATATATATATATAAACGTATATATTTCCATTTCAATTCCATTATATGCAATCGCTTATATAATTTATACAATGCCCATATATGAGAAATACAACGCGTATATAATTTATACATCGCTTATATAATTTATACATGTATACTTTCCAATTTGAATTTAGAAACCTCACATTGGGTTCCACTCCTTCTAAAATTGTAGAGAGCTCCAAATGCGTTCTAGTTTCTTCTAGAATGTGGTGTACGATATCACGGTCCCAATGTCTCTTGTTTCACTAGATTTCGACAACATACGTTAAAGATATGATTTTTATTCGTTAAACAAACTTTGCAATGATTTTAAGTGTTGAAAACAGTTAAATTTATACCAGTCGTTAACTTCAGTAGATTGTTCGAAACTAAGTCTTGATCCTGCACCAAATCCGTAGCACCTGAGGACGATCAGACCAGACCACGTTATCCAGCTCCGAAAACCGCACCAGTGGACCCCACCTTTGACGAACTCAGACTGGAGATGGAGGAGTAAACAGCGGTGACGCGGTGGATCTTCTCAGAGGTGGTTCGAGCAAAATAAGTAGCAATAAATTACAACACTTATATGGATTTGAAGCTTGTAGAGAGATCTACAAAATCTTCAACAGAAGCAAGTGATTTCGTTGAGTAAATTGAGAGAAATCGAAGAGAGACGGTTGGAAGAGGAAGCCGCCGTCCGTTTTTAAGGGTTACAGGTTTTTTGAAAATGAACGATGAAACGTGATTGGTCCAGGATTTTATATTTATTTTTTTATTCTACTTAATTCTAAAAATGTCTTTTAATCCCTACGAACTCCAAATCAAACCCAACGACTGTCGCCCTAGCCAAATACCCCATTCCGGACACAACGGAATATGTTTCATAAGCCCTTCGATTGTTTCAGTCAGTTTTTCTTCAAATTAAAATATAAAACATTCAATATTAGATTTGAACGTACATTTTTATTTGTCGGGGCCACATACTGATTCCAAAAATTCCCGAAAAATAAATCTAGCTATGTTTGGACGATATGGGCCCAACAAATCTAATTTCGTCGAATTTGGAGACCATTTGAAAAATGGCCATTTTCTGGTCGATCCAATTCAACTAAATTTGACCAAACACGTTTTCTTTTGCCACGCTCACATATTAATTCCAAAAATTATGAAAATTGGAATCTAGCAATAATTTCACATTTCGGATCCAACCAAAGTGGTTTTATCGAAAACGGAGGTTGTTTACAAAATGTCTATTTTTAAGGGCCATATTTATTTTAAATTCCACAGTGACTATTCTGAATATTTAACTGGCCATAACTTTTTATTCCTGCTATGAAATTTCAATTTTGCACATTCGTTAGAAAGATATAATTAAATTGATTTAAATACTTTTGGTTTTACTGAAAATTGAAATCGAATTTTCAAACTACCGCGCCATTTCAGGCTCGTTATATAATTAAAATAAATATATACGTTCTAACTTCGATTTAAATAAATTTTAAATCGTTATTATTTAAAATAAATCATTTTAAATATTCAAAATTCATTAAAATTGCTAAAATAAAAATTTTAAATTGGTTCTGACTTTCTGGGTTGTTACATATCAAAATCAAGGTTGTCATCATCAAAAATGGGGAGATTGTTGGAGAATGGAATATTGATGATGTTTTGATGAAAACAACCTTGTTTCAATCATTATTGATTATAAAATATATACTAACACTTTTATCCAGAATATATATATATATGTATATATATATATGTATATGCAGGTAATAGATATTGAAGATTGTACAGTTAAGAGATTCAAGATTTAAAAGGAAAATCAAAACTCATGAATATCAAGATTTCAAGAATTCAAGATTGTCAAAGTAATAGAGTCTAGCTAGTATGTAAAACTCTAATTAGCACTCTCAAATTATGTTTTCAAATTATTCTTTTTAAATTGTTTTCAAATTATTTCAACCCCCTTTCAAAATGTTTTTAAATCATCCAAAGAATTTTTTACTTATGATTTCAAATATATAAGTTTGTTATATAGTTTATATATATATATTATAAAGTTATATAATTATATTATATAAATGTTTATAATTGTATTATATAGTTTATATATCATTCATATATATATATATATATATATATAATTTGTTTAAATATGTTTTTATACTAGAGAAATCATATTTTAAACAACTAGTTTTATTTAAAAAATTTCTAGAATATATATTGATTTAAATACTTGAAAAATGATTTAAAATTCAAAATTACATATGTATGTCGACATACACAAATGTACTTGTCGACATATAACTGTCACAAATTTTAAGTTTAAAAATATGTGTCTTTTCATATTTAAAACGTTCCAGGAATGGTGTATCCCTTGGAACACTATATAAAGGGTCTGATTTCGGATTTTTTCATAAGATATCATCTCCTTCTTCCTCCTTCATCAAACCACCATTATTCTACTTAATTTTCTAAGTTTCTGCACTTATACTCTGTCGATTTCAATACAAATTATATCATTCTTCTTCTATTCTCAATCTCTATCAAATGCTCGCTGTTTGGAAGTGCTATTCAAGAGTTCTAGGGCAATTGTAATCGAAAAAGGAAGGGTTTGTTCCTTATATACCATAAATTAAGGAAAAGGAGAAGTGTTAACCTTGTAGCCGAGAAATCAAGGGTGTTGAATCGGTGTTGACCTTGTAGCCACAGAATCAAGGGTGTTATAATTGGATATTGATATTAATAAAACTTTGCACAATCCAGAGTTATGCGAGACTAGACGTAGGAGTTGTTGTGACAAAATTTTGATCGATGCCAACATATAAAGGTGCAGAGAAGATCATTTCATGGAGATAAGGTTTTTTTATTTTGAGTCGTGTTAGAAATATGTTAAAATCTATCCTCAAAGTATAACACGAAAGCACAAAACAATATCATATCTTCGTTGCTGAAATCTGTATATTTGAGGAATTGAAAAGTCACAGAAAAAGCCCAAACGGTCCAGGCTCCGACCGGGAAAGAGTGCATAGTGATATAGACTATGGACCGAGGTCCTCCGGTCCATAGCCAGAAAACGGTCGACCGCCCAAAAAAGGACCGGTCGACCGGTTTTACTGTGTTTGCACATAACGGCTATTTTTTCGATTCTTTAAATTTCCAGAAATTTAACCTGTCGACCGGTGATTTTCAACCAATCGACTGGTTCCGAACAGCAAGCTTTTTTACGAAGGGTTGCTTCCATTCATCAAGAGTTTTCTCTTCAATTTTCAATGGAAACGGATGCAATCTTTTGTAGAAACTCTTCATGAAGGAATGCAACTATTCTACACTATAAATAGACTTGAAATCATACTTTAAAATCACCGATTCTTGCTCTAAATTCTGATCTTACTTTCTAAATATTCTTGCATTCTAAAACCTCTCAAATATTTCAATTGCTTATTGAATCAATGAAATTATTTCATATCTTTTGATTCAACAAGCATTCTACTTCCTTAAATCTACGCATTCAAAGTATATACTCGAGGATAAGATTATAGGAAGGGTGTATTACAAGTGACTAGTCTGTGTATTGAAGACACAATATATAGTCAATCATCAACTACTTTGTATTGAAATTCCGGTAAGCCTGTAGCCGTTCAAATCAGGTGGGTAAGCTTGTGGCCCGTGAAATCAAGTGGGTAAGCTTGTGGCCCGTGAAATCAAGTGGTGTGTTGTGAACCTGTTCCTCCGGGTGAAGCGAAGTTGTTGATTAGTGAAAATCCAGAGAGAGGTCTGGGACTGGACGTAGGACGGTGCTCCGAACCAATATAAAAAGCCCTGGTGTGATTTTTCCTTTTTACTGCATTTACTATTATACAGTTCTGTGATTATCTATTACTTCGTACTCGAATATTGTTTGCCATATTACACGATCCTTGTGTGTACTATTACTTGACAAGTACACACACACGTACTTTCAGGAGTAATCTGAACCAGTATAAAATCTAGTGTGCTCTTTCCATTTCTGCATTTTACTTTTGTTTATATCTGCATCTACGAATGTTTCTTTTGTGATATCCATTCTGTGATTCATATAGTAGTTTTGATATTTGTTAATTGGTTAAAATTTCTGTAAGTTCTTTAAAACGCTATTCACCCCCCTCAAGTGTTAGATTAGCCTTAAGATCCTTGATCCTCATCCCTAACACAGTGGGGTGCGAAAAGTGAAAAATGGTGTGCTAATAGTAGAAACATTCAAGATAAGAAAAAAAAATTAGAAGCAAATCTCTATCTAATTAGTATAATCGCATAACAGTGGAAAAACCAACCTATGATTTTAATTTAAAGGACAAAAATATTTCTTACTATTTTCAAATAGTGATGGAAAAATGGTTTGATCGGTATGAAACCAATTAAAGATGTAAAATCTAAATAACCATTCAAATAACATTAACTGAATCAAAAACATATAATTTAGGGACAATTTAGCTAAAGTTCCTTTTAAGTTTCAAATAGTCGAAATACCCTTGCCAAAATAGGTACGCAAATTAGGTCCTTAGAATTAAGTTAACTAATAATTGTATAAATTTATGCAATAATTCAGTGAATAGTTGCAGATATTATGCAATTATGTCAAAAATTAAGGAAAAATATTTAATTATTTAATGATAATTTACAGAAATTTATGCAATTAGTAAACAAAAAAGTTGCAATAATTTTCGTAACTATTCACTAAAAAATTGCATATGTATCCGCAATTTTCACAGAAAAATTGCGGACAATTATGCAATATTTTGATATAATTGCATAAATGTGTGCAATTATTCACTGAATAATTACATCATCTTGCTCAGTTATTCAATAATTAAATTTTAGGGACTAAATTTATAATCTGTTTTTGGGAAGGAGTTTCTATGTATTAAGTTTGGTTTTAAAGACCTGAGCCTAATGATTAACATAGAAATGTGTTTATTTTATGCTCTTATATCTTATCTTTTGTATATAAATAAATATTACTTGGGTATTATTTTGTCACTTTTATAGATATGCCGACTTAGCCACATGTAGTCAGAAAATATAAAAATAGAGACCAAATTGCTGTATATTTATATATGAAGACTTGCTGACGAAGATCTCACATCTAGTTGCTTTTTAGATAAGAAAATAATTGGCAGAAAGGCTATACATATCACAAATCAATGCAAAATTACCAAGGAAGCAAGAATAAAAGAAGAAAGGTCCAATTTTAATAGAATTAACTAAGGCCCATTTGTGATTGTATAAGGGTTTTGGTTGGCTATCTATCCTATAAATATCCTTGTAATCTCATTGTAAAGATCATCCATGAATTGAGAGTTTACTTTTACTTTTTTAGTTGTGATTTTTCTGCCATTAATCTAGTTTAGTCTTCTTTTCTCTTTTTCTACATTTTTATTTTCTTAGCAATTAGTGTTGTCTACACAATTAGATTTGGTAGAGCACTATTTGTCTTTTGCACTTATTTTCATTAGTGATTGACTTTCTGATTAGATTCAACGGTAATCCTAATTTTATTTCCTGTTTGTTATTTAATTTCTGCAATTTTAATTTTTGTTTCTTTTGTTGCTTTCCTAGGTCATATTGGATTGAATATAGATTTGATTAGATTCAGATTTTATTCAATTAAAAAATAGTTTTATTTGCTTTTCAATTGATAATTATGATTTGATTGTCAGTTCAATTAGGTTTTTTTTGAATCAAATTGCAGTTTCAATATTTTATTTGTTTCCAAAATCAACCTCCAAGTTTTGTCTAACTCGCCCAAGAAATATATAAATAATAAAATTTAAAATTCCTCCCTGTGTTCGACCTGCATATTACATGATCTGTGCGCTTGTAGTTTTTATAATAAATTCGCGCTTTTCTAGTTCATAGAAAGCATCGGTCAAGTTTTTGGCGTTGTTGCCAGGGAGGTAACATTAAATTTTATTATTTACTGAATTTCCGATTCGTGTTAATTTTTTTTCTATTTGTTTTCTTGTATATATAGAAAAAAAATCTTGATTGGTTAGAATTGGTGATATATGATACCATAATCTTCCAAACAAGAGAAAAAAATACTTGCCAAATTTTTCGAATCTCTTTACTATTGTTTTCCTTGATTTCTTTCCCATTTTTTTCAATTTATTTCTTTCCCCTTTTCAACTTTTTTTTCTTTTACATTTTTTTTCTACTTTTACAACAATAAAAAAACAACAAAATTTCTTTCCTTTTCTCTCTTCATTTTTTTAAAATATTTCTTCTTTCTTTTGCATTCTTTTTCTTTATACCCACACCTTCACAGCCATCAAAACGCCACCATCTTCCCTCACTATCCACAACACATAAACAACCACCAAAAGTCCGGTATATCACTGCAAATACCTGACAATTGATCACTACCCATCTACCAAACATCATCAAGACTCCCCTTTACACAAACTGCCATCACCAGTCTCAAACCCTCCACCATAAACACTGCCACACCGATCATCAACCCTCTGCCAAATACCCTATCCACGCACATCCGATTCGAACGCAAGACCAGCTATCCCCAACCATTTCTCAATTCAAGTTCAAACTCAACAACAGAGTACCCCATCACCACTTCAAGAAACAACTACACCACATCTCAAATCACCAAACATCACAAACACCACAAAATAGTCACCAACCATCCCTACTCATCACTGTTTTTGTCTGCAGTCAATCCTGCCACCCCAAAATATTCGCAACCAAAAGCACTAGCTCCACAAACCACAACAGCCTCTAACCATCAACGAACAACCGGAATCCAAAAATCGATCTTCACAACTTAGTTTAAAAAACTCGAAATCGAATCCTAATTCACATAACCAGAAATCCGATTCCTGCTCCAGAAACCCTACGAGCCGATTCGAAAAGCCAAAACCTAAGTACCCCAAAAATTCACAAAATCCTTCCACGCATCAACTCAAGAAACCCCAAACCCAATTCGAAACTGATGGATCTGAACCCCAGTGTTTAATTCGAACACTCGACTGAGTGCATGTTTTTGTTATGGTTCTTTGGAAACCCGGCAGCTTTTATTATTGGGAAGAGAAATGCTTTGTTTTGAGCATGTGATATATATATATATATATATATATATATATATATATATATATATATTTCTGTCAAGTGCTCCCTTCTCGGTTCTCGCATGGATCATACGTTGAGTTGTCGTGTTAATCATTCTTTTTAGCTTGGAGAGTTTATGTTTTTATTTTTATTTTTAGGTTATTATTTTTATATTGCATTTTTTTTGGGTGTGTACTCCAGTTTGTTGTTAGTAATCTTTATTTTTTTTAGATTTATTTTTTCAGTTGAGTCTAGTTTTGTTGAGTCTACTTAGTTTGTTTTGCATTTTTGTTTTTGTTTGATTTTTTTCTTTTAAAAAAAGTTGTTAGTTAGTTTTGTTTTAATTTGCAAATTCATTTTTTTTTCTTTCAGAAAAAGAAGAAGAAAAAAAACTTGATTGAGAAGTGAAAGGAAAGAGTTGAAAGAAACAAGGATTCAAGGGACAAGCAATTGTAAAAAGTGGAATTTGAGTTCAAACAACTCAAGCGTTCTGAATAAACATACCCCACTATAAATTTTCTAAACTCTACAGGTGCTCTGCAGTAAAGAAAAAAATATAGAAATTGCTTGTAAAAATCTTCTGCAGGGGCAGCGGCTTGCTTGTACAGTATTTTAAATTTCTGCAGTTATTATTGTCTGATTGTTGTGGTTGGATGATATTTCCATGACTGAAATCTTCATTCTCATCGTTTTCAACAATAAAAAATTTATTTTCAAAATAATTAACAACAAGAGTGTATTTTATGAAATATTTTCTCTCAAGAGTTTGATCGCGGATATATATTACTTCAATTTATCGAACTTCTAGCAAAAGATGTTGCATACTACCCGTAAAACATTGGTTGTATCCCTTAGTATTTATACTATACGTGAACGACCATAAGACCCCCTTCCCCCTCAAATCGAGATTATCAACTAATAAGATATACTTGAGTACATTATTTATTTTGTAACAAACAACTACTTGTGTCAAATAAATCAAATTTTTTATAATGGGATGGATTACAATCGAATAAGTCAAAATTTTCATAATCTCAATGTCGGAATGGATAGACCTATGTCTCTTCGAGAACAATGTTACCCCAGTAGAATTGTTCAACCTTATGTTATCGTATTTCCACCAGTTGAAGGAAATTTTGAGCTTAAACATCCATTTATTCAAGGGGTTCCAAAATTTACTGGTTTTGAAAATCCTTATGAATTTCTAAGTGAATTAGATTTGTATGCATCCACAACTAAACTGCAACAATTATCTAATGAATCAAGCAAGCTAAGGCTAATTCCATTCGCACTACTTGAAAGCACTAAAAAATGGCTAATTTCTCTTCCATGGCAATCCATAAGAAGTTGGGATGAATCTGTCACTGTATTCTTGAAGAAGCTTTTCCTTTTCCGTAAAACTCTAAAAATCCAAAATGAAATAAATAAGTTTTCTCAAAACGAGGGGGAAACTTTTTCAAAATATTTGGAGAGATTCAACCAACTATTGTATTATTGTCCTCATCATGCCATTCCCAAACATCGCTTTTGTCAAATTGCATATGAAGGGATAAACTATCAAACTCGTATACAACTAGAGTCAATGTGTAGAGGAGAAATTATGCCTAAAACAGCCGTTGAAGCTTGGGAATTCTTAGAAGATTATTCTGAAAAGGACATGCAATGAGAGTCAATTCGTGCTCCAATTCATACTTGTACTAGAGGAGTGCATGTCGTGGATCCAGTTCATATTCCCTTAGAAACTCAAACTCCACAAATTGAAGGACAACCCCATTGCTACCCCTAAGACCAAGTCAATGTCATAGCTCAAAATAATCATTACTTATCCTCGAATAACCCTAATTGGAGAAATCATCCAAATTTCTCGTGGTCTAATCCTAGTAATGTTGCTAATCCATCTCATATGTTGCAGATTTCGAATTATCAAGCTCCATTTTCTTCTAGTCCTCAAACTTATCAAGTTTCACCTTAGTCCAAGCCTTCAAATCAAACAGTAGGCATTATAACTTTCAATCGTCAATTCAGTCTCCTTCATCTTTTGAAACTTCAAAGAAAATTTTTCAATTTGAGAAACATATAAACAATCAAAATGCAAAAATCGAACAAATGATGAATATAATGAAGGAACTAATGAAAAATAATGAGAAACTACCTAGCTAACCCGAGGCAAATCCAAAATATAATTCTCGTACTATGAACACTCATGAGGATGAAAGCAATAATTCAGTCAACTCGGTCACCACCCTTAGATCAGGAAAAATAATGGACAATAATGTTGGAAATCCCGATAATCATTCTAATTTGACCATAAATAAAAAGCTTGACACTCTTTCAATGGCAACCAAGGCTAATTACTCTAAACCTTCCATAACTCCATCTTCTTCGAATGTTGGCAATCCCAACGTCTCTTCTTCTAACGTCGACATCCCTGACAATATATCTTCCTCTAATGTTGGCAACCCCAACACCCCCTCTTCTATACCTTTACCTCCTTCACTTCTCTTGTCGACACCTTCTTCTTCGAATGACCAAGATTCCAACACAGGACAAGTCGACATGATAGAAACCGTTGTTAATGACATGATAGATTTACCAACTCCGAAAGCCTCTCATACTTCAATAGACGTATCTACTATATCTTTTGAAGAGCTTTTTGAAGATGAGCTTAAATTGTTAAATGAAGAATTCAAGGAATGCCTCGAAGATAACCTAAAGCCCATTTCTTCGAAAGAAATTATCGTTAAACACTCAAATTTATGGGATTATGACAATCTTCATTTGAATGGTAAAAATCATTGTCATGAAAAAAAATTGCATGGCAAAGATTTTGACTCAAAATTTATTGACATGCCTCTTGTATCTCAAAACTTAGATATGAAATCTTCTCGGATTATTTTCGATAGAAGCAAATGTGGAGGGAAAAGGAAATCTCATTTTTCACATAACACTCATCACCATCGTAGATTTCATTTTGCATATGATTGGCATTCACATATAGTTTCTCAACTTCATTTCATTTTACAAATTTTTTTGCAACCCATTCACCTTCAGGTACAATCTTTCAAATTTAGGAAACGTGTTTACAGCGTGGACACTATTTTGTCCAAGTGTGGGGGGGAGGGGGAGTCTGCAATGCATTCTTTTCATTTTTCTTTAAAAAATTCTTGTTCTTTTCGTATAGGATCATCATGCATTTTAGGTCGTAGTAACATGACAATTTTCTTTTTGGGGAAATACGATTCATTTTAGATTGATACAACAAAATAAATTAACAATTGTTAGTCAGTTGATAATATTTTTTCTCTCAACTATGATCGAATAAGAAATATAATGAAAAGTTGAATTACAAGCAATAATAGTGTAACCGGTACGTAGGGAGATTCTTAAGTGATGGCCATGAAGTTTATTCTAAATTGTAGTCTTTGTTTAATGAGTGGAGGACTTAAAATACTTATATTGGCTTTTTGAGTCTTTAAAACTAAGTTGTGTTAAGCTGAATTCGCGTAATCTCTCTTGTTCTTATATTTTCAATAATAGTAATCCAAGGGTATCCAACATTGCTTGTAAATCTAACGTTGGTGTGCAAACCCGCCAAGCTATATCTGACATGTTGTTGACAAAGTCAGCGTCAGTATGTCTTGGTCTCATTTTATGAGTTGGACACCTAAGGATTACCGACATGTTGTTGACAAAATCAGCGTCGGTCTGCACAATCCTCCAAGCTCTGTACCATCTGTCATGGGTGGTATACCTTGGCCTTTTATGTTAGGTGTATGTAATTAATCATAAATTTCAATTTTTATAGAGATTGAGAATAAGCAACGAAGCCCAAGCACTTCTTGACCTTATTGATTTGACTAGCCATACACAAGGAAATTAGAATACCACTTTGCGAACTGTGACAAGCAAACTAAGAATTTATTTCATGGCTGCACTATGTTATCAACCGAACCAACTGGCCAAACTAGAACATAACATTTGAAAACTTGAATTGTATTGAAATTTTGTGACAAGTTTAGGTATCAAAAATAAAACCAACTGACTAGAAATTTTTAACTTAATTTATTGTACCACTTTCCTGAAACAAGTCGTGTTTTCATTTTTATTTTCTTTTGCATATGTCTGTTTCATTCATGTAGTTGCATTATAACCATAACATACTGCATTTGGATTTTGTGGGTAATATCCGCTGAAAACCCTCACGAGACACCACTTGTCCTATTACGAACACCTAGAGGTTTAACGGCTTGTTGCATGCAATCGTGTTTCCTACGAAAGTGTGACCTATCTAGTTTGTTTTTTCATTTTTTTACGTGAGGGTAGGTAAAAGATAAGTATGGGGGTATTTGATTAACAGAGAAATGTGTTTATTTTATGCTCGTATATCTTATCTTTTGTATATAAATAAATATTACTTGGGTATTATTTTGTCACTTTTACAGATATGCCGACTTAGCCACATGTAGTCAGAAAATATAAAAATAGAGATCAAATTGTTGTATATTTACATATGAATACTTGCTGACGAAGATCTCACATCCAGTTGCTTTTTGGACAAGAAAATCATTGGTAGAAAGGCTATGCATATCACAAATCAATGCAAAATTAGCAAGGAAGCAAGAATAAAGAAGAATGGCCCAATTTTAATAGAATTAACTAAGGCCCATTTGTGATTGTGTTAGGGTTTAGGTTGGCTATCTATCCTATAAATACCCTTGTAATCTCATTGTAAAGATCATCATGAATTGAGAGTATACATTTCTACTGTAATTTTTCTGCCATTAATCTAGTTTAGTCTTCTTTTCTCTTTTTTTTTTTTTTTTGCATTTTTATTTTCTTAGCAATTAGTGTTGTCTACACAATTTGAATTGGTAGAGCACTATTTGTCTTTTGCACTTGTTTTCATTAGCGATTGACCATCTGATTAGATTCAGTGGTAATCCTAATTTTATTTCCTGTTTGTTATTTAATTTCTGCAATTTTAATTTCTATTTCTTTTATTGCTTTCCAAGGTCATATTGGATTGACTATAGATTTGATTAAATTCGGATCTGATTCAATTCAATAATAGTTTTATTTGCTTTTCAATTGATAATTGTGATTTGATCATCAGTTCAATTAGGTTTGTTCTGAATCAAATTGCAGTTTCAATATTTTTTTGTTTCCAAAATCAACCTCCAAGTTTTGTCTAACTCGCCCAAGATATATATAAATAATAAAATTTAAAATTCCTCCCTGTGTTCGACCTGCATATTATACGATCTGTGCGCTTGCAGTTATTATAATAAATTCACGCTTTTCTAGTTCTTAGAAAAGCGTCGATCACCTAACATTCACTATAATTTAAAACCCAAACCAGCCAAACTGATAATATTTGGTTTCTCTGGTTTATTTGGTTTACCATAAAAATGATATGTTCTTTTACTATTGTCATAATATAAGATTAAAGCAATTAATTGAGTCTATATAATGCAAGCATTTTGAAAAACATACTCATTTTTGAAAAACAATTGTATCAGTTGAAAGAAAAATAATATTATTAAAATATTATTACATAATAGCACTATTAATTGTAATTTATTTAAGATTAACTAATTTTTTTTTAAAATTTAATGGTTGATTTGGTTTTCAATATTCGAAATCTAAAACGGCAAATATGCAGTAATATAAAAATCAAAACAAAATCCATCTAGTTAACTAGTAAATCCATATCAAATAGACTAAACTTAATTAGTTTGACTGATTTATTTGACTTTAACCAATAAACACACCTCTGTTTTTTAATAATTCGATACCTATTGGTATCTAATTAAATAATAGGACATTAGGTTGGTAAATATATTGCTATAAAACATTTTTGGATATGCAAAAGGGGCAAAAAAACATTCTCACAAAACATATCAGCATATTTGTGAACAATAAACCAAAGATGATGAAAATTGATAGAATAATTGTGTTAATAAATATAAAATATAAATATTAGGTCCTTATTTCATAATTAAGTTATAAATTTGGTCCACTAGTCGCTAGTTATATAAATTAGGTCTCTGCCTCTTTAACATCACACTAAGACAATGACTAACATTAACCAATCATTTATTTTGGATGTTACCATCTACACACAAATGTTATCACCAAAGTCACTTAGAGTAGACGAAAATTATAATGGTAAAATATATTTCACAAATCTACTTCAGTCAGTTAGGCGAAATTGAGTGGAAGAAAATTCAAGCGATTTTGCAAAACCAAGTAGAGCGATCGTGTTAGAACTAAACTCGAGTTTTAAATCGTGATAATAACTTTTAATACCAAGAAATAACGATTGATCAATCAAAAACAAATTATACAAGTAATTCCTCTTTTGACTGTTTTTGAATAAATCATTGTTTGATTGATAGTTTTTTTTTGCATCCCATAAAATGAGGGTTCGTCGGAAGCAATTGGGGAAATACGAGTTGGGCAACCACAATTGTAACTCAAATTAAGCCTATTTTTTCGAATACCCTCGGTGCCACTACTAGGACTCGAAGTCTCGTCCTTCTTTGAGGGAGGTGTTCGTTCTTGCCAACCACTTTAGGCCTACATACTATATAATTCATTTTTTGTATTGAAATATATAATGTTTTTTGGTTTCGGTTAACCTTATTAAATTCAAAGATGAATTTGCTATACATTATATTAACATTTTCTTAGGTAGTAAGCGATAAAAAAATTATTAAAAAATTATTTAATTAATTTTTTTCAATTCTAAAGTCGCATTTGGGAGTGACCAGTTTTACATTTGATTTACATATTACATAATTCGTAAGTTGGCTTCCATTCTTTAGCATTATAGAAAATTTTCTTATGTATAACATGGAATATAGATGAATTGGTACTTTGTTCTTTTCTTTAGTCAGATCATTTTCTATAATATATTAAAGAATATTTTTGGAATTAGTGACATAAATGGTTATGTAGGTAGGAGAAGAAAGAAGATGGTTTAAAGGGAAGAGGAAATGCATTGGAAAAGACTAAAAATATTAAATAGGTGGATGAGCGAAAGCATAGGAGTAAATAGAGGAGTGAATAAAAAAGTGCGACGGAGGGGTTAGAGTGATATGTGTAGATAGTGTACCATTTATTTTTATTTTAGTAACATGGAAACTTTTTATACATTAGTCATGTTTAGAAATCGTTTTCACCATTAAATCACAAGTTTAATAAACTTTCCAATGATATCAATTGCAGATATCTAGAAATAAAATTTTAAAAATAATAGTTTTTATAGTATTTTCCGAACGCGTTACAGTAATGCAGTGTGAAACAACTATTAAGTTCAGTTTTTAAATGCATTTCACATAAATTTTTAAAAACTACATTAATTATATGCAATTTTTAACTCTATTTCTCAAACTCAGTTAAAACTACAATTATTAGATGGGAAGACCTAAAAACCCGTACCCTTTAAGCCACCAACAACAATGGTGTCCAATTAAAATTGCATGAATCCTTAGATCATCAAGGGAAATATAAGAAAATAGAACATAATAGAATCTAAATTGAATGGAATAATATATAATATTAAGCAAAATTATTTATAACAAACTTTTTAAATGCAGATATCAAAGTTTAACCTAGATTCTTTTTGGGGGGTTATAAATAATTACCCGTCCTTACTATATTTCGATAAAAACACAACATGGATATTAGAACACGTCTATTTGTTTGATGACGATCTACAGCTCTCCTTTGCAGACTCCAACTGTCTTCAACTAAACCTAAAATTACTCAAATCTTACCCAAGCATTAAAAACACTCTGGTCAGGGGTAAATAAACCAGCGTGAGATAAACTAAATAATAAATGATAGTATCATATATATACATATATATCAGCTTTTATCCTTTTGAAAAGAAAGAGTAACGTATCTCATAAGACCATGTCCATACATAAATATGAATGGCTTTATCCCTTATGATAACTAAAATCTTTATATATCAAAACAATATTTTATATTATTTCTTGTAACACCCCGTATTTTCTGTAAACATTAAAGTTACGAATTAATGAATAATTAATTACAAATTTTAGAATTAAGGGAAAAGGGTTACGCCATTGCGATCGTCTCGAAATTATGCTCGGAATAGAGTCCAAGTTTTCGAAAATCGGACTTCGTATGAAGAAGTTATGGCCCTCGGAACTTTTAGAAATTTATATCAAACAATTCCGAAAATTAAATACCAAGGCAGGTCGACCTGGGGGTCGACCTACCCCAGGCCAGGTCGACCAGGGGGTCGACCTCCCTACATACAGGTCGACCTGGGGGTCGACCTGGGTGTCGACCTCCCCCTCGGGCCAAATCTGAAATCTGACGTTTTTCTTCCTGTGATGATTTGCTATGTCACTAGGGCTTGTGTGGCAAGTTCTGGTTGGTTCTCTTAGGTTTGAATGGATTTGATTTGCCCTAGGTTGATCTGACGGCTCCTATTAAATCAAACTTCTATATAAGCAACCTAAATCTAAACCCTAAGCCACACAAAAATATTCCTAAGAATGTCATGTTGTTAGAACTCAACCTAGAATATCCACCATTCTCTTTCAACTAGGAAGCAAGTAAGGAATTACAAATCAAATCTAATTCAACTAAGAGAATTCAACGTCTACAACAAAGGAGAGCTATTCAATTTCAGAATACAGATCCTAGAACTCAAGACTAGTCTCCTTTTTGTAAGTCCAGTTATCATTTAGACCTAAACGATATTAGAATTGTGACTAAATAACTGGTTGTAGAACAACGTCCTATGCAAATCCTTTTTGTTAAACTGAATTGATTAAGACTATGACTCTTATCATGATTAAGTTTGTGATTATGTTGTATGTGATTTGATGATAAATGTTAAATGCTTGGCAATGAATCCATATGTTATAAAATTTGGCTATGACATATATGTTGTGTAATTTAGCGATGACGTATTATGTTGTATACTTTGGCGATGTCATATCATGTTGAATAAATTGGCGATGACATATTATGTTGTATAATTTGGCAATGGCATATCATGTTGTGTAATTTGACGATGACATACCATGTTGTATAATTTTGGCGAGGACATATCATGATGACACCTATATGTTGTATGTCAATTTGGGAATTTTGCTATCTTTATGCAAGTTCACAACTACATGCCTAATTTTAAGTTTATGTAGTTCTATGTAAAACCCCGATTTTACGAGGCATGTTGTGTAGATCTAAATTTGCAAGTTCATAATTAAATTGTATATTGTTTATGCCACATGTATAGTTAGATCCATATTTTTATGATGTTGGAATTGTTACATGTTCCTCTTTTTCCCTTTTTATGTACAAGTTAGGTTATGTGTCGAGCCTAATATTTTATGTGATTTATGTGAACGTTTAACGGGGGTAACATTGGGAAAAACATGAAATTTCATTTAAATGGCATATTTGGCTTATAAACATGTAAATGGTTTATGGCATAAAGTGGTATAATTTTTATACCAAAAATTATGAACTTGATTTAAAGGGAAAGTGGGGCTTGACTTGAATGACAATAATTTACATATAAACATAAGGGTGAAATATGTAAATTTAGAAAAAGATGAATATGCCTAACCCGAGGTTAGATTAAGTTACGGTGTAAGACTGCCCGGAACCGCCCGGCACATCCAGCAACCGTAACAATATATATCTAATGTGAGAGGTTAGTGCATCAAGCCCAAAAGAACCCGAGGTTAGACTGAGTTGCGGTGTAAAACTGCCTGGACCCGACCGGCATATCCAGTGACCGCAACAATACCTGTCTAAAGTGAGTGGTTGGTGCTTTAATGAATGAATTAAAGCGAAGTCAGGAATGGTAGGGTTAAGTTAATTAAGGCAACACTTAACCAATATAACACGAATGACTAGGGTTAAGTAATGAGAGCACTTAACTAATATAACAAAATGAATGACTAGGGTTAAGTTAATAGGAAACACTTAACCAGTATAGCATGATGAATGGGTAGGGTTAAGTAATAAGCAATACTTAACCAATATAACTTGATTTGTGGTAAGGTTAAGTTAAAACAAGAGGGCAACACTTAACCAATATAACTTGATTTGTGGTAAGGTTAAGTTAAAACAAGAGGGCAATACTTAAACCAATATAACTTGATTTGTGGTAGGGTTAAGTTAACACAAGAAGGATACACTTAACCAAAGTAACATGACAAGTAGGTGGGTTAAGTTAACTTGAATTGATTGGTGACATTTAACCAATACAACGTAACGAACACGTGGGGTTAAGTTAACAAGAAACACTTGACCAATATAACTTGATGTACGAACGGGGTTAAGTTGATAGGAAACACTTAGCCAATCCAACATAATAAGTGAGGAGGGTCAAGAAACACTTAACCAACATGATATGATGAATGGGTGGGTTAAGTTAACATGGATAGGCGACATTTAACCATTAAATAAACATGCTTGAATCAGCGGGAAGGTTAAGTACATATCGGGTTGGTGGGTAATATTAGTAAATACAGGCCCACAAAACTTAACTGTTTAATAAACATGCTTGAATCGATGGGAGGGTTAAGTATATCTCGTGTAGGTGGGTAATATTAGTAAATATAGGCCCACAAAACTTAACCGTTTAATAAACATGCTTGAATCGATGGGAAGGTTAAGTACATCTCGTGTAGGTGGGTAATATTAGTACATATAGGCCCACAAAACTTAACCGTTTAATAAACATGCTTGAATCGATAGGAGGGCTAAGTACATATTGGGTTGGTGGGCAATATTAGTAAATATAGGCCCACAAACTTAACCAATAGGAAACCCTAGTAAAGGTGACATATTTCAGCAGTAACCCACATAGATGTATCACAGTACCCTGATCTAGGCAGTGTGGGGCACGATTACTGGGCTGATTGTAAGCGGTCAAAGCAGCGGCAGGGGGTACGTCTGTGTAGGTTCCGACGGTTTACGGGTGTGCTCGTACTTCAGAGTAGGAAAAATCAGGCACTGGGTACCAGTTGTTATACACTATGCATCTTGAATCGTGTCGGGTCGCTATCATAAGGATTGACACACCTTATGGTGGGACCAGCACAGGGTATCTACATGCAAGAGAGGTCTGATTGACACAGACACGTGGAACATGAATACAAGTAGGGAGCCGATCGATAGGGTAGTAAGGGTACATCTAAAATGTTCATGGCAATTAGGCTGATTGAGGTGGAATCCTCACGATAGATGTACGCCTGAAGGCTACCACAATTATGGGGGTTGGGATCACGTTATCATTTTATACAGATTACTAGTTGAGACACTAGTTAGGTGGTGCAGAGATAGATATATAAATTAGAATAGCAAGGTAGTAGCGAAGCAAAGAAAGAGTTGGAGCGCATTCAGTTTATCTTGCCTTATCATACCTTATGCTTATCCTATGTTACCTTATTTCTTTGTTATTGTCCTGCGTCCAGTTTATTCATGTCATGGTTCTCTTACTAGTTTATATGCTGAATAATCACTGGAATTACCAGACTTATGTCTGACCTAGTTTTGTTTCGCCTCTTTTCTTCCGTTTCACGCCCCCCTCCCCAGGTTCACAGGGAGGAAATGTTACCACCTAGCTCTGTTTTCTTTCCAGGCTCGAAGATGGTCGATGTTTTCCTTTGGACTCTCACTTCCGCTGTTATGGCTGGTTCATGCTTATTAGGGAATATCATTGTTATTTTGTGCTTCTTTTACACTTGGAAGTTATTAAATCAAGACAGAAGTTCTATGTATTACTTTTAAGCATGGTTTGAGAAAATTGTTGTAAAAGCTTGACTGAATTAAGTTGTTTATAAAATGGTTTTATTTTCAGCTGCTTTATTTGTTTGTCTTGTAATTTATCTGCATCTTTTACCTATAATGCTCCGCCAAAGTTAAGGCATTCCCTTTGTGAGTGACCTTAACGAAGGCGGGGTGTTTCACTTGGTATCAGAGCTGAAGGTTACCGGATCAGATAAAAGATTTGAAAAATTATTTTCAAAACAGTTTTAAAAGAAGCATTTTTCAAAAGAAAAGTTTTGTTTTAAAGGCATATTCCCCAAAGCCATATGCACTACCTTTTGATCCTCTGTTTGTGTTTCCTTCTTTCCTGAGTCTCCGGGGCTCCTGGCTCTCTGGGAGGTAACCTCATCGCGGCATGGTTCCGTAGGCTCGACGAGATTATGACACTTGTCAAAGGGCAAATAAATGCCCAACTTCCATCTATAGCCGTAGTAGTTTCACCTGCGGCTAATTTTCTTTCGAGCTTTGTAGGATTCTCCATGCGATGGAGGCAGCTTTCGAGAGACCTGTCAACAAGTTACACAAGGATGACAAAGATGAGAATGAGGGAGTTTGGCTAAGGAGCACAACCCAAGGATGAATAACTCATGGATATAGACTTGGTTCACAAAGGAGGGGAGGAAAGAAGAGTAAACCTAAGACAAGAGGAAGTATCTTTATTATGGTATAACGGGTCGTATAATTAAGGACAAAGGCAAGAACCAATGACAGGATTTTCAGGAAGGCAAATGCATGCTCTCACCGCCAGCGTACCTGAGAGAGTGGTAGTAAGGTTTCTGTTGAAAGGGTTTAGTTTTTCCTTTTTGATCATTCTGTTAGTACTTTTTTGATTTTAGAGCTTCACATTCGTTTATATCTGCTTCCATAGTTGAGTCTCTGCACCCTAGAGCATGTATAGTAGAAGATCCCATTATTGTCTCAAATCCAATTTGTGGTTCGGCTCATTTATCTTTGGTTTGTAAGGATATGAGATACTTATGTTTTTGGTTTCATGGGCTATAGGTTGATTCTAGGCATGGATTGATTAGCTAGTAATTGTGAAAGGAGGGTGGTTAGACTTTCGACTTGCCTCGGGAATACCCTCGAAATTTCGTGCGATCCTAAGGGATCAGTTTGTCTTAGCTACCTAGAATCACTTTATGTATTTATCGACGATTTTTGATCCGTTGGAGTAGTCCATGAATACGCAGATGTTTTTGATTAGGTTAGGGGGTTTCCCCCTTAAAACACGAGAAAGACTTCCGCATATATCTAGTTGACAACGCAAAGCCAGTTATGCGATCAACGATAGTTTTGGAGCAAGATTGGCGAGGATAGCCAGAGTCGATTAAGTGCTCAATTGTTTGGTTGTTTTGCTAGTATTATCTCACATAAATCGTCCAAATTCGGAGGAGGTATTCCTTGGGTGCTTGTCTGATATTGGTTTAGGCCTTTGAGGCTTGTACTTGAGGAATGTCAAGTTCGACTAGGATGGTTTGCGTGAGAGATATCGACCCTCAAATTTGTGACATGATGGGTAAGATAAGTAGAAGAGAGACCTCTAATCATCTTAGTATATACATTTGGTATCATGGTTAATATCTGTTTATCTTGGAAAGATAGTTCGACTACATTGGATACCCTCTAGCATAGTAAGTGATCGATGTCCTATCTTTACTAGTGGGTTTTGGAAATGGAGGTCAAGAAGCTTCGCAATCGTGAAGTTAAATTAGTTAAGGTACAGTGGAGTGAAGCTCAAGAAGATGCGGCTTAGAAGACTGAAGACTAGATACGCGCATCATACCCTTTTTGAGGGTATATCCTTGATTCCATTTTTTTCTGTAATATTTATTTGTATGCTAGTCTTTATCTTTTAAGTATATCCTCTCGGTCCTATCCTCGATCCTTAGGTAGAAGCCAATGGAAGAAAACATGTGTTTGAGACATGTTATGATTGATGGTTGCAAGTGTTTGCAAGTGGTTGCTCGTGGATGCATACACACACATTAGACACTAGATCGGCTCAGTCACTATCATATTGCATATGCATATGAATGTATTCGTATATGGATTGAAACTTGATGTGTTATCTTATGGATGTTGCATATGGATAAGTGAATATGCACACATATAGTATTTACATGATTAGGGATATTTGCATACATGTTGGATGCATGACACTCTCATGATTCACATTAAGGAGGTCAACTGGATCAGTAGACCGCCTGATTTTGCATTAGATAAGGACATGTACACCCACTATGCATATGATCATGAAGCATTAGAAGTATTTTTAAGGACAATGGACGCCTGTGTTTGATGGATGAGTAGATGGACGATTGGATGGTAGGATATACGTTCTTCTTGACTTGAAGATTTCGGGGATGAAATCCCTTAAGGAGGGGAGAATGTAACACCCCGTATTTTCTGTAAACATTAAAGTTACGAATTAAAGAATAAGTTATTACAAATTTTAGAATTAAGAGAAACGGGTTACGCCATTGCGATCGTCTCGAAATTATGCTAGGAATAGAGTCCAAGTTTTCGAAAATCGGACTTCGTATGAAGAAGTTATGGCCCTCGGAACTTTTAGAAATTTATATCAAACAATTCCGAAAATTAAATACCAAGGCAGGTCGACCTGGGGGTCGACCTACCCCAGGCCAGGTCGACCAGGGGGTCGACCTCCCTACATACAGGTCGACCTGGGGGTCGACCTGGGTGTCGACCTCCCCCTCGGGCCAGATCTGAAATCTGACGTTTTTCTTCCTGTGATGATTTGATATGTCACTAGGGCTTGTGTGGAAAGTTCTGGTTGGTTCTCTTAGGTTTGAATGGATTTGATTTGCCCTAGGTTGATCTGATGGCTCCTATTAAATCAAACTTCTATATAAGAAACCTAAATCTAAACCCTAAGCCACACAAAAATATTCCTAAGAACGTCATGCTGTTAGAACTCAACCTAGAATAGCCACCATTCTCTTTCAACTAGGAAGAAAGTAAGGAATTACAAATCAAATCTAATTCAACTAAGAGAATTCAACGTCTACAACAAAGGAGAGCTATTCAATTTCAGAATACAGATCCCAGAACTCAAGACTAGTCTCCTTTTTGTAAGTCCAGTTATCATTTAGACCTAAACGATATTAGAATTGTGACTAAATAACTGGTTGTAGAACAACGTCCTATGTAAATCCTTTTTGTTAAACTGAATTGATTAAGACTATGACTCTTATCATGATTAAGTTTGTGATTATGTTGTATGTGATTTGATGATAAATGTTAAATGCTTGGCAATGAATCCATATGTTATAAAATTTGGCTATGACATATATGTTGTGTAATTTAGCGATGACGTATTATGTTGTATACTTTGGCGATGTCATATCATGTTGAATAAATTGGCGATGACATATTATGTTGTATAATTTGGCAATGGCATATCATGTTGTGTAATTTGGCGATGACATACCATGTTGTATAATTTTGGCGAGGACATATCATGATGACACATATATGTTGTATGTCAATTTGGGAATTTTGCTACGTTTATCCAAGTTCACAACTATATGCCTAATTTTAAGTTTATGTAGTTCTATGTAAAACCCCTATTTTACGATGCATGTTGTGTAGATCTAAATTTGCAAGTTTATAATTAAATTGTATATTGTTTACGCCACATGTGTAGTTAGATCCATATTTTTATGATGTTGGAATTGTTACGTTCCTCTTTTTCCCCTTTTATGTATAAGTTAGGCTATGTGTCGAGCCTAACATTTTATGTGATTTATGCGAACGTTTAACGGGGGTAATGTTGGGGAAAACATGAAATTCCATGTAAATGGCATATTTGGCTTATAAACATGTAAATGGTTTATGGCATATAGTGGCATAATTTTTATTCCAAAAATTATGAACTTGATTTAAAGGGAAAGTGGGGCTTGACTTGAATGACAATAATTTACATATAAACATAAGGGGTAAATATGTAAATTTAGAAAAAGATGAATATGCCTAACCCAAGGTTAGATTGAGTTACAATGTAAGACTGCCCGGAACCGCCCGGCACGTCCAGCAACCGTAACAATATATATCTAATGTGAGAGGTTAGTGCATCAAGCCCAAAAGAACTCGAGGTTAGACTGAGTTGCGGTGTAAAACTGCCCGGACCCGACCGGCATATCCAGTGACCGCAACAATACCTGTCTAATGTGAGTTGTAACACCCCACCTCCGTTAAGGTCACTCACAAAGGAAATGCTTTAACTTTGGTGGAGCATTTTTAGTAGACAGAACAGAAATTTACAAGACAGATAAAGTAGTACTTGAAAATTTTATAACTTTATTACAACAGAAACAGAAATAAGTTTGGTTACATCTTTCAAAATCACAATATCGGAATTCAAGTACATAAATATTGGTCTTGTACAAAATCCTTCAGAATGCATAGTTTTTAAAGCCATAATCCCCAACATAAACTGCCATGGAAAGATAGAGCCAAAGCCAAGCAATACTTCAAACACTTCAAGCAGAGAGAATCTGAATCAAGCTCCTATGTTTCCACCCTGAAAACCTGGAGGGGGGACGGAAAGAAAAGAGGTGAAACAAACTGGGTCAGACATAAGTCTGGTGAGTCCAGTGACTTTCAACATATAAACAGATAATAGTATCATGACATGTAAATAAAACTGGATGAGAGATAACCGTAACAGGAATAGCAGGTTAACGGAAGAAACAGAATGATATAGGCTAGGCTGAGCTTTTCACTTCTCTGCACTAATACTAGTATAACAGGATTAGGTATTACCCTAATGTCTAAACTGAAACAGATACGGAAACAGAATAACCTCTACAGAAACAGAATGCTAGTAATGGGCCTTTACCACCCGAGTAGACAGAAGGTACAGAAGCAGAATACTAATAATGGGCCTTTACCACCCAACTAATGGGCCTTTACCACCCTAACAAACAGAAGGTACGGAAACTGAATCGGAAACGGAATCGGAGATGGAAACAGAATAATCCCTACGGAAACAGAATGTTAGAATTAGGTGTACACTAGTAATGGGCCTTTACCACTCCAACAGACGGTACCACGCAGAAACAGATAGGTGTTACCACCCAACAGAAACAGACGGTACCAACAGAAACAGACAGAACTAAGTGTACCCTAAGTCCTACCCCAAGTGATCGGCTCCCTAATACATAAATACCCTATGTCGGCCCCACAGTAGGGTGTCTCACTCCCTAAAGTGGCAACCTATTGGCACAGACCTATTTACAGATGTCACGGTATCTTACATCCTCAGAGCAGACCGGATCCATGCACGCACATGACCCAGTTGGAATGCACCATCAACACCCCTCGCCATTATCAGAATGAACCACTTATAATTAGTTCAGTACGCGTGCCCGGACCCCTACATAGCGTGGGGTCAAAGTTTTTGTTACCAGGAAGGGTTACTGACTAATATGGATCCCAAACAACAGATGACACAAGTATTTCCCCTCCTAACCTTGTGTCCCCAGACTAACAGATTTCGGATTAACTTGTTTACAAGTTTCAGACATACAGAGTTCAGATTTACTAGTTCACAGATCATACAATCAAGTTAACAAGTTTTAAGATTAACAGATCAGATGTACGGATTTAATAGACTTACAGATTGTCTAACCTTGTATTGGGTCTACAGATTCACGAAACGGGTTTTTTAGATTCATCAGTCCAGTTGGTTTAACCCTATCCACCCAACACGTTTTTAGACACCACATTTCTCTTGAATTTGCATTAATTAAATATTAATGCATAGACCTCTCACATTAGGTCGGTAGCTTTTGGCCGTTGGATGTGCCGGGCAGCCAGACCTAACCTCGTGTCTAAGCATATTTTAGTTATGCCTACGACCTCTCACATTAGACTGACAGTTTGCGGTTGCTGGTTAAGCCGGTTAGTTCCGGGCAGGCTTCCACCGCAAACGGAGTCTAACCTCGTGTCATAGCCACTTTCTTCCATTATAGAAAATATCAAACAAATTATGTCCATTTAACAAATTCAACTTCTTTACAGGTTACAACAAATTAATCAAATTTCCATGTTTTACTCAATCTTAGATCGAGCCTACTGATTTTCATACCCAAATTACAATTATTCAGCTTTCAACAGATTAAGCAATTCAACAGATTTAGCAGATTAGGCAATTCAGCAGATTAGCGGATTAGACAATTCAACAGATTAGGCAATTCAACAGATTGGCAGAGCAGATAACAGATTTAGAAGATTTAAATTTCTTAAAATTCTATTTACATATCTTGCCTAATCATAAATTAAGCATAAACTTACATGCCCAAATCATGGTCATAATTCATAATACAATATATGCCCCCAAATTTTCAGTAAACTTTGCACGGTACAGAATACTCTCTAAAAGCCCCAAATCATGATATAAAATATGAATTATGCCAAATTATAGCCTTTAATGCCAATATCCAAAAATCCATTTTTAGGTGCATTCACATTAATAGTTATCCTATTTTAGTATAGGTCTCTATGCCTAAGTCACATTTTTTTTTCAAGTCCTAAATCGTTATATAAAAATATGCCCAAAAATCTAGATCTTTAAATTATAATATCTCAAAATCTGATCTTAATTTTAAACATGTGTTATGTCCCCCTAGTTTCAAGTCATATGTTATCATACAATGATTCCTCTTATTCCAAATTACAGAGCATACACAGTTCTAGATCTAATTTACAACATATGTCCATTTCTCAAATCAGTCAAAGATTAGTTATGTCCAATTATGCATTATCCATTATTTGTCCCAAAATTTAGCGTTCGTGCGTTAATCTCTTATGAGATTTGGCTCAGGCTCGTGGTAGCCTGGCTATAACAAAAAGGAAGAAAAGAGGGAACAAATACAGAACAGTCACAATAATAATAACAAGATAGATCCACATAAAAGTATGCATAACCTCGGATCCAGATTCATAAAAATGTCAAGATAATTATTAAATTTCATATTTGAAAATAACTGTACTCACAAAAAGGGAACAATTCTTGATTTCTGGGATCTGTATTATGACACTGAATAGCGCTCCTTTGGCATAGACTATCGATTAGATTAGAAAATAGTTGTTCTCTCTATTCAGATTGAAAGAAGATGCACTAGTTCTAGTTTTGATTCTAGCAGAGTAGCGATGCCATTTTTATTTTTAATTAGAATAGAGGCAGAGTATAGGCAGAATGAAATTGTGTGGAGAGAAAGCTAGGTTTGGGGGTGATTAAATAGGTTAGAGCTCACGAATCCGGTCAGAAAGGCGTCCAGGTGCAGAAAAATGGATCTGTCTCCAGATCTGGATAGGGGGGGGGAGGTCGGCCCTAAGGTCGACCCTAGTGTCGACCTGTTTACCCAGGTCGACCCCCAGGTCGACCCGAGTGTCGACCTGGGTCCTGGGCGGGAATTTTCCCGCCCTGCCCAGGTGTATGTTTTGAATTTCGAAATCTGAATTTTTGAATTTCGGGCTGGTTTTTATTGAAACTTCCGAAGGCCATATCTTCTTCATACGGAGTCCGTTTTACGCAAACTGGACTCTATTCCAAGCAGAATTTCGAGATGAACGCAATGGCGTAACCCGTTTCCCTTAATTATTTTGTTACAATTTAATTATTCTTTGATTTGTTACTCTTATGTTCATAGAAAATACGGGGTGTTACATTCTCCCCTCCTTAAAGGATTTCGTCCCCGAAATCTTCAAGTTAGGAAGAATTGTCCTACCATCCAATCACCCATCTACTCAACCATCATCCAAAAGCATCCATTGTCTTTAGAAAACTTCTAATGTTGTGTGTACATATGCAAAAGTGTGTGTATATGTTCCTTATCTAATGCAAAGATCAAGCGGTCCACTGATTCAGCTGACCTCCTTAATGCGAATTATGTCAGTGCCATGAGTCCAACATGTATGCAATTTTCCTATTTGATACATATCATTTCTATATGAGTGCACAACCGTTAATTCATATGCAACATCCATGTGCCGAGTCAACCATTTTGCATCCATAAAATTTTTAAAAATGCACACACATCCATATGCAGTATGAGAATGTTTTTGAGCCGATCTAGTGCCTAGTGTGTGTATATGCATCCAAGAGCAACCACTAGCAACCACTTGCATCCACTTGCAACCATCAAACATAACATGTCTCAAACACATGTTTACACCCATTAGTTTCTTCCTAAAGGTCGAAAATTCGATCGATATGATACAACTGAGTGACAGAAGCAAGTATAATTAAAACAAAAGCCTTGTTCCTATTAGACATCGATTTAAGAGAATAACCCCTAAGTATCAACCGCGAACACCGAAATCAACATCAGATTGACACTCAGAGAATCACTCCCATTAAAAAAATGTCCAACTGGAAATCTACTTCACGCTTTGAGTAAAAACCCCTATCCTTTTCAGAAATATTCAGATACTTACAGACTACTGGTACAGATCAGATTACCAAATGATTCTTAGGAAACTAAGCATGATAAAAATCCAGAATGTATGCGTCATAGTCAACTTAACGGCCAACATAGATGCCCACAAACCCCAACTTATCACAAACAGATGAGTCATAACCCTTATGGGTTTTAGTCTACAGCGGGATCAGAAACAAGACTAGTATTAAAGAGCAGAGTTTCAATTACAGAATCAAAATGCCATAATCAGAAAGAGTTTTAACTCCATAATCAGATAAGGAAATTAAACCTTCTACAAAAATTTTCTTATTTCTTTCCTATCCACATGCCTTGCGAGCATTCGCTTGCCCTCCAGAAGTAGGTCCTGCCCTCTGCCCTTGTCCTCGTTTCTTTGGGCAGTCCCTAGTGAAGTGCCCCATTTCTCCACAGTTGAAGTAAGTGCCCTTCCTCTTTCTGCAATCCTTGTTCAGATGGGTCGAGCTTCCACAAGTAAAGCACTTCTTCTCCTTTTTATCTTCAGACTTCTCATCCTTCTTTTGTGTTTCCTTTTTGGGCACCGCCTTCTTATTCTGTGGTCCTTCAAGCTTTTCTTCTTTCTTCTCACTTTTGGTTTCCTCTTCATGCATCAATGCCATGTCAACTAATTTCTCGAAGGTAGCCCCCATAGGAATGTGGGACATTGCCAATCCGTGTAGCAGCTCGTTCAAACCTTTAGCAAACCTTAGTGCCTTCTTATGCAGTGTATTTACCAAATCTATGCCGAATCTCGCCAACTGATTAAACTTGTTGACGTACTCTCTCACTGATAAATTCCCCTGTTTCAACACCAAGAAACTCTCTACGTATAGACTCTCTTCCGCTCGTGAGAGAAATTTCATCTTGAACCTATGCCTGAAATCCATCCATGTCTCTACCGGACGCCCTCCATTTGTGACCTCCCACCAAAAAGATGCTTCGTCCTTAAGCAACCATACCGCCAACTATATCTTCTGCCTATCGTCCACCTCGAAGATAACGAACAAATCCTCAGTTTCTTTGAGCCAGTTCCTTGCCTCCACGAAGGATTCAGTTCCATTAAAGCTCTTCCCACCCATAGCTCGAAAGTCTCTACATATCTTCGGGAAAGTATTCACGTGCGGAGGAGGAGGAGGAGGAACCGCTGCAGCTGGGGGAGGAGGGACGTCTGCTGGGCCCGCATCAATAGCCCTAGCTTCTAGGTACCTCCTGAACCAGCCAGGTATCGGTACGCCCTCCGAAAGGTTAAGATCCCCAGACATGCTGAAACGAAAGAAAAGGAAAGATTCAAAACAAAGGATAGAAAGAGAGCCATATGGCTTTGGGGATTATGTTTTTCAAAATAAACTCTACTTTTGAAAATACTTCCTTTTTAAAACCTTTTTGAAAATAGTTTTCAAAACTTTTTATCAAATCTGGTAACCTTTGGCTCTAATACCAAGTGTAACACCCCACCTCCGTTAAGGTCACTCGCAAAGGGAATGCCTTAACTTTGGTGGAGCGTTTTTAGTAGACAGAACAGAAATTTACAAGACAGATAAAGTAGTACTTGAAAATTTTATAACTTTATTACAACAGAAACAGAAATAAGTTTGGTTACATCTTTCAAAATCACAATATCGGAATTCAAGTACATAAATATCGGTCTTGTACAAAAGCCTTCAGAATGCATAGTTTTTAAAGCCATAGTCCCCAACATAAACTGCCATGGAAAGAAAGAGCCAAAGCCAAGCAATACTTCAAACACTTCAAGCAGAGAGAATCTGAATCAAGCTCCTATGGTTCCACCCTGAAAACCTGGGGGCGGGGTGGTGGGGAATGGAAAGAAAAGAGGCGAAACAAACTAGGTTAGACATAAGTCTGGTGAGTCCAGTGAATTTCAGCATATAAACAAATAATAGTATCATGACATGTAAATAAAACTGGATGAGAGATAACTGTAACAGGAATAGCAGGTTAACGGAAGAAACGGAATGATATAGGCTAGGCTGAGCTTTTCACTTCTCTGCACTAATACTAGTATAACAGGATTAGGTGTTACCCTAATGTCTTGAATGAAACGGAAACAGAATAATCTCTACAGAAACAGAATGCTAGTAATGGGCCTTTACCACTCGAACAGACATAAGGTACAGAAGCAGAATACTAATAATGGGCCTTTACCACCCTAACAGATAGAAGGTATGGAAACAGAATCGGAAACGGAATCAAAGACGGAAATAGAATAATCCCTACGGAAACAGAATGTTAGAATTAGGTGAACACTAGTAATGGGCCTTTACCACCCCAACAGACGGTACCACGCAGAAACAGACAGGTGTTACCACCCAACAGAAATAGATGGCACCAACAGAAACAGACAGAACTAAGTGTACCCTAAGTCCTACCCCAAGCGATCGGCTCCCTAATACACAAATACCCTTTGTCGGCCCCACAGTAAGGTGTATCACTCCCTAAAGTGGCAACCTATTGGCACAGATATATTTACAGATGTCACGGTGTCTTACATCCTCAGAGCAGACCGGATCCATGCACGCACATGACCCGGTTGGAACGCATCATCAACACCCCTCGCCATTATCAGAATGAACCGCTTATAATTAGTTCAGTAAGCATGCCAGGACCCCTACATAGCGTAGGGTCAAAGTTTTTGATACCAGAAAGGGTTACTGACTAATATGGGTCCCAAATAATAGATGACACAAGTATTTCCCCTCCTAACCTTGTGTCCCCTGACTAATCTATTTCAGATTAACTTGTTTACAAGTTTCAGACATACCGGGTTCAGATTTACTAGTTCACAGATCAGACAATCAAGTTAACAAGTTTTCAGATTAACAGATCAGATGTACGGATTTAACAGACTTACAGATTATCTAACTTTGTATTGGGCCTACAGATTCACGAAACGGGTTTTTTAGATTCATCAGTCCAGTTGGTTTAACCCTATCCACCCAACACGTTTTTAGACACCACATTTCTCTTGAATTTGCATTAATTAAATATTAACGCATAGACCTCTCACATTAGGTCGGTAGCTTGTGGCCGCTGGATGCGCCGGGCGGTTCCGGGCAGACTTCTGCCACAAGCCAGACCTAACCTCGTGTCTAAGCATATTTTAGTTATGCCAACGACCTCTCACATTAGACTGACAGTTTGCAGTTGCTGGTTAAGCAGGTTAGTTCCGGGCAGGCTTCCACCGCAAACGGAGTCTAACCTCGTGTCATAGCCACTTTCTTCCATTACAGAAAATATCAGACTAATTATGTCCGTTTAACAGACTTAACTTCTTTACAGGTTACAGCAGATTAATCAAATTTCCATGTTTTACTCAATCTTAGATCAAGCCTACTGATTTTCATTCCCAAATTACAATTATTCAGCTTTCAACAGATTAAGCAATTCAACAGATTTAGCAGATTAGGCAATTCAGCAGATTAGCGGATTAGACAATTCAACAGATTAGCAGATTAGGCAATTCAACAGATTTATCAGATTAGGCAATTCAGCAGATTGGCAGAGCAGATAACAGATTTAGCAGATTTAAATTTCTTAAAATTCTATTTACATATCTTGCCTAATCATAAATTAAGCGTAAACTTACATGCTCAAATCATGGTCATAATTCATAATACAATATATGCCCCTAAATTTTCGTTAAACTTTACATAGTACAGAATACTCTATAAAAGCCCCTAATCATGATATAAAATATGAATTATGCCAAATTATAGCCTTTAATGCCAATATCAAAAAATCCATTTTTAGGTGCATTCACATTAATAGTTATCCTATTTTAATATAGGTCTCTACGCCTAAGTAACATTTTTTTTTTCAAGTCCTGAATCGTTTTATAGAAATATGCCCAAAAATCTAGATCTTTAAATTATAACATCTCAAAATCAGATCTTAATTTTAAACATGCGTTATGACCCCCAAGTTTCAAGTCATATGTTATCATACAATGATTCCTCTTCTTCCAAATTATAGAGTATACACAGATCTAGATCTAATTTACAACATATGTCCATTTCTCAAATCAGTCAAAGATCAGTCATGTCCAATTATGCATTATCCATTATTTGTCCCAAAATTTAGCGTTCGTGGGTTAATCCCTTATGAGATTTGGCGTAGGCTCGTGGTAGCCTGGCTATAACAAAAAGGAAGAAAAGAGGGAACAGATACAGAACAGTCACAATAATATTAACAAGATAGATCCACAGAAAAGTATGCATAACCTCAGATCCAAATTAACAAGAATGTCAAGATAATTATTAAATTTCATATCTGAAAATAACTGTACTCACTAAAAGGGAATGATTCTTGATTTCTGGGATCTGTATTCTGACACTGAATAGCGCTCCTTTGGCGTAGACTATCGATTAGATTAGAAAATAGTTGTTCTCTCTATTCAGATTGGAAGAAGATGCACTAGTTCTAGTTTTGATTCTAGCAGAGTAGCGACGCCATTTTTATTTTTAATTAGAATAGGGGTAGAGTATAGGCAGAATGAAATTGTGTGGGGAGAAAGCTAGGTTTGGGGGTGTTTAAATAGGTTAGGGCTCACGAATCCGGTCAGAAAGGCGTCCAGGTGCAGAAAAATGGATCTGTCTCCAGATCTGGAAAATGGGGGAGGGGGAGGTCGACCCTAAGGTCGACCCTAGTGTCGACCTGTTTACCCAGATCGACTCCCAGGTCGGCCCTAGTGTCGACCTGGGTCCTGGGCGGGAATTTTCCCGCCCAGCCCGGGTGTCTGTTTTGAATTTCGAAATCTGAATTTTTGAATTTCGGGCTGGTTTTTATTGAAACTTCCGAAGGCCATATCTTCTTCATATGGAGTCCAATTTATGCAAACTTGGGCTCTATTCCAAGAAGAATTTCGAGATGAACGTAATGGCGTAACCCGTTTCCCTTAATTATTTTGTCACAATTTAATTATTCTCTGATTTTTTACTCTTATGTTCACAGAAAATACGGGGTGTTACATGAGTGGATGGTGCTATAATGAATGAATTAAAGCTAAGTCAGGAATGGTAGGGTTAAGTTAATTAAGGCAACACTTAACAAATATTACACGAATGACTAGGGTTAAGTAATGAGAACACTTAACCAATATAACAAGATGAATGATTAGGGTTAAGTTAATAGGAAACACTTAACCAGTATAGCATGATGAATAGGTAGGGTTAAGTAATAAGAAATACTTAACCAATATAACTTGATTTGTGGTAAGCTTAAGTTAAAACAAGAGGGCAACACTTAATCAATAAAACTTGATTTGTGGTAAGGTTAAGTTAAAACAAGAGGGCAATGCTTAACCAATATAACTTGATTTGTGGTAGGGTTAAGTTAACACAAGAAGGCAACACTTAACCAAAGTAACATGACAAGTAGGCGGGTTAAGTTAACTTGAATTGATTGATGACACTTAACCAATACAACATGACGAACACGTGGGGTTAAGTTAACAAGAAACACTTGACCAATATAACTTTATGGACGAACGGGGTTAAGTTGATAGGAAACACTTAGCCAATCCAACATGATAAGTGAGGAGGGTCAAGAAACACTTAACCAACATGATATGATGAATGGGTGGGTTAAGTTAACATGGATGGGCGACACGTAACCATTAAATAAACATGCTTGAATCAACGGGAAGGTTAAGTACATATCGGGTTGGTGGGTAATATTAGTAAATACAGGCCCACAAAACTTAACCGTTTAATAAACATGCTTGAATCGATGGGAGGGTTAAGTACATCTCGTGTAGGTGGGTAATATTAGTAAATATAGGCCCACAAAACTTAACCGTTTGCGGCATTTTTTTGACAGATTTGCCCAAAATAAAAATTGCGGCAGCAATTTCGGAATTAGTTCGGATATACCATATTTCGTCAGATCCGATGAATTTTGTTACTCGTTTAATCTTTTTAGAAACATTTTTTTATGGCGGCGGCTTCTTCTTCCTAAATATTTCAACTTCGAAATTTATCTGCCAATAAAATCTAGAATGTTTCAATCGCGGCTTCTTCTTCCTAAATACCATATTTGATGGCGGCTGCTTCTTCTTCATCAAGGTATTTTTTACTGTTTTTTATCTGGCAATAAAATTCAATTTGATCGACTTTTCTTGTAGATATCTATTTTGATCTAGCTGGTGTTTCAGATGCGTCCTCGTCCAGGTATTTTTTACTTTTTAATTTTTTTTTTAAATTCGGTATACTGATACAATTTTTTCAATCGAATTATGTTTATTTATTATTCTGAATTAGTTTAATTATCTAAGTTTACTGACTGATATTTTTATTATTTTTTATAGTTTTATTTTCTGTTATTCACTGTACAACCTGATATATATTAATTTGGCAACATTTATTTTCATATATCTGTATAAACGTATCAACATATGCAGAATTTTTGAATATTAGCATATAGAAATGAAACTATCGGTATAATATGTGTGTACGGAATTATTCTGAAAAGTTTCGTATAAGTATGCTTATTTTCTGTATTTATGCATACAGATAATCAGGTATTTTGAATTTCTGGTTTTTTGTGTGGCTACTGATTAATTGCGCACATCTATGAATATCTTCTTAATATTATCATATTAATATTGTTCTGGATCTATTTTTTTAATAAAATATTTAGGAATATTCTGAATCTTTGCATATGAATACGAGGATTTTAGAGTTCTTTGCATAGATATATGCATATTGTTATAACTATATGATTAAGTTTCCATAATTTTATTTGATTAATGCATATCAGACTGATTAATTTTGATTTTTTTTATTTTTCAAACAGCGGTCCTGCAAATATTGGTGTACTGGTGTTGTTGAAGGTTGGGAATGATACCAAAAAATCGTCTTTATTTTGATTGTTCTGTTGCTATCGTGAGAGAGACTGTTTGCTTTTAATAATGCTTCTTTTGGTTAATACTAGCATGCAATAATACAAAAACTGTAATCAAATGCATACAATTGTTCCTTCTGTAACAGTGTTGATTAATATATGTAACAATTACGTATAACTGCATACAAGTATGCAGATTTGAATGATATATGCGTATACGTATGCAAGTATTTACAATAATTTGAGGACATTTACGTACTTTTATTTGATTACTACATATCACGTTTATTAATTTTGATTCTATTCTTTTTGTAACAGTGTTCCTGCTTCTATTGGTATATTGGTGCTGTTGAAGTTTGGAAATTATAGCTATTCTATTGGTGCTGTTGATATTGGTGTATTGGTGCTGAGAGATCCAAGAAGTGGGTCATAACAAAAGGATGTTTTCTACATAAAACTAGTAGACATTTTTTTGTAGTTTATTGTTTTTTTATGATGCTTGGTTATAATGTTTACTGGTAGTAATTGTTGTGAACTTTTCAACTAATGCTTTCTATTTAGTTCAGTATTTTAATATTGTTTTCTGTGAGATTTATAGTTATTATTTCCAGCTTATATTTATGCATGTATTTAGCATAGTTGCATACATATCTGTAATTATTATGAATATTTGTATACATCTGGATGCAAATATTCATAATACACGCCTATATGTATGAATAAATTCGTCCTAGATGCATATAGTTACGCAACTTAATGTAATTATGGATTTTAGCATACAACTATTTTTCATATCTGAATATAAGTATGCAACTATTCATATTATTTGCATGCAAATATGCAAATATTCCACATACACGCATACTATCTTTAAACTAGAATATTTATTCTGCCTATTCTCCGGTTTTAATTTTCTAATTTACTCCTTAAATCTTTTGCAGCTCTGTTCGTACAGTAAGAATTTAAACAAACAACTGAAGCATCATCATCGTGTTTAATACTGCATATTTTTGTACTTATGTAAGCAACTATTCGGAATAAATGCATAAACATATGCAAGTATTTAAATACATGTGCAACTAACAGGAATATTTTCATCAAAGCATGCGACGATTTTAGATAACTATACAGAAATAAGCAACAATTCGCAATATCATGTAAACTCAAAATAACTTAATTCAGTACATAAATTTCCATAATGCTTCAGTTTCAAAACTAATAATCATTTGCCAGTACATAGAAAACAGAATATCATTAAACAAAATTACAAAAATTCTTAACACCAACTTTTCCAATATTAAATACTCCTGTTTGCAAATTTCTTTTCCATGCTTGTAACTCATGACTTTTCTTGTTTATTGCTTACTGCATCGACTTCGTCCACTGTTGGTCTCTGTAATAATAATAAATATAAGATTTTTAACAAACATTTATTACATGAACATAATTATGCAACAATCAAGCTATAAATGAACACTTGCATTCACCAACACTACTTAAATGCAATGATGCAACAATCAGTTTGTAGTTTTACATGTAAATGCAACATTTCTACTTAAATGCATATAACCATGGATAGTTGCACACTTGTACGCAATAATTCTAATTAAATTCTTGGAATTATGCAACAATCTGTTGCTAGTTGCAAACTTTAAAGAAACATTAAAAATTATATGCATACAACCATGCAACAATTTGTTAATAGTTGCACACTTGCATGCAGCATTTATACTTAAATGCATAGAATCTATCAACAATCTGTTGATATTTGCAAACTTTCACGCAAATTTTTTAATTAAATGCATATAACCATTCAACTATATGTTTTTATTTGTACTCTTGAATGCAACATTTTGATTTAAAGGCATAGATCTATGTAACAATTTGTTGATAGGTGCAAATTTGCCTGCAACATCAATAATTAAATGCATATAATTATGCAATAATTTTTTGATTGTTGCACACTTGCCTTCAACAGTTGTGTTTAAATGCATAGATTAATGCAATAATCCTTTAATAGTTGCACGCTTGTATGAAACATTTCCAATTACATGCATAGAATTATGCTATAATCATTCGATAGTTGCACACTTGAATGCAACATTTCTAATTAATTTCATAGAACAATGCACTAATCTAAAGATATTTGCACACATGACTGCGACATTCCTAATTAAACGCACAGAACAATGCAACAATCAGGTTAAAATTGCACACATGTATTCAACTATTATGAATAATAATCAGTTGTTAATTTCATATAATTATTCAACAATTATGAATAAAAACATATTACGGTATTTTTTTGGCAACTACATAATTTTTTTTTTTAAAATTTATAATATTTGCTACAAACCTAACCGTCTACTCTTACTTCAATATATAATATGCATAATTTTTGAATTGTGGAAGGTAAAATAAATAAATCAACATTATACCTTAGATCTCGCCATTTCGTGGAAATATCGGATGAAATCTACATCGATTTTGCAGATTTTTGTCAACTCGACATAAATCTTATACTGAAATCGCCATTCTGTGCAAATCTTCTGTTGAACTCGCAAAAAACTCAATAAGAGTTATACCTTTTTTCCGCCATATCGTACAAATTGATGAAGACGACAGAGAATTTGAGCAAAAATTGATAATCCTGATCATCAGTGTTGACGGCCGCCAGTCGATTATAACAATATTTTTTCTGGGGTTTTGGAGAACCGTGGATTTAGGGATTGCGAGATTAAAGGAGCGGTCTTAATTATTAAACGAGGTCGAATCGATGTTTGGTATGTTTTGGTTGTGCGTGAGGGTACAAATGGAATTATTCCAGCGCATTTTCAAAAATAGGGATGTGATTTACATTCTTTTTATCAGCGGTTTTTTTTTTACATTTTAGAAGTTAATAAGGACCTATAAAAAAACGCATCCTATTAGTAAATATAGGCCCACAAACTTAACCAATTGGAAACCCTAGTAACGGGGACCCATTTCAGCGGTAACCCACATAGATGTATCACGATACCCTGAACTAGGAAGGGTGGCGCACGATTGCTGGGCTGATTGTAAGCGGTCAAAGCAGCGGCAGGGGGAGCGTCAGTGTAGGTTCCGACGGTTTACGGGCATGCACGTATCCGGAGTGGGAAAAAGAATGCACTGGGTACCAGTAGTTATACACTGTGCATCTTGAATCGTGTCGGGTAGCTATCATAAGGATTGATACACCTTATGGTGGGACCAGCACAGGGTATCTACACGCAAGAGAGGGCCGATTGACACAGACACATGGAACATGAATACAAGTAGGGAGCCGATCGACAGGGTAGTAAGGGTACATCTAACATGTTCATGGCAATTAGGCTGATTGAGGTGGAATCCTCACGATAGATGTACGCCTGAAGGCTACCACAATTACGGGGGTTGGGATCACGTTATCATTTTATACAGATTACTAGTTGGGACACTAGTTAGGTGGTGCAGAGATAGATATAAAAATTAGAATAGCAAGGTAGTAGCGAAGCAGAGAAAGAGTAGGTGCGCATTCAGTTTATCTTGCCTTATCATACCTTATGCTTATCCTATGTTACCTTATTTCTTTGTTATTGTCCTGCGTCCAGTTTATTCATGTCATGGTTCTCTTACCAGTTTATATGCTGAATAATCATTGGACTTACCAGACTTATGTCTGACCAAGTTTTGTTTCGCCTCTTTTCTTCCGTTCCCCCCTCTAGGTTCACAGGGAGGAAATGTTACCACCTAGCTCTGTTTTCTTTCCAAGCTCGAAGATGGTCGATGTTTTGCTTTGGGCTCTCTCTTCCACTACTATGGCTGGTTCTTGCTTATTGGGGAATATCATTGTTATTTTGTGCTTCTTTTACACTTGGAAGTTATTAAATCAAGACAGAAGTTCAATGTATTACTTTTAAGTATGATTTGAGAAAATTGTTGTAAAAGCTTGACTGAATTAAGTTGTTTATAAAATACTTTATTTTCCGCTGCTTTATTTGTCTGTCTTGTAATTTATCTGCATCTTTTTACCTATAATGCTCCACCGAAGTTAAGGCATTCCCTTTGTGAGTGACCTTAACAGAGGTGGGGTGTTTCATTTCTAATTACATTCTTTAAAAACATTTACAAATAAGCGTATTCAAATATCCGAAATTGTTACCATTATTAAATTCCAGCGCTATTATGCGATATAATCTAAATCGTAGGTCTTATTAGAGAATTGGTTTTCCATCAAATGATCAGGTTAAGTATCTTCCTTCTTTATGATGTGAACACCTCTAGTGGGATTCCCCTGAGACCTCATATGGAACTCCACCAACACAAGACCATCCCATCTCTATAATGTGCTTCACCTATGCATTAGATGGTACCGAATATATCGTTTTCTCTGTCGTAACTAACCATTAACTGAGTGCATAGAGTTTCCATATTTCCATATAAATAAAAATACCTGGGCTCCATACCATGGTATCATCTTTCAAACTAGAAGGGAAATGATCATAGCCTAATGGAAGCAACCCACGTAGCCTCGCCGCATATATCCAATTTTGGTCATTTACCAGGCTACGAGGCTCAATAAAGGTAGCGATTTACCTTTTCTCATATCAATTATCATCATCTTTGAACGCCATATTGCCATTCCCGTTGGCTTCTAATTGCTTTGAATAAAAATGCAACCTATAAGCTCGTACGTCTCAAGGAAGGGTGTTAATGCTAAGAGAAGTTGCCTTCTCTTCCACTAACAGTCGTACGTTTGTAAAAACCAATATTCATAAGTAGAGAAATGCATTAATCAAAAAACATCAATACAAGTTCGTTCTAGTTATAAACGAAGTCAAAGGCGCTTTTGCTCCACCATTATCAAGCGAGAATCTCTTGCAATCCAAAGATTCCAAATTTGTCAAGAACACTACTGTAAGTAATTTCATATTGGGATGCCTTTCAACAAGTCAACGAGAAGTCCTTCCAATGTGAAGATTCTCGATCTTTAATAATCATCGTCTTCACAAGTCTTCATTCGTTTCATTAATTATTTCGCAGTCCAAGTTGGTTCGAAGTGGTTTTCGAATAAGTATCAACCAAATACAACCCTAGTTCCTTAAAAATCAAATTATTGGTTAAATTAAAAGGAATTATGGATAAATCAGGTTCTGAATATAACGACCCAAAATCCCCTGATCTCCGAAGAGACGGAAAAGGCCGGATTGAGTTGAGGACAAGACCAATCGGAAAGCAAACGATAGAACATTTCATTGCTATTACAACAATTATGTCAAAGTACAAGAACATAGCACATTATGAATAAATAATATACATCAGATAAATATCAAAGAATAAAATTACAAAGCAATAGAAAATTAATACAATGCATAGCGGAAATACATTAACACATACAACTGAAAGAGATATACGGATACAGAGCGTTCAGAATATAGCTCCAGCTATAAATCCAGGGTTCTGTAAAATAGAAATCTGCAAAACCAAAACTACTAGCTGCCCATGTGGAAAATAGGGGCACCCAGAGTTTAGGTTAAAATAATAAACTCTAGGTCAGTCATGTGACTGATGTGAGAACTAAAACAGTTATTTAAAACTTTACTTTAAAATCAGGTAAATCAAGGGACCACGCCGTATAACACGGAATGAGTTTTCTTCTAAGAATACCAGTGCATTAAACAAACAACGCAATGCTAATTAAAAAAAATGTAGCCATTATAAGACTCAGTTCCCATCACACAATGCAACGCAAGCCAGAGTATAGAGTTTTACCTTATAATAGCCAAACATGCTTGGTACGTTTTAAAACAAATCATTTTGATATTACTATAAGTGCGTAGTGTATCATACAACTTCAAATATAAATGTATCAATCATGGATGGCATAAGCGCCCCATCCCACTATGTCGCCATATAGGCTTACAACTAAAATTGAAAAGTCATGTATTGGAAATTGGATTCCATCATGAACCAAGGCAAGGGATCGTCCTTACCGAATTCGAGACAATCTAGCCCGTGCCTCTGGACCCAGACTCAGGTGTGCCCTTGAAGCATCAGGGACGGTCTACACTGACGTTAGTGGATTATAATTCCTGAACAATACGTTTCCCCGCCCTATGGGGCGTAAATCTGGTCAGTATATCGACCATACCATCCATCGGCCTCATAGTGACCGATATATTCGAGGCGCCTCGCTTTCCATCATCCACATACGTAAAAATGTCTGGGCTCCATACCATGACAACACTCCTAGCTTGAAAGAAACGCATGTCCTCCCTGATGTTCTCTCCCGTTTCTAGTACATTGATTAGCATATAAATGTGTTATTTTTTATGCTCTTATATCTTATCTTTTGTATATAAATAAATATTACTTGGGTATTGTTTTGTCACTTTTACAGATATTCCAACCCAGCCCGCATGCAACCAGAAAAGTAGAGAAATAGAGATCAAATTGCTATATATTTACATTTTGAAGATTTTAATATGAAGATGCCACATCTAGTTGTTGTTGGACAAGAAGTAATCAATAGAAAGTCCATGAACAATACAAATCAAAGGAGGCTTGCAAGAAGAAAAGAGAAAAGGCCTAGAACTTGTTCCACCTGACAAAAGGCCTAAAACTCACTTGAAATAGCTAGGCCTATTTGTAATTAGGGTTAGGGTTTGGTTATCCCCTATAAATACCCTTGTAATATCATTGTAGCCACCATCCAATCTCATTTTCTGTATTCCATTACTCTAATAAAAATCTTCTTCTTCTTCTTTTATTTTCTAGTATTTTTTTTAGCAACTAGTGTCATCTACCCGATTAGATTCGGTAGAGTACTAGTTGTATTTTACATTTGTTTCATTAGTGATTAGTCGGTTGATTAGTTTCAACGACAATCCTAATTTTATTTTTTTTGTTGTTCTTCTTATTCTGCACTTTTATTTTCTGCATTGTTGTTCTTGTTTTGCAATTTACTTTCTTTAGTGATTAATCGTTGATTAGATTCAACGATAATCCTAAGTTCGCAATTTCAATTTGTTTTTATTTCAAAAAAATCTCCAGGCTTCGTCTAACTCGCCCAAGAGATTAGATAAATAATTTGATTTTAATTTACCTCCCTGTGTTCGACCTGTATGCTACACACCTGTACGCTTGCAGTATTTAATTTAAAATTCGCGCTTTTCTAATTCATAGGAAAATGACGATCAAGTTTTTGGCGCCGTTGCCGGGGAGGTAACAATTGAATTTTATTATTTATTTAATTTATGATTCGTGTTAGTTTTTTTTTCTTTTTATTTGATTTTGTTAAAAAAAAAATCTTGCCAAAATTTTTTTATTTCTTTTTATTTTCCTATTGTTTTCTTGTACATATATGTAGATAAAAATCTTGATTAGTTGATTGTGTATCACATATCGATATTATAATCTCTAAGACAAGGGAAAAAAATATTGCCCCTTTTTCTTTTAATTTTCCTTCATTTTATTTTCATTTATTTCTTTCTTTTTTTGTTCGCATTTCTTCCAATCTAATTCCTTCTTCAAAAAGAAAAAAATATATATACAAAAAAAGAAACTTGCTAATTTTTCTTCAATTTCTTTCCATCTTTCTACCACCTCGCTGATTTTCACATTTTTCTTTTCCCTTTCCTTTTCTTTTTATTTGTTTCCATCTTTTGTCTACAACTTTCTAAAAAAAAACTTTTGCAATTTCTTCTCTGTCTACTTTGATTTCTTTCTTGTTTTTGTCTGCTTTTATTTCTTTCCTCGATTCCTTCTACCCTTCCACTCTACTCAAAAAACCTTGTTTTTTTCTCTTATTTCCTTCTTCTTTTAATTTTTTTCCTTTTTTGTTTTGTTTTTTCCCATTCATTTCTTTCCCTTTCTTCTTGCTCAAATTTTCATAAAAAAAACTTGCATTTTATTTATTTATTTATTTCCAATTGCATTTCTCATTCACCTCCTACAATCTCTCTTTCCATTTTTTCATTTATTTCTTTCCGGCTCTCTCCTTCATTAAAAAAAAACAACTTTCAATTTTCCTTTATTCTTTCCATCTTTCCACTTTCTTTCCAATCATCTACATTCTTTTTCTTTTTACAAATTTCAAAAAAAAAGATTCCTCTTTTGCAAATTTTTTCCTTTCTTCTTTTGTCTTTCTTGTTCTCAATACATTTGATTTCTTTTCTTCTCTTAAAAATTTCCTTTCTTTTCAAAAAAAAAATCCACTTTTGATTTCTTTCCTCTTTATTTCTCCTTTCCAGTTTTCAATACAATTACTTCTCATTCTTCTTTTACAAGTTCAAAAAAAAATCTTGCCATTTTTCTTTTATTTCTACCCTGTTTTCAACTTCTTTCTCCTTTCTTTCGTTTGTTTCCCCTCTTACTAATATCTCGTATCCTTTCTTCTTTTACAATTTGCTGAAGAAAAAAAATCCTTACATAAATTTCTCTTCTCTGCCTTGTAATTAATTTTCTTTCCTTTCTCCATTTATTTCTTTCCCTTTTCATGTTTTTCCTTTTTCATTTTTTTCTGTCTCTTCTAATTTTACAACAATAAACAAAAGAAAAAAATTCTTTCTGTTTTTCTCTTCTCTTTTTTTGCTTTTCCTTCTCAATTTCTTTTCCAAATCTTTTACAATTACTTTCCTTTCTTCCTTTACAATTCTCTTTCTTTCCTGAAATCTCTCTTCCCATTTTTTTTTCATTTGTTTCTTTCCTATTTGTTCACTTTTTCAACAATAATAAAAAAAGGGGAGGTTATAAAAAGATTCTTTTTTTTTTCAATTATTTTCCCCTCATTCATTTCTTCCCTCTGATCAAATACCCCTCCCTCTCACATAATCTCATTTCACCACAGTTTTTTTTCAATCAACACTTCAGCACCATCTTTTCCAAAAAGTTAGCTTTTTTTGTTAATTCCTTTTTCTTTTTCTTGTGCTTTTTTTTTGTTATTCAATTCATTCAAAAAAAAAAAAAAAAGAGTTTCGAACTAAGGACAAGGTGACTGGAGTTCAAGCAACAAATCAAGATTTCAGAAATCAAAAGAAATTGCAAATAGTGAGATTTCAATCATTGACGCTACTCATTTTTTCTGGATGGACAGCCATGCCCCACTGTAATAATTTCTGAACTCTACAGGTGCTCTGCTGCAAAGAAAAATATAGACATTGCTTGTAAAAAATTTCTGCAGGGGCAGCGGCTTGCTTGTACAATTTTTATTTTTGTAATTATTCTTGTGTGACTGTTGTGTTGCCTGAAATTTCTACATTGATTTGGTGAGGAACGAATTTCCATAATTATAAGCATCACTCTTATCGCTTTTCAAGAATAAAATATGTTTTGATTTTCAAAATATTTAACTGCTAGAGTGTATTTTATGAAATTGATTATCTCAACGGTTTGATCGCGGATATATATTAGTTCAATTTATTGAACTTCTAGCAAAAGAGGTTGCATACTACCCGTAAAACTTTGGTCGTATCCCTTAGTATTTATACTATACGTGAACGGCCATAAGACCCTCTTCCCCCCTTCAAATCGAGATTATCAACTAATAAAATATATTTAAGTACATTATTTATTTTGTAATAATTGCTACATGTGTCAAATTTAAGTTTTGTATTTTCCAAATTTAATAACGATGATTGAGAAAAGTCTTAGCCACCACAATTCTTCTAGGGATTTGGAGATTGATAAAATTAGCACGATTCAGACCACAGTTGATGAAACTTTTATTGACACTTCTGAAGCCTTGAAAATGTGTTTTAACCATTTTAACTCTGATTTTGATGAGCTCGAATACATTTCTGAATTAAATGAACTTCTTGACCCAAAACCTATGTCATCTGAATCTAACCAAGGAACATTGACCAATGTCATACACGGACTTCCTAAGTTAGACCTCAAACCCCTGCCACAAGACTTTCAGTATGATCACTTGGACTTTTCGAAAAATTCTCCCATAATCTTGGCCTCTGATCTTACCGAGGACCAAGAAGAAAAACCTGAGAAAATTTTATGGGATAATCTGCATCTTAATTATATAAATCATTGGCACGACAACATTTTCATAAGAAAGATTTTGATTTCGAAATTTATTGACATGCCTCTTGTACCTCAAAAACCAGATAGGAAATCATCATACATCATTTTCGATAGAGGCAAGTGTAGGGGAAAAAGAAAATATCATTTTTCACATAACACTCATCACCGTTATAGATTTCATTTTGTTTATGATTGGCATTCACATATAGTGGCTAGATTGCATTTCATTCTTCAAATAATTTCGCATCTCATTCACTTTTGGGTACGATCTTTCAAATTTAGGAAACGTTCACAGTGTGGACACTGTTTAGTTCTAGTGTGGGGGGAGTCTGCATTTCATTCATTTTTCATTTTTCTTTCTTTTCATTTTCAGCCATTTAAATAGGACCATCATGCATTTTAGACTGTACTAACATGCCATTTTTTTTTTGAAACATGACTCATTTTAGTTTGATGCAACAAAATAAGTTAACAATTATTAGTCAGTTGATAGTATTTTTTCTCTCAACTTAGATTGAATAAGAAATATAATGAAAAGTTTAATTTTGAGGGATAATAGTGTAACTGGTACATAGGGAGATTCTTAGGTGATGGCCATGAAATCTATTCTATATTGTAGACTTTGTTTAAATAAGTGGAGGACTTAAAATACTTATATTGGATTTTCGAATCTTTAAAACTAAGTTGTGTTAAGTTGAATTCGCATAACTCTCTTTTGTGCTTATAAATTCAATAATAATAATAGTAATCCAAGGGTATCCAACATTGCTTGTATATCAAGCGTTGGTGTGCAAACCCGCCAAGCTCTATCCGACATGTTGTTGACAAAGTCAGGGTTGGAATATCTTGGTCTCATTTTATGAGATTGGACACCTAAGGATTACTGACACATTGTTGACAAAGTCAAAGTCGGCTGCATAATCCGCCAAGCTCTTTACCCACTCTCCGTTAGTCCGCGAGGCAGTGCATGGGTGGTAAACCTTGGTCTTCTAAGTTAGATGTATGTACTTAATCATAAATTTTAAAATTTTATAGAATAAAGAACAAGCGTTGATGCTCAAACATTTCTTGACCTTATTGATTTGAATAGCCATACACAAGGAAATTAGAATACCACTTTACAAACTGTGCCAAGCAAACTAAGAATCTATTTCATGGCTGCACTATGTTATCGACCGAACTAACTGGCCAAACTGGAATTTAACATTTGAAAACTTGATTTATATTGAAAATTTGTGACAAGTTGAGGTATCTGAAATAAAATCAACTGACTAGAAATTGTTAATTTAAATTGTTGTACCACTTTCCTGAAACAAGTCTTGTTTTCATTTTTGTTTTTATTTTGCATATGTCCATTGCATTCATGTTGTTACATTAGAATCATAACATACTGCATTTGGATTTTGTGGGTAGTATCCGCTGAAAACCCTCACGAGACACCACTCGTCCTACTAGGGACACCTAGAGGTTTAACGGCTTGTTGCATACGCTCAATGCAATGGTGTTTCCTACGAAAGTGTGACCTATCTAGTTTAGTTTTTCATTTCTTGTTTTACTCGAGGACGAGTAAAAGATAAGTGTGGGGGTATTTGATTAGCGTAGAAATGTGTTATTTTTTATGCTCTTATATCTTATCTTTTGTATATAAATAAATATTACTTGGGTATTGTTTTGTCACTTTTACAGATATTCCAACCCAGCCCGCATGCAACCAGAAAAGTAGAGAAATAGAGATCAAATTGCTATATATTTACATTTTGAAGATTTGCATATGAAGATGCCACATCTAGTTGCTGTTGGATAAGAAGTAATCAATAGAAAGGCCATGAACAATACAAATCAAAGGAGGCTTGCAAGAAGAAAAGAGAAAAGGCCTATAACTTGTTCCACCTGACAAAAGGCCTAAAACTCACTTGAAATAGCTAGGCCCATTTGTAATTAGGGTTAGGGTTTGGTTATCCCCTATAAATACCCTTGTAATATCATTGTAGCCACCATCCAATCTCATTTTCTGTATTCCATTACTCTAATAAAAATTCTTCTTCTTCTTCTTTTATTTTCTAGTATTTTTTTAGCAACTAGTGTCATCTACCCGATTAGATTCGGTAGAGTACTAGTTTTATTTTACATTTGTTTCATTAGTGATTAGTCGTTTGATTAGTTTCAACGACAATCCTAATTTTATTTTTTTGTTGTTCTTCTTATTCTGCACTTTTATTTTCTGCATTGTTGTTCTTGTTTTGCAATTTACTTTCTTTAGTGATTAATCGTTGATTAGATTCAACGATAATCCTAAGTTCGCAATTTCAATTTGTTTTTATTTCAACAAAATCTCTAGGCTTCGTCTAACTCGCCCAAGAGATTAGATAAATAATTTGATTTTAATTTACCTCCCTGTGTTCGACCTGTATGCTACATACCTGTACGCTTGCAGTATTTAATTTAAAATTCGCGCTTTTCTAATTCATAGGAAAGTGACGATCATTCATACCGGGGTGTGAGGCTCGCGAATTAACGCTATACACAAAGTTATGCTATTTAAATCCATGCTTTGGTCATCAACCACACAAGGCACTGCTTTTCAACAAAAGCCTTGATCATTGCATCTTTGCATGCCACATTGTCAATCCATACTAATAATTTTGGAATAAAATGCAATTTAAAACACAGTTCATGATAAACCCAAAATCACATTCCATTAATTATGGAATCTTCACGGAAAACATATCAATATATATAATCGACATAAATTTCCGTATCCAACTAGTAATATAAATGGAATAACAGTAAAGCCTTTAAAGTACATATATAGTAACAGTCTTCCTCCACGGAAGCTCACTTCGATTATTACCAAATCGAATTCCATTCCATTCCAATTTATTTTATTAAATTGGAAAAAAAAACATTACTTTGGAAATTTCTCATTAAATCTTAATAAAAAGATTTATAACTTCCAAATCACATTTCACTGTTAATCGGGTTAAAGAACGAATGTTGTTTAAAACACAGTTCACAATAAACCCAAAATCACATTCCATTTTTTTCCAATTACTAAATATAAATGGAAACTCTAGTAATCTTAATTAAAATATTTATTCTTTTCACCACAGGGTTTGAGAACAGTGTTACTGAAAACACCATTTGCGACAAACCCAAAATCCAATTCGATATTAAATATAAGGCTCTGAACAGAAATTATATCGACTTATATTCAATATCAAATTCTGAAACCAACACATATCGTACGGGGAATAACGATATATATCTATCTTCCAAATTCCTCCACAATATCCGTATAGTCACGGAATCCAATATTGAAATATCCCAAAGATGATTTCTATTCAAATCCATACCAATTTATACATTGGAAAATTCTGGTTAGATTAAAACCATTCACAAATCCAATTTATTTATTTAAAACGTTGGATTATCTTTCTAGTTATTAACTAGTTCATTTTGATAAAAAATATATTTTTATCTTTACAAACGTGGAATTTTTCATCCATAATCTTTCTTAATAATTAATTATGATTTTACACAAATTATTAATATTTTAATAATTTTATCAAGGTCCCTACAGTCGGTTTCCACTAACGGCCACCGTACTGCATCCATAGCGACCTTTTCCAAATTTGATTTGGACGTATCTCCAAATCCAACCGTTAGATTTGAAACCTCTTATATTCATTGGAAAGCACTTTTCCTTACGAACCCAACGGTTCCGGTTTTAGGAGAATTCGATGGTCGGATCTCCCGTAATGTCCATTCGAAGTTAATGGTTGAAGTTCGCGAACTGTCGCAGCGCGGCGCATTCTATTCAAGCCATTAATATATATATATATAATATATATTTTATATATTTCATCGATTTCCATTTAAAATGTATTTTATAAATTCGTTTATAAATTCATTTCAAAACGATTTCAACTTCATTTCAATTTTCAAATCAAAATTGAATATTTCTTAACAAATTTGTTTTAAATTCATTTTAAAACAATTTCTACATCATTTCAATTTTCAAATCAAAATTGAATATTTCTTAATAAATTCATTTTAAATTCATTTTAAAATGATTTCTACTTCATTTCAATTTTCAAATCAAAATTGAATATTTCTTATCATTATAATAGTTAAATGATAATATTTTCAAAATATCTTATTTTGATTATACAATGGATATTATTTAAAAATATTCGTTAATTCTGAATTGGAATCAGACTCAATCAATTACCATAAAATTTCAGTTATATGGATTTCATACGTCACATGTATACAACGATAATGATGAACAATCATCAAAAATTCATACAACATCTAAAGTACATTTTAACACTGTATAAGCATTAAAATAGATAAAGCTTATACAGTCTGTCAACCCATTGATTGACATACAGCTAAACAATCAGGATTAGTGTATGTTAAATATTTCCCCAATATCCGTGTGGGGTTTCAATCAACAAACACAGATTTTATTTGTGTAGTTGGGTGACGTGTAAAATTTCGTCTCAATCAATGTCAGTTAAATGGGTATACATAAACAAATCATCCGATTTGCAAATGAATATTTATTTTTTCAAACATTTTATTCAACACATGAATATTTTATATAGTTCTATTACACATTAAAAATGATATTTTTAATGATTACGCAGTTTATTCAACACATGAATATTTCACACAGTTTATTCATTTCACATCACATTCACAACACAATACAGTCCAAAAAAACTACCATGGTTTGTACAATAAATAGTGTTAGGAGCTACTAAGCCCCATCTGCAACCTAGAATATTTTAAACTGTAAAATGGTTTGAGTGAGAAGGAGTTCTCACTTTCGTTTCTGCTCCGTCAGTCTTTATCTGGCGAATTCAACACCGTTCGCATTTGAATTTACCTAAATTTCTAACGTGATCCAAATTGGATCTAGTCAGTCTTGTTGTGAAGCCCTCATCCCCACGATCGCAACGGATCCAAAATCGTCTGATTTGGACCTCGTACGAAAAGGATATCGCCTTACAAACCTTAATCACATTTTTACGGTAATTAATAAAGTAATTAAATATAATTAACCTTAGCTAATTACAACATTAATCAAACGTGGTTGTTTCTGTGCTAATCCGTCTTCATCCTCCTCTTTGGGAAACTGCTCACGCTAAAAACCGAACCCACTCAAAAACTAGGGCTCTATATTGTGATCACTCCCTTGCGTTTGAAGTTGATCGGAGGACGACGTGGCCTTGGCCTCCACGTGCGCTATAACCTCTGACGATCCCTCGAAGTCTGGTCCCCATCTCAACCTCGAAATCCGCCCCAAACGATCCCACTTCGAGCTTGAATCTCGAAAAAACCACACAACAAAAATTCATCTCCACCGTATAGGATTAAAGGCCTCTAGAATTCCTTCAATCCTTGCTTTGATTTCGTGTTTTAATTTGCAATGATTTTGGAGAAATTTTGGATTAAAAATCGGAGGGTTTGGAACGTCGGTTTTGGGAAAAGTCAGCTGAGAGATAATGGACCACGGGTTTAAATAATTCTACGGTTTTGACCAAGTGAGTATTTATAGTTTTTTTAATTTTTATTTTTATTTTTTATTCCAAAAATAATTTGTTTATGATTCCGAACTCCAAATCAAACCTAACGACTATCGCCCCTAGCTATATACCCCCATTTCAGACACAATGGGATATGTTTCCTAAGCCCATTCGATTGTTTCGATTAGTTTTCCTTTAAATTAAAATATAAATCAATATATTGAATTTTAAACATACATTTTAACTTACAGGGGCCACATACTGACTCCAAAAATTACTAAAAAATTATTTCTAGCTTTGTTTTGACGATAAGGTCCTAACAAAACTAATTTCGTCGAATTTGGAGAATGCTTAAAAAATAGCCATTTTCCAGTCGATTAAATTCAAACGGAATTGACCAAACACGTTTAAATCCACCATGCTCACATATTAATTCCAAAAATTATGAAAATTGGAATCTAGCAATAATTTGACATTCCGGATCCAACAAAAGTGGTTTCATCGAAAAATGGAGGTCGTTTGCAAAATGGCTATTTTTAAGGGCTATATATTATATAAAATATATATAAATTCCATAGCGACTATTTCAAATTTTAAACTAGACATAACTTTCAATTTATATTATGAAATCTCAAATTTTCACATTCGTTAGAAAGATATTATTAAACAGATTCAAATGTTTCTGGTTTTACTGAAATCCGATTTATTTTGAATTCTGTACATTCATTTGAAATTTAAAATCGAATTTTCAAACTACCACGCCATTTCAGGCTCGTTTTATAATTAAAATAAATTTATATGTTCTAACTTCAATTCAAAATAATATTTTAGTCATTATTATTTAAAATGAATCATTTTAAATATTCAAAATCCATTAAAATAGCTAAAATAAAAATTTTAAATTGGTTCTGAAAATCCGGGTTGTTACAATCTCCCCCACTTAAAATATTTTCGTCCTCGAAAAGGAACGAAGCTGAAATTTGTCTAACAACCTCAACTTTCATTCTGGCTTTCGTTCTTCAGCTTTTCAGTTTCTAAGAATTTTCTAATTCTTCAAAAATTTGGCTAACACCCTAAATTTTAGAAAAATTTCGCCAAAACCTCCTTTGTACGGGTTTATTTTAAAACCGCAACTAACCTCACAGGGCCCTCATCATCCAAAAAGAAAAAGAAAAGGCCAAGCGGCTTGCCAATCGGCTCATAAAATCATCAAAACCCAAGAAATACAGTAAATAAGTACCTATTTGTCGGCATACAATTGTATTCCTCTTCTTACCTTCCATGCTATGACCTGTTCAATATATATACTTGTACATATATGTAATTCTAATCAAATTGTTTTTCAGTTCAATATTTGACTCGATTTGGCTAAATTTACCATTTATTAATATATTGGTTAAAATAATTATCATTCCAATATTTTTATTAGTTGAACTAATAATCACACAACACAACCAGCAATCAGCGATCAATTAGTTGATTAATGTTTCAAATATATAATTTTATACCTACTAAAAAATCACATTTTTAATGCCAAATCACAACAATAACCCTATCCAAATTTTGGTTCTCACGCCAGTCAATTGGAATCATATAGATATCCCACTTTTGAAACTCGAACATAAATACTGATAATGATGCATTATTATCATAATTATCCCCAAGCGACTAGAGTGTGATTCTACATCTATCTGGTATATTTGGGACTTCGAATAGATGTTACACGTATATTCAAAGTCTTCATATACCTGATAGTCCAAATTCAATATAAAATAAAATATTCAAATACGAATAATTGATATAAAATTTTAAAACTAAATTTGATTTTAAAAATAACACTCTTCACACTCGTTCTATGATACTGCTGATCCTATCTCTAACGAGTCATTCCTATTGGATATTACTAATCCAATCTCTGATGAATTCTTTCGTTTGGTTCTAATGTGTCTTGTTCTCGAGCTCTGTAAACCAAAGCTCTGATACTAAACTATAACGACCCGAAATCTCCCGATCTTCGAAGAGATGAAAAAGGTTGGATTGAGTTGATGACAAGACCAATCGGAACGCTAACGACAAAACATTTTAGTGCTACTACAATAATTACGTCAGAGTACAAGAATCTAACAGAGTATGAATAAATAATATACATCAGAAAAATATCAGAGATTAAAATTACGAAGCAGCGGAAAATTAATACAATGCGTAGCAGAAACACATTAACACATACAACTGAAAGAGATCCACGGATACAGAGCGTTCCGAATATAGCTCTAGCTGTAAATCCAAGATCCAGTAAAATAGAAATCTGCAAAACCAAAACTACTAGCTGCACTTGTGGAAAATAGGGGAACCCAAAGTTTAGGTTAAAACAATAAACTCCAGGTCAGTCATGTGACTGGTGTGATGTAACGACCCAGGGATTTTCGGCCTCGAAAATCGACATAAATACAATTCTGTATCCTATGCCAATCTTCCAAACACCGAAAACACAAGATAGTTATTTAGAAAGAAATTAGAGGGTGAGATAAGAAAGAAAGAAATATTAGAATAGAAGAAGAACCAACACAACACAGAGTCTCACATTGCAGCGGAACAAAATATAATACAGATATAAATATTTATTGAGAGCTTTTAAAAATACTTACAATATCAGAGTACATCAACACATCTGGACAGTTATAATGACCTGTCCTTAGATACAACACACAGCGGAACAATAGCTATATAATATCATACGTTTGAACTCTTCCAGCTCATCACTTCACAGCATTCGACAACCTGAACCTGTACAACTCGGTCTAATTCGAGCATTACAAATACCGGGTTAGTCTGCCGAACCAGAGTGAGAAAAACTTGCAAAAGGGTTTAGGGCAATCATCCAAACTTGATTCTATAGTTCAAAATCTTTTTGAAATAAAAGGGTAATTGTAAGACCAAATCCACACATAAATACAGACTGTTTTTACCTTATGATAACCCAAAACATTTTTGAAATCAATATCTTTTATGATATTATAATAGTGTCTAAATACAAGTAGATATCCATCTAGCGAAACGCTTGCATCTCACGCTCCATATATATAGTATACAATCAAAACCGTGGGCTCTTATTAGAGATTGGATTCCGACTATGACAAGGTATGGGACCACCTGCCGATAGTGTATCTCTAGAGGGGACTACAATGGGTTCAACAAGAATGTTTTATGAAGATCCATGGTCTTCAATTTCTTTGTCTCGACCATCTTCTGATATCTTCATGTACTTGTCGGTCGGAATGGTTTTCGAATATAAATTCGATCCCGGTCTTTCCGCACCAACAATCGTATTGGGCAGGTTTGATAGTCGGTTATTTAACTATCAAAATAAATAGTAATTCAATCATGTAAATCCAATGAGTTCACTGGTTCAGTATTCAGCATCACCTGGCTCTTCAATTAAAACAAATGTAAATTTAAAACTCTAAAATATTTCGATATTATAAATATAGTTTCTCGCTTCTTATTTAACATGCGATTATTCTTTAAACAAGTTCATTTTATTACTTTGGAAATCCTATATCATATCCAGTTTCTATTTCCACTTTCAAAACACTAGCCACATAATTATCTAATATTGATAAATCAACTCAACTTATTACTCGTACAACCACGTCACGAAACATCTTCGTTCATTACTTAACAACAATAACAAATGTTTATTCATATAGAGTAATTCTATTTCAATACTCAACTTTACATTTCCTATTAACCTCGTGAGTATCGTTATAATTTTACGCAATCCCCTTCTATTTCCCATTTCTTTGGAATCATCATTATATATATATTCCAAATTTTCACTAAAACTATTGTGTTATTATTTCTCTTATGGAAAAATAAATTATTACTAACCTTCTTCCCATTACAACCAATATCATCCTCAGATAATCCTGATGTCGTTCAAGTTTGGGTATTTTAATTACCTCTCAGACCTTGATCAACAACGATCATATCTTAAGATAGATACGAGTTGTAATCCAAAAACCAATATTTCATTCTTAGTCAGTACAAATTTCATTTAACTATTTTATTCAAAATATGGTTTTATAAAACTTTCTTATCTTTTGAAAATCTCTTTCTCAGGTATAACCATTATTCCTTAACTTAATCATTAAGTAATTTCTTATAATACACCACTTTTAACCTCTACCGCTTTAAACAATTCAAACAATTAAACACGTTTATTTTATAAACGTGACCAAGAAAGTAAGTTACCTTCATTTGGATCCAATCGTTAAAATAACGGTTTGGTATTTTACTGAAATTAAACAATGGTTTAATTTCATCAGTTAAATCAACAAATAAATATATAACTAGCAAACAGCCAACCATTAGCAACCAGATACACAAAATAAAAATAAAAACCCAATTTATATAAAATATAAATGGGAAGAACTGAGTGAGTTTAACTCACCTTGAGTTGATTCCGTTGTCACCGATTCATTTTAATTAAATTAAACAATCGTTTAATTTAATTAAAAAATTCCGTTTGTTTCCAATCACGTCTATTTCCGTCCAAAAAAATTCCGAAGTGTAGTGCTCATTACCGCATTCCCACTGCCATTCATTCGGTCAAATTATGTTCATATATGAGCATGTCATAATTATTATAGCTATTTAGTTTTAAATTTAATTAATAATTAACTATTATTTAATCACAATAATTATAAACTAATTACTTCATTTAAATAATTCTAGCCTGACTGTTCCTCTCCACTATTCCTCATTGTTATGTTCAAAACAAAATACCCAGCACAAGTTATAATAAAAATACGATTTTGGTTAGAATTTGTTAAACATTTAATTATAAATTAATTATTTCCTAATTAAGGTCTTAGCTTAACTAATTATATTTCATAAATAATTTCGGTCGAACTACTGCTTTTGGCCCCAATATTCTATTCCCTATGCATGATATTAACACCATCTATTAACTAGTTAAATACTTGATTATAAACTTATCAACTTTAATTAGGTAAGTTAGTTACTTAGTTTTAAGGATAATTAGGCCAGCCAAATTCCCTTTAGTTCCATCGTTTCCTGCTTCTTTCCCCGTAACTGCTCCTGTCCAAGGAAATCAAGATAACACGTGATTTTAGTATAGGTCCTAATTACTAATTAACTTTAACTAACACTAATTAAATAATTTAAATAGTTAATTACGTTGTGAATTATACAGGCTGAACGTCTTAATCATCTTCCACGTGTTTCCTTTATTCCATTTGAACCCAATACGCACAAAGCCTTGCTCTTTCCTTTCCACTCATATTATTATCTTCCTACTGCTTCACGCCATTACCCCATCACATCCCACCGCAACTCCCTCCTTCACAAGTTCCCAGTCCATCACCGCCTACTTCACCCTTTCTTCCTTTTTCCCTGTCCTCAAAGCAAACAAGCTCGCGCCCTTGTGATGATCCGCGAGTTCGAGTTCCACGTCACTCAACAGTACATATTCCCTTGCTTTTACATGAAAATTTCCCCAACTAACTTCCATTCACCGCTTTCTTCTCACACCAGTGCTGCGCCCAAGTCACCGTCGTGGTCCTGCCTTCGCTCATCCATGCCCAGACAAGCTCCGGCGATCCTCCCAACGAAACAGCCCAACTCTTCAGTCATGGGGTGAGATTTTTTGTGAGGGTTTCTGTGATGATTAGGAATTTCGCTCGATCCGAATCGATCGCTGAACCGACCAAGACCATTCGAAACCCCTGATTGTTTTTAGAACACGACAAATCGGAACACAAACAGAAGAACATTTCATTGTTTATTACAACAATTCCATCAGAATACAAGAATATACAGAGTATGAATAAATATTACACATTAGATAAATATCAGAGATTTAAATACATTACTGCAGCGGAAAAATAATACAAAACATAACCGAAAGAAATACACGGATACAGAGCTTTCCGAATATCACTTCAGCTATAAACCAGGATCCTGTGAATATAAATCTGCAAAAACCAATACTACTAGCTTCCCGTGCGGAAAATAAGGACACCCAGAGTTTAGGTTAAAACAATAAACTCCAGGTCAGTCATGTGACTGGTGTGAGAACTAAAACAGTTATTAATCTTTATTTTAAAGTTAGGTAAATCAAGGGACCACGCCGTATAACACAGAACGGGTTTCCTCCCAAGAATACCAGTGCATAAAACAAACAACGCAATGCTAAATAAAGAACAATGAAGCTATTATAAGACCCAGGTCCCATCACACAATGCAACGCAAGTCGGAGGATAGGGTTTTTACCTTATAATAGCCAAAGAATGCTTGATACATTTAAAACAAATCATTTGAGACTATTATAAGTGCATAGTGTATAAAACAACTTCAAATCTAAATGTATCAATCCTAGGCGGCATGGGTACCATATATCATGTCGCCATACTAGGCTCTACAATCAAAACCGCAAAGGTCACGTATTGGAAGTTGGATTTCCATCTTTGAACCGAGGCAAGGGATCGTCCTCACCGCTTCGAGACTCTCTAGCCCGAGCCTCAGGCAAGTACTCTGTCAAGACTTGGATCGTCAGGGCCGGTCCACCGATGTGGATTAAAATGCCTAAACACTGCGTTTCCCCGCCCTTTGGGGCGTAAATGAGCCAAATGACTCCATCAGCTCCACATAGTCACCGATATATCCGAGGCTCCTCGCAATCCAACAACCATCCAGGTGAAAATAATATAAATGTCATGGCTGTTAGGTCACTGACACCACCCTAGCTAGAAGGAAACGCATGCCCTCCCTGAGGTCCTCTCCCGTTTCTGGTTCACAACCGGGGTGTGAGGCTCGCGAATTAATGCTACACAAAGCTATGCTACACAGGCGGTGCTTTGATCATCAACCACAAGACTTTGCTTTTCAACAAAATCCTTGATCATTTTGCACTTAGGCATGCCACACAGGCAATTCACACCATGCAACTGATGTCTATCGATATACAACCTCTGATCCCGTACGTCTCAGAGAAGGGTGAAGTAAGGGAATGAATTCCCCTTCACCAGGCAGATGTACATTTAATAGAGATCAATCAACACAGAGCAAAATCCAATGTCAGACACACAGTCCATACAAGTTCGTTCTGGGTCTGAACGAAACCGGAGGAACCTTATTCCTTGCATATCCATCGATCTCCAAGTACGTCTGGATGATCACCAACTGATTCCCTCTTCTTGGGTGTACAACCCAATGAAGATCATCAGTAATCACCCAAATGATGTGAAGACCTCCGGTCTTCGACCACCGTCTTCATCCTCGACACATCGTCGAATCAGTTATTCAAAATGGGATAAACCCGGTCTTTCTGAATAACTCGCGTATATAATAAACAAGTGTTACACAAACACAACATACGCCTCATTCCAATTCAGAATATTCTTTTATTCAAATATTCTTATACTTTGGGAAAGGTTCCCATTAATTTTATCAAAGATAAATTATTTAAATTTATTCTTTAATCTTCCTTTGAATATCAATTCAAACCAAATTATGGTTTATCCAAACTAGTCGGGATTAACGCACCTTACCGAAGTAATTATTTGTTAAATTTCCCAATCCCAACCTATACATCCCATGAAGTAAAACTGGTAATACTTCATATCTAACACCACGGCGTTATCGGTAAATTCAATTACCATTTCACGTTCAAATCTAACTAAAGATTTAACTAACGCTTGGAACAGAACTGGTGATACTCCATTCTCTATCATTTCAATCTAATTAAAGATTCATTAAAAATCCACTTTGTTTTAATCTTCCTAAAAATCAGTATTAATGATTATTTAACTTGGGAAATCATATCATGTCTTTAACTGGGTTAAAGAACCAGTGTCACTTAAAACACGGTTCACTGTAAACCCAAAATCACATTCCATTTACGTTGGAATCTTCGTGGAAAACAAATCGATATGTATAATCGATATAAACTTCCATATCCGACTAATAATACAAATGGAATAACGGCAACGCCTTTTAAATTCCAGATATATTAGCAGTCTTCCTCCACAGAAATTCACTTCGATTATTACCAAATCGAATTCCATTCTATTCCAATTTATTTTATTAAATTGGAAAACTTTACTTTGGAAAATCTTCTTTAAATCTTATCAAAAAGATTTATAAATTCCAAATCACATTTCACTGTAAATCGGGTTAAAGAACGAATATCGTTAAAACACAGTTCACAACAAACCCAATTCACATCCCATTAACTATCGGGTTAAAGAACAAGTGTTATTAAAAACACCGTTCGCAATAAACCCAAAAATCAATTCCAATTCAATACCATTTAATTGGTATACTTCATTAAATCTAAATAAAAAGATTTAATCTTTTTTTTTTCTCAACTGGGTTTAAGAATAGTGTTAATGAAGACACCATTCACGACAACCCAAATCCCATTTGATATTAAATATAAGGCTCTGAATAGAAAATATATCGGCTTATATTCAATATCAAATTCTACGACCAACAAATATCGTATTGGAAATAACGATATATATATATATATCTTTCAAATTTTCATAACAATATCTGTATAATCACGAAATCCAACATCGAAATATTCCAAAGACAATTTCGATTCAAATCCATTCCAATTCAATTATTGGAAATTCTGGTTACTTTTAAAACCCTTTCAAATCCAATTTATTTATTAAAATAAATGGATTATAATTCTAGTTCAAAACTAGTTCTTTTCGATAAAAATCTATTTTTACCTTTTCAAATATGGAATTTTTCATCCTAATTCTTTCCAAATCATTTCTTATGATTTTACACAAATTATTACTATTTTTAATAATTTTATCAAGGCCCGTACAGTCGATTTCCATAAACGGCCATCGAACTGCACTTACAATGACCTTTTCCAAAAAAAATTTGGACATAATTTGAAATCCAACCATTATATTTATAATTCCTTGCATTCGTTAGAAAGCTCTTTTCGATGCGAACCCAACAGTTCCGGTTTTAGGAGAATCCAACGGTCGGATCTCCCATAATGTCCATTCGAAGTCAGTGGTCGAAATTCGCGAACTGCCACAGCGCGGCGCGTTCTATTCAGGCCATTATATTATATATATAATATATATTTCGTCGATTTCCTTTCAAAACATATTTTATAAATCGTTTTAAATTCGGTTTCAAAACGATTTCAACTTCCTATTCAATTTCTAATCAAAATAGAATATTCCATATCATCGATATATATATAAATGATAATATTTTCAAAACGTTATATTTTGAAATTACTTCCTTTTCTATATTCATTATAAAAACGAATATAATCGATATAAATATCGCTCACGTCAATATGACGCAAATCTAATCAACACGGCTTTATATCTTTCAATAACTTCGTTATTCTATTCAACAAATGAATATTTTCTTCAACACATGAATTTTCTTTTATTCAACACACGAATATATATTTTATTCAACACATGAATTTTCTTTTATTCAACACATGAATATTCTATTATTCAACACATGAATATATATTTTACTCAACACATGAATTTATATTTTATTCAACACATGAATATTTATTCTATTCAAAACATGAATTTTCTTTTTATAATATTCTTTATTTTCCAAATTGGAATGAGGCCCAATCAATTACCATATAATGTTAATTATATGGATTCCATACAACACATGTATATAATAGCAACGATAAATAATCAACCATCATCCAGAGTGCACCACACAACTGCATAAGCATTAAATATAAATAATTAATGCTTACATAGTCTGTCAACCAATCGATCGACATACAACTAATTATTGGGATTAGTGTATGTCTAATATCATCCCAATACCCGTGTGGGGTTTCAAACAATCAAACACAGGTTTTATTTGTGCAGTTGGGCGATGTAAAATTTACCGTCCCAATCAATATCAGTCAAATGTGTGTATATAAACAAATCGTTCGATTTGTTTATAAATATTTATTTTATTTACACGTTAAAATTTATATTTTTAACTATAAAATATTTTCAACTATAAAATATTCTATTTCATTCCACATCACACAATCAACTTTCACAACACATCAATTAAACAAACAAGTCATCCATGGTCTGTGGACAACGGGTGTCGGGTGTTGTTAAGCACCGTCTGCATCCTAGTATATATTTTAACTAGAAAACAAATTAAAAGTGAGGAGTTCTCACCTTTGGGATCCACTCCGCCATTCTTTATTTCTAAACGGTTCGAATTTTGTTTTGATTACCGTCGGTTCCATCGCAATCTATTTCACTCTGTTCATCGTAAAAATTACATTTTTATTATTCATTTTTATATATATATATAAATCATATTTTTACATTACTACTTCTATAAAGATCACATCTTTATCTTTACCTCATATATATAAAAATAGTATTTTTATATCGTTATATATATAAGTTATATTTTTAAAGAGAAGTTCTCTAAATGAAAATCATATTTTTATATAATGATATATGTAATAAAAATCACTTCTTTACATATTCAAAAATCGCTTCTTTCTATCATGAAAAATATAATCTTTCTTAATTAAATATCCTACCTTTCTCATGCATATAAATCTAATCTTTTACAAACTAAAAATTACTTTTTTCTATAAAGATTACATTTTTAAACTGATTATTCAATATAAATTAAAATAATAAATAGAAAAACTTACAGGAGGCATACGGGGAGGCTCGGCGTCGAAGTGGAGCAGGGGGGGCTGATAGTGGTGGCGGCAGCTGCCTTTGGGTGGAGAAAGGAGTTTAGACGAGTTTTCAAGGGGGAAAAGGGGAAAGGAAGGAGATGGCGGTCGGAGGAGGAGGAGGAATGCTCACGGTGGCCAGGCGGAGCGGTGGGAGGAGTCAAACGATGGCGGCTCCGGGCTGTGGCGTCGGCTACGGAGGGTTTGGGGGTTAGGGTTCTTCAAAAGAGGAGAGAGAGAAGGAGGGGAGGGGATGGCTGTGCGGTTGACCGGAGGGGTGGCGCCGGTGACTGGGCTGCGGCGAGTTGGCGATCGCCAGGGGAAGGGCCGACGGCTGGAAGTAGATCTGGGGTTTTCTAATTTTGAACGGGGTTGACTTCGAATGGAGATAGGGGGGTTTATGTAAAGAGATTTATATAATTTTATTTCAAAAATGTTGACTTTTCGTTCGACTACCAAACGAGACCCAACGACTGTCGCCCATAGCGTAATACCCTCATTCCGAACACAATGGGATATGTTTCGTAACCCAATTCGGCTGTTACGATTAGTTTTCACTAAATTTAAAATATAAATCATTATAATTTAAATTCAAACGCACATTTTAATTTACTAGGGCCACATACGGACTCTAAAAATTCCAGAAAAATTATTTCTAGCTACGTATTGACGATACGGTCCTAACAAAACTAATTTCGTCAAATTTGAAGACCGTTTGAAAAATGGCCATTTTCTGGTCGATCCAAATTAACTGAAACTGATAAAACATGTTTAGCTTCGCCACGCTCACATACTGATTCGAAAAATTATGAATTTTGGGATCTAGCAATAATTCGACATCCTGGATCCAACAAAAGTGGTTTCGTCGAAAACGAAGGTCGTTTGCAAAATTTCCATTTTTAAGGGCCAAAATTCCGTAGCGACTATTCTGAAATTTCAACTGGGACTAACTTTTTATTCCCGCTATGAAATTTCAATTTTTTGGATTCGTTGGAAAGATATTTTCAAATAGATTCTAATGTTTTTGGTTTCACTGAAATCCAATTTATTTTGAATCTTGTACATTCATTTGAAGTTTGAAATTGAATTTTCAAACTACCGCGACATTTCCAATTCCTTTTATAATTAAAATAAAATATTTATATTCTAATGACAATTCAAATAAATATATACATTCTAATTCTATTCAAAATAAATTTTTTGTCTTCATTATTTAAAATAAATCATTTTAAATATTCAAAATTCATCAAAATTGCCAAAATAAAAATTTTAAATTAGCTCAGATTTTCCGGCTTGTTACAGTTTCGAACAAAATGGCTTACGTGTTTTAGACTTGCTGGGTGGAGTATTACGGTAAAGTTTGTAATTTGCTTTGTCTAAAGCAGAGTTTCTGGTACTTTTATATCCTTGACTACTGGAAAATAGAAGTGAGATGGGGCAACGGCGCATGGGTATATTTATAGTTAGGCAGAAGAGAAGATAGGAACGATGTCCCTTCCATAGGCTTAGAGGAGTTTTGCAGATCCAATGGAGGTTTGCAGAAAAATTAGCAGAGGAATTAAATTTTGAAAAGAACCGATGGATGCGGTTATCAATTAGGCATGTGAATGGATTTATTTTATTGATATTTCCCTGTGCGTGAATCGGAAGAATGGACAGGCATGAAATGAAATATCAGGGGTAGGCATGTAGTTGCAACTAGCGTGGGTTTGCAGACATATAGAATACTTTGGCAACGAGAAGAAGTTTTTAAAAAGACTGCGTATATATATGGTCTGCAATGTTCTTTCTTTTTATGTAGCTGTTTATTTTTATACAGGGTGTGTACAGATTTGAAGAGCAGATTCAGTGCGTGAGTCGGTTGAAATAAATTTGTTTGTACTTTGAAGACATATGGATGAATTTTCATTTCAGTAGGCATATAGGTCCGTGTGAATGAAGAGATTTACGGTAGGCACGTAAAATTTTCTTTTTATACGCGGTACGAGTATTCTACAGGGTTACTAAATCCTACTGTTATTTACTGTTATTCACATTGAACATTTAATATTCGCACCGAGATATACAAACTCCCAAAAATAACGGAAATAGACATCATGGTATAATTTGACGTTACGGTCCAATGAAACTAATTTCATTGAAAATAGAGACCATTTGCGAAAATGGCTATTTTAAAGGCCTATATTTTAATAACGATTTCCATAGCAACTATTTCAAAATTTGATTTGGCCATAACTAACAAAATGTAACACGAAATCTGGATTTTTCTCTTTTATATGAAAATTATAGTCAATGTGATTCCAATGTTTCTTGTTTCACATAAATCAGACTTATATTGGACCCTGTATATCCAATTTTTAAGTTCAAAACTCCATATTATGAACCGCAGCGCCATTTCGAGCTCGTTTTATATTTATATAAATATATAACGTTCAAACTTCGTTTTAATAATGAATTAAATATTAAAAACCAATAATATTTATAATATAATATTTAAAACAATAAATAAATAAAATATTTGACTACCAAAAATACGGGTCGTTACATTCTTCCCCCCTTAAAATAGTTTCGTCCCCGAAATTGCTAAGGTAAGAAAAATGCTATAAATCCCATTAATTTCCAAATTAAATTTATTTTAAATTAAAAAGCAATTCAATACTGTAAATAAATATTTTCAAAAATATCAAAAAATTTCTAACACATTAAATTCTCGGAAAAATTCGGCAGAGTCTTTCTTGCACGGAGTGACATCTGCAATATCGCAGGAACAAATATTATATACACATCGACCCACACGGTCGGAAAACAAAAATCAGAACCCAAAATTTTATATTTCCACGTAGGCGTACCTTTTCGAGCTCTATTGAGCATAATTGCTCAATGTATATGCGATTTACTCAACCAATATCAATCTTCCTATCCATCGGCACCTGTACTTAACTCAGTTCACATATAAGTGATAAATATATGACATTCTTAAGTAATATTTCGCTAATCAACAAGTATAACCACACCAATTCCAAATTCAATCAGATAGCATCAATTTATTATCAAATACAGGTTTAAATCATTAATTCCAATTCATATGCAGTTTCATTCCAGTTTGATTATACAGGAAATTTATTATTTAGTTATAATTTATTTAGCTCTATTAAATTGTTGATTATTCCCATTCAAACAAACTATCATCCAATAACAAACAACTCACAATTAACAACCAATACACAACCAAATCAAAAAAATCAATTGAATTTACATTCAATATTAATTTTTATTTTGGTTACACACATTTGGACATCAATCATTAATATCCGACTGATTTCTATTTGATTATTATTTATTCAAATTCCAAGTTTATTTATTTAGTTCCAATATCATTCTTAATTTTAATTTCACTTAACAAAGTTAAGTTTCAATTCAAATTTCCAATCCGATTTGAATTCCATTCAAATCGATTAAACACACTAATATCTCAATAATTTGATAAAGTTATTTCCATTCTATACAAAAATATATTTCGGCTAAAATTATTTCATTTACCCCCTTTACAAAACAATATTGTATCCATTGCCAGTCCAATGCTTCTCAACACTTGAATCGATCAACCAACACAATACAAAACATTTGTATATAAAATTTACAAATACGCTCTCATATATATACACTCAATCTCGATCTAGGGTATTAATAACCCTATCTCTATCGCGCTATATCACAGAGGCAAGGTTATTACTAAACCAATAGCTCTGATACCACTATAACTACCAAGGGATTTTCAGCCCCGAAAATTGACATAAATACAATTCCGTATCCTATGTCGATCTTCCAAATACCGAAAACACTGGATAGTTATTTTGAAAGAAATTAGAGGGTGAGATAAGAAAGAAAGAAATATTAGAATAGAAGAAGAAGAACCAACACAACACAGAGTCTAACACGAAGCGGAACAAAATATAATACAGAAATAAATCTTTATTGAGAGCTTTTAAAAATACTTACAATATCAGAGTACATCAACACCTCTGGACAGTTATAATGACCTATCCTCAGATACAACACACAACGGAACAATAATTATATAATATTATACGTCTGAACTGTTTCAACTCGTCTCTTCACATCATTCGACAACCTGAACCTGTACAACCCGGTCTAACCCGAGCATTTCAAACACCGGGTGATTCTGGTGAACCAGAGTGAGAAAAACTCGCAAAAGGGTTTAGGGCAATCATCCAAATTTGATTCTAAAGTTCAAAATCTTTTTGAAATAAAAGTATAATTGTAAAACCAAATGCACACATAAATACGGACGGTTTTTACCTTACGATAACCCAAAACATTTTTGAAATCAATATCTTTTCTGATATTATAATAGTGTCTACATACAAGTAGATATCCATCTAGCGGTACACTTGCATCTCACGCTCCACATATATAGTGTATAATCAAAACCGTGGGCTCTTATTGGCGATTGGATTTCGACTATGACAAGGTATGGGACCACCTGCGGATAGTGTATTTCTAGAGGGGAACACAATGGGTTCAACAAGAACGTCTTGCAACTCGGCCCACACATGACCGACCACTCATTTCACTTGAGTGTATCGAATGTATATCACCAACGGTTGGGCTAAAACCGTTTCCCGAAAGGGACAACATCGAAATAGATAAAAGAAGGAAAAGGAATTTCTCTAGATTGGTGATTATACACCCTAATGGGAGCGACCCACATAGCCATGTTGCCTGCCCGATTTTTGTCATTTCCCGGTTGATGAGGCTTGAGGTTTGAATTTCCTTTTTGAAATATTAGGTCACCATTCACTTTAAATGCCACATTGTCAGATCCATCAAATATCACTAATTGACATCCACAAAAGTACTCTAGTTATTTGGCTAGAGAAAAACCATTTCTCCGCCATCAACTATGGTACGTTTGAAGAAATCAACGTACGCGATCCCTTTAGAAATACTCTGTTAGACATCTGTCCATACAAGTCATCCAGGAACAGGATCAACCAAAGGCACCCTCGTACCACATCCTAGGAATCACCCCATGAATGGATAGCAAGTAGTCCTCGCAAATCCGTAGATTTCAACCACGATAGAGTCACAGTATGTCTCTGGCCGCTAAACCAGAGATTATAAGTAATTCTACCGTTTTATGAAGATTCACGATCTTCAATTTCTTTGTCTCGATCATCTTCTGATATCTTCACGTATTGTCGGTCGGAATGGTTTTCGAATATAAATTCGATTCCAGTCTTTCCGCACCAACAATCGTATTGGATAAATTTGATATTTGGTTTTTTAACTACCAAAATAAACAGTGATTCAATCATGTAAATCCAGTGAGTTCACTGGTTCAGTATTCAGCATCACTTGGCCTTTTAATTAAAACAAATATAAATTTAAAACTCTAAAATATTTCGATATTATAAATATAGTTTCTCGCTTCTTATTTAACATGCGAGTATTCTTTAAACAAGTTCATTTTATTACTTAGGAAATCCTGTATCATATCCAGTTTCTATTTCCACTTTCAAAACATAAGCCAAATAATTATCTAATACTGGTAAATCAACTCCACTTATTACTCGTACAACCACATCACGAAACATCTTCGTTCATTACTTGACAACAATAAAAAATGCTTATTCATATAGAGTAATTCTATTTCAATACTCAACTCTACATTTCCTTTTAACCTCGTGAATGTCGTTATAATTTTACGCAATCCCCTTCTCTTTACCATTTCTTTGGAATCATCATTATATATATATATATATATATATTCCAAATTATCACCAAAACTATTGCGTTATTATTTCTCTAATGGAAAAATAAATTATTACTAACCTTCATCCCATTAAAACTAATATCATCCTCAGATAATCCTGATGCCGTTCAAGTTGGGGTATTTTAATTACCTCTCAGCCCTTGATCAACAATGATCATATCTTAAGATAGATACGAGTTGTAATCCAAAAACCAATATTTCATTCTTAATCAGTACAAATTCCATTTAACTATTTTATTCAAAATACGGTTTTATAAAACTTTCTTATCTTTTGAAAATCTCTTTCTCGGGTATAACCATTACTCCTTAATTTAATCATTAAGTAATTTCTTATAAAGAACCACTTTTAACCTCTACCTCTTTAAACAATCCAAATAATTAAACACAACGTGACCAAGAAGGTAAGTTACCTTCGTTTGGATCCAATCGTTAAAATAACGATTTGGTATTTTACTGAAATTAAACAACGGTTTAATTTCATCAGTTAAATCAACAAATAAATATATAACTAGCAAACAGTCAACCATTAGCAACCAGAGCACACAAAATAAAAATAAAAACCCAATTTATATAAAATATAAATTGGAAGAACTAAGTGATTTTAACTCACCTTGAGTTGATTCCATTGTCACCAGTTCATTTTAATTAAATTAAACAGTTGTTTAATTTAATTAAAAAATTCCGTTTGTTTCCAATCACGTCTATTTTCGTCCAAAACAATTCCGGAGTGTAGTGCTCATTACCGCATTCCTAGTGCAATATGTGAGCATGTCATAATTGTTATAACTATTTAGTTTTAAATTAAATTAATAATTAACTATTCATTTAAATAATTCTGGCCTGACTGTTCCTCTTCACCATTCCTCATTGCTTTGTTCAAAACAAAATACCATGCACAAGTTATAATAAAAATATGATTTAGGTTAGAATTTGTTAAACATTAATTATAAATTAATTATTTCCTAATTAGGGTCTTACCTTAACTAATTATATTTCAGAAATAATTTCGGTCGAACTATTGCTTTTGGCCCCAATCTTCTATTTCCTGTGCATGATATTAAAACCATCTATTAACTAGTTAAATACTTGATTATAAACAAATAAACTTATCAACTTTAATTCGGTAAGTTAGTTACTTAGTTTTAAGGATAATTAGGCCGACCAAATTCCCTTTAGTTCCATCGTTTCCTGCTTGTTTCCCCAGCATTGCTCCTGTCCAAAGAAATCAAGATAACACGTGATTTTAGTATAGGTCCTAATTACTAATTAACTTTAACTAACACTAATTAAATAATTTAAATAGTTAATTATGTTGTGAATTATACAGGCCGAACTTCCTAATCATCTTCCACGCGTTTCCTTTGTTCCATCTGAACCCAATACGCACAAAGTCTTGCTCTTTCCTTTCCACTCAATATATTATCTTCCTACTGCATCATGCCATTACCCCCATCACATCCCACCGCAACTCCCTCCTTCATAAGTTCCCAGTCCATCACCGCATACTTCACCATTTCTTCCTTTTTTTCCTGTCCTCAAAGCATACAAGCTCGCGCCCTTGTGATGATCGGCGAGTTCGAGTACCACGTCACTCAATAGTACATGTTCCCATGCTTTTGCATGAAAATTTCCCCAGCTAAATTCCATTCATCGCTTCCTTCTCACACCAGTGCTCCGCCCAAGTCACCGTCCTGGTCCTGCCTTCGCTCATCCGTGCACAGACCAGCTCCGGCGATCCTCCCAATGAAACAGCCCAACTCTTCAGTCACGGGGTGAGATATTGTTGCGAGGGTTTCGAACGAAATGGCTTACGTGTTTTAGATTTGCTGGGTGGAGTATTACTGTAAAGTTTGTAATTTGATTTGTCTAAAGCAGAGTTTCCGGTACTTTTATATCCTTGACTGCAGGAAAACAGAAGTGAGATGGGGCATCGGTGCATGGGTATATTTATAGTACGGCAGAAGAGAAGATAGGAACGACGTCCCTTCCTTAGGCTTAGAGGAGTTTTGCAGATTGAACGGAGGTTTGCAGAAAAATTAGCAGAGGAATTAAATTTGAAAAGAACTGATGGTTGCGGTTATCACTTAGGCATATGAATGGATTTATTTTATTGATATTTCCCTGTGCATGTGCCGAAAGAATGGACAGGCATGAAATAAAATATCGGGGGTTGGCATGTAGCTGCATAGCGTGGGTTTGCAGACATATAGAATACTTTGGCAATGAGAAGAAGTTTTTAAAAAGACTGTGTATGTATATGGTCTGCGATGTTCTTTCCTTTCATGTAGCTGTTTATTTTTATATAGGGTGCGTGCAGATTTGAAGAGTAGACTTCAGTGCGTGAGTCGGCTGAAATAAATTTGTTTGTACTTTGAAATACATATGGATGTATTTTCATTTCAGTAGGCGTATAGGCCCGTGTGAATGAAGAGATTTGGGGTTGGCACATAAATTTTTCTTTTTATATGCGGTACGGGTATTCTACGGGGTTATTAAATCCTATTGTTATTTACCGTTGTTCACATTGAACATTTAATATTCGCACCGAGATATACAAACTACCAAAAATAACGGAAATAGACGTCATGGTATAATTTTACGTTACGGTCCAATGAAACTAATTTCATCGAAAACGCAGACCGTTTGCAAAAATGGCTATTTTAAAGGCCTATATTTTAATAACGATTTCCATAGCGACTATTTCAAAATTTTATTTCTCCATAACTAACAAACTATAACACAAAATCTGGATTTTTCTCTTTCATATGAAAATTATTGTCAATGCGATTCCAATTTTTCTTGTTTCACAGAAATCCGACTTATATCATACCCTATATATCCAATTGAAGTTCAAAATTCCATATTATGAACTGCGGCGCCATTTCGAGCTCGTTTTATTTTTATATAAATATATAACGTTCAAACTTCGTTTTAATAACGAATTAAATATTTAAAACCAATAATATTTCAAATATAATATTTAAAACAATAAATAAATAAAATATTTGACTGCCAAAAATACGGGTCGTTACTTGTGAGAACTAAAACAGTTATTTAAAACTTTACTTTAAAATCAGGTAAATCAAGGGACCACGCCGTCTAACACGGAACGGGTTTTCTCCCAAGAATACCAGTGCATACAATAAACAGAACAATACTAATTAAAGAAAATGAAGCTATTATAAGACTCAGGTCCCATCACACAATGCAACGCAAGCCGGAGGATAGAATTTTACCTTATAATAGCCAAACGTGCTTGGTACGTTTTAAAACAAATCATTTTGATATTACTATAAGTGCATAGTGTATCAAACAACTTCAAATATAAATGTATCAATCATAGACGGCATAAGCGCCCCATCCCACTATGTCGCCATATAGGGTTACAACTAAAATAGAAAAGTCACATATTCGAAATTGGATTCCATTATGAACCAAGGCAAGGGATCGTCCTTATCGAATTCGAGACACTCTAGCCCGTGCCTCAGGACCCAGACTCAGGTGAGCCCTTGGAGAGTCAGGGCCGTTCCACACTTACGTTAGTGGATTATAATTCCTGAACAATATGTTTCCCTGCCTTGTGGGGCATAAATCTGGTCAGTATGTCGACCATACCATCTATCGGCCTCGTAGTGACCGATATATCCGAGGCGCCTCGCTTTCCATCATCCATATAAGTAAAAATGTCTGGGCTCCATACTATGACACCACTCCTAGCTAGAAAGAAACGCATGTCCTCCCTGAGGTCCTCTCCCGTTTCTAGTTCATACCGGGGTGTGAGGCTCGCGAATTAACGCTATACACAAAGCTATGCTATTTAAAGTTGTGCTTTGATCATCAACCACAAGGCCCTGCATTTCAAAAAAATCCTTGATCACTGCATCTTTGCATGACACATTGTCAATCCATACCATTCCATTGATGTCAACTAATATATAACCTCTGAGCTCGTACGTCTCAGAGAAGGGCATTAAGGAAGAGAATAAATTCTCCACCGCCAAACAGATATATATTTAGTAGAGATCAACGAATACAACACACAATACAACGTCAGACACATCCATTTACAAGTCCGTTCTGGGTCTAAACGAAACCGGATGCGCCTTATTCTTCGTCCCATATGTCCAATACAGGAGCGAGGTCCTCGCATATCCGGTCGATCTCCAAGTACGTCTGGACGATCACCACTTATTACCTTGTCTTGGGATGCCTCCCAATCAATACATAAGTAATCATCCAAATGATGTGAAGATATCCGGTCTTCAATCACCGTCTTCATCGTCGACTTATCGTCGTATCAATTATCCAGAATGGGGTAAACCCGGTCTTTCCAAATAATTTACGTATCTTATAAACAAGTGCTATAAAATCACAACATACGCCTCATTCCAATCCATAATATTCTTTTATTCAAATATTCTTTTCACAATTTAAACCAAATTAAGGTTTTCCAAACTAGTCGGGATTAGCGAACCACACTGAAGTAATCATTTATTATATTTCCCAGTCCCAACCTATTCATCCCATAGAGAAAAACTAGTAGCACTCCATATCTAATACCATGGTGTTATCGGTAAAATTAATTACCATTTCACGTTCAAATGTAATTAAATATTTAACTATCACTCGGAGCAAAACTGGTGATACTCCATTTTCGATCATTTCCCCAAATTTGATAATTAAATCATCACGTTCACATTTCAATCTAATTAAAGATTCATTAAAACTCCACTTAGATTTTATCTCCAAAAATCATTATGTAATGATTATTCAAATTTAGGAAATAAATCATGTCTTTAACTGGGTTAAAGAACCAATGTCCTTTAAAACACAGTTCACGATAAACCCAAAATCACATTCCATTAATTATGGAATCTTCACGGAAAATAAATCAATGTATAATCGACATAAATTTCTGTATCCAATCAGTAATATAAATGGAATAACGACAAAGCCTTTTAAAGTCCATATATAGTAACAGTCTTCCTCCACGGAAGCTCACTTCGATTATTACCAAATCGAATTCCATTCCATTCCATTTTATTTTATTAATCGAAAAAAAACTTTACGTTGGAAAATTTCCATTAAATCTTAATAAAAAGATTTATAACTTCCAAATCACATTTCACTGTTAATCGGGTTAAAGAACGAATGTCATTTAAAACACAGTTCACAATAAACCCAAAATCACATTCCATTTTATTCCAATTACTAAATATAATTGGAAACTCGAATAATCTTAATTAAAAGATTTATTCTTTTCATCACGGGGTTTAAGAATAGTGTTACTGAAGACACCATTCACGACAAACCCAAAATCCAGTTCGATATTAAATATAAGGATCTAAACAGAAATTATAAAGACTTATATTTAATATCAAATTCTAAAACCAACACATACCGTATGTGGAATAACGATATATATCTATCTTCCAAATTCCTCCACAATATCCGTATAGTCACGGAATCCAATATCGAAATATCCCGAAGATGATTTCTATTCAAATCCATTCCAATTTATACATTGGAAAATTCTGGTTAGATTAAAACCATTCACAAAACCAATTTATTTATTTAAAACATTGGATTATCTTTCTAGTCATTAACTAGTTCATTTTGATAAAAATATATTTTTATCTTTACAAACGTGGAATTTTTCATCCATAATCTTTCCGAATCATTAATTATGATTTTAGGAAAATTATTAATAATTTTAATAATTTTATCAAGGTCCGTACAGTTGGTTTCCACTAACGGCCACCGAACTACATCCATAGTGACCTTTTCCAAAATTGATTTGGACGTGTCTCCAAATCCAACCGTTAGATTTAAAACCTCTTATATTCATTGGAAAGGTCTTTTCCATTTGAACCCAATAGTCTGATTTTAGAAGAATCCGACATTTGGATCTCCCGTAATGTTTATTCGAAGTTAATGGTTGAAATCCGTGAATGGTCGCAGCGCGACGTGTTCTATTCAAAGCCATTAATTTATATATATATATATAATATATATTACATATATTTCATCGATTTCCATCTAAAACATATTTTATAAATTCATTTATAAATTCATTTCAAAACGATTTCAACTTCATTTCAATTTTTCAAATCAAAATTGAATATTTCTTATTAAATTCGTTTTAAATTCATTTTAAAACGATTTCCACTTCACTTCAATTTTCAAATCAAAATTGAATATTTCATAATAGATTCGTTTTAAATTCATTTTAAAATGATTTCTACTTCATTTCAATTTTCAAATCAAAATTGAATATTTCTTAATAAATTCGTTTTAAATTCATTTTAAAATGATTTCTACTTCATTTCAATTTTCAAATCAAAATTGAATATTTCTTATCATTATAATATTTAAATGACAATATTTTCAAAATATCTTGTTTTGATTATACATTGGATATTATTTAAAAATATTCGTTAATTCTGAATTGGAATCAGACTCAATCAATTACCATAAAATTTCAGTTATATGGATTTCATACATCGCATGTATACAACGTTAATGATAAACAATCATCAAAAATTCATACAACATCCAAAGTGCATTTTACCATTGTATAAGCTTTAAAATAGATAAAAAACGCTTATACAGTCTGTCAACCCATCGATTGACATACAGCTAAACAATCGGGATTAGTGTATGTCAAATATCATCCCAATACCCGTGTGGGGTTTCAATCAATAAACACGGATTTTATTTGTGCAGTTGGGCGATGTGTAAAATTTTTCGTCCAACAATGTCAGTTAAATGAGTATACATAAACAAATCGTCCGATTTGTAAATGAATATTTATTTTTTTCGAACATTTTATTCAACAAATGAATATTTTATATAGTTCTATTACACATTAAAAATGATATTTTTAATGATTACATAGTATATTCAACACATGAATATTTATATAGTTCATTCATTTCACATCACAATCACAACACAATACAGTCCAAACAAACAACCATGGTTTGTACAATAAATAGTGTCAGGAGCTACTAAGCCCCATCTGCAACCTAGAATATTTTTAATTGTGAAATAGTTTGAGTGAGTAGGAGTTCTCACTTTCGTTTCCACTCCGTCAGTCTTTATCTGGCGAATTCAGCACTGTTCATGTTTGAATTTGCCTAAATTTCTAATGTGCTCTAAATTGGACCCAGACAGTCTTGTTGTGAAGCACTCGTCCCCACGATCGCAATGGATCCAAAATCATCAGATTTGGACCTCGTACAAAAAAGATATCGCGTTACAAACCTTAATCACATTTTTACGTTAATTAATAAAGTAATTAAATATAATTACACTTAGCTAATCACAACGTTAATCAAATGTGGTTGTTTCTGTGCTAATTTTTCTTCATCCTCCTCTCTGGAAAACCACTCACGCTAAAAACCGAACCCACTCAAAAACTAGGGCTCCATATTGCGATCACTTCCTTGCGCCTGAAATAGATCGGAGGACGACATGGCCTTGGCCTCCACGTGCGCCACCACCTCTATCGATCCCTCGAAGTCCGGTCCCCATCTCAGCCTCGAAGTCCGGTCCCCATCTCAGCCTCGAAATCTGCCCTAAACGAGCACTTCGAGCTCGAATATCGAGCAAACTACACAACAAAAATTCATCTCCACTGTGTAGGATTGAAGGCCTCTAGAATTTCTTCGATCCTTGCTTTGATCACATGTTTTAATTTGCAATGATTTGGGAGAAATTTGGGATTAAAAATGGGAGGGTTTGGAACGTCGGTTTTGGGAAAAGTCGGCTAAGAGATAATAGACCGCGGGTTTGAATAATTCTAGGGTTTTGACCAAGTGAGTATTTATAGTTTATTTTTATTTTTATTATTTATTCCAAAAATAATTTGTTTATGATTCCGAACTCCAATTCAAACCCAATGACTATCGCCCCTAGCCATATACCCCCATTCCAGACATAATGGGATATGTTTCCTAAGCCCAATCGACTGTTTCGATCAGTTTTCCTTTAAATTAAAATATAAATCAATATAATGAATTTTAAACATACATTTTAATTTGCCGGGGCCACATACTGACTCCAAAAATTACTAAAAAGTTATTTCTAGCTTTGTTTTGACGATAGGGTCCTAACAAAACTAATTTGGTTGAATTTGGAGACCGTTTGAAAAAATGGCCATCTTCCAGTCGATTAAATTCAAATTGAATTGACTAAACACGTTTAAATCCACCACGCTCACATATTAATTCCAAAAATTATGAAAATTGGAATCTAGCAATAATTTGACATTCCGGATCCACCAAAAGTTGTTTCGTTGAAAACGGAGGTCATTTGCAAAATGGCTATTTTTAAGGGCTATATATTTTATAAAATATATATAAATTCCATAGCGACTATTTCAAATTTTAAACTGGACATAACTTTCAATTTATGTTATGAAATCTTAGTTTTTCACATTCGTTAGAAAGATATTATTAAACAGATTCAAATGTTTCTGGTTTTACTGAAATCCGATTTATTTTGAATTCTGTACATTCATTTGAAATTTAAAATCGAATTTTCAAACTACCGCACCATTTCAGGCTCGTTTTGTAATTAAAATAAATTTATACGTTCTAACTTCGATTTAAAATAATTTTTTAGTCATTATTATTTAAAATGAATCATTTTAAATATTCAAAATCCATTAAAATAGCTAAAATAAAAATTTTAAATTGGTTCTAAAAATCCGGGTTGTTACACTGAATAACCCTATCTTCTTTAATCAAAGGACTTTGCTTTATATTTCCCCTAATCTTCATTTAAACCTGCTTGGTTTATATATTTAATTCCTTAGAAAATTATTCTCAACCTAACCTAATCCAGTTTAATGATTCGTTTCCTAAATCATTATAAATCTTGTTCATCCCTTTATTCAAAAAAATTAAACAAGGAATTTCTATTTATATTTTCCCCAATCATCATTTAAACCAGCTGGTTTACTATGCTCAATTCCTTAGGAAAATATCTTTAATATAACCTAATCTAATTAAATGGTTCGTATTCATCGATTTAACATATTCCCTTATCCTTAACCCCAATTTATAGCTGGATCCGAATAAATCAAATTTACCACTCCCTCTATCAGGCCGGGCCGGATAGTTAGGGAGAACAAGAAGCTGGTTTTTCTAAACCTAAGCCTAGTAACTATCTTTTTGTCACCCATAAGGCGATCAAATTATTTGATTGATTCTAAATCCTTTTATTTCCCTTCTTTAATTTATACAGCATCCGGGCTTTCCCTTTGATAAGTTCCATTCATCGACAAATAAATTGACACTCACAAATGGTACTCAATGTACTAGCCCATTCCACATACTCTTTGATTAATGATGATTTAAATATCCTAAAGCATTATTGAAATATTTCATTATCCTTTCAAAATCATTCCCAATTGAATTGTTGAATAATTGTTATCTTATAGATAAATTGAAATGCTTTAGTGATTTACAACAGAAAAAGGGAATTGTTGTTAACAGTGCTAAAACTAGTTATTTGATCTAATTAATTTCTAGATTCATATTTTCCAACCTAGCCTCTTTTATCCCTATAAATTATTTATCAATTTTAATCCTTATTTTTAATAATTTAAAATACTAATTCCCAATAATTTCAAAATAAGATCGCTTTACTATTAAACCGCGATTCTTAGAAAATCTGTTTTATCCATGTATAATATCTACAAGCCAAATTCCTAAAAAAATCTTTAACCTAAAGATACAGATAAGATAGTTCAGACGCTTTAAACTGCACCGAAATCTGAGCTATACATTGTCCGAAATTCAATTTCAAACTTATGGCACGAAACGTCAATTACTACTGCACGATACGCTCAATAGGGGATTAACTATGGATTTTCTAATATAATTTATCGAAACAAGTTATTATCTTTCTAAAACTTTTATAATATACCTAAAAATCAATATTCTACTAACTTACCATAAGTATTCGTTTTTATACTTTTCTTTATTGTAATAAATTATATTAATATTTTTTAAATATTAACATTTAAAATCCTATTTTTTTCTTAAATCAAACTGAAAATATACCAAGGCAGATGGTGCTTTCTAATTACATTTAAACCTTTATGTACATACCTAACTTGATTTCAATTTTTCTAAATCGATTTCAATTTCAATTTACTATTCGTCCATAACTTTAGTTTTCGATTCACTATCCGTTTTAACTCCAAAATCAATTCTATTTTCGTTTTTGAACTCCATATTCCTTTAATTTCAAAACTACCAACTTTTGTATTAAAATTCCAAAACTGGATTTATTGGCTTTTTTCTGACTTCATCATAACTAACTTCTTCATGTGGATATTTAAACTAAATCTTTGTATATACCGTATTACCAAAATGATCATTACACTAATTTGAACATGATCAACATTGATATCATATAATTCATCCATCTAATCATAACATATAATGATTTTAATCATTATTCATTTAATCACACCATGTCATATATCATCCATACTTCCATAACCAAATAATCCAAATATCATAACTTTTTATCACGTATGAACATATAACCAACGGGATGTAATTTTACTCAATATAGTATATGGTCATAACAGTTTTTAAATAATTTAAAAAGTTGGGAGATTTTTCTCACCGTTGATTTCTACTCAGCCATTATTTACAATTGGATTGCACTATCTTACTCAATGTTGCGACTAATGTTGTAGCGACCCAACTTTCCAGTACCTCGGAAGTTGTATCATTATATAAGAAAAGAAACAGATAAAAGAATAGAACTAAGAAAAACATCAGAATCTCACAGCAGAACTTGGGACAATATATAATAACCCAAAATATTACATATTAAAAAGTCAAGTACATTTAAAGTACTGGATACATAGGGATACAAGTTACATCGATTACATAATAGTCAGTCGTAATACTAACTTGCATAATGATAGTACATAACATCATAACTGAACCAACATTCAGATAATTATACATAACATAAGATAGATAAGCCAACGCTCCAGGGTCTGCCATCCTGCTACTCCAAAGTTACCTTAAAACCTGGATCACTTGTCTACTCATAATAAATATTATGAGTACCCAAGAGTTTAAGGAAAACACAGAAAATAAACTCCGGGTCAGTCATGGACTGGTATGAGTAAACGATTTATAAACAAGTTTTAATAAATCACAATGATTCATAAGACCACGCCGTGAATACGGAGCGGGTTTTTCCCTTATGAGATCAAACAGTTTGCATATTTAAACAGATATTATGATATGTGTCTAGGGTTTCCGCAACTAATTTATAATCTAGTAGAATGTTTGCATCTCACATTCTACTTAATAATATACAAACAAAACCGCTTGGCGCTTAGGGATAATGGATTTCCAACTATGACAAGGTATGGAACCACCTTTCGATCAGTGTACTCTAGAAACGATACACTGGAGTTCAACAAGAACATCTTGCAACTCGGCCACACATGACCGACCACTCATTTCTCTTGAGTGTATCGAATATATTATCACCGACGGTTGGGCCCACATAACCGTTATCCGAAGATACAGAAATGAAAGAAGTAACAATAATGAATATTCTCTAGATGGAGACAATATACCTTAATAGGTATGACCCACATAGCCATGCTGCCTGGCCGATTTTTTGTCATTTCCGGTTGTTAAGCTTGTGGCTAAACCGACCTTGACACTCTTTTGATTTACTTTGAATTCCACATTATCAAGATCTGCGAATCACTAATTGACTTTCCCAAAAATATATTATGAGTATAAAGTAAGAGAAACGAATTTCTCTACCACTACATAACTACGTTTGAAAAGATCAATGTACATGATTAGTTAGGAATATTCTGTCAGACATTCGTCCATTAATGTTGTCCTGGGACTGGATAAACCGAAGGCACTATTCAGTACATCCATCCTAGGCAATCTTTACCTAGGATTTATACAACAGCCCTTGTGTAATAACCCGGAAATTCTGAACTAGTTTAAAATTTTTATTTTAGCAATTTTAGCGAATTTTGATTATTTAAAATGAATTATTTTAAATAATATCGACGAGAAATCTATTTTGAATATAATTCGAACGTATATATTATACGCGTCGTCGTTAGAATATAAATATTTATATATAATTATAAATAGAATTGAAAATGGCGCGGTAGTTCGATAATTCGATTTCAAACTTCAATCGAACATACCGGGTGCAAAACAATCCGGATTTTAGTGAAACCAAAAATCATAGAATCTAATTGATGATATCTTTCCAACGAATCCGAAGAATCGAGATTTCATAGCGGGAATCAAAAGATATGTCCAGTTGAAAATTCGGAATAGTCGCTATGGAATTCAGGCCCTTAAAAATGGACATTTTGCAAACGACCTCGGATTTCGACGAAATCACTTTTGTTGGATCCGCAGTGTAAAGTTATTGCTAGATTTCAAATTTCATAATTTTTCGAATCAATATGTGAACGTGGTAAAGGAAAACGTGTTTTGACCATTTCCGTTGATTTTAATCGACTGGAAATTGGCCATTTTTCTAACGGTCTCAGAATTCGTCGAAACTAGTTTTGTTAAGACCGTATCGTCAATACGAAGCTAGAAAAAAAATTTCGAGAATTTTTAGGGTTAGTATGTGACCCCGGTAATTTGAAATGCGCGTTTAAATTCAATATAGTGATTTAAATGTAAATTCAACGGAAACTGATTCAAACGATCAAATCAAACTACGAAACATATCCCATTGTGTTCGGAATGGGGGTGAAATGCTATGGGCGACAGTCGGCGGGTTCAAATCTGAGTTGAAACGAAAAGTCAACATTAGGGTTTTAAAGGAAAAATAATAATATAATTATTATATATATATTTACATAACCCCCCCCCCTTCATTATTTCAGATCGAAAACAAATAAAAAAAAAAGGGAAACCCCTGAAACCCCGTCGCCCCCCACGTCGCAGCCGCCACCGACTTCCCCCCCCCAGGTGTGCCGCCGCCACCTCTTCCCTTCCTCCTCCCCCTTGCCTTCCTCGACACCGACGCGAGACCCCCTTCCCCCATCCACCGACGCAACCGAGCCCCCCCTCCACCTGCTCACAGCCGCAGCCACCACGACCCACCGCCGGCCTCCGATCAACCCCCCCCTCTTCTGCGCCGCTTCTCCCTCCTCTTGAAGCCCACAGCGAACGCCCAAACCCCCCTGTAAGTCTTTTTTTTTCTTTTTATTTATTTTATTTTTGATTTATATAAACTGGGAAAAGATTAAATACTGTTTTTATTTTAAAGTTTAAAACTAATTTTGATTTTAAAAGTAATTTAAAACTGATTTTAAAAGTAATTTAAAACTGATTTTTAGAAAAAGATTTCATTTTTTTAAAACAATGAAAAGGTTGGATCTTTAAGATTAAAACGGCGAGATTTTATAAATAGGTAAAGGTGGGATTTTTTATCTATAAAAAGATATGATTTTTATTTCTAAAAATATGGTTTTTAATTTATAACAAGGTAAAAATATAATTTTTACATGATAGGAAGATTAAAAATATCATCTTTATAAATGTAGAATAAAAATAAAAATGAGATTTTTATAAAGATGAAATCTTTAAATTCGAAAAGGCGAAGTCTATATTTTTATAAAGGCGAAGTCTATATTTTTATAAAGGTGAAATCTTTATTTTAGAAAAGGGAAATCTTTATATGGAAAATAACGTGATGAAAATATAATTTTTATATATATAACATAGTAGTAAAAATTCGATTTTTATATATTGAACAGCATAGTAAAAAATTCGATTTTTAAATATATGAAGTGATTATAAAAATATGATTTTTAAATGGAAAGTGAATAAATAAAAATGTGATTTTTATTTTAAAGACAACAAAATATAAAAATATGTGATTTTTATATATATAGTGACTACGGGCAACGAAGATGGCGAAGATAGGATAACGACGAAGATTTCTATCAATTAAGTGCCGTGGAGCTAGGATAGCTATCGGTGAGAACTTCTCACTCTTCAATTTCTATTATAGTTATAAATATAAACTAGGATGCAGACGGTGCTTAGTAGCACCCGACACCCGTCATCCACAGACCATGGATGGCTTGTTTGTTAAATTGATTGGTTGAGTAGTTGGTTAGTTTAATTGGTTTGAATTGAATTGTTTGGTGAATTGAATGGAATTGATTGATGTGTGAATGGCGTGGGCCTTCACTAGACCGGGGATAAGGCTAGGCCTTGTCCCGTTTCTAGTATAGTGCCGTTATGCCGCCGAAATTTTCTAAAATATGTTAGAAAAATAAAAAGTATCATTTTATTGAAATGAATCGAATAGAATATTCATAGGTTGAATAAAATGTTTTATCGTTAAAAATATAATTTTTAACGTGAATATGGATATAGTGAATGTGAATAAATAAAATATTCATTTACAAACCGGACGGTTTGTTTATGTACACCTATTTGACTGACATTGATTGGGACGATAAATTTTACACATCGCCCAACTGCACGAATAAAATCTGTGTTTGATTGTTTGAAACCCCACACGGGTGTTGGGATGAAATATGAAGTCCACTCATCCTGATTGATTAAATATGTCGATCGATTGATTGACAGGCTGTTATAAGCGTTAGATATCTATATTTGATGCTTATACAGTGTAGTGCACTTTGGTTGATGGTTGATTATTTTTCAATGCTATTTTATACATGTGTTGTATGAAAATCCATATAATTAATTTTATATGGTGATTGATTGGGCCTCATTCCAATTTTGAAAAATAAAGAATATTATATAATAAAGGTTCATGTGTTGACTGTACTCATTCGTTGAGATTAGTCATGTGTTGAACGAAATATTTTTATAATAAAAATTACATCTTTATCAATATAAAATAAAGGTTCATGTGTTGACTGTACTCATTCGTTGAGATTAGTCATGTGTTGAACGAAATATTTTTATAATAAAAATTACATCTTTATCAATATAAAATAAAGGTTCATGTGTTGACTGTACTCATTCGTTGAGATTAGTCATGTGTTGAACGAAATATTTTTATAATAAAAATTACATCTTTATCAATATAAAATAAAGGTTCATGTGTTGACTGTACTCATCCGTTGAGATTAGTCATGTGTTGAACGAAATAATTTAACAAAAATAGTCACACGTGGACGGTACTCATTCATTGAGATTAGTCGTGTGTTGACAAATAGAATATTTGAAATAGAATATTTGAAAATAGAAATATATGAAGCCGTGTTGATTAGATTGACGCCATTTTGACGTGAACGATATTTATATCAATTTTATTTCGAAATGAATTGAATATATAACGATTTCGAAATGAATTGAATATATAACGATTTCGAAATGAATTGAATATATAACGATTTCGAAATGAATTGAATATATAACGATTTCGAAATGAATTGAATATATAACGATTTCGAAATGAATTGAATATATAACGATTTCGAAATGAATTGAATATATAACGATTTCGAAATGAATTGAATATATAACGATTTCGAAATGAATTGAATATATAACGATTTCGAAATGAATTGAATATATAACGATTTCGATTTGAATTGAATATGAAACGATTTCGAATTGAATGGAATAGAAAACCAATTTTATTTCAATTAAATATATAATGAATTTGATTCAAATAGAAAACGAAACGAATTTGATTTGAATAGAAAATGAATATGAATCGAATAGAAAACCAATTCGAATTGAATTGAAAGCGAATTGAATTGAATTCAAATTGAATTGAATAGAAATGAATTTTAAAACGAATTTATAAAGGAGAATTCAATTTTGATTTGAATTGAAATAGAAGTTGAAACTGTTTTTGAAACGAGTCTAAACTATTTATATAATTCGTTTTAAAATAGAAATCGACGAAATATATATTATATATATTATAAATATAATATAATGGCCTGAATAGAACGCGCCGCGGCAGTTCGTAAATTTCGACCATTTATTTCAAACGGACATTACGGGAGATCCGACCGTCGGATTCTCCTAAAACCGGAACCGTTGGGTTCGTATCGAAAAGAGCTTTCTAGCGAATATTAGAAATTCAAAATCTAACGGTTGGATTTGGAGATACGTCCAAATCAAATTTGAAAAAGGTCGCTGTAAGTGCAGTTCGATGGCCATTGTTGGAAATCGACCGTACGGGCCTTGATAAAATTATTAAAAATAGTAATAATTTGTGTAAAATCATAAGAAATGATTTGGGAAAAATTGGGATGAAAAACTCCATAATTGAAAGGATAAAAAAAATGGGTTTTTATCGAAATGAACTAGTTTTGAACTAAATTTAAAACCCAATTATTTTTAAATAAAGGAATTAGATTTAAAAAGGGGTTTTAAATAATCGAATTTCTAATATATTTGATTGAATTTGAAATGGGTTTATCGTGAACAGTGTTTTAAATAACATTAGTTCTTTAACCCGATAATAAATAGAATGTGATTTGGGTTTGTCGTGAACTGTGTTTTAAATAACACCTAGTTCTTTAACCCAGTAAAAGGGGTTTTAATGAATCTGCAAATAGATTGAAATTCGAATTGATAATCTAAATTACCAAATTTAGAAAATGAACGAGAATGGAGTATTACCAGTTTTGCTCCAAAGCGATAGTTAAATCTTTAATTAGATTTGAACGTGAAATGGTAATTAATTTTACCGATAACACCGCGGTGTTAGATATGGAGTATTACCAGTTTTGCTTCATGGGATGAATAGGTTGGGATTGGGAAATAAAATAAATAATTACTTCGTTACGGTTCGCTAATCTCGACTAGTTGGGAGAAACCATAATTTGGTTTTAAATGACATCCAAAGGAAGATTACAGGATAAATTTTAAAGAATTTATCTTGGATAAAATTAATGGGAACCTTTCCCTAAGAATGTGGAATTTAGAAACTAGCTGTAGGTTGGCTAAGAAGAATGGTTTCCTGGGTATTGATCTGATGTTGGTTTCGGCCTTCGGGGTTAATGTTAGGGAAATTGTTCTCTTGCTAATTTGCGGTTAGCGACTAATGAATTGGAATGAGGCGTATGTTGTGTTTGTGTAACATTTGTTTTTAATATACGCGGGTTGTTCGGAAAGTCCGGGTTTATACCCATTCTGAATAACCGATTCGACGATAAGTCGAAGATGAAGACGGTGGTCGAAGACCGGAAGTTTTCACATCGTTTGGATAATTACTGATGATCCTGATTGGGCAGTACACCCAAGAGGATGGAAATAGTTGGTGGTCGTCCAGACGTACTTGGAGATGGATGGATATGCGAGGAAAGTGCCTCCGGTTTCGTTCAGACCCAGAACGGACTTGTAAATGGATTGTGTGTCTGACATTGGATTTTATTCTGTGTTGATTGATTTCTATTAAATATACATCTGTTTGGCGGTGGAGAATTTATTCTTTTGCTTAACGCCCTTCTCTGAGACGTACGAGCTCAGAGGTTGTATATCGATGGACATCAGTCGCATGGCATGAATTGCCTGTGTGGCACGCTAAGTTGCATGGATCAAGGCTTCTGTTGAAAAGCAAAGTCTTGTGGTTGATGATCAAAGCACGACCTTCGTGGCGTAGCTTTGTGTATAGCGTGAATTCGCGATCCTCACACCTCGGTATGAGTTAAAAACGGGATACGGACCGCTGGGAGAGCACGACGTTTCTTTCTAGCTTTGGTGGTGTCAGTGACTTACCAGCCCTGACATATATATACTTTTCACCTTTGTGGTTGTTGGAATGAGGCGCCTCGATTATAGGTCTGTAAGGACCGGGAAACGTGTGTTCAGGCATAATTAATCCTCTAACGTAAGTGAGGACCGGCCCAGCCGCATCCAGGGGTTACCCAGTGTGCGTAATCCTGAGGCATTTGCTAGAGTGTCTTGAAAGCGGAGAGGAGCTTGCCCCTTGCCTCGACTCATGACGGAATCCAATTTCCAATACGTGTACTGCGGCTTTATTTGTAGAGCCTAGTATGGCGACATAGTGGGATGGGGCACTCATGCCGTCTATGATTTATATTTATGATTGAAATGTTTTGACACTATACACTTATTATAGTATCAAATGATTTGTTTTAAACGTACCAAGCATGTTTGGCTATTATAAGGGAAAACCCTATCCTCCGGCTTGCGTTGCATTGTGTGATGGGACCTAGGTCTTATAATAGCTTCATTTTTCCAAAAAGCATTGCGTTGTTTTGTTATATGCACTAGTATTCTTGGGAGGAAACCCGTTCCGTGTTATACGGCGTGGTCCCTTGAATTACTATCCTTTAAAGTAAAGTTTTAAATAACTGTTTTAGTTCTCACACCAGTCACATGACTGACCTGGAGTTTATTGTTTCAACCTAAACTCTGGGTGCCCCTATTTTCCGCACGGGCAGCTAGTAGTTTTGGTTTTGCAGATTTATATTCACAGGATCCTGGTTTACAGCTGGAATGATATCCGGAAAGCTCTGTATCCGTATATCACCTTCAGTTGTGCTTTGTATTATTTTCCGCTGCTATGTAATTTATTGTAATCTCTGATATTTATCGAATGTAATTTATTCATTTATACTCTGTACATTCTTGTATTCTGATGGGATTGTTGTAATATGCAATGAAATGTTCTTCTGTTTGTGTTCTGATTTGTCCTGTTCTCAACGTTCAGGGGTTTCGAACGGTCTAGATCGGTTTAACGACTGGTTCGGACTGAGCGAAATTCCAGGCCGTCACATTTGGTATCAGAGCTTTGGTTTACAGAGCTCGAGAACAAGACACATTAGAACCATACGAAAGAATTCATCAGATATTGGATTAGCAATATCCAATTAGAATGACTCGTTAGAGATAGGATCAGTAGTATCCTAGAACGAGTGTGAAGAGTATATTTTGCAAATGAAAACAATTTTGTTTTGAAAATTTAAACCATTTTATACGTATTTGAATATTTATTTATTTTGAATATGGACAATCTGATATATAAAGGTTTTGCATATACACGTCATGAACGTATATTCGAAGTTTTAATATATTGGATAGATATAGAGTCATACTCTAGTGGCCCGAAGATGATTCTGATGATTGACTAGTTGTCATTAGTATTCATGTTCGTGTTTCGAAGGTGTGATTTTCTATATATTTCCATTAGGCTGGTGTGAGAACCAAAACTTATATAGTTAGAACACATTGTTGTGAATTGGCACCAAAAACATGATTTCTGTATATGTATCAAATTTATGAATTTGAAACTCTAATTCACTAATTGATTGATGTTTGTGTTGTTTGTTAATTTGTTTGCTAATTTTGAACCATTATGCCTAATTGCATCAAATATTGAACTGTATTGAAAATTGGTCGCATTTGCTTGCATATACATATACTTACACTGAACAGGTCATAGCAAGGAGGCTAGAGCAGAGAATAAAATTTGTTTGCCCGACAAATAGGTACATGTTTACTACATAATTTCCTGTTTTGTTTGGGTGATGATGATTTTGTGAGCCTATTGGCTAGCCGCTTGGCTTTTTCTTTTTCTTTTTGAGATCTGAAGGACCGGGGAAGCTATTTGAAATTCCCCGATGCTCCCGGTGCAGGGGAGGTTATGGCGAAATTTTTCGAAAATTTAGGGTGTTAGCCAAATTTTTGAAATTTTGAAAATTCTCAGAAACTGAAAAGTTGGAGAATGGAAGCCAAATCGAACGAAGAGCTGATTAATCAAACCACTTTCGACTTTGTTCCTTTTCGGGGACGAAAAGTTTTAAGTGGGGGAGATTGTAATAACCCGGAAATTCTGAACCAGTTTAAAATTTTTATTTTAGCAATTTTAGCGAATTTTGATTATTTAAAATGAATTATTTTAAATAATATCGACGAGAAATCTATTTTGAATATAATTCGAACGTATATATTATACGCGTCGTCGTTAGAATATAAATATTTATATATAATTATAAATAGAATTGAAAATGGCGCGGTAGTTCGATAATTCGATTTCAAACTTCAATCGAACATACCGGGTGCAAAACAATCCGGATTTTAGTGAAACCAAAAATCATAGAATCTAATTGATGATATCTTTCCAACGAATCCGAAGAATCGAGATTTCATAGCGGGAATCAAAAGATATGTCCAGTTGAAAATTCGGAATAGTCGCTATGGAATTCAGGCCCTTAAAAATGGACATTTTGCAAACGACCTCGGATTTCGACGAAACCACTTTTGTTGGATCCGCAGTGTAAAGTTATTGCTAGATTTCAAATTTCATAATTTTTCGAATCAATATGTGAACGTGGTAAAGGAAAACGTGTTTTGACCATTTCCGTTGATTTTAATCGACTGGAAATTGGCCATTTTTCTAACGGTCTCAGAATTCGTCAAAACTAGTTTTGTTAAGACCGTATCGTCAATACGAAGCTAGAAAATATTTTTCGAGAATTTTTAGGGTTAGTATGTGACCCCGGTAATTTGAAATGCGCGTTTAAATTCAATATAGTGATTTAAATGTAAATTCAACGGAAACTGATTCAAACGATCAAATCAAACTACGAAACATATCCCATTGTGTTTGGAATGGGGGTGAAATGCTATGGGCGACAGTCGGCGGGTTCAAATCTGAGTTGAAACGAAAAGTCAACATTAGGGTTTTAAAGGAAAAAAAATAATATAATTATTATATATATATTTACATAACCCCCCCCCTTCATTATTTCAGATCGAAAACAAATAAAAAAAAAAAGGGAAACCCCCGAAACCCCGTCACCCCCCACGTCGCAGCCGCCACCGACTCCCCCCCCCCCCAGGTGTGCCGCCGCCACCTCTTCCCTTCCTCCTCCCCCTTGCCTTCCTCGACACCGACGCGAGACCCCCTTCCCCCATCCACCGACGCAACCGAGCCCCCCCTCCACCTGCTCACAGCCGCAGCCACCACGACCCACCGCCGGCCTCCGATCAACCCCCCCCTCTTCTGCGCCGCTTCTCCCTCCTCTTGAAGCCCACAGCGAATGCCCAAACCCCCCATGTAAGTCTTTTTTTTTCTTTTTATTTATTTTATTTTTGATTTATATAAACTGGGAAAAGATTAAATACTGTTTTTATTTTAAAGTTTAAAACTAATTTTGATTTTAAAAGTAATTTAAAACTGATTTTAAAAGTAATTTAAAACTGATTTTTAGAAAAAGATTTTCATTTTTTAAAAACAATGAAAAGGTTGGATCTTTAAGATTAAAACGGCGAGATTTTATAAATAGGTAAAGGTGGGATTTTTTATCTATAAAAAGATATGATTTTTATTTCTAAAAATATGGTTTTTAATTTATAACAAGGTAAAAATATAATTTTTACATGATAGGAAGATTAAAAATATCATCTTTATAAATGTAGAAAAAAAATAAAAATGAGATTTTTATAAAGATGAAATCTTTAAATTCGAAAAGGCGAAGTCTATATTTTTATAAAGGCGAAGTCTATATTTTTATAAAGGTGAAATCTTTATTTTAGAAAAGGGAAATCTTTATATGGAAAATAACGTGATGAAAATATAATTTTTATATATATAACATAGTAGTAAAAATTCGATTTTTATATATTGAACAGCATAGTAAAAAATTCGATTTTTAAATATATGAAGTGATTATAAAAATATGATTTTTAAATGGAAAGTGAATAAATAAAAATGTGATTTTTATTTTAAAGACAACAAAATATAAAAATATGTGATTTTTATATATATAGTGACTACGGGCAACGAAGATGGCGAAGATAGGATAACGACGAAGATTTCTATCAATGAAGTGCCGTGGAGCTAGGATAGCTATCGGTGAGAACTTCTCACTCTTCAATTTCTATTATAGTTATAAATATAAACTAGGATGCAGACGGTGCTTAGTAGCACCCGACACCCGTCATCCACAGACCATGGATGGCTTGTTTGTTAAATTGATTGGTTGAGTAGTTGGTTAGTTTAATTGGTTTGAATTGAATTGTTTGGTGAATTGAATGGAATTGATTGATGTGTGAATGGCGTGGGCCTTCACTAGACCGGGGATAAGGCTAGGCCTCGTCCCGTTTCTAGTATAGTGCCGTTATGCCGCCGAAATTTTCTAAAATATGTTAGAAAAATAAAAAGTATCATTTTATTGAAATGAATCGAATAGAATATTCATAGGTTGAATAAAATGTTTTATCGTTAAAAATATAATTTTTAACGTGAATATGGATATAGTGAATGTGAATAAATAAAATATTCATTTACAAACCGGACGGTTTGTTTATGTACACCTATTTGACTGACATTGATTGGGACGATAAATTTTACACATCGCCCAACTGCACGAATAAATCTGTGTTTGATTGTTTGAAACCCCACACGGGTGTTGGGATGAAATATGAAGTCCACTCATCCTGATTGATTAAATATGTCGATCGATTGATTGACAGGCTGTTATAAGCGTTAGATATCTATATTTGATGCTTATACAGTGTAGTGCACTTTGGTTGATGGTTGATTATTTTTCAATGCTATTTTATACATGTGTTGTATGAAAATCCATATAATTAATTTTATATGGTGATTGATTGGGCCTCATTCCAATTTTGAAAAATAAAGAATATTATATAATAAAGGTTCATGTGTTGACTGTACTCATTCGTTGAGATTAGTCATGTGTTGAACGAAATATTTTTATAATAAAAATTACATCTTTATCAATATAAAATAAAGGTTCATGTGTTGACTGTACTCATTCGTTGAGATTAGTCATGTGTTGAACGAAATATTTTTATAATAAAAATTACATCTTTATCAATATAAAATAAAGGTTCATGTGTTGACTGTACTCATTCGTTGAGATTAGTCATGTGTTGAACGAAATATTTTTATAATAAAAATTACATCTTTATCAATATAAAATAAAGGTTCATGTGTTGACTGTACTCATCCGTTGAGATTAGTCATGTGTTGAACGAAATAATTTAACAAAAATAGTCACACGTGGACGGTACTCATTCATTGAGATTAGTCGTGTGTTGACAAATAGAATATTTGAAATAGAATATTTGAAAATAGAAATATATGAAGCCGTGTTGATTAGATTGACGCCATTTTGACGTGAACGATATTTATATCAATTTTATTTCGAAATGAATTGAATATATAACGATTTCGAAATGAATTGAATATATAACGATTTCGAAATGAATTGAATATATAACGATTTCGAAATGAATTGAATATATAACGATTTCGAAATGAATTGAATATATAACGATTTCGAAATGAATTGAATATATAACGATTTCGAAATGAATTGAATATATAACGATTTCGAAATGAATTGAATATATAACGATTTCGATTTGAATTGAATATGAAACGATTTCGAATTGAATGGAATAGAAAACCAATTTTATTTCAATTAAATATATAATGAATTTGATTCAAATAGAAAACGAAACGAATTTGATTTGAATAGAAAATGAATATGAATCGAATAGAAAACCAATTCGAATTGAATTGAAAGCGAATTGAATTGAATTCAAATTGAATTGAAATTTGAATTGAATAGAAATGAATTTTAAAACGAATTTATAAAGGAGAATTCAATTTTGATTTGAATTGAAATAGAAGTTGAAACTGTTTTTGAAACGAATCTAAACTATTTATATAATTCGTTTTAAAATAGAAATCGACGAAATATATATTTGTAGGATCTAAATTAACCCTAGAGGGGGGGGTGAATAGGGTTTATCGCAGATTTTCACAGAGTAATTAAATAATCACAGCACAGATAATAATCAGAGTAAATGCGGAAAATAAATAACACACAGGTATACCCAGCTTCGGCAAAAACCTGCCTACTGCTGCATTCCCCAAGGTTTCTACTAGGAGTTAAAACAATCTCTACGCTTACAATCCCCTGTAAACTCGCGACACTCGCTCCCAACTGTTCTTAACCCTACGCTCAAAACCCTGCACTGGTTTTTATCCCCAAAACCAGATTTCCCCGAATTACAAACACTGTAATTCGTCTCCCTAGTTTTAGAGACAAACTAGAAAACTCTGGACTGATTACAAAGTTGAAATTAAAGACAAACAAAATCAAGACAATAAAAAACCCTTAATTAAAAACTTTGAAAACCCTTAGTATTTAAATAAGGGTTATCCCCTTAAACTTGGCCGGTCCCTTTTTTTATTTTGCTCCACTACTTTTTACTTGAGGCCGACTTCCTTTAATTCTCTCTGGAAATTGAAATGGCGGCTACAAGAAAACTAGGGTTTCTCTTGAAATGGCGACTGTGATTAGGGTTTTGGTTCTTTGATTCTGAAATCCGACGCTATGATGTTCTCGAGTTCCTATTGCAAGTTCTTCTTCGGTTGAGTTGATGAAGCTTTGAATTGGATCCAAGTCTTCTTCTTTTCCTGGTATGATTTTTAATTCAATTGTTTGCTTTTAATTTTCTCGATCTTGGATGATAATAGCTGATGATGATGTGGGTGTTCTTATAGGGTTTAGAAACCCTAATTTTGTGCTCTGATTTCGTATAAGACTCGGTCGAGATATATACATAAATTTTGGACCTTGAACTCTTCGTGGCTTTGAATTGTTCTTTAACTTCTGGAGATTTCTTCGATTTGAATATTGCTATGAATACTTCCATTATTCTGGAGTTACTTGCGTGTGAAAATCCTGAATTTTGAAATGGTCTCTTCGAATAAAAAAAATCCATATAAATTTATCTGAACTTTGATGATTTCAAACTGAATATTCTGCTTCCTTAACAACTGGTATAAGCAAATGCTTAGACTTGTTCATGATATATACTAAATATTGGGGCTTTATAACTGCTTTGAATTTATCCTTAAAATAATTGCCGTATATACTTTCTGATTGACCATTTCTGAAATACACTTTTCAGTAAATTTTTGAGTTGGTCCTTTTGTTGCTTCCTGGATATTTCAAACTGAATAGATACTATATTTGATTGGAAAAAGATGTCCTGGTCTTGTGGGTTTATACTCGTATATAAGCTAATTCTAGACTTTGAATTTAATTTTGAAATATCCTTATTTTTGTGGCAATATATTTCGAATATTGTTGAAGCTTTGAAAAGCTATTTTTCTGGCAGTTTTTTTTTTTTTTTTTTTTCACTTTGACCTGAAAGTTGCATCATGACTTGTGGACTTTGAGATATTCAACCTTGTGTGAGAATTTGTTGCTTTGAATTGGTTGTGATATTGTTCCCTTTGAATAAATACTTTTTCTTGAAAACTGTCTTCATAAATAAGAACCGTTATTGCACTTGTCTAGCCACTGTACATGTGATTTTTGCTGGTTTCCTGATTTTTTATTGCTTCGAACAGACTTGTTTGGCTAATGCTTGTAAACAGATTTGAATTTGTACTCCATTTATTTTTTGACTTGAGTACACTCCACTTAGAACGGATGCTAAGTTCCGATTTGAGCTGATAAGAACAGATGAACATTTGAATTTGATCACGCCACTTCTCTCTTCCTTTTTTTTTTTTATTGTTGTATTGAACTGCTCTATGACCCAGTGCATATATGATATTCAAACTTGAAACATCTGCCTTGACTAGTGTTACCATCCAACCCTTGTTTTGTTGTCTATGGCCTTACTGTTTGTTTAGTGTTACGCACTTGTGCCATCCATGTGAACTCTTTTGTTTGCATGTATTGTTGTAAAGCTGGTTTCAAAAATGTTTGCATATCACTTGAACATTTGGTAGGCTTGTTTTGATCACTTTGCTGTTGTACTAATTAACTTAGTTTTACTTGCATGTTTCCAACGCTGCATTAGTTGCTGCGCTTGACATATATGCCACTTTGCTATCTTGCATTTGAGCCTGGCAGACTGGATTTGTTGCTGTGCCATCCTTTTGTACCATTTGTGCTTACACACATTGATGTTGTATCATCTTTTGTTTGCTTCTATACATGCTGCACTTGAACTCTTGGCTACACCATTCTTCTTGTCCACCATGATCACCATCCACTTCTTGAACATGCTGCTCCATTTATGTTGAATCTTTGATTGTATATATTGGCATCACTTGAACGTGATGTTATTTGTTTGTGCACTTTGTTGTACCTGCTTCCCTGTCTCACCATGCTGAACATACTGATAAGTTTGTGATCATGTTGCACTGACTCGTACATGTATCACCATATTTCTGTTTTGCTCCTTGGTTAATTTTTTTTTTCTTTTTCTTTTCTTTTAATGTCCACTGAGTCGAGACGGTCCTTGTGGCTACTCCTCAATCGCGACACTGGATTGGCGTGGCAGTGCACACGTGTCTACACGTGTGTATATGCAGCCATCCAGACGAGTTTTTCTGTCCCTGCATATCAGACCAAGTCTAGAAAAAAATGATGAGAAACACACCGTTATTCTGAGGCAAATAAAATTTAAAAAAATAAATTTTTATTTGCTTTTATTTAATTTTATTTTTGTTGCAGTCTACTGTGTGTGTTCTTCTGTATGTGTCAGGTATGAAGATAACTGGTTTAACTGTGGAATGCTGTGAAGTCGAGAAGACTGAAGATGATGATATTAATATGTGTCAGTATATACGAGTAAACTGTATAGAAATGTAGTATATATGAAAAAGTAAGTGTTGTAAAGAGGAGCTAAGTACGAAATTGAATATATTGAAATGTATATTAGTGATGTATGTACAAATAGTAGAATTGTAAATCTGTACTGTTTTAAATATTGAAATAAAATATTCTTGTTCAAATAAAATACTGTGTGAATTTTTAAATTTTCGTATAGTTGTACTTTATTTAAACAGAAATATTATATTCCTGTCTGATGTGTAGTATACCAGTACAGTTATAAACACATTCAATAATAAAATATATTTGGTTGTTATCATCAAACAAAAATCATATAATTGTGTATACAACACTGTTATATACAACAATCTCCCCCTTTTGATGATGACAAACAAATAAAAGATTTTGAATGTGTTTTGAACGTGAAATATATTACTCCCCCTATTTGTATGCTCCCCCTACAACTGAACTCCCCCTATTTGTATGCTCCCCCTACAACTGAACTCCCCATATATATGTGGAAAAATATGAATGATGAAATCCAATTGACCATTCCCCCTCTAGATATTTAATTTCCAATCTTAAAATATTTTTGAATTAAATACTCATCAATCAAAATCTTGACCATTCTCCCCCTTTTGTTATCATCAAAAGGAAAATAGAAATCGATACAGTGATGAATATAGACTAAAAATATAAATTCATATTCAGAGAGAGAATATATATCGTAAAACCCATTTAATCAAACAAAAAATCATAATAATCTTTAAATCAGAAGCAGATTTCACTTTCAGAATGAATGGATTTACGATGGATTTTATCGAATGAGGAGAGTTCAATAAAAATTGAATATTTGAATATAAATTTTAAAGATTTTAAATATGCAAAAAGAATGTGTTAAGCACTTTCTAACCACGCATAGCCCAAAGGTCTTTTAAATGGGGTTAGTAGTAACTTAACTTTATCCTCTCTAATGAGTTCCATCCATGCACAGCCCGAAGGTCTTTTAAGTGAGAATGGAAGCACATAGAAATTAAGGTAATTCACCCACGCATAACCGCGAGGATTTTTAAATGGGAGTGAATACCAAGGATAAATTATTTTTTTTTATTTTTTTTTTATTTTAAGAATAATTAGAACTCCCCAAATTAAATAAAACCATGATGAATGACAGAAATATGGTAGATATAGAAGATGGTCGTGAAATAAGCTCTAATTCAAAGATATTATAAAATTTGTTTAATCATCATGAGATTTAAAATAATATCTCTTCTAATTATGAATTATACCATAGTCGCAACTCATCACAGTTTCATAAATCTATCAATAATTTTGATGAGTTCCAAAACAGTTCAAATTAATCAATAATTTCAATTTTTGAATAAATAATCAAAAATAATTTTAAAATTGAAAATATCAATTTTAAGAGAAGTTTTTTTTAAAAAATGCAAGTTGAAAATCAGCTTAAAAAAAATCAATCAGTTAGAAAATGAAATTTTTTAATATTTTTAAGACTGATTGCTCCTAGACAATTTTTAAAACCATTTATATATTAATTCAAATTGTCTATGAATTTTAACTAAATTCAGTTACTGATTTTCCAACTTATCATTTAAACACCAATAAATTAATTTCCTTATCAGAGCAGCACAAGATCATTTTCACAGCAAGAATCACAAGTGACATCCTCAGAGAATTTTTAGATAAACTCAAGAAACAGTCAACATATCAAATTTGAAGATAATTGTTTGAAATCACAAAAAAAAATCAATTTTTTATAGTCCAAGATTTTCAACAATTCATAACGAATGATTTCAAAAAAAAACAAGTAAAAATAACCTAAAAGAAATAAAAGTACGAGTTTAGAGATCATACCTGACTTACCATAATCAACGTGATGCAATGAATCTCCAACTCTGAATCTATGGCTAAGGAACTCCAAATAATTTGATATATGAATCAACTTGAATTTTATCTAACTTAAGCACAGTTGTTCCTCAGCCTCCCATAGTACCTAAATGTTTATATGATCGAGTGGTCTAACAAAAGTTGTTTTACCACTCTTATCTTCGTTTACACGTTTTGGTACCCAAACCCGTTTATATAACAATCCATTACTATTCACTAGCGTACCCTTTGGAACCCAAATTTGTTTAGATTTGCTTAAATTTATTTTGTTAATTTTTGGAATCCAAACAGATTTAAATGAATTGTTTTTAAACGAGTTATCAATTTGTTTATGATTTAAAAACCCTTTGAAATTATTAAATTTCAAAAATTCAATTTGATTGTTTTCAAAGCCAATTAAAGGATTTTTAAAATCATTAAAATTTTGTTTTTCAACTTGATCAGATTCAAATCCAAGTCCCTTTTTATTCTGAACAAAAAATTGATTTTTTAACAACATGTTCAACGATTTCTCTCCTTTAGAAAATTTAGTCAAAGCTGACTCCAGTCGTTGAATTTTAAATTTAAGATCGCTATTTTCTTTCATTAAATTTGAACAACGATTAATAGCGATTTTCCTCTTTTCAGTATCAGTTTGTTTTAAAATCAAATTTTCGTTTTCAAGTGCTTTGATTCTAGCATTGGACTTGGAAATTTCAATTTCAAATTGTTCTAGCTTTTCAAAATCAAGTTTTTTAGTTTCTCTAAACTTTCCAATCATCTTTTTAAAATCAAGATTTTCATTTTTCAAATTCATGTTTTCACTTTTAAGTAACTCAAGATCAGTTTTTAATTTCAAAAAATCGTTACTCAAAAATTTACATTTTTCACATTCTGAAAATGGTGAATTCTTAACTTTTTCAAGTTTTGTTTCTAAACTGTTATTTTCTTGAACTAGTTTTGACCTATCAGATTTTAATTTCTTAACTTTTTGTTCAAGAGAATCAACGGTTTTTGTGAGATCGTGACACATTAGAATTAAATCTTTATAAGTAAAACTCGATACCTCACTTGAATCCTCTTCACTACTTTCTGAAACAGAATGAGCCATAAGACACAAATTAGCTTCCTCTTCTTCACTTTCAGAAACTTCTTCTCCTTCTTCATCATCCCATGTAGCAGCAAAAGCTTTCTTCTTTCTTCTGAACTTCTTCCTCTTTTCATTTTTAAGCTGTGGGCAATTTGGTTTGATATGACCGGGTTTCTTGCAATTGTAGCAAAACACTTCATTGTCTGAACTATCTGAACTTTCGGACTTGTCGGTTTTTGAATTTTTCTTTCGTGGTTTGTATTTTCCTTTGGCCCACTTTTTCAAAACCATGGCTAGCTCTTCAGCGGGATCATCATCATTACTTTCAACAGAATTATTTAGAGCGATTGTCTTTTTCTTTGATTCAGAATCCTTTCGTTCTTCTCTTGCTTTTAACTCCATCTCATAAGTAATCAGATTTCCGATCAACTCTTCCATACTTACTTTATTCAGATCTTTTGATTCTTGAATCGCCGTCACCTTTGCTTCAAAATTCATCGGTAGCACTCTCAGTATTTTTCTGATCAATTCCACTTCGGTATAGGTTTTGCCAAGAGCTTTTGCATTGTAAACCAGTGATGAGAAGCGTCCATACATCTCTTTTATATCCTCGTCTTTTTGCATAGAGAAATTTTCATATTCGTTGCTGAGTAGAGCGAGACGAGATTCCTTTACTTGAGATGTACCTTCGTGTGTGACCTCCAACGTATGCCATATTTCCTGTGCTGTCTCACAATGAGAAATTCGATTAAATTCAGTTTTATCAAGAGCACAAATTAAAGCATTCATTGCTTTGGCATTAGTTGAAAATAATTTTTTATCATTAGCATCCCACCTATCTTTTGATTTAGGAATTTCAACACCACTAACAATAACAGTAGGGGATCTATAACCCGTTTCAATAATATCCCACACATCATAATCGACAGAACTTAAGTAAATTTTCATCCTAGCTTTCCAATAGGCATAATCAGTTCCATTAAACATTGGTGGCCTAGCTATGGACTGACCCTCAGAAAAAGCGTTGTTTGACAAATTCATGACTCTAGAGTTAAAAATACCTGCTCTGATACCACTTGTAGGATCTAAATTAACCCTAAAGGGGGGGGGTGAATAGGGTTTATCGCAGATTTTCACAGAGTAATTAAATAATCACAGCACAGATAATAATCAGAGTAAATGCGGAAAATAAATAACACACAGGTATACCCAGCTTCGGCAAAAACCTGCCTACTGCTGCATTCCCCAAGGTTTCTACTAGGAGTTAAAACAATCTCTACGCTTACAATCCCCTGTAAACTCGCGACACTCGCTCCCAACTGTTCTTAACCCTACGCTCAAAACCCTGCACTGGTTTTTATCCCCAAAACCAGATTTCCCCGAATTACAAACACTGTAATTCGTCTCCCTAGTTTTAGAGACAAACTAGAAAACTCTGGACTGATTACAAAGTTGAAATTAAAGACAAACAAAATCAAGACAATAAAAAACCCTTAATTAAAAACTTTGAAAACCCTTAGTATTTAAATAAGGGTTATCCCCTTAAACTTGGCCGGTCCCTTTTTTTATTTTGCTCCACTACTTTTTACTTGAGGCCGACTTCCTTTAATTCTCTCTGGAAATTGAAATGGCGGCTACAAGAAAACTAGGGTTTCTCTTGAAATGGCGACTGTGATTAGGGTTTTGGTTCTTTGATTCTGAAATCCGACGCTATGATGTTCTCGAGTTCCTATTGCAAGTTCTTCTTCGGTTGAGTTGATGAAGCTTTGAATTGGATCCAAGTCTTCTTCTTTTCCTGGTATGATTTTTAATTCAATTGTTTGCTTTTAATTTTCTCGATCTTGGATGATAATAGCTGATGATGATGTGGGTGTTCTTATAGGGTTTAGAAACCCTAATTTTGTGCTCTGATTTCGTATAAGACTCGGTCGAGATATATACATAAATTTTGGACCTTGAACTCTTCGTGGCTTTGAATTGTTCTTTAACTTCTGGAGATTTCTTCGATTTGAATATTGCTATGAATACTTCCATTATTCTGGAGTTACTTGCGTGTGAAAATCCTGAATTTTGAAATGGTCTCTTCGAATAAAAAAAATCCATATAAATTTATCTGAACTTTGATGATTTCAAACTGAATATTCTGCTTCCTTAACAACTGGTATAAGCAAATGCTTAGACTTGTTCATGATATATACTAAATATTGGGGCTTTATAACTGCTTTGAATTTATCCTTAAAATAATTGCCGTATATACTTTCTGATTGACCATTTCTGAAATACACTTTTCAGTAAATTTTTGAGTTGGTCCTTTTGTTGCTTCCTGGATATTTCAAACTGAATAGATACTATATTTGATTGGAAAAAGATGTCCTGGTCTTGTGGGTTTATACTCGTATATAAGCTAATTCTAGACTTTGAATTTAATTTTGAAATATCCTTATTTTTGTGGCAATATATTTCGAATATTGTTGAAGCTTTGAAAAGCTATTTTTCTGGCAGTTTTTTTTTTTTTTTTTTTTTTTCACTTTGACCTGAAAGTTGCATCATGACTTGTGGACTTTGAGATATTCAACCTTGTGTGAGAATTTGTTGCTTTGAATTGGTTGTGATATTGTTCCCTTTGAATAAATACTTTTTCTTGAAAACTGTCTTCATAAATAAGAACCGTTATTGCACTTGTCTAGCCACTGTACATGTGATTTTTGCTGGTTTCCTGATTTTTTATTGCTTCGAACAGACTTGTTTGGCTAATGCTTGTAAACAGATTTGAATTTGTACTCCATTTATTTTTTGACTTGAGTACACTCCACTTAGAACGGATGCTAAGTTCCGATTTGAGCTGATAAGAACAGATGAACATTTGAATTTGATCACGCCACTTCTCTCTTCCTTTTTTTTTTTTATTGTTGTATTGAACTGCTCTATGACCCAGTGCATATATGATATTCAAACTTGAAACATCTGCCTTGACTAGTGTTACCATCCAACCCTTGTTTTGTTGTCTATGGCCTTACTGTTTGTTTAGTGTTACGCACTTGTGCCATCCATGTGAACTCTTTTGTTTGCATGTATTGTTGTAAAGCTGGTTTCAAAAATGTTTGCATATCACTTGAACATTTGGTAGGCTTGTTTTGATCACTTTGCTGTTGTACTAATTAACTTAGTTTTACTTGCATGTTTCCAACGCTGCATTAGTTGCTGCGCTTGACATATATGCCACTTTGCTATCTTGCATTTGAGCCTGGCAGACTGGATTTGTTGCTGTGCCATCCTTTTGTACCATTTGTGCTTACACACATTGATGTTGTATCATCTTTTGTTTGCTTCTATACATGCTGCACTTGAACTCTTGGCTACACCATTCTTCTTGTCCACCATGATCACCATCCACTTCTTGAACATGCTGCTCCATTTATGTTGAATCTTTGATTGTATATATTGGCATCACTTGAACGTGATGTTATTTGTTTGTGCACTTTGTTGTACCTGCTTCCCTGTCTCACCATGCTGAACATACTGATAAGTTTGTGATCATGTTGCACTGACTCGTACATGTATCACCATATTTCTGTTTTGCTCCTTGGTTATTTTTTTTTTTCTTTTTCTTTTCTTTTAATGTCCACTGAGTCGAGATGGTCCTTGTGGCTACTCCTCAATCGCGACACTGGATTGGCGTGGCAGTGCACACGTGTCTACACGTGTGTATATGCAGCCATCCAGACGAGTTTTTCTGTCCCTGCATATCAGACCAAGTCTAGAAAAAAATGATGAGAAACACACCGTTATTCTGAGGCAAATAAAATTTAAAAAAATAAATTTTTATTTGCTTTTATTTAATTTTATTTTTGTTGCAGTCTACTGTGTGTGTTCTTCTGTATGTGTCAGGTATGAAGATAACTGGTTTAACTGTGGAATGCTGTGAAGTCGAGAAGACTGAAGATGATGATATTAATATGTGTCAGTATATACGAGTAAACTGTATAGAAATGTAGTATATATGAAAAAGTAAGTGTTGTAAAGAGGAGCTAAGTACGAAATTGAATATATTGAAATGTATATTAGTGATGTATGTACAAATAGTAGAATTGTAAATCTGTACTGTTTTAAATATTGAAATAAAATATTCTTGTCCAAATAAAATACTGTGTGAATTTTTAAATTTTCGTATAGTTGTACTTTATTTAAACAGAAATATTATATTCCTGTCTGATGTGTAGTATACCAGTACAGTTATAAACACATTCAATAATAAAATATATTTGGTTGTTATCATCAAACAAAAATCATATAATTGTGTATACAACACTGTTATATACAACAATATTATATATATAATATAATGGCCTGAATAGAACGCGCCGCGCCGCGGCAGTTCGTAAATTTCGACCATTTATTTCAAACGGACATTACGGGAGATCCGACCGTCGGATTCTCCTAAAACCGGAACCGTTGGGTTCGTATCGAAAAGAGCTTTCTAGCGAATATTAGAAATTCAAAATCTAACGGATGGATTTGGAGATACGTCCAAATCAAATTTGAAAAAGGTCGCTGTAAGTGCAGTTCGATGGCCATTGTTGGAAATCGACCGTACGGGCCTTGATAAAATTATTAAAAATAGTAATAATTTGTGTAAAATCGTAAGAAATGATTTGGGAAAAATTGGGATGAAAAACTCCATAATTGAAAGGATAAAAAAAATGGGTTTTTATCGAAATGAACTAGTTTTGAACTAAATTTAAAACCCAATTATTTTTAAATAAAGGAATTAGATTTAAAAAGGGGTTTTAAGTAATCGAATTTCTAATATATTTGATTGAATTTGAAACGGGTTTATCGTGAACAGTGTTTTAAATAACATTAGTTCTTTAACCCGATAACAAATAGAATGTGATTTGGGTTTGTCGTGAACTGTGTTTTAAATAACACCTAGTTCTTTAACCTAGTAAAAGGGGTTTTAATGAATCTGCAAATAGATTGAAATTCGAATTGATAATCTAAATTACCAAATTTAGAAAATGAACGAGAATGGAGTATTACCAGTTTTGCTCCAAAGCGATAGTTAAATCTTTAATTAGATTTGAACGTGAAATGGTAATTAATTTTACCGATAACACCGCGGTGTTAGATATGGAGTATTACCAGTTTTGCTTCATGGGATGAATAGGTTGGGATTGGGAAATAAAATAAATAATTACTTCGTTACGGTTCGCTAATCTCGACTAGTTGGGAGAAACCATAATTTGGTTTTAAATGACATCCAAAGGAAGATTACAGGATAAATTTTAAAGAATTTATCTTGGATAAAATTAATGGGAACCTTTCCCTAAGAATGTGGAATTTAGAAACTAGCTGTAGGTTGGCTAAGAAGAATGGTTTCCTGGGTATTGATCTGATGTTGGTTTCGGCCTTCGGGGTTAATGTTAGGGAAATTGTTCTCTTGCTAATTTGCGGTTAGCGACTAATGAATTGGAATGAGGCGTATGTTGTGTTTGTGTAACATTTGTTTTTAATATACGCGGGTTGTTCGGAAAGTCCGGGTTTATACCCATTCTGAATAACCGATTCGACGATAAGTCGAAGATGAAGACGGTGGTCGAAGACCGGAAGTTTTCACATCGTTTGGATAATTACTGACGATCCTGATTGGGCAGTACACCCAAGAGGATGGAAATAGTTGGTGGTCGTCCAGACGTACTTGGAGATGGATGGATATGCGAGGAAAGTGCCTCCGGTTTCGTTCAGACCCAGAACGGACTTGTAAATGGATTGTGTGTCTGACATTGGATTTTATTCTGTGTTGATTGATTTCTATTAAATATACATCTGTTTGGCGGCGGAGAATTTATTCTTTTGCTTAACGCCCTTCTCTGAGACGTACGAGCTCAGAGGTTGTATATCGATGGACATCAGTCGCATGGCATGAATTTCCTGTGTGGCACGCTAAGTTGCATGGATCAAGGCTTCTGTTGAAAAGCAAAGTCTTGTGGTTGATGATCAAAGCACGGCCTTCGTGGCGTAGCTTTGTGTATAGCGTGAATTCGCGAGCCTCACACCTCGGTATGAGTTAAAAACGGGATACGGACCGCTGGGAGAGCACGACGTTTCTTTCTAGCTTTGGTGGTGTCAGTGACTTACCAGCCCTGACATATATATACTTTTCACCTTTGTGGTTGTTGGAATGAGGCGCCTCGATTATAGGTCTGTAAGGACCGGGAAACGTGTGTTCAGGCATAATTAATCCTCTAACGTAAGTGAGGACCGGCCCAGCCGCATCCAGGGGTTACCCAGTGTGCGTAATCCTGAGGCATTTGCTAGAGTGTCTTAAAAGCGGAGAGGAGCTTGCCCCTTGCCTCGACTCATGACGGAATCCAATTTCCAATACGTGTATTGCGGCTTTATTTGTAGAGCCTAGTATGGCGACATAGTGGGATGGGGCACTCATGCCGTCTATGATTTATATTTATGATTGAAATGTTTTGACACTATACACTTATTATAGTATCAAATGATTTGTTTTAAACGTACCAAGCATGTTTGGCTATTATAAGGGAAAACCCTATCCTCCGGCTTGCGTTGCATTGTGTGATGGGACCTGGGTCTTATAATAGCTTCATTTTTCCAAAAAGCATTGCGTTGTTTTGTTATATGCACTAGTATTCTTGGGAGGAAACCCGTTCCGTGTTATACGGCGTGGTCCCTTGAATTACTATCCTTTAAAGTAAAGTTTTAAATAACTGTTTTAGTTCTCACACCAGTCACATGACTGACCTGGAGTTTATTGTTTCAACCTAAACTCTGGGTGCCCCTATTTTCCGCACGGGCAGCTAGTAGTTTTGGTTTTGCAGATTTATATTCATAGGATCCTGGTTTACAGCTGGAATGATATCCGGAAAGCTCTGTATCCGTATATCACCTTCAGTTGTGCTTTGTATTATTTTCCGCTGCTATGTAATTTATTGTAATCTCTGATATTTATCGAATGTAATTTATTCATTTATACTCTGTACATTCTTGTATTCTGATGGGATTGTTGTAATATGCAATGAAATGTTCTTCTGTTTGTGTTCTGATTTGTCCTGTTCTCAACGTTCAGGGGTTTCGAACGGTCTAGATCGGTTTAACGACTGGTTCGGACTGAGCGAAATTCCAGGCCGTCACACCTTGCACTTTACTCCGTCTTTAATTTCTTCAGCATATTTGATTCGTTGTGCTTATGTCAACACAAAGTGGTTCTTCGGATAATAATCCAACCGGTCTCTCCATATTAACAACGTTAAAATGGTCAAAAACTTTGATAGTCGGTGATTTAACTATCAAATGAAAATACGTGTGCAGACAACAATCTTATTTCCAATTGGAATTTCTATTGATCAATTATTTTCATATATATATATATATTCATATTTCCTTATTTTCTATGTCTAGAAAATATATGTTATTAACACTGGAAAACATTTCCATAGCTTATTTATGTATCACTATTCTTTCACATCAATCAATCCCTGACTGTAACTAGTATGCAGACAACTTCCTAAGTATAAACCCCGAAGGCCGAAACCAACATCAGATCGATACTTAGGAAATCATTCAACTTAATAATTCTTGTCAGTTTCTAATTTCTGTAATTCTATTTGAATTCCTATTTCAAAAATCCAAATTCCTTTAATATTTTTCTTTCGAAAAATATTAGTTTAACTCCCTTATACTATACTGTATGCAAAGCACGGGTCTAAAACCTTTCCAATGTAAAAATCCTCTTTTATAAAACCCAGTGTCAAAACGTTTGGATCTAATATCGATAATTAATCCTTTCTCTTGATCCACTCTTATTTTATTTATCGTTGCTTCGATTTAATAAAATAAACATCTCCTTTCCTTAGATTAAATTATTAAAAATATTTTACACATCAATTCCCATTTTTAGATACGATAAAAATGCTAGACAAAAAGATATATATAAAATTTCCCTAATTTATATATATATATTTAATTAAAGTTTTATTTATTTAATTATTTAATTTTTTTTCTAATTTTAAATTAAACTATTTTTAATTTAAAACTTATGTTCAAAAATACTTCGGTTCATGTTTCGACCAAAGTACCAGTACCAGTTTCAAAACAGTGTAACGCACATGGAAAAATAGTCCCGGATCACATGATCAGCCAAAGTGCCAAATATCCTGGTACTACCAGGTTGCAAAAGTACCAGGTTGAAAAATGCCGTGCCCAAGCCCAAAAATCCCTTGCCCGTCATATGTTTTACACCTCAGCCAAGTACCAAAGTGGTACTTCCCATTTGCCAAGTGCCAAGCCTCAAAATGCCATGACCCAACCCCATTTTCCTGTGCCTGTCATATGATTTTCACCTTCGTCCAAAGTACCAACCCCTAGCAATTTATTTCTTCACAAACCCCAATCCAAGAATCTCCTTCCAGTTCGCACCTCTGGCCACTAGAACTCCGACGACTTCAACCACCCCTGACCTGGCGCACCAGCGGTGGTCCCACTCGCCTCCGGTGAGGTGCAGTTCAATTGCAAAACCGAGACAGCCAAACTCGACCAAAAACACCCCAAAACTCTTCCCAACACAAATCTACACGTTATGAACTTATATTTATATTTTTCCTATGTTCTACAACTTGTTACGTACCTATATACTTAACCATTCGATTTATAAACATGTATATAAATCATGCTAAGCAAATTTCCATTTCTCGACTACAATCCCTTTTCTCTTGATCCTATAACTTAAAAATCACACCGTTTGTTTCTAAATTCATGTTTTCGAATTTCGCTTGGGTATAACACCCTGGGATTTGAAACCGTGGTGGTCGGATTTCTTGTTTGAATGCTTTTTGATAGTGTACAGGTAAGTTGCATTCCTTTTCATGAAATATACATACATACCTACTGCTAAATGGAATATACATATGAGTTTAAACCTTATGTGTGTAGGAAGCCATATCTTAACATACTTTAGCACCCAACCCATCTTAACAGCAGGAATATAGTTCATGAAGTTTCCAAAACAGCAAAGCATATGCAAATATTCACAGCAGTAAAATAATTCAAACAAACACATCATTCTTCTATCACTTGTATGCATAAACATATGGGTAGAAGGTGAGGTTTACTCACGTTTACCAGCAGGTGGATGGTGTATAATATAGTTCCAGTTTCCCTTTCCTTTGCTCGAGTTTAGGTGTAGAAAATGGAAGAAAGGCTCACATATATGTAGCCTAATATATAATGTATTAAAATGGTTTTCCTTTAACATTAATTTAACTAAATCCTATATCTTCTAACATCATATATTTGGCGCAGGAATTGGCAAAGAATGTTCATTTGAAAGCAACACCTTGGTTTGGCATATATGCCCACGGCATGGTGGATAGAGGGTGTCCACACAATTGCTTTAACTCATGACAAAACATTTGATGCTGTAGTCCTCCTTCATAATAGGATTTCATTATAATATCTTAATTTCCATGGCTAGAATCACTCGTATGAATTCACTTGGTCTCAAATATTACACCATTTAAAAAGTATAAAAACTTAAAATAAAATAGGCTCAAATCTAGTACTTGTTTCATTAAAGACTGCTGCGCATATCTCTTGAATCATGGCAAAAATATCCTAATTACTTGAGTGTTTAAACTCCTAATCACATGTCACTTTCCCCTTGTACTTCAAGACTTATCCATGAAGTGTTTAGCTAGTTTATGGGCTTTTTTTTTCAGCTGGAAATGATTTGCTTCCTTGCGCAGGAAATGGGCTGAAATAAGGCCTTTCAAGTTGCATGATTAACTATGGTTTTAGCTTAGCTAATGCAAGTGTTTATGTGTAGTGTTATGTCCACATATCTCTCTAATTCTTGCTGCTAGGTCTTGCGCAAGAATGCTTGTGTCTTAAGCATTTAAATGGTTGAGTAATTACCATTTAAATCACTTAACTCCTTTGTTTTGTTTCCTTGATTATCTCTTGTTTTGCGCAAACATAAGTCTTGGTTCATGCTTATAAATGATTGAATACACTAATTTTAACTAGTTTAGTGTAGGTGCAAGTGCAACTTAAGTTTCTAAGTTTATTTTTTCTTTAAACAAATTTAATTTCACTTAGAGTTAAGCTATGCTTTTGTTTTGTTTTAAATGAAATATCCTTTATTTCAAAATTTTATAAGTTTTCAGTTTTCATTCAAAATCCCGGGTCATTACAATCTTTCCCCCTTATAAAAATTTCATCCTCAAAATTTGTAATTAACATGTAGAATCAAGTTATAATTTGAGTTATAAATTTATATCCATAAATAATCAACACACATCAGCCAATTGTTATTTATCAAAGTTATTTCCATAACTAAACATCTGTTACTACCGTTAGAAAACATTTCTATTAGTGCATTACTATCTCTCAACATTCATCAGTTTCTAACCGTAGATCGGTAAGCGAATAACCCTCTAAGTATCAATCCCGAAGACCGAGATCAACATCAGATAAATACTCAGAAAATTATTCAACTAAACCAATTTCCTGTTAGGTTCTAATTTCTTAACTTCATCTTATCTCAAAAATATCCTGATTACATTTGGAAAATAAATTCCAATTCTTATATACTTCCCTAATTTGAATCGACTCATTTAAATATATTTATCTGCCCCAAATTTTCTTTTTTTACTTGGATCCATATCCAACGATCTCTAGTTCCAATATTACTTAACTCCATTAAATTTTATACTAATTAATTCCTAAATTAGTTATCTTCGTTTTTGGGACTCACCAATCTGGTTTTATTCAAATCTTAAAATCCTAACTTTATTATAAAAAGAATAAGGTACCTTCCATCACTTCTTCCATTTTCACATCCGCAGAGGTATATGGCTTATCCATTAAGGCAAAGACTGTTGGTTGCATTCCTTTCTTCATAAGTGGACAATCCTTAATCATATGTCCAGGATGATGACACTTATAGCATAAATATTGTCGGACAGAAACGTTATCTGATTCCTGTGGTTCCTGCTGAGGTTGTCGTGGCTTTTCTGCTGCTGGCTTCTTACAGAACCTAGCAATGTGACCGTTCTCTTTACAGTTGTGGCATATGGTGTTCTTGAAACGCTCCTTAGCTTTCTCTCCCATTTCTCCTTCTCCCTCCCAGTTCGGATTAAGTTTCCTCTTCAAAGGATTCTCCTCACTGGCTTCTCCGGTTTGTGCCTTTGTTACTGGCTTCTTCGTGCTTAGTGCCTCATAACGGATTGCCATGTCGACTATGTCGATGAATGGACTCTTCAGATGTCCAATTACCTTATCTTGTAAATTTTCTTTCAAACCAGCTATGAACATTTCGTTCTTCTTGAGCGAGGTATTGATCAGTTCCGGGCCGAAACAAGAGAGTGCATTGAACTTATTCTCGTACTCTGCTATTGACATGTTTCCCTGCTTCAAATCGAGGAAATCTCGGTACATCCTAGTCTTTCCAGCTACAGGTAAAAATTGGGCCTCAAATTCCTCTTTGAACCTTCCCCAGGAAAAATCATTCTTGGAAACGTTCGCCGTCTGTGCGTCCCACCAGATTGCAGTAGTTCCTTGCAGTTGCCACGAAGCCAAAAGTCGTTTCTGTTCATCATTCAAATTCTGCCCTTTGAAAATTCTTTCACAAGATCTTAGCCATGCTTGGACTTCGATGAAAGATTCCGTTCCTTTGAAAACTTTCCCTCCCAGTGTTTGATATTCCTTACAGATAGTTGCAAAATTTGTCCTTGGTTGAACTGGTGCAACTGGTATAACTGGTGCAACTTCTTCTACAGTTTCTACCGGAATCTGAGTAGTGTTACGTCCATTGGTAGTGGTGGTTCCACTAGCTCGACTTCTGCGTGCACGGCCAGTCATACTTACTAACCTGAATGTAACAGGTTGACGTCAAAACTCGATCGGATATTAAGATACCTAATCTATATAAAACTTAAGTCGATCTATCCTAAATATGTATATTATATATATAATAACATCCAAATTTAAAATATGCTCTCTCAACACTCACCCAAAGCCTAGGTATATGGTAACCTAAGCTCTGATACCAACTGTAGCGACCCAACTTTCCAGTACCTCGGAAGTTGTATCATTATATATGAAAAGAAATAGATAGAAGAATAGAACTAAGAAAAACATCAGAATCTCACAGCGGAACTTGGGACAATATATAATAACCCAAATATTACATATTAAAAAGTCAAGTACATTTAAAGTACTGAATACATAGGGATATAGGTTACATCGATTACATAATAATCAGTCGTAATACTAACTTGCATAATGATAGTACATAACATCATAATTGAACCAACATTCAGATAATTATACATAACAAAAGATAGATAAGCCAACGCTCCAGTGTCTGCCATCCTGCCACTCCAAAGTTACCTTAAAATCTGGATCACTTGTCTACTCATAATAAATATTATGAGTACCCAAGAGTTTAAGGAAAACATAGGAAATAAACTCCGGGTCAGTCATGGACTGGTATGAGTAAACGATTTATAAACAAGTTTTAATAAATAACAATGATTCATAAGACCAGGCCGTGAATACGGAGCGGGTTTTTCCCTTATGAGATCAAAATAGTTTGCATATTTAAACAAATATTATGATATGTGTCTAGGGTTTCCACAACTAATTTATAATCTAGTAGAATGTTTGCATCTCACGTTCTACTTAACAATATACAAACAAAACCGCTTGGTGCTTAGGGATAATGGATTTCCAACTATGACAAGGTATGGAACCACCTTTCGATCAGTGTACTCTAGAAACGATACACCGAAGTTCAAAAAGAACATCTTGCAACTCGGCCACACATGACCGACCACGCATTTCTCTTGAGTGTATCGAATATATTATCACCGACGGTTGGGCCCATATAACCATTATCCGAGGATACAGAAACGAAAGAAGTAACAATAATGAATATTCTCTAGATGGTGACAATATACCCTAATGGGTGCGACCCACATAGCCATGCTGCCTGCCCGATTTTTTTTCATTTCCGGTTGTGAAGCTTGATGCTAAACCGACCATGACACTCTTTTGATTTACTTTGAATGCCACATTATCAAGATCCGCCAATCACTAATTGACTTTCCCAAAAATATATTATGAGTATAAAGTAAGAGAAACGAATTTCTCTACCACTACATAACTAAGTTTGAAAAGATCAATGTACTTGATTAGTTAGGAATATTCCGTCAGACATTCGTCCATACTAGTTGTCCTGGGACTGGACAAACCGAAGGCACTATTCAGTACATCCATCCTAGGCAATCTTTACCTAGGATTTATACAACAGCCCTTGTACTTTACTCCGTCTTTAATTTCTTTAGCATATTTGATTCGTCATGCTTATGTCAATACAGAGTGGTTCTTCGGATAATAATCCAACCGGTCTCTCCATATTAACAACGTTAAAATGGTCAAAAACTTTGATAGCCGGTGATTTAACTATCAAATGAAAATTCGTGTGCAGACAAGAATCTTATTTCCAATTGGAATTTATATTGATCAATCATTTTCATATATATATATATTCATATTTCCTTATTTTCTATGTCTAGAAAATATATGTTATTAACACTGGAAAACATTTCCATAGCTTATTTACGTATCACTATTCTTTCACATCAATCAGTCCCTGACTGTAACTAGTATGCGAACAACTTCCTAAGTATAAACCCCGAAGGCCGAAACCAACATCAGATCGATACTCAGGAAATCATTCAACTTACTAATTCTTGTCAGTTTCTAATTTCAGTAATTCTATTTGAATTCCTATTTCAAAAATCCAAATTGCTTTAATATTTTTATTTCGAAAAATATTAGTTTAACTCCCATATTCAATGTCATACTATACTGTATGCAAAGCACGGGTCTAAAACCTTTCCAATGTAAAAATCCTCTTTTATAAAACCCGGTGTCAAAACGTTTGGATCTAATATCGACTATTAATCCTTTCTCTTGATCCACTCTTATTTTATTTATCGTTGCTTCGATTTAATAAAATAAACATCTTCTTTCCTCAGATTAAATTATTAAAAATAATTTACACATCGATTCCCATTTTTAGATACGATAAAAATGCCAGACAAAAAGATATATATAAATTTCCCTAATTTATATATATTTAATTAAATTCTTATTTATTTAATTATTTAATTTTTTTTCTATTTTTAAATTAAACTATTTTTAATTTAAAACTTATGTTCAAAAATCACTTTGGTTCATGTTTCGACCAAAGTACCAGTTTCAAAACAGTGTAACGCGCATGGAAAAATAGCCCCGGATCACATGATCAGCCAAAGTACCAAATATCCTGGTACTACCAGGTTGCAAAAGTACCAGGTTGATAATGCCATGCCCAAGCCCAAAAATCTCTTGCCCGTCATATGTTTTTCACCTCAGCCAAGTACCAAAGTGGTACTTCCCATTTGCCAAGTGCCAAGCCTCAAAATGCCATGACCCAACCCCATTTTCCTGTGCCTGTCATATGATTTTCACCTTCATCCAAAGTACCAACCCCTGGCACTTTTTCTTCACAAACCCCGATCCAAGAATCTCCTTCCAGTTCGCACCTCTGGCCACTAGAACTCCGGCGACTTCAACCACCCCTAGCCCTTGACCTGACGCCTCCCTCACCGCTGGTGCGGCGGTCCCACTCGCCTCCGGCGAGGTGCAGTTCAACCGCAAAACCGAGACAGCCAAACTCGACCAAAAACACCCTAAAACTCTTCCCAACACAAATCTATACATTACAAACTTGTATTTATATTTTTCTTATGTTCTACAACTTGTTACGTACCTATATACTTAACCATTCGATTTATAAACATGTATATAAATCGTGCTAAGCAAATTTCCATTTCTCGACTACAATCTCTTTTCTCTTGATCCAATAACTTAAAAATCACACCGTTTGTTTCTAAATTCATGTTTTCGAAATTCGCTTGAGTATAACACCCTGCGATTTGAAACCGTGGTGGTCGGATTTCTTGTTTGAATGCTTTTTGACAGTGTACAGGTAAGTTGCATTCCTTTGCATGAAATATACATATGAGTTTAAACCTTATGTGTGTAGGAAGCCATATCTTAACATACTTTAGCACCCAACCCATCTTAACAGCAGGAATATAGTTCATGAAGTTTCCGAAACAGCAAAGCATATGCATATATTCACAGCAGTAAAATAATTCAAACAAACACATCATTCTTCAATCACTTGTATGCATAAACATATGGGTAGAAGGTGAGGTTTACTCACGTTTACCAGCAGGTGGATTGTGTATAATATAGTTCCAGTTTCCCTTTCCTTTGCTCGAGTTTAGGTGCAGAAAATGGAAGAAAGGCTCACATATATATAGGGTAATATATAATGTATTAAAATGGTTTTCCTTTAACATTAATTTAACTAAATCCTATATATTCTAACATCATATATTTGGCGCAGGAATTGGCAGAGAATGTTCATTTGAAAGCAACACCTTGGTTTGGCATATATGCCCATGGCATGGTGGATAGAGGGTGTCCACACAATTGCTTTAACTCATGACAAAACATTTGATGCTGTAATCCTCCTTCATAATAGGATTTCATTATAATATCTTAATTTCCATGGCTAGAATCACTCGTATGAATTCACTTGGTCTCAAATATTACACCATTTAAAAAGTATAAAAACTTAAAATAAAATAGGCTCAAATCTAGTACTTGTTTCATTAAAGACTGCTGCGCATATCTCTTGAATCATGGCAAAAATATCCTAATTACTTGAGTGTTTAAACTCCTAATCACATGTCACTTTCCCCTTGTACTTCAAGACTTATCCATGAAGTGTTTAGCTAGTTTATGGGCTTTTGTTTTCAGCTGGAAATGATTTGATTCCTTGCGCAGGAAATGGGCAGAAATAAGGCCTTTCAAGTTACATGATTAACTATGGTTTTTAGCTTAGCTAATGCAAGTGTTTATGTGTAGTGTTATGTCCACATATCTCTCTAATTCTTGCTGCTAGGTCTTGCGCAAGAATGCTTGTGTCTTAAGCATTTAAATGGTTGAGTAATTACCATTTAAATCACTTAACTCCTTTGTTTTGTTGCCTTGATTATCTCTTGTTTTGCGCAAACATAAGTCTTGGTTCATGCTTATAAATGATTGAATACACTAATCTTAACTAGTTTAGTGTAGGTGCAAGTGCAAATTAAATTTCTAAGTTTATTTGTTCTTTAAACAAATTTAATTTCACTTAGAGTTAAGCTATGCTTTTGTTTTTTTTAAATGAAATATCCTTTATTTAAATTTTTTATAAGTTTTCAGTTTTCGTTCAAAATCCCAGGTCATTACAATGTTTTGATCACTTTCTATCTCATTGTGATCCATGTCTCGACCACTTATTAATCTTGTGTTCTTTTACTCTCTCTATGTATTTTATTTTATTTTGTAACATGTCTTTTTCTTAAATGAAGGATATAAGGTCTTGGTGTGTGGAGCATGGGTATATGGGTTTTAAGGGTGAAAGTGCACGAAGTAAGAGGGTGGGTAGGGGAGGATTTGCTTGGATTTGTGTGTGGGGTGGTCGTAGGGTAGTATAGCTGAGAAGTGTAATGGCCCGAATTTCCATACTATATGAGTTGACTAAATACACCACACGTCCAACCGAAATTGCACAGAAATACGGACCATTATGAATAAAGAAGAAAAAAGATAGAAGAAGAACATAAAAAGCAACACAGAATCTCACATCGCAGCGGAATAAAATATAATATATATAACAACTTTTTGAATACAAAATTTTAACTGTATAAATATATCATTATCAGAGTACAACACTTAAACACAGCGGAAGTAACAATAACTAAATAATGCTGAAGCCACATGTCCAAGCTCCTCCAAGTATATCTGTAAATACCTGAACTACTTGAATGCCCATACAAATTTGGGCACCCAAGAGCTTAGGGTAAAAAAAATAAAAAATAAACTCTGGGTCGATCATAGGATTGGTGTGAGCAAACTCCAACAATTGGTTTACCTTTTAAAATTTTCGTTTTAAAATAAAGGATAATCGTTAGGCTGATCCACACATAAGCACGGATGGTTTTTACCTTACGATAACCCAAAACATTCTTTAAAATCAATACTTTTCTGATATTATAATAGTATCTAAAACAAGTAAATAACAATCTAGCAGAACGCTTGCATCTCACGCTCTACATACGTAGTATACAATCAAAACCGCGAGCTCTTGTTGGATAATGGATTCCAACTAGCACGGTATGAGACTACCTTCCGACAATGTATCTCTAGAGAGGAATACACCGGGTTCAACATGAACATCTTGCAACCCACGCTAAACATGACCCGCCCCTCACTTCGCTTGAGAGTACCGAATGTATTGTGACCAACGGTTGGGATCAGAAACCGTTCCCCGAAAGGGACATCATCGGAATATTAAAGAAGAAAATGGTATTTCTGTAGATCAAGTGATAATACACCCTACTTCAGTGCGACCCCTTAGTCATGTGACCTACCCGATCTTATACCATTTCCCGATTGTGAGGCTTTAGGTTACGATTACTTACCTTTCATTGATAGCACAATCACTTTGAATGTCACATTGTTATATCTGTTAATCACTAATTGATTTAGCCAAAGATATTCTAGATATTATGTTAAGAGAATAAATTCTCCGCCACCAGATGTATATATGTACAGACCAACATATGCGATCATTGGAAATACTCTATCAGACATTTGTCCATACAGGTTCATTCTGGGACTGAACAAAACCGAAGGAATAATTTCCACTAATCCATCTTAGGCAATTTCTACCTAGGATTAATAGAGAAAGCCCTTGCACTTTACTCCATCCTCGATTTGTCTTCATATAATGACACGACCCGAACTTCCCCGTAAAGGAAAGCCCGGATTGAGTTGAGAACACGATAGATCAGAGCACAAACAATAGAACATTTCATTGCTTACTACAAAAATTTACATCAGAGTACAAGAATATAACAGAGTAAGAATAAATAATATACATTTGATAAACATTAGAGATTTACAAATTACAATGCAGCGGAAAATAATACAAAACACAACTAAAAGAGATAAATGGATACTGAGCTTTCCGGATATCGTTCCAGCTGTAAACCAGGATCTTGTGAATATAAATCTGCAAAACCAAAACTACTAGCTACCCGTGTGGAAAATAGGGGCACCCAGAGTTTAGGTTGAAACAATAAACTCCAGGTCAGTCATGTGACTGGTGTGAGAACTAAAACAGTTATTAATTTGATTTTTAAAGTTAGGTAAATCAGGGGACCACACCGTATAACACGAAACGGGTTTTAACCCCAAGAATACCAGTGCATAAAACAAACAGCGCAATGCTACTTAAAGAAAAGGAAGCTATTATAAGACCCAGGTCCCATCACACAATGCAACGCAAGCCGGAGGATAGGATTTTACCTTATAATAGCCAAATAATGCTTGATACGTGAAATTTAATCTTTTATTATTACTACAAGTGAAGAAATCAACTTCAAATATAAATGTATCAATTATAGGCGGCATGGGTACCATCTATCATGTCACCATACTAGGCTCTACAAATAAAACTGAAATGTCACGTATTGGAAATTGGATTTCCGTCATGAGTCGAGGCCAGGGATGGCTCCTCACCGCTTTGAAAAACTCTTGCCAATGTCTCAGGACTCCCCGCGGAGAACCCTTGGAATCGGTTGGGCCGGTCCACACTTACGTTAGTAGATTGGGAATTCCTGAACACACGTTTCCCGGTCCTATCAGACCTATATCCATCGGATCCGTAGAGACCGATATATCCGAGGCGCCTCACAATCCAACAACCACATAGGTAAAAGTATAACAATGTCAGGGCTTGCAAAATGCTGACACCACCCATGGCAAGAAAGAAACGTCATGTTCTCCCAACGGTCCTTATCCCGTTTTTGACTCATACCGAGGTGTGAGGCTCGCGAATTAACGCTATACACAAAGCTGTGCTATATTAAAGCCGTGCTTTGATCATCAACCACAAGACTCTGCTTTTCAACAGAAGCCTTGATCATTTGCATCTCAGCATGCCACACAGGAAATTCATGCCATGCGATTGATATCTATCCATATATAACCTATGAGCTCGTACATCTCAGAGAAGGGCGTTAAGCAAGAGAATAAATTTTCCGCTGCCAAATAGATATATATTTAATAGAAATCAATCAACACAGAATAAAATCCAATGTCAGACACACATCCATGTACAAGTTCGTTCTGAGTCTGAACGAAACCGGAGGCACCTTATTCCTCGTCCCGTATGTCCAATACAGGAGAGAGGCCCTCGCATATCCGTCGATCTCCAAGTACGTCTGGACGATCACCACTTATTACCTCGTCTTGGGTGTACAGCCCAATCAAGACATCAGTAATCATCCAAACGATGTGAAGACCTCCGGTCTTCAACCCCCGTCTTCATCGTCAACTTATCGTCGAATCAGTTATTCAGAATGGGTATAAACCCGGCCTTTCCGAATAACTCACGTATATAATAAACAAGTGTTATAAAAACACAACATACGCCTCATTCCAATTCTGAATATTCTTTTATTTAAATATTCATATCCTTTGGGAAAGGTTCCCATTAATTTTATCAAAGATAAATTATTTAAATTTATTCTTTAATCTTCCTTTGGAAATCAATTCAAACCATGTTACGGTTTTCCAAACTAGTCGGGATTAGCGCACCTTACCGAAGTAATCATTTGTTTAATCTCCCAATCCCAACCTATTCATCCCATGGAGCAAAACTGGTATTACCCCATAACTAACACCACGATGTTATCGGTAAATTTAATTACATTTCCCGTTCAAATCTAGTTAAAGATTTAACTATCGCTTGGAGCAAAACTGGTGATACTCCACTCTCGATCATTTCCCAAATTTGATAATTTAAATTATCAATTCACATTTCGATCTAATTAAAGATTCATTAAAACTCCACTTAGTTTTAATCTTCCCAAAAATCAATATTAATCATTATTTAACTTTGGAAACACAAACATGTCGCATCGACAATCTACACCGTACTACTGATTTCTGCCTATATATAACCTCTGAGCTCGTACGTCTCAGAGAAGGGTGTTAAGCAAGAGAATAAATTCTCCACCACCAAACAGATATATATTTAGCAGAGATCAACCATACAGTTCGAAATACAATGGAAGACATGTAATCCTGCCTTTAACTGGGTTAAATAACCAATGTCATTTAAAACACAGTTCAGGATAAACCTAAATCACATTCCATTAATTATGGAATCATCATGGAAAAACAAATCAATATATAATCGATATCAATTTCCGTATCCGACTAATAATATAAATGGAATAACGGCAAAGCCTTTTAAATTCCATTGTATTAACAGTCTTCCTACACAGAAGTTCATTTCGATTATTATCGAATCGAATTCCATTCAATTCCAGTTTAATATATTAAATTGGAAAACTTTACTTTAGAAAATTCCTGTTAAATCTTAATAAAAAGATTTATAAATTCCAAATCACCTTTCACTGTGAATCGGATTAAAGAACGAATGTCGTTAAAAACACAGTTCACAATAAACCCAAATCACATTCCATCAGTCTCTAACCGTAAATTAGTAAGAGAACAATTCCCTAAGTATTAATCCCGAAAGCCGAAACCAACATCAGATCAGTAACCAGGAAACCATTCAACTTAGCTAATCTCCAGTTAGTTTCTAATTTTCTTAACTCCGTTGGGTTTAAGAACAGTATTATTAAAGATACCATTCACGACAAACCCAAAATCTCATTCCATTGTTAATCGGGTTAAAGAACAAGCGTTATATAAAACACCGTTCACGATAAACCCAAAAATCCAATTTAAATTCAATTCCAATTAAATATTAATTAACTAGAAAGTTTCACTAAATCTTAATCAAAAGATTTATTCTTTTCTCAACTAGGTTTAAGAACAGTGTTAGTGAAGACACCATTCACGACAAACCAAAAATCTCATTTGATATTAAATACAAGGCTCCGAATAGAAAATATATCAGCTTATATTCAATATCAAATTCTGAAATCAACAAATATCGTATTGGAATAACGATATATATATCTTCCAAATTCCTCTACAATATCTGTATAGTCACGGAATCCAATATTGAAATATTCCAAAGATAATTTCGATTCAGATCCATTCCAATTCATATATTGGAAATTTTGGTTATTTTTAAAACCATTACAAATCCAATTTATTTATTTTAAAAATATTGGATTTATAATTCTAGTTCATAACTAGTTCATTTCGATAAAAATATATTTTTATCTTTTCAAATATGAAAATCTTCACCCCAATTCTTTCCAAATCATTTATTATGATTTTACACAAATTATTGATATTTTTAATAATTTTATCAAGGCCCGTACAGTCGATTTCCATAAACGGTCATCGAACTGTACTTACAGCGACCTTTTCCAAATTTGATTTGGACATAATTCTGAATCCAACCGTTAGATTTCCAATCTCTTATACTCGTCGGAAAGCTCTTTTCGATACGAACCCAACGGTTCTGGTTTTAGGAGAATCTGATGGTCGAATCTCCCGTAATGTCCGTTCGAAGTCAATGGTCGAAATTTGCGAACTGCCGTGGCGCGACGCATTCTATTCAGACCATTATATATATATATATATATATATTATATTTCGTCGATTTCCATTTAAAACGTATTTTATAAGTCGTTTTAAATTCGTTTTCAAAACGATTTCAACTTCATATTCAATTTAAAATCAAAATTGAATATTCCATATCATCGATATATAATTGATAGTATTTTCAAACATTAGATTTTGAAATCACTTCCTTTTCGATATTCATTATAAAAATGAATAAAATTGATATAAATATCGTTCACGTCAAAATGGCGTTAATCTAATCAACATGGCTTTATATATTTAAATATATTCGTGTCCATCCCAAATCGGACATCAAAATCAGATTTTGATCTTTTACTAAATATTATTTTAAAATATTCGTTATTTTAAAATATTTATTCTTTCTGAACTGGAATCAAACACAGTCAATTACCATATAATGTTATTTATATGGATTTCATACAACACATGTACACAACAACATTCAAACGCAGTCAACCATCATCCAGAGTGCATTTTACACTGCATAAGCATTAAATATAAATATTTAACGCTTATAACAGTCTGTCAACCAATAGATTGACATACAACTAAACAATTGGGATAAGTGTACGTCAAATATCATCCCAATAGCCGTGTGGGTTTCAACCAACAAATACTGAATATTATTTGTGTAGTTGGGCGATGTGTAAAATTTTATCGTCTTAATCCATATCAGTCAAATGTGTGTACATAAACAAATCGTCCTATTTGTAAATGAACATTTATTTTATTTCAACATATGAATATTTTATTTAATTCAACACATGGGTATTTTATTTTATTCAACATACCACAAAACAAATTCACACAAACCAATCAATCCAAACACATAACCAAACAAGTCGTCCATGGTCTGTGGACGACAGGGAGCAGTTCATATATGCAGTTATAAAATAAATAACTAAACAAATATTTATAGTGAGAGAAGTTCTCACCTTTGGGATCCACTCCTCCATTTCATTTCTGAATTTCTGAACTGTTTGGATTTGCCAATAATTCCAACGCAGTCTTCTCTACGCTGTTCATATTAAAAATCACATTTTCAATATGATGTTTATATTAATAATCGCATTTTTACTTCGCTATATATATAATAAAAATCATATTTTTTTCGCTACTTCATATATATAAAAATCGAATTTTTATCGCTATTTCATGTATTTAAAAATTGATTTTTTATCGCTACTTCATATATATATATATATATATAGATCGTATCTTTATAATTTATAAAAATCTAATTTTTTTTCTTAATCAAAGATCCAAACTTTCCTAATCAAAGTTCTAAACTTTATATAAGAAAAATCTTAACTTTATTTAATAAAAAAAATTTAAGCTTTATATATATAAAATCCTAACTTTATATTTTGAAAAAAAATCAGATTTTATTTTTCTTTACAATGCTATTATTATACATTAAACTGAAAATGAAATTAGTAAAAAAAATCATGGTTTTCCACTCGGAGGAGGGCCCACACGTCGCAGGAAGGAGGAGGGCGGGTGCTGAGGGGGGCGTCGGCTAGGCAGGGGTCGGAGGCGGTGGAGCATTAGACGGTGGTGGCGGGATTGGCTGGGTTGGACGGATTTGGGGTTTCGGGGCTTAGAGGGATTTAATTGGGCGAGGAGAGAGAGGGAGGGGAGAGGAGGAGGTGGCGGCGGGCTCAGGTGGTGCGGCGGCTGGAGGGGGTGCGGTGGCAGATCGGAGGGCAGCGGCGGTCATCTGTTTTTTTATTTCTTTTTCTGAAAATGGATGGGGAGAGAGAAAGAGTGGGGGGGTTGGAGTTATATAATTATTTTAATAATAATTTATTTAGATTTTTCTTATTTATTTTTCAATCTCCAAACGAACCCCCAATCAAACACAATGACTGTCATCCCTAGCATATTACCCCCATTCCGAACACAATGGGATATGTTTTGTAAGCCCATTCGACTGTTTCAATCAGTTTTTATTGAAATTAAAATATAAATCATTATATATTGAATTTAAACCCGCACTTTAATTTAACGAGGCCACATACTGACTCTGAAAATTCCAGAAAAATTATTTCTAGCTTCGTATTGACGATACGGTCCTAACAAAACTAATTTCATCAAATTTGAAGACCGTTTGAAAAATGGTCATTTTCTGGTCAATCCAAATTGACTGAAACTGTTAAAACACGTTTTCTTTTGCCACGCTCACATATTGATTTCAAAAATTATGGAAATTTGAATCTAGCAATAACTTGACATCCCGGATCCAACAAAAGTGGTTTCGTCGAAAACGGAGGTCATTTGCAAAATGGCTATTTTTTAAGGGCCATATTTCCATAGCGACTATTCTAAATTTTCAATTGGGCATTAACTTTTTATTCCCGCTATGAAATTTTGATTATTCAGTTTCGTTGGGAAGATATTTTCAATTAGATTCTAATATTTTTGGTTTCGCTAAAATATGGTTTATTTTGAATCCTGTACATTCATTTGAAATTTGAAATCGAATTTTCAAATTACCGCGCCATTTCCAATTCCTTTTATAATTAAAATAAATATTTATATTCTAACTTTGATTCAAATAAATATATACGTTCTAATTCTGTTCAAAATAAATTTCTAGTCATTATTATTTAAAATAAATCATTTTAAAAATTCAAAATTCAATAAAATTTCCAAAATAAAAATTTTAAATTGGTTCTGATTTTCCGGGTTGTTACATATAATCTGATTTGCAATGCTATTGCCAATACAGAGTGGTTCTTGGATAATAATCCAACTGGTCTCTCCATATTGACAACGATATTGGCTATTACCTCGATAGTCGGTTATTTGACTATCGAAGAAAAAACAACATTCATTCAAAGCATTAAACAATCACTAGGCCCGCTTAATTAATATTTCACTAATTAAATAACTTCTCCATTTCCTTATCAATATTTGTTATCACAATATTTTCAAAAATCATCTTGGCCTCTTACGCTATTGGGAAAACATTTTCAGATATCACCTTCTTTTATTTTCTAGACTTAGAAAACATCTTCTATTTATAATTGAAAACATTCCAATTACTTCTCCCTTTCACGACCATTCATTTATATACTTAGGACATATTTATTATTATATTTCCAAAATTCCACTTGGATTAAATGACTATTGTGTAAAACATCGTTACAAATAATCCAAAATACTACATTCAACTAAATCTTATTCAAACATTTATCTTTGAGACTGAATCTTGATACTTGTCAGTTAATAATGAAATCAATCATGTTGGGTTAAAACTACCTCTCAGACCTTGATTGAATAACATCCTTAACTTCGAAACAGACAAGACTACTTATCTCGAATAATCAACATCATATAAAACCAATTATCCATTTTTAATCGTATATATGTTTCTCTTTCTATTCATACCAGATTTAAATTTATAGATTTCCTTTTTGTTTATAATATTTTATTTTAAGTACGTTTCCTTGTCGAAATCTATATATCGATATATTGATTTCTACTTATTAGATTTTCTTAAAATATTTTAACTCCTTAAATTTACGGAAAATTTCGCCAGCACATCCTTTGTGCCGGTCAATAGCTCACACCCCAACTCGTCTCTCTAGGCCCTTTCCATTCAAAAGTAAATCAAAAAGCCAAGCGGCTTGCCAATAGGCTCATAAAATCTCATATGGAATTTAAACTTGTACTTTTTGTCGGGCACTCGAATTATAATCTTCATTTTATTCATTCCATACCTATTTAACATATACATGTCCATTCCCAATTTAATCCAATCATTTTTAGCTCAATTCGCTAATTTATTCTTTAATTAGCTCTTTTGCCTATTTCTCTTTTTAATTGAACATATCACGTTCATATACAATTTTAAATTTATTATATTCAAATCGAATTCCGTTTCTAATTCAAGTTTCATATTCGAATTTCGAATATAAATTCATAATTCCTATTCACTTAACCAAAGCCTAATTTCGATTCAAAATTCCATTAACTAATTTTTCTTTAAATTATTTAATTCTATTCAATAAATAAAAATCTAATTTTTGTTTCAAGTATGGATTTTTATAATGAAAACCCAAATTTTATTAACTTAAAATCCTTTGATTTTATTAAATAAACCGTTATGGTTTTTAAACGATTATAACACTATTTCTTTTTTGAAATTTTGATTTTGACATAAATCAAAATCTACAAGACAAAATCCAGATTTTTCACTTCCATTGGAAAAATATTAATTGGTTCTGGCGATTCTTGTTTCAAAGAATTCTGACTTAAAATGAGTACTATATACTCAATTAATGTTCAAAACATCAAATTACGAACTACCGTGTTGCGACGAGTTTGTTTTAATTCTATTTAAATATAAACGTTTGAACTTCGTTAATTAATAAATTTCAATCTCATTCCTATATATTTTAATATATATTTTTGCCATTTTTCCTAAATCAAACTTATATTTTTGCTTATGCTTAATTGCCGATTATTTCATTATTCGGTTATAAATTTATTTGCAATTCAATCTTCTATAATGAATTCCAACTCCCCAGGACATAAATTATTTTATAAAATTAGATATAATCGAATTCCGATTTTAAATCCCTTGGATTATCTCAATTCATTTTATATTCCGAATTCTGGAATAAAACCTATCGTTCGCTTTCCGAAACGATTTCTGATTTCCTTTTCTTAAATTCATACTTGAATTTATATTTCCAAATTATCCATTGATAATTATCACATTTAATTTATAAACGTCATTTATAAATTTAGCTTCCTTGTTTTATATATATTAAAACAAGTTTTAATTTCAAATCCATTCGAAACCCAATTTCTATTCTGGAGTATTTTATTGATTATAACTTATATATACATATAAACGGTGAATCTATTTTTATATTTAAATTTAAAACTCTAATTAATACAATCCTAATATCTTTTTTGAAAATATTTTATTTAAATAAATTCGATCTAATCGAATTCAAATCAGAAATCTATATGGATTTATTGTAATTCAATTTACGTTCTAAACATCAGAATGAATTTCATTGTTTACTTCTTTAAAACGATTCCAAATTCCTATTTTAATTTCACATTTGAATTTAAATATTAAAATTATCACATGATAATTATTCCATTTCATTTATAAACACCGTTTACAAATTCACTGCTTGTTTTTATTATTCAAAACAAGTTAATATATCTTAGCCCATTCGAAATTCAAATTCTATTTTTAGAAAAATAGGTTTTCCCTTTTGAATCTCAAAATCCTTTTTCACGATATTTTCATAAATAAACGTTTAAGCCCAGTGATATTTAGACATCCAAAACATCCAATTATAAACCACAGGTTTTCTAAAACATCATATTTAATTATATATATATATATATATATGAAAACAAACAATAATAAATTTTGAGGAATCCTATTGGATCCCTCCAACATGTTTTCCTGCATCCACATATGTTAGCCAACATAAATAATACCCATCCTGCTTCAAGGCAAGATATCGCGATATAGGAGGTCATCCACTATAATATATTGTGGGGTGCATAGGGTCATCCGCTAAATGTACTACGGGCATCCGCTAATGGTACTGCGGGAAATATCCAACCACCAATATATATATATATATATATATATATATATAGCCATAACCACCAAGCTTATATAACTAATATATATAATAGCCACAATAATATTTTAATGCATCTAATAAATTTATTTTTAACGATAAAAATAATTTTAATAAATTTCTAAGTGAGAATTACTCATTGTGATTTTAAGTTGCACTCATTCCGGTTTTTAAATTAAACTGAACCATGTTCAATTAAATCTAGAATTCTCGCTAACTCCAACAAATTCCATGCCACTTCTCGCTCGAGTAACTTGTAGTCATGGATCAACGCGTCTGGTTTTCAAGATTTCAGAACCCTGTATTATTAAAATACAAGATTTATATGGAATTTATAAACTAAATTAGCAACCACAATTTAATTAACAAAATTTAATTAACTTACTTAATTTGACTTTCTGTAGTTTAATAATTGAAACTTCACTCCACTACATCTCTTCTCCTTCTTTACTATTAACTGCAATCTTCCCAATGGAAATAAACACCCTGGCCGTAAACTTCCCTCCCCTTTTCTCTTTCACCACTTGCATGAAAAATCAAACTGAAAACACCAATAATCAGCCGTTCACAAATACTACCTGAACATCATCTTAATACCAAGCTATCACCTTGCGTTTCTTGGCACGAAGTCGCTCAGATAGCGATGTTTTATATACGTAGAAATTCCCCCGAAAATCGAATCAATGTGCTAAATCCCTTTTCAACCCAAATCAATGCATAAATTCCCAAATCAAAGCTTCAAATGCAAAGTTGTTCCAACCCTCGCTGAAAAAGGAAGTTATGGCCTTACTGTTGATTTCAAGATAAACTACCGCACCTTGTTAAGCTCGAATACAATTCGCACCTACCCCCTTGCTCGTGATAAATGATCGAGCTCTTCTTCTATTTTTCTTTCTGAAGCTTCGATGGAAACGGAAGACGGTTTTGACTGAGCAGAAAGGAAGTGAAGGAATGAATTACGTTTTGGGTTTATTTTCAGTGACTGGACAGATGGGACAAAAGACAAAAACTTGAATTACTACATTGGATTTTAGAATGGCAGGAAGAAAATAGAATGCAATACTTATAGATGAAGGATAAAGGAATAGAAGCAATGTCGGTTTCCAACAGGGTACATGTAGGTTTAGGCTTGTAGAGATAGCTAGGCTTATAACGTATCGTTTTAAATAACTGAGGGTAGAAGGTAAATACTTCAGTACAAATTTTTATATTATTTTTAGTTTGATTTGATCTAATGTAAATTAATTTAATTTAAAATATCACGATATTTCAAACTCCTATTTGAATGCAGCAACTGACATTTCTTGGGTTGTACCACTATTCTGAACACATTGAGACAGGCTTCGAAGCCTAATTTGATCGTAAGGAGAAGATATCAAATTTAAATCGATATAATATAAATTAAATCCAAAAAAATTAATTCCTTGAAAATAAATTATTATTATTATTATCGTTTATATTCACATAGAATTTCTATTAATTATTTAAATCATTTTGACTCAGTTTTAATTTCGAATTGAATTATTTTAGATTCTTGTATTATGATGTATATATATTCGAAATAACTCGTATTTCGATTATTAAATCGATAACTTGATATAAAATTCAATTTATACTATCAACTCAATATTCAAAACAATATTAAATATTTAAAATAAATCAACCAAAAATCTGGGTCATTACCTTCTTCTCCACTTAAAAGAATTTCATCCCCAAAATTACTAAGGTAGAAAAATTTTACAAACCCATTAACTTTTCAAATCCACTTATGTTGAAACTCAACATTCCATTCAAATGATTTACAACCAATATATTCACATTCAATTCATATTCCATACATTCAAATTCATTCAAATTGATTTTAATCGGTATACCTCGATCCATTTAACTTGCTTAAGTTAAATTTAAATTCCAACATTCAAATTCACGGGTTCTCATTTCAAATCCCTTTTGAAATAATTCATAAACACTTTCATATATTTATTTTCATCTCAAATTGCAAACATTTGAAATTTTAAACCAACTTGTTTTCTTTTAAATAAATTTCCATCAAAACTTTTCTAAGGTGGTAATTCATCACTTAGAAACTCGAAAATGAACACTGATGATGCTGCAGTGTAACAACCCGGAAAATGCGAGCCAGTTTGAAATTTTTATTTTTGCAATTTTAGCGAGTTTTGATTATTTAAAATGAATTATTTTAAATAATAACGACGAGAAAATTTATTTTTAATATAATTCGACGTATATACTATATACGTCGTCGTTAGAATATATAAATATTTATATATAATTATAAATAGAATTGAAAATGGCGCGGTAGTTCGATAATTCGATTTCAAACTTCAATTGAATGTACCGGGTGCAAAACAATCCGGATTTTAGTGAAACAAAAAATAATGGAATCTAATAGTGAATATCTTTCCAACGAATCCGAAAAATTGAAATTTCCTAACGGGAATCAAAAGATGTGTCCAGTTGAAATTTCTGAATAGTCGCTATGGAATTCAGGCCCTTAAAAATGGACATTTTGCAAACGACCTCGGATTTCGACGAAACCAGTTTTGTTGGGTCCGGGATGTAAAGTTATTGCTAGGTTTCAAATTTCATAATTTTTCGAATCAATATGCGAGCGTGGTAAAGGAAAACGCGTTTGACCAGTTTCAGTTGATTTTAATCGACTGGAAATTGGCCATTTTTCCAACGGTCTCGGAATTCGACGAAACTAGTTTTGTTAGGACCGTATCGTCAATACGAAGCTAGAAAATATTTTTCTGAAATTTTTCCAGTTGTTATGTGACCCCGGTAATCTGAAATGTACGTTTAAAATTCAATATTGTGATTTAAATGTAAATTAAACGGAAACTGATTCAAACAGTCGAATCAGCTTGCGATACATATCCCATTGTGTTCGGAATGGGGGTAATTAGCTATGGACGACAGGCGGTGGGCCTCGTTTAGAGGTCGTTTGTGAAAGTCAACCTTCTTGCAATTAAAAATAAAAATAAATTAAATAATATAACTTTTATAAACCCCCCCCCCCTCATTTCTCTTCCCCGTTCAGGAAAAAAAAAGTTAATAAAAAAAAAAAAAAAAGGGAGAGAGGCGACGCAGCCTCGATTCCCCCGTCGCCCTCCCACGCCACCACGACGGAGCGCCGCCGCCATGCCCCAGGCCGTCGCCCCCTCGTCTTCTCTCTCTCCTCCACTCTCTTCTCTCTCCTTTCCCTCCAACCCCAAGGTCCTCCGCCCCAAAACCCAACAGCGCCGCCGCCTAGCCTAAACCACCCACCTCCGCGGCTTCGATTCCGACCCCCCCTGGCTTGAGGAAGCCGCCGTGACCCCCCCTCCTCCAACCTAGGTCGCTGTAAGTTTTATTATTAATATTTTATTTTTGTTTTATATTTTAATTAGGGTTTAAGGTAAGTAAAAAAAAAAAAAAAAAAAAAAAAAAAAAAAAAAAACTGAATTTTGGAAAGAAGAACTGATTTTTTATATGTTCAAAAACTGATTTTTTATATGTTCAAAAACTGATTTTTTATATGTAGAAAAACTGATTTTTTATATGTAGAAAAACTGATTTTTTATATGTAGAAAAACTGATTTTTTATATGTTCAAAAACTGATTTTTTATATGTTCAAAAACTGATTTTTTATATGTTCAAAAACTGATTTTTTATATGTAGAAAAACTGATTTTTTTTATATGTTCAAAAACTGCTTTTTTTATATGTTCAAAAACTGAATTTTTATTAAGATGAAAGATAAGGATTTTTTTTATCTATATAAAAGGTCGGATTTTTATATATTGAACTTTGAAATAAAAATTCGATTTTTATATATTGAATAACGAACTAAAAATTCGATTTTTATATATTGAACTTTGAAATAAAAATTCGATTTTTATATATTGAACTTCGAACTAAAAATTCGATTTTTATATATTGAACTTTGAAATAAAAATTCGATTTTTATATATTGAACTTTGAAATAAAAATTCGATTTTTATATATTGAATAACGAACTAAAAATTCGATTTTTATATATTGAACTTTGAAATAAAAATTCGATTTTTATATATTGAACTTTGAAATAAAAATTCGATTTTTATATATTGAACTTCGAACTAAAAATTCGATTTTTATATATTGAACTTTGAAATAAAAATTCGATTTTTATATATTGAACTTTGAAATAAAAATTCGATTTTTATATATTGAACTTCGAACTAAAAATTCGATTTTTATATATTGAACTTTGAAATAAAAATTCGATTTTTATATATTGAATAACGAACTAAAAATTCGATTTTTATATATTGAACTTTGAAACTAAAAATTCGATTTTTATATATTGAACTTCGAACTAAAAATTCGATTTTTATATATTGAACTTTGAAATGAAAATTCGATTTTTATATATTGAATAACGAACTAAAAATTCGATTTTTATATATTGAACTTTGAAATAAAAATTCGATTTTTATATATTGAACTTTGAAATAAAAATTCGATTTTTACATATGTAGTGAAAGCGGACAACGAAAGCGACGAAAGGCGAGTTGGCGAAGATCTCTACAATAGAAGTGCCGTGAAGTTGGATAGCTTTCGGTGAGAATTTCTCACCTTTCAAATTTATTTTCTAGTTATATATATACTAGGATGCAGACGGTGCTTATTAGAAGCACCCGACACCCGTCCACATACCATGGACTTGTTTGTTTGGTTGTGTAGTTGGTTAGATTATTTGATTTGGATTTGATTGATTGGTTGAATTGGAAATTGATTAAAATTGATATGTGAATGGCGTGGGCCTTCACTAGACCGGGGATAAGGCTAGGCCTTGTCCCGTTTCTAGTATCGTGCCGTTATGCCGCCGAAATTTTCTAAAACATGTTAGAAAAATAAAAATATCATTTTATTGAATAAATGAATTGAATAGAAATTCATAGGTTGAAATAAAATGTTTTATCGTTAAAAATATAATTTTTAACGTGAATATGAAAATAGTGAAGTGAATAAATAAATATTCATTTACAAACCAGATGGTTTGTTTATGTACACTTATTTGAATGACATTGATTGGGACGATAAATTTTACACATCGCCCAACTGCACAACTAAAATCAGTGTTTGATTGTTTGAAACCCCACACGGGTGTTGGGATGAAATATGAATTTCACTCATCCTGATTGATTAAATATGTCGATCGATTGATTGACAGGCTGTTATAAGCGTTGAATATCTATATTTGATGCTTATACAGTGTAGTGCACTTTGGTTGATGGTTGATTATTTTCAATGCTATTATATACATGTGTTGTATGAAAATCCATATAATTAATTTTATATGGTAATTGATTGGGCCTCATTCCAATCGTGAAAATAAAGAATATTTTGATGATAACAAATATTTTGATAATAGGAAATATTTGAAATAGAATATTTGAAAATAGAAATATATGAAGCCGTGTTGATTAGATTGACGCCATTTTGACGTAAACGATATTTATATCGATTTTATTCATTTTAAAATGAATATTGAAAAGTAATCTCGAAATCGAATTTTTCGAAATGAATTGAATTGAAAACGATTTCGAAATGAATTGAATTGAAATTTTTCGAAATGAATTGAATTGAAAACGATTTCGAAATGAATTGAATTGAAAACGATTTCGAAATGAATTGAATTGAAAACGATTTCGAAATGAATTGAATTGAAAACGATTTCGAAATGAATTGAATTGAAAACGATTTCGAAATGAATTGAATTGAAAACGAATTCAAATGGAATTGAAAGCGAATTGAAATGAATTCAAATTGAATTGAAATTCGAATTGAATAGAAATGAATTTTAAAACGAATTTATAAAGAGGAATTCAATTTTGCTTTGAATTGAAATAGAAGTTGAAATAGAATTTGAAAACGAATTTAAAACTATTTATATAATTCGTTTTAAATAGAAATCGACGAAATATATATTATATATATTATATATATAATATAATGGCCTGAATAGAACGCGCCGCGCCGCGGCAGTTCGTGAATTTCGACCATTTATTTCGAACGGACATTACGGGAGATCCGACCGTCGGATTCTCCTAAAACCGGAACCGTTGGGTTCGTATCGAAAAGAGCTTTCTAACGAATATTAGAAATTAGAAATCTAACGGTTGGATTTGGAATTATGTCCAAATCAAATTTGAAAAAGGTCGCTGTAAGTGCAGTTCGATGGCCATTGTTGGAAATCGACTGTACGGGCCTTGATAAAATTATTAAAAATAGTAATAATTTGTGTAAAATCATAAGAAATGATTTTTGAAGATTTGGGATGAAAAACTCCATATTTGAAAAGATAAAAATAGATTTTTATCAAAATGAACTAGTTTTGAACTAGAATTACAATTCTATTTATTTTTAAATAAATAAATTGAATTTGAAAAGGGTTTTGAAAATAACCAAAATTTCCAATGATTGCATTGGAGTGGATTTGAATCGAAATTGTCTCCGGAATATTTCGATGTTGAAATTCGTGATTTACAGATGTTGTTATGGAAATTTGAAAGATATATATTTATATCGTTATTTCCAATACGACATTTGTTAATCGTAGAATTTGATATTGAATATAAGCCGGGATATTTTCTATTCAGAGCCTTGTATTTAATAATCGAATGTGATTTGGGTTTGTCGTGAATGGTGTCTTCACTAACACTGTTCTTGAACCCAGTTGAGAAAAGATTAAATCTTTTTATTTGGATTTAATGAAGTGTACCAATTAAATGATATTTAATTGGAATTGAATTAGTATTGATTTTTGGGTTTATCGTGAACAGTGTTTTAAATAACACTTGTTCTTTAACCCGATAATTAATGGAATGATTTTTGGGTTTATCGTGAACAGTGTTTTAAATAACACTCGTTCTTTAACCCGATGATTAATGAATGTGATTTTGGGTTTATCGTGAACCGTGTTTTTAAATGACACTGATTCTTTAACCCAGTCAAAGATTAAAACTAAGTGGAGTTTTAATGAATCTTTAATTAGATTGAAATGATCGAAAATGGAGTATCACCAGTTTTACTCCAGGCGATAGTTAAATCTTTAATTAGATTTGAACGTGAAATGGTAATTGAATTTACCGATAACACTGTGGTGTTAGATATGAAGTATTACCAGTTTTACTTCATGGGATGAATAGGTTGGGATTGGGAAATTAAAACAAATGATTACTTCGGTAAGGTTCGCTAATCCCGACTAGTTTGAATTGATATTCAAAAATAGATTAAAGAATAAATTTTAAAGAATTTATCTTTGGTAAAATTAATGGAAACCTTTCCCTATGAATGTGAAATTTAGAAACTAACTGTCGGTTAGCCAAGCAGAATGGTTTTCTGGATATTGATCTGATGTTGGTTTCGGCCTTCGGGGTTAATATTTGGGGAATTATTCTCTTGATTAATTTACGGTTAGTGACTAATGAGTTGGAATGAGGCGTATGTTGTGTTTGTGTAACACTTTTATAATATATACGCGAGTTATTCGGAAAGACCGGGTTTATCCCATTCTGAATAACTGATACGACGATAAGTCGAAGATGAAGACGATGGTCGAAGACCGGAGGTCTTCACGTCGTTTGGGTGATAACTGATGATCTTGATTGGGATGTACACCCAAGAAGATGGAAACAGTTAGTGATCGTCCAGACGTGCTTGGAGATCGATGGATATGCGGGGTACTAGGTGCCTCCGGTTTCGTTCAGACCCAGAACGGACTTGTAAATGGACTGTGTGTCTGACATCGGATTTCATTCTGTGTGACTGATATCGGTTGCATAGGATGGCTTGCCTGTGTGGCATGCTAAGATGCAAATGATCAAGGCTTCTGTTGAAAAGCAAAGTCTTGTGGTTGATGATCAAAGCACGGCCTTTGTGGCGTAGCTTTGTGTAACGTTTGATTCGCGAGTTTCACACCCGGTATGAATCAAAAACGGGAGACGGACCTCAGGGAGGGCATGCGTTTCTTTCTAGTTAGAAGTGGCGTCAGTGGTTTTACACGCCCTGACGAGTTTGACTTATGTGGTTGTTGCTGTTGCGAGGCGCCTCGGATTGATCGGTCGTTCTCGAACCGAAGGAGTCATTCGTTGGCTCATTGACACCCCAAAGGGTGGGGAAACGCAGTGTTCAGGCATTTTAATCCACATCGGTGGACCGGCCCTGACGATCCAAGGGTCACTCGAGCTCTGATCCTGAGACACGGGCTAGAGCGTCTCGAATCGGTTGAGGACTATCTTTTGCCTCGGTTCATAGATGGAAATCCAATTTCCAAATACGTGATATGTGCGGTTTTATTTGTAAAACTATATATGGCGACATGATATATGGTACCCATGCCGCCTATGATTGATACTTATGATTTGAAGTTGTTTTATACACTATGCACTTATTAGAGTATCAAATGATTTGTTTTAAAACGTATCAAGCATCCTTTGGCTGTTATAAGGGAAAACCCTATCCTCGACTGCGTTGCATTGTGTGATGGGACCTGGGTCTTATAACAGCTTCATTTTTCTTTATTTAGCATTGCGCTGTTTGTTTTATGCACTGGTATTCTTGGGAGGAAACCCGTTCCGTGTTATACGGCGTGGTCCCTTGATTTACCTAATGATTTAAAATAAAGATTAATAACTGTTTTAGTTCTCACACCAGTCACATGACTGACCTGGAGTTTATTGTTTTAACCTAAACTCTGGGTGCCCCTATTTTGACACGGGCAGCTAGTAGTTTTGGTTTTGCAGATTTATATTCACAGGATCCTGGTTTACAGCTGGAACGATATCCGGAAAGCTTTGTATCCGTATATCTACTTCTAGTTGTGTATTGTATTATTTTCCGCTGCTATGTATGTAAATGTAATTTAAATCTCTGATATTTCTGTGTAATATTCATTTATTTATACTCTGTATATTCTTGTAATCTGATGCATTGTTGTTATATACAATGAAAAGTTCTTCTGTATGCGTTCTGTTGTGGTTTGTTCTCGAACTATCCGACGCTTTCCTTTACGGGGAAGTTGCGGGTCTTTACATTTGGTATCAGAGCTTTGGTTTACAAAGCAGAGAACAAGGCACATTAGAAACATACGAAAGAATTCATCAGATATTGGATTAGCAATATCCAATGAGAATGACTCGTTAGAGATGGGATCAGTAGTATCCTAGAACGAGTGTGAAGAGTATATTTTTAAAAGTGAAAACAAATTTTTGTTTTGAAAATTTAAATCAATTATTCGTATTTGATTATCTATTTATATTGAGTTGGACAGTCCAGTATATATAGATTTTGCGTATACGTCTGATCCGCGTGTATTCGAAGTTTTAATATACTGGATAGATATAGAATCATACTCTAGTGGCCCGAAGATGATTCTGATGATTGACTAGTCGTCATTAGTATTCATGTTCGAGTAACGAAGGTGTGATATCTATATATTTCCTATTGACTGGTGTGAGAACCAAAAATTAGATAGGGCCTATGGTTGTGATTTGGCATCAAGAACATGATTTTAGTATATGTATCAAAATTATGAATTTGAAACGTTAAATTCACTAATTGATTGATGTTTGTGTTGTTTGTTCATTTGTTTGCTAATTTTGAACCATTATGCCTAATTAAACCAAATATTGAATTATATTGAAAATTGGTTGCATTTGCTTGCATATACATATATATCCTTGAACAGGTCATAGCAAGGAGGCTAGAGCAGAGAATAAAATTTGTTTGCCCGACAAATAGGTACATGTTTACTACATAATTTCCTGTTTTGTTTGGGTGATGATGATTTTGTGAGCCTATTGGCTAGCCGCTTGGCTTTTTCTTTTTCTTTTTGAGATCTGAAGGACCGGGGAAGCTATTTGAAATTCCCCGATGCTCCTATTGCAGGGGAGGTTATGGCGAAATTTTTCAAAAATTTAGGGAGTTAGCCAAATTTTTGAGATTTTGAAAATTCTCAGAAACTGAAAAGTTAGAGAATGGAAGCCTGATCGAACGTAGAGTTGAATGATCAAACCACTTTCGACTTTGTTCCTTTTCGGGGACGAAAAGTTTTAAGTGGGGGAGATTGTAACAACCCGGAAAATGCGAGCCAGTTTGAAATTTTTATTTTTGCAATTTTAGCGAGTTTTGATTATTTAAAATGAATTATTTTAAATAATAACGACGAGAAAATTTATTTTTAATATAATTCGACGTATATACTATATACGTCGTCGTTAGAATATATAAATATTTATATATAATTATAAATAGAATTGAAAATGGCGCGGTAGTTCGATAATTCGATTTCAAACTTCAATTGAATGTACCGGGTGCAAAACAATCCGGATTTTAGTGAAACAAAAAATAATGGAATCTAATAGTGAATATCTTTCCAACGAATCCGAAAAATTGAAATTTCCTAACGGGAATCAAAAGATGTGTCCAGTTGAAATTTCTGAATAGTCGCTATGGAATTCAGGCCCTTAAAAATGGACATTTTGCAAACGACCTCGGATTTCGACGAAACCAGTTTTGTTGGGTCCGGGATGTAAAGTTATTGCTAGGTTTCAAATTTCATAATTTTTCGAATCAATATGCGAGCGTGGTAAAGGAAAACGCGTTTGACCAGTTTCAGTTGATTTTAATCGACTGGAAATTGGCCATTTTTCCAACGGTCTCGGAATTCGACGAAACTAGTTTTGTTAGGACCGTATCGTCAATACGAAGCTAGAAAATATTTTTCTGAAATTTTTCCAGTTGTTATGTGACCCCGGTAATCTGAAATGTACGTTTAAAATTCAATATTGTGATTTAAATGTAAATTAAACGGAAACTGATTCAAACAGTCGAATCAGCTTGCGATACATATCCCATTGTGTTCGGAATGGGGGTAATTAGCTATGGACGACAGGCGGTGGGCCTCGTTTAGAGGTCGTTTGTGAAAGTCAACCTTCTTGCAATTAAAAATAAAAATAAATTAAATAATATAACTTTTATAAACCCCCCCCCCCCCTCATTTCTCTTCCCCGTTCAGGAAAAAAAAAGTTAATAAAAAAAAAAAAAAAGGGAGAGAGGCGACGCAGCCTCGATTCCCCCGTCGCCCTCCCACGCCACCACGACGGAGCGCCGCCGCCATGCCCCAGGCCGTCGCCCCCTCGTCTTCTCTCTCTCCTCCACTCTCTTCTCTCTCCTTTCCCTCCAACCCCAAGGTCCTCCGCCCCAAAACCCAACAGCGCCGCCGCCTAGCCTAAACCACCCACCTCCGCGGCTTCGATTCCGACCCCCCCTGGCTTGAGGAAGCCGCCGTGACCCCCCCTCCTCCAACCTAGGTCGCTGTAAGTTTTATTATTAATATTTTATTTTTGTTTTATATTTTAATTAGGGTTTAAGGTAAGTAAAAAAAAAAAAAAAAAAAAAAAAAAAAAACTGAATTTTGGAAAGAAGAACTGATTTTTTATATGTTCAAAAACTGATTTTTTATATGTTCAAAAACTGATTTTTTATATGTAGAAAAACTGATTTTTTATATGTAGAAAAACTGATTTTTTATATGTAGAAAAACTGATTTTTTATATGTTCAAAAACTGATTTTTTATATGTTCAAAAACTGATTTTTTATATGTTCAAAAACTGATTTTTTATATGTAGAAAAACTGATTTTTTTTATATGTTCAAAAACTGCTTTTTTTATATGTTCAAAAACTGAATTTTTATTAAGATGAAAGATAAGGATTTTTTTTATCTATATAAAAGGTCGGATTTTTATATATTGAACTTTGAAATAAAAATTCGATTTTTATATATTGAATAACGAACTAAAAATTCGATTTTTATATATTGAACTTTGAAATAAAAATTCGATTTTTATATATTGAACTTCGAACTAAAAATTCGATTTTTATATATTGAACTTTGAAATAAAAATTCGATTTTTATATATTGAACTTTGAAATAAAAATTCGATTTTTATATATTGAATAACGAACTAAAAATTCGATTTTTATATATTGAACTTTGAAATAAAAATTCGATTTTTATATATTGAACTTTGAAATAAAAATTCGATTTTTATATATTGAACTTCGAACTAAAAATTCGATTTTTATATATTGAACTTTGAAATAAAAATTCGATTTTTATATATTGAACTTTGAAATAAAAATTCGATTTTTATATATTGAACTTCGAACTAAAAATTCGATTTTTATATATTGAACTTTGAAATAAAAATTCGATTTTTATATATTGAATAACGAACTAAAAATTCGATTTTTATATATTGAACTTTGAAACTAAAAATTCGATTTTTATATATTGAACTTCGAACTAAAAATTCGATTTTTATATATTGAACTTTGAAATGAAAATTCGATTTTTATATATTGAATAACGAACTAAAAATTCGATTTTTATATATTGAACTTTGAAATAAAAATTCGATTTTTATATATTGAACTTTGAAATAAAAATTCGATTTTTACATATGTAGTGAAAGCGGACAACGAAAGCGACGAAAGGCGAGTTGGCGAAGATCTCTACAATAGAAGTGCCGTGAAGTTGGATAGCTTTCGGTGAGAATTTCTCACCTTTCAAATTTATTTTCTAGTTATATATATACTAGGATGCAGACGGTGCTTATTAGAAGCACCCGACACCCGTCCACATACCATGGACTTGTTTGTTTGGTTGTGTAGTTGGTTAGATTATTTGATTTGGATTTGATTGATTGGTTGAATTGGAAATTGATTAAAATTGATATGTGAATGGCGTGGGCCTTCACTAGACCGGGGATAAGGCTAGGCCTTGTCCCGTTTCTAGTATCGTGCCGTTATGCCGCCGAAATTTTCTAAAACATGTTAGAAAAATAAAAATATCATTTTATTGAATAAATGAATTGAATAGAAATTCATAGGTTGAAATAAAATGTTTTATCGTTAAAAATATAATTTTTAACGTGAATATGAAAATAGTGAAGTGAATAAATAAATATTCATTTACAAACCAGATGGTTTGTTTATGTACACTTATTTGAATGACATTGATTGGGACGATAAATTTTACACATCGCCCAACTGCACAACTAAAATCAGTGTTTGATTGTTTGAAACCCCACACGGGTGTTGGGATGAAATATGAATTTCACTCATCCTGATTGATTAAATATGTCGATCGATTGATTGACAGGCTGTTATAAGCGTTGAATATCTATATTTGATGCTTATACAGTGTAGTGCACTTTGGTTGATGGTTGATTATTTTCAATGCTATTATATACATGTGTTGTATGAAAATCCATATAATTAATTTTATATGGTAATTGATTGGGCCTCATTCCAATCGTGAAAATAAAGAATATTTTGATGATAACAAATATTTTGATAATAGGAAATATTTGAAATAGAATATTTGAAAATAGAAATATATGAAGCCGTGTTGATTAGATTGACGCCATTTTGACGTAAACGATATTTATATCGATTTTATTCATTTTAAAATGAATATTGAAAAGTAATCTCGAAATCGAATTTTTCGAAATGAATTGAATTGAAAACGATTTCGAAATGAATTGAATTGAAATTTTTCGAAATGAATTGAATTGAAAACGATTTCGAAATGAATTGAATTGAAAACGATTTCGAAATGAATTGAATTGAAAACGATTTCGAAATGAATTGAATTGAAAACGATTTCGAAATGAATTGAATTGAAAACGAATTCAAATGGAATTGAAAGCGAATTGAAATGAATTCAAATTGAATTGAAATTCGAATTGAATAGAAATGAATTTTAAAACGAATTTATAAAGAGGAATTCAATTTTGCTTTGAATTGAAATAGAAGTTGAAATAGAATTTGAAAACGAATTTAAAACTATTTATATAATTCGTTTTAAATAGAAATCGACGAAATATATATTATATATATTATATATATAATATAATGGCCTGAATAGAACGCGCCGCGCCGCGGCAGTTCGTGAATTTCGACCATTTATTTCGAACGGACATTACGGGAGATCCGACCGTCGGATTCTCCTAAAACCGGAACCGTTGGGTTCGTATCGAAAAGAGCTTTCTAACGAATATTAGAAATTAGAAATCTAACGGTTGGATTTGGAATTATGTCCAAATCAAATTTGAAAAAGGTCGCTGTAAGTGCAGTTCGATGGCCATTGTTGGAAATCGACTGTACGGGCCTTGATAAAATTATTAAAAATAGTAATAATTTGTGTAAAATCATAAGAAATGATTTTTGAAGATTTGGGATGAAAAACTCCATATTTGAAAAGATAAAAATAGATTTTTATCAAAATGAACTAGTTTTGAACTAGAATTACAATTCTATTTATTTTTAAATAAATAAATTGAATTTGAAAAGGGTTTTGAAAATAACCAAAATTTCCAATGATTGCATTGGAGTGGATTTGAATCGAAATTGTCTCCGGAATATTTCGATGTTGAAATTCGTGATTTACAGATGTTGTTATGGAAATTTGAAAGATATATATTTATATCGTTATTTCCAATACGACATTTGTTAATCGTAGAATTTGATATTGAATATAAGCCGGGATATTTTCTATTCAGAGCCTTGTATTTAATAATCGAATGTGATTTGGGTTTGTCGTGAATGGTGTCTTCACTAACACTGTTCTTGAACCCAGTTGAGAAAAGATTAAATCTTTTTATTTGGATTTAATGAAGTGTACCAATTAAATGATATTTAATTGGAATTGAATTAGTATTGATTTTTGGGTTTATCGTGAACAGTGTTTTAAATAACACTTGTTCTTTAACCCGATAATTAATGGAATGATTTTTGGGTTTATCGTGAACAGTGTTTTAAATAACACTCGTTCTTTAACCCGATGATTAATGAATGTGATTTTGGGTTTATCGTGAACCGTGTTTTTAAATGACACTGATTCTTTAACCCAGTCAAAGATTAAAACTAAGTGGAGTTTTAATGAATCTTTAATTAGATTGAAATGATCGAAAATGGAGTATCACCAGTTTTACTCCAGGCGATAGTTAAATCTTTAATTAGATTTGAACGTGAAATGGTAATTGAATTTACCGATAACACTGTGGTGTTAGATATGAAGTATTACCAGTTTTACTTCATGGGATGAATAGGTTGGGATTGGGAAATTAAAACAAATGATTACTTCGGTAAGGTTCGCTAATCCCGACTAGTTTGAATTGATATTCAAAAATAGATTAAAGAATAAATTTTAAAGAATTTATCTTTGGTAAAATTAATGGAAACCTTTCCCTATGAATGTGAAATTTAGAAACTAACTGTCGGTTAGCCAAGCAGAATGGTTTTCTGGATATTGATCTGATGTTGGTTTCGGCCTTCGGGGTTAATATTTGGGGAATTATTCTCTTGATTAATTTACGGTTAGTGACTAATGAGTTGGAATGAGGCGTATGTTGTGTTTGTGTAACACTTTTATAATATATACGCGAGTTATTCGGAAAGACCGGGTTTATCCCATTCTGAATAACTGATACGACGATAAGTCGAAGATGAAGACGATGGTCGAAGACCGGAGGTCTTCACGTCGTTTGGGTGATAACTGATGATCTTGATTGGGATGTACACCCAAGAAGATGGAAACAGTTAGTGATCGTCCAGACGTGCTTGGAGATCGATGGATATGCGGGGTACTAGGTGCCTCCGGTTTCGTTCAGACCCAGAACGGACTTGTAAATGGACTGTGTGTCTGACATCGGATTTCATTCTGTGTGACTGATATCGGTTGCATAGGATGGCTTGCCTGTGTGGCATGCTAAGATGCAAATGATCAAGGCTTCTGTTGAAAAGCAAAGTCTTGTGGTTGATGATCAAAGCACGGCCTTTGTGGCGTAGCTTTGTGTAACGTTTGATTCGCGAGTTTCACACCCGGTATGAATCAAAAACGGGAGACGAACCTCAGGGAGGGCATGCGTTTCTTTCTAGTTAGAAGTGGCGTCAGTGGTTTTACACGCCCTGACGAGTTTGACTTATGTGGTTGTTGCTGTTGCGAGGCGCCTCGGATTGATCGGTCGTTCTCGAACCGAAGGAGTCATTCGTTGGCTCATTGACACCCCAAAGGGTGGGGAAACGCAGTGTTCAGGCATTTTAATCCACATCGGTGGACCGGCCCTGACGATCCAAGGGTCACTCGAGCTCTGATCCTGAGACACGGGCTAGAGCGTCTCGAATCGGTTGAGGACTATCTTTTGCCTCGGTTCATAGATGGAAATCCAATTTCCAAATACGTGATATGTGCGGTTTTATTTGTAAAACTATATATGGCGACATGATATATGGTACCCATGCCGCCTATGATTGATACTTATGATTTGAAGTTGTTTTATACACTATGCACTTATTAGAGTATCAAATGATTTGTTTTAAAACGTATCAAGCATCCTTTGGCTGTTATAAGGGAAAACCCTATCCTCGACTGCGTTGCATTGTGTGATGGGACCTGGGTCTTATAACAGCTTCATTTTTCTTTATTTAGCATTGCGCTGTTTGTTTTATGCACTGGTATTCTTGGGAGGAAACCCGTTCCGTGTTATACGGCGTGGTCCCTTGATTTACCTAATGATTTAAAATAAAGATTAATAACTGTTTTAGTTCTCACACCAGTCACATGACTGACCTGGAGTTTATTGTTTTAACCTAAACTCTGGGTGCCCCTATTTTGACACGGGCAGCTAGTAGTTTTGGTTTTGCAGATTTATATTCACAGGATCCTGGTTTACAGCTGGAACGATATCCGGAAAGCTTTGTATCCGTATATCTACTTCTAGTTGTGTATTGTATTATTTTCCGCTGCTATGTATGTAAATGTAATTTAAATCTCTGATATTTCTGTGTAATATTCATTTATTTATACTCTGTATATTCTTGTAATCTGATGCATTGTTGTTATATACAATGAAAAGTTCTTCTGTATGCGTTCTGTTGTGGTTTGTTCTCGAACTATCCGACGCTTTCCTTTACGGGGAAGTTGCGGGTCTTTACATGCAGTCATCATCAGAATTATTTTCCAACAACTGAAGTGAGTTTAGTGCTTAAACTATTTCAAAACCCATTCAAAATGATTTTTATTTAAAAGCCCTTCCTAAACAAAGCTATATTATTTTAATATACTTCAGAAAATATTTTTCCAAATGAATAGGATTTAAAATCCAAATTCTAGTTTGAGTTCAATTTCAGTTCATCTCATTTGTATATTTCATTCTTATACAATTTATATTAGGTTATATATAACCATTTCATTTCTTATAATCTCATTTGATTATAATAATAACAATCAACTCATCCATATCAATATATTATAATAATTTCAAAAAATAATTATTTCTATATCAAAATAGAATTTTGAGTAAAATTATTTCATTTACCCACTTTAAAACAATATTATGTCGAATTTCTCTGTTCAAGTGTTTAGAAATTCCTACCGACTTCGTGGCGTCCCACGATTCGATCAGAATTAATAAACCACTCAACATACAAACCACATAATATAAAACAAACTTTATGTCAATTTACAAATATGCTCTTTCATATATATACACTCAACTCATTCTGGGGTACTACTGACCCTATCTCTAATGAGTAAACCCTCACCAAAGCCTAGGTATTCGATCAACCTAAGCTGTGATACCAACTATAATGGCCTGAATTTCCGTACTATCTAAGTTGACTAAATACACTACACATCCAACCCAAATTGCCCAGAAATACGGATCATTATGAATAAAGAAGAAAAAAGATAGAAGAAGAACAAAAACAACAACACAAAATCTCATCATGCAGCGGAATAAAATATAATATATATAACAGCTTTTGGAATACAAAATTTTAAATGCATAAACATATCATTATCAGAGAACAACACTTAAAACATAGCGGAAATAACAATAACTAAATAATGCTGAAGCCTTTTGCTCCAAGCTCCTCCAAGTATATCTGTAAATACCTGTACTACTTGACTGTCCGTACAAATTTGGGCACCCAAGAGTTTAGGGTAAAACAAAACAAAATAAGCTCTGGTTCAGTCATGGGATTGGTGTGAGCAAACTCCAACCATTGGTTTGACTTTTAGAGTTTTATTTTTAAAAGAAAGGATAATCGTAAGACCGATCCACACATAAACACGGATGGTTTTTACTTACGATAACCCAAAACATTCTTTAAAATTAATACTTTTATGATACTATATTAGTGCCTAAAACAATAAATAACAATCTAGCAGAACACTTGCATCTCACGCTCTACATACATAGTATACAATCAAAACAATGGGCTCTTATTGGATAATGGATTCCAACTGGAAAGGTATGGGAAGACCTTCTGACAGTTTATCTCTAGAGAGGAATACACCGGGTTCAACAAGAACATCTTGCAACCCAGGCTAAACATGACTGGCCCCTCACTTCTCTTGAGAGTACCATATGTATTGTCACCAATGGTTGGGATCAGAAACTGTTTCCCGAAAGGGATAACATCGAATGATTAAAGAAGCAAATGGTATTTCTCTAGATCAAGTGACAATACACCCTACTTCAGTGCGACCCCTTAGCCATGCGACCTACCCGATTTTATACCATTTCCCGGTTGCGAGGCTTGAGATTATGATTACTTACCTTCCATTGATAGCACAATCACTTTGAATGCCACATTGTTAGATCTGTTAATCACTAATTGATTTACGCAAAGATATTCTGGATATTATGTTAAGAGAATAAATTCTCCACCACCAGATGCATATTTGTATAGACCAATATATGCGATCATTGGAAATACTCTATCAGATATTTTTCCGTACAGGTTCATTCTGGGACTGAACAAAACAGAAGGAACAATTTCCATTAATTCATCTTAGGCAATTTCTACCTAGGATTAATAGAGAAAACCCTTGCACTTTACTCCGTCTTCGATTTGTCTTCATATAATCTGATTCGCAATGCTACTGCCAATACGGAGTGGTTCTTGGATAATAATCCAACCAGTCTCTCCATATTGACAACGATATTGGCCAATAACTCGCCTCTCTAGACCCTTTCCATTCAAAAAGAAAATCATAAAAACTAAGCGGCTTGCCCAATAGGCTCATAAAATCTCATATAGAATTTAAACGTGTACCTTTTTATCGGGTACTCGAATTATAATCTTCATTCTCTTTATTACATACCTATTTAACATATACATGTCCATTCCCAATTTTTTCCAATTTAATCCAATCATTTTTAGCTCAATTCGCTAATTTATTCTTTAATTAGTTCTTTTGCCTATTCCACGTTTTAATTGAACATATCACGTTCATATACAATTTTATATTGCTTATAATCCAATCGAATTCCATTTCCAATTCAAGTTTCATATTCGATTTCGAATGTGAATTCATAATTCCTATTCACTTATCCAAAGCCCAAATTCGATTCAAAATTCCATTAACTAATTATTCTTCAAATTAGTTAATTCTATTCAATAATTAAAAATCTGATTTTTGTTTCAAAAATCAGTTCACTTACTCCACTTGAGTTCATATTTATCTTATATCTCAAGTTTGGATTTTTATAATGAAAATCCAAATTTTATTAACTTAAAATCCTTCGATTTTATAAAATAAGTCGTTATGGTTTTCAAATGATTATAGCGTTGTTTTTCTGAAAATTTGATTTTGACATAACTCAAAATTTATAAGACAAAATCCAGATTATTCTCTTCCATTAGAAAAATATTATTCAATCAGTCCTGGTGATTCTTGTTTCAAAGAATTCCGACTTAAATTCAGTTCTATATACTCAATTGAAGTTCAAAATGTCAAATGACGAACTACAGCGCTGCGGTGAGTTCGTTTTAATTATATTTAAATATAAATGTTTAAACTTCGTTTACTAATAAATTTCAATCTAATTCCTATATATTTTAGCTGTTTTTGCCAAATCCAACTTATATTTCTGCTTATCCTTAATTGTCAATTATTTCATTACTCGGTTATAAATTTATTTGCAATTCAATCTTCTATAACAAATTCCAAATTCCTTTAGACATAAATTATTTTATAAAGTTCGATATAATTGAATTCCAATTATAAATCCCTTGGATTTATCTCAATTCATTTTATATTCCGAATTCCGAAATAAAATCTATCATTTGCTTTCTGAAACGATTTGCGATTTCCATTTTTAAATTCATACTTGAATTTATATTTCCAAATTATCCAATGATAATTATGTCACTAAATTTATAAACGTTGTTTATAAATTTAGCTTCCTTGTTTTATATATATTAAAACAAGTTTTAATTTGAAATCCATTAGAAACCCAATTTCTATTCTGGAATATTTTATTGATTACAACTTATATATTCAAATTCCTATATAATTTCCCATTTGAATTTAAATATTCAAATTATTCAATGATAATTATTCCATTTCGCTTATAAACGTCGTTTATAAAATCGCTACTTGTTTTTATTATTCAATCTCTTAACCCATTCGAAATTCAAATTCTATTTTTAGACAAAAACAGAATTTCCCTTTTAAATCTCAAAATGCCTTTTCACGATATTTTTATAAACCAACATTTAGGCCCAGTGATATTTAAACATCCAAAACACCCAATTATCAATCACAGGTTATCTAACACATATATGATTATATATATATATATATATTCTGAAAATTGGTACTCTTTATTGCTAATACCAAATAAAAAACCTCCTTTATATGCCTCGTTAAAACCTTGTAATCCCCCTAACCTAAGTGGGTGCCTTACAAGGAAAAAGAGTACATATAAATTTGGTAGATACAAGTGCAAATCAGCTATGAAAGGATAACATACTACAACTAAAAATAAATCAGGCTAAAAAAAAACAACTCGAAAAAGTAAACCCTCTTCCGGCCCAACAAAGCCCAAAGCACTCCACGAACTACAAAACCGACATACTTCATCTCTATCCAGTATCTACCAAGTCAACTCCCCAGATCTTCAATAATTGAACGTTTCTCGAGTTCCTTTCAGATTTGCTACCATTGTTCCTGACCAGAAATTGGATCTCCTTGACGATTTGATTCAACTTGGGCATCATCGAGGTACGACGATTATGGAAAATTCTTTCATTCCATTCTTTCCATATAAAATATACTGCTGTAGTGATTGATCCACAAGAAAGATCTCTAATTTGGTCTTTAGCTTTAAAAAGTTTGTTAATTTCCTTCAATTCATCTCTTAATTGGAGATCTGCTGCTAAAGGAATACTCAACTTTTGCTTTAGAGATAGCCAAATAAAGGATGAGTAATTGCACTGAAAAAAGAGATGTTCAATTGATTCTGGATGGGTTTCACAGAGAGGACATAAGGTATTTGTTACGTTCCCAAATCTTAAAATTCGATCTTTTGTATTTAGCCTTCCCATGCTTGCTAAATATGTTATAAATGACATTTTTCTGCTATTCTTATTATGCCAAATTACTGAGAAAATAGGATCAATTACCTCACGAGTTCTCACATGATTCCATGCTGAATGATATGAAAAATTTCCCCCAGAACACCACTCATATTTATCTTCATTAAGAGTAGGTTGACACTGAATTTGACTTATTTCTTCAATTAGCTCTCTCGTTGCTGGATGAATAAGCGGATTTAACCTATCCTAAAAAATAATCGAACTTACTTTCTGATTTGGGTTACCTATCATATGAAGTCTGTCATACCCAAGTATGTCAACTAGACACTGACAGTTAATCCAGGGATCATGCCACAAAAAAGTGTCATTACCATTTGCTATGATTCTATTAAAAAACTGTTTTGAATGAGATCTTAATCTGAGCATACATTTCCATGTAGATGAAGAATTGTTATCCTCAGACATAGACCAGAAAAATTTATCCTTACAGTATTTATTCCTCATCCATTTGCTCCACAAAGAATTATCTGATAGAAATTTCCATAACAGTTTAACACAAGCTGCCTTTTTCAAATCAGAATTTTTTTCAATCCAATGCCCCCTTCATTTTTTGGTTTGCACAATGAATTCCAAGAGATTTTATGTCCTGCTCCACCCCAGAAAAAGTCAGAACACAATGATTGTAATTTATCCAATGTAAACTCTGGAATTTGGTAGATAAACAACCAATAGAGCACAATTGGATTCAATACTCCATTAATCAATTCAGCTCTGCCAGCATAAGATAACATTTTGTTCTCCCATCCTTGTATTTTCCTTTGAATTCTTTGAATCAATGCATTACATTCAGAATAATGCAGATAGTTAGATGATAATGGAACACCTAAATACTTGATAGGTAAAACACCCCTATCAAAACCTAGGATATCCACTATATCATGATCATTTTCCACTGAGCTACTGAAAAACACTTTTGTTTTTTCTGCATTCACTTTTAAACCTGCACATGTTTTTAATTTCTGAAAAATATGCTTCAAAGTGATTGCATTTTGCCTTGAACACTTTCCCAAGATCATTAAATCATCTGCATAAAGAAGGTGAGAAATATTTGGTTGCACTGAACTACTTGGTTGAAAGGATTTATTAGACACTGCTTCATCCATTTGATAAGTGAAAAACTGCATTGCTAAGGCAAACAGGTAAGGAGAAAGAGGATCTCCTTGCCTGATTCCCCTAGATGAAGTAATAAATCCTTTTGGAATTCCTTGAATTAAAATTGAAAAAGTGGCTGTTGACATACACTCATAAATCAGGCTGATAAAGTGATTAGGAAACTTCATACATGCCATGATTTGACAAATGAATTTCCTATTTATACCGTCATAAGCCTTTTGCAAGTCCACTTTGACACACATTTTGGCCATTCCCTTTTTCTTATAATCCCTCAATAACTCATGTGCTAATAGTATATTATCACCAATATACCTATTCATAACAAAAGCACTCTGATTTTCTGAAACTAAATGAGGCAAAAAAGGTTTCAATCTATTACATAATACTTTTGCAAATATTTTGTAATACAGATTGCAGCATGAAATAGGCCAGTAATGAGATATCAGAGTTGGCCTATCATTTTTAGGGATCAAAGTTATGAAAGTATGATTAATAGACTTTGGTAATTTTCCAGACTTGAAAATGTCTTGAATAGCTTCCAGTAAGTCTTTCTTTAGCAAATCCCAATGCAGTTTCATAAACTTAGAGTTAATCCCATCTGGACCAGGACTAGTATCATCCTGAATATAAAATAAAGCCTCTCTGATTTCATCTAATGTTACTTCAGATAGGACAAAATCTTGACCCTAAGAATTTATAGTGCTAATAGGCTGAAAATCAAATGCAGGAACATTAGAAGGCCCATTAAATAATTCTGAGTAGTATTTTATGGCTTCTTTTTCAATTTCTTCAGCTTTAAACATTAAACTCCCATCTTGATCAATGAGTGCTCTAATATGATTAAAATATCTCCTATTAGACATGCAAGAATAAAAGAATTTTGAATTAGTATCTCCTTGATGTAGCCATGATACCTTTGCCTGCTGTTTGAGACTTTGAAAATGAATTTTCTGCAGATTTTGAAATTCTAGTTTGGCAAGAAGATAATCATCATAAATGGCAATATCTTCTGGATCCAAATCAGCAGCTTGCTCTAAAGTATTCATATGATGTTCAGCTGCTATCAGGTTTGAATTATTTCTGTCTCTAATTTTGTTCCATAGTTTCAATTCTGCTTTACATCTCTTAAGTTTATGCAAGAATTTATAGCTTTGAAAACCCCAAGTAGATACATTCAAACCTTTTTCTACTGCATTCATATATCCAGGCAAATTTGGCCAATCATTCTTAAATCTAAAAGGAAAACCTTTAACCACAGGAGTAGGGATTAGATCAAGTAAAATAGGATTATGATCACTTGAGTGTTGAGACAAAGATAAAGCCTTCATATTAAGAAAATTTTGCAAACAGAAATTATTGACTAAAACTTTGTCAATATGACTTGCAATACCTCTTCTACGCCATGTAAAAGAGAAACCAAGAGGCTTTAACTCTGATAAAGCAGCTTGCAAAATGAATTTCTGAAATTCTCTTATGTATTGATAAGGAATTGAATGACCTCCATTTTTATCCATAGGAGATAATGCATTATTAAAATCACCCAAAAAAATCCATGCATTATTCACTAATCCAGAATCATTGATAAGCCATTGCCATAACTCCATTCTTTCAGTGAAGATATTACTTGCATAAATCAAAGAGAAAATCATTGAGAATCCTCCTTTATTAATAGCAGATATAGTAATATGTTGAAATGAAGATGCTAAAGACACAATATCCCAAACATTTGAATCCCAGATCATAAGGATTCTACCATTAACTAAATCTGAATTGTTAGTCAAATATTTCCATGAATTAGGAAGTAAAGCTAAAAAGAGTTTCAGATTATTTACAGACAACTTGTTTTCAACTAAACCAACAATAGTTGGCTTAGCTTGATTAAGGAGTTTGATCACTTCTTTCATACGAGAAATAGTGTTCATTCCCCTTACATTCCATGATAAAATTGTCATTTAATGGTAGATGAACTCCTTGTAAACCTTTTAGCAGGAGTATTTTGAGGCATTGAACTTGAAGTAGAGGATTTAGTGCTTTGCATATAGTTTTTGTTTTTATCTATAAGATTAGAAACATCAACATGTTTTCCTTTATCAGGTTCTGTTGGTTGAGCAATTTTCTCCATTACATCTGCCACATTATTCAGCAAATCTGGGATTACATTATCAGGTAATTTAGAATTAAGAAAATCTAAATCATCTCCTTGATTTTCAATAGAATCATTGACTTTTCCTTGATCTGGTAGAGGATTAGATTCATTTTCAACTGAAATAACTTCTTCTACATCATTCTGTTTCCAAGATGGATCAAGGGTAGCTTCATGTTCCTCATCATCATGTCCAAATAGTTTACATTTTATGCATTTTTCTGGAACAAATTCATATTTCACAGTAACTTCTATTTTTTGTCCAGTGTGCAATGATATAGGAACACTAGTTTTCATTTCAGTTAGAGTATCCACTGATAATAAAACCCTAGCATATTTTGTAAACTTTCTTTCAGCAGTATTTGAATCAATAAGAACTGGTTTAGAAATATAGCTAGAAATTCTTTGAATAGCATTTTTTGACCTTCATATATATATATATATTTATATGAAAACAAACAATAATAAATTTTGAGGAATGCAGTTGGATCCCTTCAACCTGTTTTCCTGCATTCACAGATGTTAGCCAACATAAATAATACTCATCCTGCTTCAAGGCAGGATATCGCGATATAGAAGGTCATCCACTATAATATATTGTGGGGCGCATAAGGTCATCCGCTAATGGTACTGCGGGCATCCGCTAATGGTACTACGGGAAATATCCAACCACCAATATATATATATATATATAATAACCACAACCACCAAGCCTATATAACTAATATGTATAATAGCCATAAAAATATTTCAATGCATCCAAACAACCAACAAATTTGTTTTTAATGATAAAAATAATTTTAATAAATTTCTAAGTGAGAATTACTCACCCCGATTTTTAATTGCACTCATTCCTGTTTTTAAATTAAATCGAACCATGTTCGATTAAATCTAAAATTCTCGCTAACTCCAACAAATTCCATTCCACTTCTCACTCGAGTAACTTGTAGTCACGGAATAACGTGTCTAGTTTTCAAGATTTTAGAACCTTGTTGTATTAAAGTACATGATTTATAAGGAATATATCAACTAAATTAGCAACCACAATTTAATGAACTAAATTTAATTAACTTACTTAATTTGTCTTTCTCCAGTTCAATAATTGTAACTTCATTCCGCTACATATCTTCCCCTTCTTTACTATTAACCGCGATCTTCCCTATAGAAATAAACACCCTGACCGTAAGCTTCCCTCCCCTTTTCTCTTTCACCACTTGCATGAAAAAACAAACCGAAAACACCAATGATTAGCCCTTCACAAATACTACCCGAACATCACCTTAATACCAAGCTTGCACCTTGCGTTTCCTTGCACGAAGTCGCTCAGGTAGCGACGTTTTATATAGGTAGAAACTCCCCCAAAAACCGAATCAAGGTGCTAAATCCCTTTTCAACCAAAATCAGTGCTTAAATTCCCAAATCAAAGCTTCAAATGAAAGGTTGTTCCAACCCTAGCTGAAAAAGGAAGTTATGGCCATACTGTTGAATTCGAGATAAACTGTCGCACCTTGTTGAGCCCGAATTCAATTCGCACCTACTCCCTTGCTCACGATAAATGATCGAGCTCTTATTCTATCTTTCTTTATGAAGCTTTGATGGAAATGGAAGATCTTTTTCTTATTAAGTGTAATCGGTTTTGATTGACGAAAAAGGAAGTGAAGGAATGAATTAAAATTTGGGTTCATTTTCGGTGACTGGAAGAATGGGACGAAGGATAAGAACTTGAATTACTTCATTGGATTTTAGAATGGAAGGAAAAAAATAGAACGTAATACTTATAAACGAAGGATAAAGGGATAGAAACAATGTCGGTTTCCAACAGGGTACATGTAGGTCTAGGCTTGTAGTGATAGCTAGGCTTGCAGCGTACTGTTTTTAATTAACTTAGGGTAGAAGGAAAATACTTCGGTACAAATTTTTATATTATTTTTAGTTTGATTTTATCTTATGTAAATTTATTTAATTTAAAATATCACGTTATCAGCAATTGACGTTTCTAGGGTTATGCCACTATTCTGAACAACTGATACAGGTTTCGAAGCCTAATTTGATCGTAAGGAGAAGATATCAAATTTAAATTGATATAATATAAATTTAATTCAAAATATTTAATTCCTTGAAAATAAATTATTATTATCGTTTATATTCGCATAGAATTTCTATTAATTATTTGAATCATTTTGACTCGGTTTTAATTTCGAATTGAATTATTTCAGATTCTCGTATTATGGTATATATATGTGTATTCGAAATAAATCCTATTTCGATTATTAAATCACTAACTCAATATAAAAATCTATTTATATTATCAACTCAATATTCAAAACAACATTAAATACTTAAAATAAATTGACCAAAAATCCGGGTTGTTACAAGAAGAATGAAGTACGGGAGGCGGAGGCTATGAGTAATGGGGTAGGGGTGGTAGGTGAACTCGGGTATGGTGGAGGAAGCCTTGGGCTGTAGGTTTATGTGGTGGGTATGAGATTTTGGGTGCTTGGATGGAGATGTAGGGCTCAAATTTGGTGGAGTAGTGCTTGGGTGGTGGTGTAGGTTCCTTGGGACATTGGTTTAGAGGAATTTTAGGTGGTTTAGGAGGTGGAAAAGGCGGAGTAAGAAGATGGAAGAAAGTAGGAAAATGATGGAAAAAGTGGAGGTATGATTCCATATTTATACATGAAGCCTTCTTGGCTATTTACCGTGTTAAACTTCCTTACTTTATCATTATTTTTAAGCATTGAAGTGACACTTATTTTATTTGAAAACAAGTGTTGAAATGGTGATTTAACATAAGTTAATGATGACATCTCATTTTGCTCCTTTTCCATGCATTTGATTGGATGTAAGGATGTGATAATTCACTTTTCTCTCCTTTTTATGTGTTTGAGATGTGATGTTAATACATTATGTAATCATGATGCCTTATTTACTTATTTTCCATGCTAAGATGTCACATCTCATCAATGTCTTGGGTTGATGAGAATATTTTTTAAAGATATGATTTGATTTGTAATTATGACTTTACTTTATGTCATATCACACTTAACTTAACATAATTAATTACATCCTTAACTTAATTATTCTTTTTACTAAGTTAAGAAAGATTTTAATACTTGTTAACGTATGTACATGTTACAATTTAATTCGCAAAACGTTCGTACAATTTATTCTAGTTAAACTGTTGATTTTTAACAAAAATAGTTAACAGTCATATTTTGATATTTTATATAAACTATATATTTATGTAGACTAACCTACAAAATGGATTTCCCACTTCCTTGTATAAATTAAAACATGTATATTCATATTGAAAATTCGTATAACATAAATTCCAATTCCAATGGTTTTTGACCTAATTGGCAAAATCGACCAAATACGGTAAATTTTGATATTTTGCAAATTGATTACAAATTATCTAACTGTTACTATATTTTAACTATAATCATGAAATGTTGTCAAACACTATTCATTATTTAAAATCGCATCCAAATAATAATAATAGTCCCTAAATTTACAATGTTGATAAAACTGATGTAAATTTCCTTTTTGATCATTATACTATTCGCAATTGAATTCAAAAGGAGTGTACGCATCCAGAACCAGCGTGATTATTCCAATATTCATAAAAATATAGATTTTCACAGAATCTAAAATTTTGGGTCGTTACATCCTCCCGTACTTGAAATAATTTTGCCCTCTTAATTGCCTTGAACTAAAATTCATAATTGTTTGCCCGTAACATTATTCCTCAACTTAATTTTGTATGTTATACATAGATCATCCCTATGAAATATATCTTTCAATCTTACTATTCAAATTCAAAAATTAATTTTTGAGCAAGCATCGATCCTGCAATTTTCTAGTGCAGACTCTGATCAGGCTTCCTGATCCGATATCTTTACTTTCGAAACATAGCTCTCAACTATGATAGAAAACTTCGTTAACCAACCACAAATCCTTATCAATGTTCTCTCTTTTAAAATCGAGTGATAAATCTTTTTCGGATTGGTGTAAACATCTTAAAGGTATATACTCTAATATAAATAAGCTTTTATCTTTTCGGAGGATACGGTCTATGTACAACTTATGTATTTATTCCTATTGAATTTCTTTTCTCCTTAAATGTACCAATTTCTTATTCTTTTCCTATTATTTCATCAATTTTTTTCAACTCAAGCTATAATTCATCTTATCCTTACTTAATTTTTATTCTACTAAACCTCTGAAGTTCTTCATTTTATTCCAAACAATTAGCTCTCCGATATCTCCTTTCGGCTGATCTGCAGTAACATATGGGTTATCAAGTCCAACCTTTTCTGCTCTAGGAGCAGCAGGCATTAGGGTATCCATTTCCCAAATAATCTCATCGTCGTCACTAGAAATGGCATCCATCCAAGTGTCATGAGTTCCAAAGTCCTTTTCTCTTAACTCTATCATAATAAGCTCTACTTGTAACGACCCGGATTTCGCCCGACCCCAATCGATCGCAAGATCGATCAAAACCGCTCAAAACCCGCGTACGTTAACTCTGGGCATACAACACATCAGGACAACAACACATCAACAACAACATAGACTTTTATAACATCAATAATAAATGTTACATCAGAGTACAGAATATATCAAAGTACATCGATAAATAATACAACGGAAGATAAATTACAGCGGAAGATAAATTACAATAAATTAATACATTGCAGCGGAACTAATCTCAGCGGAAGGCCATCAATATTCTGGACCCAGCTTCAGGCTTCAATCCAGGATCCTGCTTAACTATATCTATAAAAAGCTACTCGACTGCCCGTGTGGAAAGAGGGCACCCGAGTTTGTAAGGTGAAACAAACTACAGGTCAGTCGTGGGACTGGTGTGAGAATTCTATACTTAACTTATCTAATAAGTAGGCTAATCATAGGACCACGCCGCTGACGCGGAACGGGTTTACTCCATTTGATTGCCAGTGCATAAAACAAAGTAAATTGTCAAATAACGCAATTCTTTTTAGAAAAATGAAACCATTATAAGACCCAGGTCCCATCACACAATGCAACGCAAACCGGAGGATAGGGTTTTACCTTATAATGATCAAAATATGCTTGATACGTAAAAACGATATTATTATTAGTGTGTATATATACATAAAACATTTCAAATATAATATCAATCCTAGACGGAATAGCTACCATCTACTATGTCACCATACTAGTTATACAATCAAAACCGCAAGGGTGTATTGGAAATTGGGTTTCCATCATGAGTCAAGGCTAGGGAGGAGCTCCTGACCGATTCGAGACACTCTAATAATGTCTCAGGATTCAGACGCTGGCGAACCCTTGGATACAGCAGGGCCGGTCCATAAATACTTTAGTGGATTAGTTATGCCTGAACACACGCTCCCCGATCCTATTGGATCTACAAATCAGCCGAGGGCGACCGATAAGAATAAACCGAGGCCTCGCAAAAATTCCATCAACCACACAAGCAAATGTCGGGCCGTGTTAAAGCCCAACACCACTTCTAGCTAGAAAGAAACTTGTGCACTCCCTGTGTTCCCTACTCCCGTTTTAGACTCAACCGGTGTGTGAGGCTCGCGAAGTCATGATGTACACAAAGCTATGCCTAAAGAGACTGTGCTTTGATCATCAACCACAAGTCCTTCTTTTCAACAAAGCCTTGATCATTTTCATCTTGGCATGTCACATTGTCAGACCCTACCATATCATTGATCATCTACCAATATATATATATATATAACCTCTAAGCTCATACGTCTTAGAGAAGGGTGATAAGTAAAGAATAAATTCTTCACCACCAAACAGAAATATATAATCAGTAGCATTCAACAAATACAGTAGAAGTGAATACAATGTCAGACACGCAATCCATTTACAAGTCCGCTCTGGGTCTGAGCGAAACAACGTGTCCGTCGATCTCCAAATGCGTTTGGACGATCATTACTAAATGCCTTGCCTTGGAAGGCCAATCCCAATTCAAGATACCAATCATCATCATCCCAACGATGTGAAAACCTTCGGTCTTCAACTACCGCCTTCATCTTCGACTCTTGATCGTCGTGATGATTATTCAGAATGGGTTAAACCCGGTCTTTCTGAATAACTCGCGTATTTGTGATTAAAAAGAAAATATTGGAAAATCACACATTACGCCACATTCCAACTCCGAGTATTCTTTTAATAAGATATTCATATTAGAAGATTCTCATTAATTTTATCAAAGATAAACTCTAAAAATAAAATCTGAAATCTTCCTTAAAAGATTTATTAAAACTCCAGTTTTGATTCGATATCAAAAATCATTATTACAAGATCATTTATTTTAAAGAATAAATCTTGTCTTAAACAGGTTAAAGAACTAGTGACCTTTAAAACACAGTTCACAATAAACCCACAAATCAATTTCCAAAATATGGAATTCCACAGAAATCAAATCAATACATAATCGATATAAGTTTCTGTATCGGACTAATAATATAAATGGAATAACGACAAGGCCTCTTAAATTCCATATATAATATCGGTCTTCTTTTACAGAAGCCCATTTCAATTATTACCAATCGAATTTCCACTTAATTCCAATTTAATATATTAAATTGGGAAAACTTGATTTTTAGAAAATGCCCGTTTAAATCTATAAAATAGATTTATAAATTCCAATTAATAATTTCAATGTAAATTGGATTAAAGGACAAATGTCATTTAAAACATCGTCCACGATAAATCCACTTCACATCTCCATTTATTTCATATCACAAATTATAATTGCAAATCCTAATAATCTTTTAAAAAACATATTTTAAAATAATCCTAAAAATATTCTTTATATAAAGATTCTAAATGGGAAGTATTCTTTATATTACAAATTCTTATCTTTTACAAATATTCTTTGTTTTAACATATACTTGATTAACAATATATTTTATGAAAATACATACTTTATATAAAAAGGATTTCTAATGTAAAAATATTCTCATTTAAAAGAACACCTGAATCGAAATGCGACTCAATCATTTACCATATAATTTGGATTACATGGATTTCACACACATCATATATATGATAATAACAGTATAATCATCAAGTATCCATCTACATCCAAAGTGTAATTTCCACTGTGTAAGCGTTAAAATTAAATAATAACGCTCATCGCAGCCTGTCGATCAAACGATCAACATACAACTAAATATTGGGATTAGTGTATGTAAATTTTCATCGCAACAACCGTGTGGGGTTTCAACCAACAAACATATAATAAACTAATTTGTGCACTAGGGCGATGTGTGAAAATAATCGTCCCATTCACATAAACAAGTCGGGTAACTTGTGAATGGAAGTGTAATACACAATACATATAATGATGACAAGAAAATATCTCTATTGCAATGAATGAATAAGAATAATAACTTCGTCTCTATTGACAATTCCTATTCCGCTAGTTTAAACTTATGCAAAAATAGTTATATTGTTCTGACAATTCTAATAGGAGAAAAATGTTAATTTTTTTGTTTTAACTAACCTATCTTGACAAGTATATATCTTGCCAAACATAGGATATATATAAATATATATATATAATGCTTTAACTAATTCATTTGGAAAAAAATGAATATTTTTTACAAAGTGTCTATTTGGTTTAATTAATATAAATTGACTAAAATAAATAATTGTTTTCAACAAATGTAAATTGATAAAAGTGAATATTTTTTTATTAACTAGTATAAATTGACAAAAGTGTCTATTTCATTTTAACTAATCAATTTGACAAAATGACCTTTTTACTTCATATAAAATTTCAATTAGAATGCAACTCTAAAATCTATTCTTTCTATTGTCCTCTAAATGACAATAAAAGGAAATAATCATTCTTACCATTTTGCTACAACTAAAATGTAACTAAAATGTAGTTTTTAAATCATATCCTTTATTTATGTCCGAAAATGTGAATAAAAGGGTAACTCTTTAATTTTGAAAGTAAAATGAAACTTTCAACCCATGTTTGTTTGCATTAAAGAATGAAAATAAAAATACAACCTTTAAACGATGTTTTATTCATATTAAAAATGCAAATTTACAAATGTAACTTATATTTTGATGTTTGGTTTGCATGTAGGATTGCCAACAAAAATGAAACTTTTATTTTAATGTTTTATTTGCAACAAGGAAAGCAAATGAATAAATAAATAAATGTAATCTTTGTTTCTAGCTTATTTGAAACAAGGAATGCAATTAAAGAAACAAATTCTATTTTTAATGTATATTTTCATTAGTGATTACAAATAAAAGAACAACTTTTCTTTCACTATATATATGTGCATTTGTGAATGCAAATAAGAGAACACTCCTTATTTTCAGAGTACATTTGCATTAGTGCATGCAAAGTAAATATAACTTCCATTTGTAAAGTTTGTTTGCAATAATAAATGCAAATAAAAGAACAAATTTCATTTTTTTTAAAGTTTATTTCACTTCAAAGCATATTATATTTCAAAATATATTTTATTTCAAAGTATATTCTATTACAAAGTATATTTGCATTTGTGAATACAAACAAAGGAATAGTTCAGTTTTCAAAGTATATTTTAACAAAATCTATTAAATGTATAAAAAAGTGTATATTTGTATTGGCGAACGTAGATAAAAAGATAGACTTTAGTTTCATTGAATATTTGCATTGATAAATGCAAATAAAAGAATAAACCTTAATTTCAATGCATATTTGCATTGATAAATGCAAATAAAGAAATAAACTTTATTTTCAATATATGTATGTATTTGCATTGGTGAGTGCCAATGAAAGAATAATTTGTTTCAATATATATTTGCATGGGTAAATGCAAATAAAGAACAATTTCTATTTTCTATATATATTTGCATTGCTGAATGCAAATAAAAGAATAAATTTTATTTTTAAAGTTTATTAGCATTATTAAATACAAATAAAAGAATCAATTATATATTTGCAGACAAAAATGTAACTTCTGAAAATAATTTCTTATTTACATATAAAATGTAAACAAAATTGTGATTTCCAAAATATGTATTTTTATTTACATAAAAATGTAAACAAAAAGGTGGTTTCCAAATATAACCTTTAATTTATAAATACAATGTAAATAAAGTTTTATTTTATAAATATGTTTTTAATATCAACAATAAAATTTAGTATTTTATTGTTATTCTAATTCTATAACCTCTTATGTTTAAGGTAACAGTAAAAAGGAAATGTTTTTACTGTAATTCATAAACCGTGTTCTAAATGTAAACAAATAAAAATAGGATTTTACTTGTTAGCCAAATTATGTTGTAATAGAAACAAATAAAAATATATTTTATTTGTTGTTCATATTCTATTGTAAATAAACAAATAAAGTAATATTTTATTTGTCGTTCAAATCTTATGGCAAAGTAACCAAATAAAAATAAGGTTTTATTTGTCGTTCAATCTCTATGGTAATATCAACAAATAAACATGAGTTTTTATTCGTCATTCCAATTCTATTTTAGCATCAACAAATAAAGATATGTTTTATTTGTTGTTCAAATTTTATTGTAACGTCAACAAATAAAAATAAATTTTTATTTGTCGTTCAAATTTCATTGTTCATTACAGAATAATAAAAAATAATATTTTAATAATTTAAAATAAATGAGAGCAACTAGATCTGAATAAAATATGATTTAAATCTAAATTTAGATTTAATTTTCTAACCACAAATAGAACTCAACCATATATGAGATTTCAATGCGGATCTAGCATAGCATGACCAACAAACATGCCACAAGCAATCATCAACAATTCATCAATCACAGAACATTTCAGATTTGAATTTACATCATTATACAATTATTTTTAACGCAAGAAAAATAATTTATAATTAATTAAATAATAAAATTCAGAATTCTCACATTAATATGGCCAAAAATTCAACTGTCTCGGTTTCAGCTCTAGTCTGCTCCATTGCGAAGATCTCTGAAAGACGAGTCCAACGCAACTTACGGTTCGTAAATCGGCCCTCGTATGAAAGAGATATTGATTTTTAAAGATTGCATAAATTAAATATTTAATAAATAAAATAATATTAAAATAATCCACCTTCTTCTTCCTTTTTACACGTTCGGCCGAACCCAATCTTCCTCCTCCAATCCTCACGTCGCACGCATCATAGGGCCCCCCACTACCAATCGGACATCACCACCTTGAACGCCTTCGACCACCGCACCTGCGCCCCCCCCCCCCCACCATGGACAGCTCGCGGGTCCCTAGGCGCCCAAAAACAACCGCGAACGGCGCCCCTTCCTGCTCAAAATTCGCGAAATCCGTGCACCAAAACCCGATCTTAACCGTATAGATTCGAAGCTCTCTAAATTCTCTTCGATTTGATATATAATTTGTTGATTTTCACTAAACGGATTGAGAGAAATTAACGTTTGAAAATCGGAGCTTTCTAGCCATCGAAAGGAATAGGCGGCGGCTGGCCATTAGGGTTAGGGTTTAATTTTTATTTTTTTATTATTAAAATTCTCGTAAAACGTGTTATAAAGGTGGATTTCTGGACTATCTCAGAATTGGGTTTGCTTACTGTCGATCTTAATGTTTTGAGGCCTTCTGAACGCAATGGGACAAGTCTCGGGGTCCAATTCCGAAATCTATAGAAATTTTTATTTAAAATCCCATTAAAAATTAATTAATTAAATATTGACCGTACATTTAAATATGCCGGGGCCACATATGACCTCAGAAAATTCTAAAAAAAATATTTTTAACGTTCTTATGACGATACGGTTCTAACAAGACTAATTTTGCTGAATTATGAGACTATTTGAAAAATGGCTATTTTCAAGTCGTTTAAATTTAACTGAAATAGTCAAATCACATTTTCTTTTGCCACACTCACATATTAATTTGAAAAATTCTGAAAATTGAAACCTATCTATAATTTGAAATTCCGATTCCAACAAAAGTGATTTCGTCGAAAACGAGGTCGTTTGAAAAATGACTATTTTTAAGGCCAATATATTTAATATTAAAAATACATTTTTAAACAAATAAATTCTGAAACTCAAAATATATAAGTGTTTATACTTTTTAAATGCAGAAACATTATTCCAGACTCAATGGAAGTGGTTTCGAGTCCAAACTCCTTCTATGTGAAAAGTAGCCCTTTGGGCTATATATATATTATATATATAAATTCTACACCGACCTTTTTAAATTTTGAATTGGCTATAACTTTTGATTTTCGCTATGAAATTTCAATTTTTCAGATTCGTTTGAAAGATATGATTAAATAGATTTAAATATTTCTAGTTTCACTCAATTCTGATTTATTTTGAATCATGTACATTCAGTTAAAGTTCAAAATTAAAATTTTAAAACTACCGCGCCATTTCTAACTCCATTTATATTTAAATTAAATTTATTCGTTTTAACTTCGCTTAAAATAAATTCCAGCCATTATTATTTATATAAATTATATTATAAACTCAAAATTCATTAAAATTTTCTAAAATAATTTTTTTAAATTGGTTTAGAATTTGCGGGTTGTTACAATCTCCCCACTTAAAATCTTTTCGTCCTCGAAAAGGAAATGAAGCTAAAGTTGTTTATTTAACTAATTTAATTTTCATTCTTTAATTGTTTAATCATTTTATTAGTTGAATTCATATTCACACAACAAAATCATCAATCAATTAGTTGATTAAATTTCCAAAAATATATAACTTTTGTATATTCAAAAATCATATTTTCTAAAATCGAATTATAATAACAAGTACATTAATTATAAATTTTCCACTCTGACTCATTCTAGGGCATTGCTAACCCCATCTCTAATGAGTATTCTCATTCTAGGATACTGCTGATCCTATCTCTAATAAGGATTCTTATTAGATATTACTAACCCAACCTTTGATGAGCCTTCTGTTTAGTTCTAATGAGTTGTACCCCAAAGATTTGAGCTAACCTGGCTCTAATACCAGCTGTAACGACCCGGATTTCGCCCAACCCCAATCGATCGCAGGATCGATCAAAACCGTTCAAAACCCGCGTACGTTAACTTTGGGCATACAACACATCAGGACAACAACACAGACTTTTATAACATCAATAATAAATGTTACAACAGAGTACAGAATATATCAGATTACATCGATAAATAATACAGCGGAAGATAAATTACAATAAATTAATACATTGCAGTGGAACTAATCTCAGCGGAAGGCCATCAATATTCTGGACCTAGCTTCAGGCTTCAATCCAGGATCCTGCTTAACTATATCTGTAAAAAGCTACTCGACTGGCCGTGTGGAAAGAGGGCACCCGAGTTTGCAAGGTGAAACAAACTACAGGTCAGTCATGGGACTGGTGTGAGAATTCTATACTTAACTTATCTAATAAGTAGGCTAATCACAGGACCAAGCCGCTGACGCGGAACGGGTTTACTCTATTGGATTGCCTGTGCATAGGATAAAGTAAATCGTCAAATAACGCAATGCTTTTTAGAAAAATAAAACCATTATAAGACCCAGGTCCCATCACACAATGCAACGCAAACCGGAGGATAGGGTTTTACCTTATAATGATCAAAAGATGCTTGACACGTAAAAACGATATTATTATTAGTGTGTATATATACATAAAACATTTCAAATATAATATCAATCCTAGACGGCATAGCTACCATCTACTATGTCGCCATACTAGTTATACAATCAAAACCGCAAGGGCGTATTGGAAATTGGGTTTCCATCATGAGTCAAGGCTAGGGAGGAGCTCCTGACCGATTCGAGACACTCTAGCAATGTCTCAGGATTCGGACGCTGGCGAACCCTTGGATACAGCAGGGCCGGTCCACAAATACTTTAGTGGATTAGTTATGCCTGAACACACGCTCCCCGATCCGATTGGATCTACAAATCAGCCGAGGGCGACCAATAAGAATAAACTGAGGCCTCGCAAAAATTCCATCAACCACACAAGCAAATGTCGGGCCGTGTCAAAGCCCAACACCACTTCTAGCTAGAAAGAAACGTGTGCACTCCCTGCATTCCCTTCTCCCGTTTTAGACTCAACTGGTGTGTGAGGCTCGCGAAGTCACGATATACACAAAGCTATGCCTAAAGAGACTGTGCTTTGATCATCAACCACAAGGCCTTCTTTTCAACAAAGCCTTGATCATTTGCATCTTGGCATGTCACATTGTCAGACCCTACCATATCATTGATCATCTACCAATATATATATAACCTCTAAGCTCATACGTCTTAGAGAAGGGTGATAAGTAAAGAATAAATTTTTCACCACCAAACAGAAATATATAATCAGTAGCTTTAAACAAATACAGTAGAAATGAATAAAATGTTAGACACGCAATCCATTTACAAGTCCGCTCTGGGTCTGAGCGAAACAACGTGTCCGTCGATCTCCAAATGCGTTTGGACAATCATTACTAAATACCTTGCCTTGGAAGGCCAATCCCAATTCAAGATACCAGTCATCATCATCCCAACGATGTGAAAACCTTCGGTCTTCAACTACCGCCTTCATCTTCGACTCTTGATCGTCGGGATGATTATTCGGAATGGGTTAAACCCGGTCTTTCTGAATAACTCGCGTATTTGTGATTAAAAAGCAAATATTGGAAAATCACACATTATGCCACATTCCAACACCGAGTATTCTTTTAATAAGATATTCATATTAGAAGATTCCCATTCATTTTATCAAAGATAAACTCTGAAAATAAAATCTTAAATCTTCCTTAAAAGAATTATTAAAACTCCAGTTTTGATTCGATATCAAAAATCATTATTATAAGATCATTTATTTTAAGGAATAAATCTTGTCTTAAACAGGTTAAAGAACTAGTGTCCTTTAAAACACAGTTCACAATAAACCCACAAATCAATTTCCAAAATATGGAATTCCACAGAAATCAAATCAATACATAATCGATATAAATTTCTGTATCGGACTAATAATATAAATGGAATAATGGCAAGGCCTCTTAAATTCCATATATAATATCGGTCTTCTTTTACAGAAGCCCATTTCGATTATTACCAATCGAATTTCCACTTAATTCCAATTTAATATATTAAATTGGGAAAACTTGATTTTTAGAAAATTCCCTTTTAAATCTATAAAATAGATTTATAAATTCCAATTAATAATTTCAATGTAAATTGGATTAAAGGACAAATGTCATTTAAAACATCGTCCACGATAAATCCACTTCACATCTCCATTTATTTCATATCACAAAATATAATTGCAAATCCTAATAATCTTTTAAAAAACATATTTTAAAATAATCATAAAAATATTCTTTATATAAAGATTCTAAATGGGAAGTATTCTTTATATTACAATTTCTTATCTTTTACAAATATTCTTTGTTTTAACATATACTTGATTAACAATATATTTTATGTAAATACATACTTTATATAAAAAGGATTTCTAATGTAAAAATATTCTCATTTAAAAGAACACCTGAATCGAAATGCGACTCAATCATTTTCCATATAATTTGGATTATATGGATTTCACACACATCATATATATGATAATAACAGTATAATCATCAAGTCATCCATCTACATCCAAAGTGTAATTTCCACTATGTAAGCGTTAAAATTAAATAATAACGCTCATCGCAGCCTATCGATCTGACGATCAACATGCAACTGAATATTGGGATTAGTGTATGTAAATTTTCATCCCAACACCCGTGTGGGGTTTCAACCAACAAACATATAATAAACTAATTTGTGCACTTGGGCGATGTGTGAAAATAATCGTCCCAATCACATAAACAAGTCGGGTAACTTGTGAATGGAAGTGTAATACACAATACATATAATGATGACAAGAAAATATCTCTATTGCAATGAATGAATAAGAATAATAACTACATCTCTATTGACAATTCCTATTCCGCTAGTTTAAACTCAAGAAAAAATAGTTATATTGTTCTGACAATTCTAATGGGACAAAAATGATAATTTTTTTGTTTTAACTAACCTATCTTGACAAGTATATATCTTGCCAAACATAAGATATATATATATATCTATATATAAATTGCTTTAACTAATTCATTTTGACAAAAATGAATATTTTTGACAAAGTGTCTATTTGGTTTAATTAATATAAATTGACTAAAATAAATAATTGTTTTCAATAAATGTAAATTGATAAAAGTGAATATTTTGTTATTAACTAGTATGAATTGACAAAAGTGTCTATTTCATTTTAACTAATCAATTTGACAAAATGAATTTTTTACTTCGTATAAAATTTCAATAAGAATGCAACTCTAAAATCTATTCTTTCTATTGTCCTCTAAATGACAATAAAAGGAAATATTCATTCTTACCATTTTGCTACAACTAAAATGTAACTAAAATGTAGTTTTTAAATCCTACCCTTTATTTATGTCCGAAAATGTGAATAAAAGGGTAACTCTTTAATTTTGAAAGTAAAATGAAACTTTCAACCCATGTTTGTTTGCATTAAAGAATGCAAATAAAAATACAACCTTTAAACGATGTTTTATTCATATCAAAAATGCAAATTTACAAATGTAACTTATATTTTGATGTTTGGTTTGCATGTAGGATTGCCAACAAAAATGAAACTTTTATTTTAATGTTTTATTTGCAACAAGGAAAGCAAATGAATAAATAAATAAGTGTAATCTTTGTTTCTAGCTTATTTGAAACAAGGAATGCAATTAAAGAAACAAATTCTATTTTTAATGTATATTTTCATTAGTGATTACAAATAAAAGAACAACTTTGCTTTCACTATATATATGTGCATTTGCGAATGCAAATAAGAGAACAGTCCTTATTTTCAGAGTACATTTGCAATAGTGCATGCAAAGTAAATACAACTTCCATTTGTAAAGTTTATTTGCAATAATAAATGCAAATAAAAGAACAAATCTCTTTTTTTTTTAAGTTTATTTCACTTCAAAGCATATTATATTTCAAAATATATTTTATTTCAAAGTATATTCTATTACAAAGTATATTTGCATTTGTGAATGCAAACAAAGGAATAGTTTAGTTTTCAAAGTATATTATAACAAATTCTATTAAATGTATAAAAATGTGTATATTTGTATTGACGAACGTAGATAAAAAGATAGACTTTAGTTTCATTGAATATTTGCATTGATAAATGCAAATAAAAGAATAAACCTTAATTTCAATGCATATTTGCATTGATAAATGCAAATAAAGAAATAAACTTTATTTTCAATATATGTATGTATTTGCATTGGTGAGTGCCAATGAAAGAATAATTTGTTTCAATATATATTTGCATGGGTAAATGCAAATAAAGAACAATTTCTATTTTCTATATATATTTGCATTGCTGAATGCAAATAAAAGAATAAATTTTATTTTTAAAGTTTGTTAGCATTATTAAATACAAATAAAAGAATCAATTATATATTTGCAGACAAAAATGTAACTTCTGAAAATAATTTCTTATTTACATATAAAATGTAAACAAAAATGTGATTTCCAAAATATGTATTTTTATTTACATAAAAATGTAAACAAAAAGGTGGTTTCCAAATATAACCTTTAATTTATAAATACAATGTAAATAAAGTTTTATTTTATAAATATGTTTTTAATATCAACAATAAAATTTAGTATTTTATTGTTATTCTAATTCTATAACCTCTTATGTTTAAGGTAACAGTAAAAAGGAAATGTTTTTACTGTAATTCATAAACCGTGTTCTAAATGTAAACAAATAAAAATAGGATTTTACTTGTTAGCCAAATTATGTTGTAATAGAAACAAATGAAAATATATTTTATTTGTTGTTCATATTCTATTGTAAATAAACAAATAAAATAATATTTTATTTGTCGTTCAAATCTTATGGCAAAGTAACCAAATAAAAATAAGGTTTTATTTGTCGTTCAATTTCTATGGTAATATCAACAAATAAACATGAGTTTTTATTCATCGTTCCAATTCTATTGTAGCATCAACAAATAAAGATATGTTTTATTTGTTGTTCAAATTTTATTGTAACGTCAACAAATAAAAATAAATTTTTATTTGCCGTTCAAATTTCATTGTTCATTACAGAATAATAAAAAATAATATTTTGATAATTTAAAATAAATGAGAGCAACTAGATCTGAATAAAATATGATTTAAATCTAAATTTAGATTTAATTTTCTAACCACAAATAGAACTCAACCATATATGAGATTTCAATGCGGATCTAGCATAGCATGACCAACAAACATACCACAAGCAATCATCAACAATTCATCTATCACAGAACATTTCAGATCTGAATTTACATCATTATACAATTATTTTTAACGCAAGAAAAATAATTTATAATTAATTAAATAATAAAATTCAGAATCTTACATTGATATGGCCGAAAATTCAATTGTCTCGGCTTCAGCTCTGGTCTGCGTCATTGCGAAGATCCCTGAAAGACGAGTCCAACGCGACTTACGGTTCGTAAATCGGCCCTCGTATGAAAGAGATATTGATTTTTAAAGATTGCATAAATTAAATATTTAATAAATAAAATAATATTAAAATAATCCACCTCCTTCTTCCTTTTTACACGTTCGGCCGAACCCAATCTTCCTCCTCCAATCCTCACGTCGCACGCATCATAGGGCCCCCCACTGTCGATCGGACATCACCACCTCGAACGCCTTCGACCACCGCACCTGCGCCCCCCACCATGGACAACTCGCGGGTCCCTAGGCGCCCAAAAACCACCGCGAACGGCACCCCTTCCTGCTCAATATTCGCGAAATTCGTGCACCAAAACCCGATCTTAACCGTATAGATTCGAAGCTCTCTGAATTCTCTTCGATTTGATATATAATTTGTTGATTTTCACTGAACGAATTGAGAGAAATTAACGTTTGAAAATCGGAGCTTTCTGGCCATCGAAAGGAATAGGCGGCGACTGGCCATTAGGGTTAGGGTTTAATTTTTATTTTTTTATTATTAAAATTCTCGTAAAACGTGTTATAAAGGTGGATTTCTGGACTGTCTCAGAATTGGGCTTGCTTACTGTCGATCTTAACGTTTTGAGGCCTTCTGAACGCAATGGGACAGGTCCCGGGGTCCAATTCCGAAATCTATAGAAATTTTTATTTAAAATCCCATTAAAAATTAATTAAATAAATATTGACCGTACATTTAAATATGACGGGGCCACATATGACCTCAGAAAATTCCGAAAAAAATATTTTTAGCTTTCTTATGACGATACGGTTCTAACAAGACTAATTTCGCTGAATTCTGAGACTGTTTGAAAAATGGCTATTTTCAAGTCGTTTAAATTTAACTTAAATAGTCAAAACATATTTTCTTTTGCCACGCTCACATATTAATTCGAAAAATTCTGAAAATTGAAACCTAGCTATAATTTGACATTCCTGTTCCAACAAAAGTGGTTTCGTCGAAAACGGAGGTCGTTTGAAAAATGACTATTTTTAAGGCCAATATATTTAATATTAAAAATACATTTTTAAACAAATAAATTCCGAAACTCAAAATATATAAGTGTTTATACTTTTTAAATGCAGAAACATTATTCCAGACTCAATGGAAGTGGTTTCGAGTCCAAATTCCTTCATATGTGAAAAGTAGCCCTTCGGGTCATATATATTATATATATAAATTCTACAACGACCTTATTAAATTTTGAATTGGCCATAACTTTTGATTTTCTCTATGAATTTTCAATTTTTCAGATTCGTTAGAAATATATGATTAAACAGATTTAAATATTTCTAGTTTCACTCAATTCTGATTTATTTTGAATCCTGTACATTCAGTTAAATTTCAAAATTAAAATTTTAAAACTACCACGCCATTTCTAACTCCATTTATATTTAAATTAAATTTATTCGTTTTAACTTCGATTAAAATAAATTCCAACCATTATTATTTATATAAATTATATTATAACCTCAAAATTCATTAAAATTTTCTAAAATAATTTTTTTAAATTGGTTCAGAATTTGCGGGTTGTTACACTACTGCTATTGGTGCTACTAGACCATCATAATCTATCCATCTTGGCCTCATCATAGTTTAATGATAGTATCCCTCTGGAATGTTCATCTCCTCTTCTTGCTAATTAGATCAAGTATCCAAAGTTCGGAACTTCCTGTTTCGGCATTAGCTTCAAGTTCCCAATCAACTACTATGTTTATGTCAATATCTGCCTCATCATTATCAACAACAATCGCTGCTATTGGTACATTCAGAAACATATCCTCATGGAAATCCTCAAGACATCATTATTACTAACTATGGTTTCTCCGTGGGCGAGAATCATCTCCTTATTTGATATCACAGTCAAGTGATTCTCTGAATATGGAGTCTTCTCTACATAGGAATTCTCATCTACATCACTGGAGTTTACAGTATGAAGCAACTCTAAATTCCCATAATCTATTCTTCTAAAACAATTTTTTTCAAAAGCCTTATTCTTTTTTTTTTCAAAAGGTCGAGGCTACTCCCCTACTTAGTTTTTAAAGAGCGGGATTGAAGGATTTATAATAAAACTTCATTATGGCTTGTCTCTTATAAGTTAGGGTACCTTTTTTGTAATCTTGTTGTGATTATCATTTTATCCTATTTAATTACCATGGTCTAGATTAATCTTTTTGTATCTTATTTTAATAAAAACTTTACTACGCATATTACCTTCTTCCTTTACTAATTTCATTAATTACTTACTTATCATTTTATTTGTTTTAAGCCAGTCAAATAAGCTAACTTTAACTTAACCAAATACCCTATGGTCAAATTTGTGAACCTAAATTCACTTGGTACTTGTTATTCAAATATCTTCAACCAATAATTACTCTAATTTATCAACCTTTAAAATTACTTAATGTATTGATTGTCTTTATTAAACATCTTATAGGCAAACTATAAGATTTTGGTCATGAGATATTCTTATTTAAATTTAACAAAATTTTCTTATATAGCTTTTCAATATATATATATATATATATATATATATTACATTCAAAATATAATTTTATGTAAAATTATTTCATTTACCATATTTTCAAAACAAAATCCTTCATATATAAAACTAACAAATACACGCTCATACATAATACTCTCAAAACTCATTCTAGGATATTATTAACCTTAACTCTAATGAGCTACTCACCTTAGGATATTATTAACCCTATCTCTAATGAGTCTTTACGCGAACAAAGTCAAGATTCTTACTCAGCCTTCAGTTCTGATACCAAATGAAAAGGCTTAAAAGCTCGTACTCTTTAAACCGATAGTGACAACCATTGATGATTCAAATTGCATAAATCCTCGAATTATCAAGGGTAGCATACGAAAATAGAGTAGAATTGTGACACCCCACGTCCGTTAATGCCACTCTTTATCAGAATGCATTAAGTTTCGTAAAGCGTTATAGGTAAATAGAAATATAAATATTACAAGACGGATATAAAATGACAGAGGAATTAAAACTTTATTTAATAGGAAAGCTTCGTGGTTCAAACCCATTTACATAATAAGTCTGGAATACTGAAAACAAAAAACTTCTGCCTTGTACATAAATCATTATCAGAGTACAATAATACTTAAAAAGAGCATAATCCCCAAAATATAGCCATAGTAGAGAAGATACAAAATCAAGCAGTACTTCTAAGCAGCTCCAACCAGAATGAAAGAAGAATCCTGATCAAGTTTGAGTATTCCCACCCTGAGAACCTGACAGGGGGAACCGAAAGGGAAAGAAGAGGAAAAAAATGGGTCAGACATAAAGTCTGGCGAGTCCAGTTACTTTTAGCATATAAATAAGTAAAAGCATCATGATATGCATATAAACTGAATGAGAGGGATAATAGTATCATAAGGCAGGTATAACACGATAAACAGGATAACATAACTTGATATCTTGCGCTTTTTAAGTACTTTTCTCTGCATCAATACTAGTATAACTGATATGTAACAAGATTGCGTACTCCCTAATTACTTAACAGAAATAGGATGATCCCAACAGAAATATAATGGTACTTTTAGGTGTACTCTAGTAGCGGGTTTTACGCCAAATAGAATTAACCGGTACCTAAACATAAATAACGAGTGTTAACACAAACAGAAATATAGGTACCCCATAGAAACAGATAGGGCTAGATGTACCCTAATTACTACCCCCCAATCGATCGACTCCCTATCCCGTAAATACCCTATGTCGGCCCCACAATAGGGTGTATTACTTCCTAAAGTGGCAACCTATAGAAGGACACAAACCTATTTACTGGTGCTACAACGACTAATTTTCCCAGAGCAGGTCGTACTCATGCACGCACATGAGAGTCCGTTGGAACGAGCCAGTACGCACCTCCTCCCAGATGAACCTCTTACAATTAGCTCAGTAAGCGTGCCTTCACCCCTACCTAGTTTGGGGTCCCCCTTTAATACTAGAATGTGTTACTAACTAATATGGGTCCCACAGAGCAGATGACACAAGCCAACCCTTTCAAATCTTATGTACCAATTAACTAGCATTTTGACAAGTTATGCCTAACAGATTTAACAGATTCGCACAACCCCCTACAGATTTAAGGGTTAAACCTTACAAATTAACGGGTCCATATAACCCCTACAGATTTAGCGATTAAGTTTTCTAGATTAACAGGTTCGTCTAACCCCCACAGATTTACAGGTTTACTTAACCCCGTCGATTTAACAGGCTTACTTAACCCCACACACTTAACATGCTCATACAATCCTTATGGATTCAAACAGGTTAAGTATTACAAATACATTACCATACATTCATTTATGGTTAGATGCGCTAGACCTCCTACATTAAGTCTACCACTTGTGGATGCTGGATATGTTGGTTGTGTGACACCCCACGTCCGTTAATGTCACTCACTAAGGGAATCCATTATGTTCCGTGAAGCGTTATAGGTAATCAGACACGGAATAATTACTAGACAGATATAAATAAGATAGCAGCGGAAATTTAAATTTTTATTTCAATAAAAATACCGCGGTCCATAATTTCATAAGTCACAAAAACCATTACAACAAAATAACTTTTGTCTTGCATCATCAGAGTACATAAGTAAATAAAAAGCATAATTCCCCAAATGAAAGAGTTAATCCATAGTAGAGACAAGAACTTGAGCCATACTTCAGCAATAGCTCCTAGCAAGATGATATCTGAATCCTGAATAAGCCTGGGTGTTTCCTCCCTGTGAACCTGGGAGGGGGGAACGGAAGAAAGAAGGAGAAACAAAAAGGGTCAGACATTAAGTCTGGCGAGTCTAGTTACTTTTAGCCAGTAGAAAAATAAAAGTAACATGATAGGCATATAAAGCGGATAAGGGAGATCACTACATAAATGGCAGGTGTGACAAGGTAAGCAAGATAAAGTGTACATGCCTCACTAATGATTTCTCTGCACTATTACTAGTATATCCAGAAAGAGATGACCCCTCCAACTATACGGTGGTAGATTTAGGTATACGTCCAAATTTATCCTAACCACTACCCTGATCGATCGGCTCCCTAACCCTCGTAGATACCTTGTGCTGGCCCCACAGTAGGAAGTATAACTTCCTAAAGTGGCAACTCCTCATCATAATAATGTGCACAACCATATCTACAGGTGTCACGGTCGTCTTAGCCCCCTCTACCCGGCCCATGCACGCACATGTCCCCGGTCGGTTTGCGCCGCCCACACCGTCCTCCTCGTTTGGATCTCTTACAATCAGTCCAGTAAGCGTGCCCCTTCTACGACCTAGCTCGGAGTATATACTTGATACCAACTCCGGGTCACTGGCTGAAACGGGTCCCACACAATATGATACAAGATCTTCCCTTTGTCTTGTATCCCCCACTAGGTTTTTCACTAACTATGTATACCCTTAGGTGTCTTTAATTACATAGCCCTATGTCAGTTATGCTTACCTATAGGTGTCTTTAATACATAACCCTCAATCTTTCTATCGGTTATGATTACCTATAGGTGTCTTTAATACATAACCCTACCATTTCTTTAAGTTATGCCTACCATAAAAGGTGTCTTTAATTACATAACTTTATTATTTCCCTCAGTTATGTATACCACTAGGTGTCTTTAATTACATAACCTTATCAGGTTAAGTTTGTGGACCTGTATATACTAATATTACCCACCTACCCAAGATTTACTTAACCCTCCCACTGATTCAAGCATGTTTGTTTAACGGTTAAGTTTGTGGGACTATATATAATAATATTACACACCTACCCAAGATTTACTTAACCCACCCCATTTTTTCAACCAAGTTTACTTAACCCCAACTTAAATTTAAGTTCATACAATCTCTATGGATTAACTTAGGTTAAGTAGTCCAATTCCTTACCATGTCCATTTATGGTTTATAATGGGCTAGACCTCCCACATTAGGCCTACAACATGTGGATGTCAGATATGTCGGTCGGGTCCGGGCAGACTTATTCCATAGTTGGGCCTAACCTCGTGTAATAGCCCGATTCGTATTTACGTACTTAGACCTCCCACATTAGGTTCAACATTAGTGGCTACTAGATATGCCGGTCGGGTCCGGGCAGACTTCCACCACTAATGTAACCTAACCTCGTGTCATAAGTACAATTACAATTCCTAATTGTAATTACTAAACATTCCATTTTTAATTAATTAATCAATTAATTAACCCTTTCCCTTTATAGGTGCCAATACCTATTTTGCCCAATAATTTGAATTACATGTCCATAAATGTTCGTATTCAAATTATGCCATTTTTATCCCTTTCCCCCGTTCCTTAACTAGCGCTCTCATAAAATTGGCAACATGCCTAGGCTAGACAATAGCCTAGTCATAAACGATAATAGGGAAAATAATGGGAATATACTAAAATAATCATCTTGGCATAAACATAAGCATGTATGATAAAAGGTGAACATACATACTAGCATGGACTTGAAATTTTAATCATAACAAGGTGGACATAAAACTGATGAACTATGATGTCACAATATCTAAATTAGCCATTTCAGATGTCCAATCGATTTAAATCTAACATGATAACATAGGGTGACAATTTAGATCACATAAAGTAGATCTAACATGAATCATAAAGTTACAAATTTAGATTACATAGGATAGATCTAACATGAATCATAAGGTGATAATTTTAGATCACATAAGAATAGATCTAACATAATAATTTTAGATCACATAGGATAGATCTAACATGAATCATAAGGTGACAATTTTAGATCACATAGGATAGATCTAACATGAATCATAGGGTGACAATTTTAGATCACATAGGATAGATCTAACATAATAATTTTAGATCACATAGGATAGATCTAACATGAATCATATGGTGACAATTTTAGATCACATAGGATAGATCTAACATGAATCATAAGGTGACAATTTTAGATCACATAGGATAGATCTAACATAATAATTTTAGATCACATAGAATAGATCTACATACATCCGCATCATAGCATATCATAAAAGTTACAACCCAAGATCCATAATGTTAACATAGTAGAACAATTGAATTGAATCCAAAGAAATAGATCTATCATAATATAGCATGAGATCTACCAATAACATAGGTTTAAAGTCTACAATCGTATCCACATCATAGTCTTTCTTATTTTCACTATTATTTATCTAAACCTAAAAGCAACTAGAACTCACTGTGATTGGATTGCTAAAATGATAGAAAAGGTGCTGAGTCTATGTTTGAATCTCAGAATTTGATAAGCTTTAGAAGAAGATGAGAGATCCTAATTCAGTCCAGAATCCGGCATAGTTTGGCCGCCATGAGTTCTAATCAAGAAATATGTGAAATGGCCATATATTTATAGCTGCAGAACCATCTGGAACCGATTGCCACATAAGCCCGAGGGTAAATCAGGTCGCGGATCGCCTCCCACTTGGGAAAAGGCCCAAATACCCAAAAAAAACTATTCTAGGCGCACTTTACAGGTGCGCCAGTGTAAAAATACATGGGCTCACTTGTCAAGTGCGCCAGAAATTTTCTCTTTTTGTGCCAAACTTCTATCGTCCATAACTTCTTCATAGGTTATCCGTTTTACGCAAACCAGGTATCTATCTTGACCAGAATTTCAAGACGGACGTAATGTCACAGTCCGTTTCCCTTAATTCTAAATATTAAATTAATTATTCTTTAATTTATTCACTTTAATGTCGTTAAAAATTCGGGGTGTTACATTCTCCCCTACTCAAAGGATTTCGTCCCCGAAATCTCCAAGTTGAGAAGAATGCATATCCTACCATCCATCATCCATCTACTCATCCAGCAATCATAGGCATCCATAGTCCTTAAAACTTCTAATACTCATATGAATATATGCAAAGGTGTGTGTATATGTCCCAATACTAATGTGAAGATCAGGGGGTCTACTGATTCAGTTGACCTCCTTAATGCGATGTATGATTAGTGCCATGAATCCAATATGTATGCAAATAAGCTTATTATAACATATAAGCTCTACATGTGTGCACACTCATTCGTCTAAATGCAACATCCATATGCTAGTTCATTCATTTCCATCCATAAAAGAAAAGAAAATGCACACACATCCATATGCAGTATGAGAGCGATTGAGCCGATCTTAGTGCCTAATGTTTGTGTATGTACGTCCGCAGGCAACCACTAGCAAATACTTGCATCCACTTGCATCTATCAAACATAACATGTTTTAAACACATGTTTACATCCATAGGATTCCTATTTAAAGGTCGAAGATTCGATTGATAGGATATACTCAAATGATAGAAGCAAATGCGAATAAAAGCTTTTGGAAGAGAAGTTAAGAACATTCCCTTGAAAAGGAAAGGGTACGAAGCGTAAAAATCTTGTCTTCGGTCTCCCAAGTTGCATCTTCTTGATTGTCTCCCCATTGGACCTTCACCAACTTGACTTCTCGTTTGCGTAGCTTCTTAACCTCCGATCCAAATATGCAAGTTGGAACTCATCCAATCATTGCTTCCTTCTTTATTTTCACTTCCTTTCGCAATTTTGGCCCTCTACCTCGAACTCTATACATTTTATCGCCACTTGGATGAATAGTCATCTTGGAATGATGGGGTTCCTCAAGGACTGTCTTCAATAGGTTTCCCATCCTGATATGATTCACCTATCAAACCTCTTCTCAAGTAGCCCCGCCACTTGTTTATCAAGTTCCCTCTTTTCTTTTAAGAGCCATATGGCGCACAGGTAATGCAATTGGCTTTGCATTGTCCACCAGGTATATACGGAAATCAATCTCGCGCCTCGGGGGTAATCCCCAAACCTCGTCTAAGACATCAGGATACTCACGGACTACTGGTGTCGATCGTAGATCATCGATAGACGCCTCAAGAGACTCTAGGAAACTAAGCATGATAGACCCTTGTGGGTCATAAGAAATTTCGAGGGTGCTTAACGACCCTCCTCTCACCACCTAAAATGGCACCATATGTGGTAAACCAAGCTATCCCTAGAATCAACCCAAAGCCCATAAACCCGAGTACATATGCATCGCATTCAAATTTTACGCCTAACACAGATATTCTCAAACCCCTACAAATCATAGATAAATAAGCCGAATCATCAACGGGGTTTCAGACAACTACGGGATCTACTACCATACTAGTAATTAAGTGCAGAGATTCAACTACAGAACTTGATATAAACGAGTGTGAAGCGCCAGAATTAAAATGTGTCCTAACTGGACGATTTGAAAGAGAAACTAAACTTTCTACAGAAATTTTTCTACCTCTTTCAGGGGCACTGATCGCGAGAGCATGCATCTGCCCTCCAGGAGTTCCTGCCCTTTGACCTTGTCCCTATTTCTTCGGGAAATCCTTAATAAGATGCCTGACCTCTCCACAAGCGAAGCAAGCATTCTTCCTTTTCCTGCAGTCCTTGGCTAAGTGACCCTCTCGCCCACAACTGTGGCACTTCGTCTTATCTTTAACCTTGTCATTCTTTTCGCCTTTCTTCTGCTGTTGTCCCTTCTTGGGCCACACCTTCTCATTTTGCGTTACTTCCTTAGCCTTTACTTACTTCTTTTCTCCCTTCTCTTCCTCATGCATTAGGGCCATATCAACATGTTTTTCAAAAGTGGCTCCCATTGGGATATGGGACATGGCTAACCCATGAAGGGGTTCATTCAGCCCTTTAGCAAACCGCAAAGCCTTTTTGTGTGGCGTATCCACCAATTCTAACCCAAACCTTGCTAGCTAGTTGAATTTATTCACATATTCTTTCACTGTCAAGTTTCCTTGTTTGAGTGCTAAGAACCTTTCCATCTGGATGCTTTTCTCGGCTTGGGAAAGAAATTTCATTTCAAATATTTGCCTAAAATCATCCTAAGTTTCCACCGGACATCCAGCTTGGGTGACTTCCCACCAAAATGAGTCTTCGTCCTTTAATAGCCAAGCAGCTAACTGAATCTTCCTCCTATCTGTTGGATCTAGATTAACCCTAGAGGGGGGTGAATAGAGTTTATTGATTTTTAGCGAGTTATTAAAATATTCACAGATTACATAATATAGCAGAAATAGAAATGCAGAAAGTAAATGACACAAGATATACCAAGCTTCGGAAAAATCCTGCCTATTGCTGCATTCCTAAGGTTTCTACTAGGTGATAGAACAGATCCCGCTTACAAGACCATGTAAACTCGCACTCCCTGCTCCTGTACTAACCCTACGCTCAAGACACTAGACTGATCGATATCCCCTCGACCAGATTTTCCCGAATTACAAACCCGTAATCCGTAACCCTAGATTTTACGCACTCTAGTAAACTACCAGCTAAACCCTAACTGGATTCCCCTAGAATTTTACAGACTCTAGAACTAGTTCGGAACGATTATAATTCAAATTACAAAAACAATACAAAAATATAAACAAAAATTAAAACCCTAGGATTTAAAATAAAAGGGTCATCTCCTTTTCAATTTAAAATCAAGTTAAGCCCTTTTAGAAGAATTGGCCGGCCCATTTTCTTTTTCTCCCGATCCCTCTTTGCTCTGTGAATAAAATGGCGGCCTTCTGAAAAACTAGGGTTTCCTTTAAATCCCAAATCAAGACAACGACTTCTGGAATTGTTGTGATTGCTTCTCTGATGATTGAATAGTTGATGCTCCCTCGTCGTTTGGTTTTTCCTCTCTCTTAGGCGATTGAAAACAAGTAAGATTATTTGTGAATTGATTTCTTTGACTTTCTCTTTTGAATGTTGGGTTCGTTTTCGATACACATATGCCGATGATGATATGGTGTTTAAATAGGATAAGGAACCCTATCATCTCTGATTTCAAACTAATGGCTTGACTGATTGCGTGTATTTCCTCTTTTGATTTGCACTGCAAGTTTCTGTGATTTATGTTGCCATGATTTCCTCTTTTGGCTCCCTTTGTCTGCGTGATTTTGTGATGAACCTAGATGATTATATAAACCATACTGAACCAATGCGAATTTAAAAAAAAATGTTTCCTTTAATATGATGTTTATTTCTGGAAAGCATTGATTCGATATTCTGACCATTAATCATTCCAAATATCCTTTAAACAATTGAACATATTTGTTAATGAAAAAAATGCTCCTCTTGTCCCTTGCGTAATTGATTGTTTTCCAAAGAAAAAGAATTGATTTCTGTCCTAAAATTATGTTGAGAAAAATCTGGATAAATATTGTTGATTTTGTGGTCCCTTGAAAAACTTGATGATCATTTCCAGGATGTTTTAAACCGGCATTGATTTGTTTCTAGTTTTAAATTTCTTGTCCAAAAGTATATCATGATTTTTGGAAATGATAGTGAATTGATTTCCAAACAGGAAACTAATTTGCATAGTTCCTCCTTGCTGTTTTGTTTCTTCTGTTTGCACCAGAATTGTATCAGCTTGATTGTTGCTAAAGAAAAACTTTGTTAAATATGTTTTTCCTGAAAAAATTTCTTTCTTAGTACCATACTGAAAATGCTTGTTTTAAAACTTGCCATAAATTGTCTCATGCATTTCTTTTGTATCCTCTTTGAAGAACCATTGCCAAAAAAATTGATTGTTGAAAAACTGGAAATAATATTCCATTTGAAAACTGATTTCTTTCTTGAAAATAATTTGTACAATTATGTTGATGCATCCATGTTTCTTGTATCACATCCCCTATGTTGCTTCACCATCTTAATGTAGACTTGTACATGCATACACACTTGATTCACCATATTCCTTTGTGCACCATATTTGCTAGCTTCACCACTTTCGCTCTTGTTGTGTGTACTTGTTCATGATATATGGAGTTTGTTTGTATTCCTGCACCTATGCTTATTTGGATATCAAAACTGTCTTGACCACTTTGGTTTTTGGGCTACACCATTTATGTGTATCACTTGCATTTGTACCCTGTTGCACTTGCACTTGAAAGTGTTTGGGCTGATCTTGCTTTGTCACTCATTTATGATGTATTGAAACTTGTTGCACCATTTTTGAGCTATCCATTTTCTTTTATCAATTGTCTGAACTACTTGGCATGTTCACAAACATGCAAATGTACATGTTATCCTTAGTTTTGCCATCATGTACAACATTTTTGAGTTTGCACCACTTGTTCCACAGCCTCATGCATGTTGATGACTGTTGTGTACTTGAGATAAATGACCATGCTGATGTATTAGAAACTGATTATTGTTGTACCGCTGTTTATCACCTTGATCATATATTGTGTCAACTTGTTTTTCATTGATGCTCAGCCATTTTACTTTGTACTTTGAGATGTGTATTTATGCAAGCACGACCATGTCTGTATAGCTTGAGTTGGTCCACGTGGCTGCTCCTCAGTTGCTTGCTACTACATTCTGATTGGCGAAGCAGTACACACGTGTATATCTATGAACGTGTATATATGCATCCATCAGACAAGATTTCCTGTCCCTGTACTATACATATACAAACTGACTAGACACAGATGAATCAGATCAAGTCATGAAAATGATGAGAAACACACCAGAAATCTGAGGCAAATAAAATTTTAAAATTATAATTTATATTCGCTAGAATTTAGAATATTATTTCTGTTCCATATACTGTGTGTGTGTTTCTGTATATGACAGGTATGAAGACAGGACTGATTGAAAGACACTGTGAAGACAGAAGACTAAGAGACAGTGTCAGTGAATGTAAATGTAAAATGAGTGATTATATATATATGAGATGTATAGACAGAGTGTTATAGTGAGGAGTTGTGTAACAACAGAATTGTACTAATGTTTGTATTAAACAAATTTGTTTGAAATAAAATATTATTTTATTATACTCAAATTTGTGTTCAAGCAAATTTGTTTATCATATTCAGTTTATATACAAGTATAGTGGAGTTATAAATCTGTACTGTTTCGAATGTTGAAATAGAATATTATATTCAAATAGAATACAGTTTGAATGTTCAATTCTAGTGCAGTAGTATTCCATTTACATATAAATATTATATTTGTAACGACCCGTATTTTAGAGATATAATAATTAATTTTATTTAATTATATAAATAGTGATTTAGAGATTTGAATGGTCGTAGAATTAAATAATAGTGAATATTTAATTAGATTAAATAATAGAATAATATATTTAATTTCTGAAATAATCAAAAATAGTGGAATTCACAATATTGTGTAATTTGGATTATTTAAAATATATAATTCAGTTTAGAGTTGAATTATATTCACGAATATATTATATAAACGAAGTTTGAACATATAATTATGTTATAATTATAATCGAGCTCGAAATGGCGCTGCAGTTCGTAATTTGGCGATTTGAACTTCAACTGAATATACAGGGTCCGTTTTAAATCGGTTTTCTGTGAAACAAGAAACGTTCGGAGCAGGTGAAGTATACTTTTCTAGTGGAAGAGAAAAATCGGGATTTCATTGTGTAGATTTTGATTTATGCCCAAATCAAATTTTCGAAAGGTCCCTATGGAAATTCCTTTATAATTTATAACGATATATTTATATAATAAAAGGATTTAAATATAAATCGAATATCGATATAACTCTGATAAAGAAATATCGAGTTGTAAATCCATATATATTTATTCTGGAGCTGTATGGTATTCTATTGTGAATATATATGATAATATTTATTTATAAATATTAAATTTAATGATTTTTAAATATATTTATATATTTAAATGGGTTATTTAGAGCTTTAAAAATAGCCAGTTTTGCAAACGACCTCCGTTTTCAACAAAACTAATTTTGTTGGATCTGCAATATTAAATTATTATTAAATTTCAATTTCTGTGATTTTTAGAATCACTATGTGGCCGTACGGATTTTTAATGTGAAAAACAGTCAGTATTTTGACAGTTAAAAATACGCTGTATGAGCAAACGGAGTCGGAATTCGACGAAACCAGTTTCGTTGGGTCTGTAATGTCGAACTGAAGGTGTATGTCCATTTTCGTGATTTTTAGGTATCGTATGTGATCACAGGAATTTTAGAGGACAAATACAATTAGCAGTTGCTTAAAAACAAAAAAAATAATGAATATAAAATTATTTAAATTTCCTTATAAATACAATACCAATTTTTCTAACCCTAACATATTCATTCTCCGATCAAATTTTTATGCTGCCACTCTTCTTCATTTTACAGTAAAACATCCCACTTTGAAAATCAGAATCGATCAATTCGTTCAATGGAAAATTCAAAAGTAAATTCATTTGGGTTCGCAATCGAGTGCTCATCGAATCTAGGTCTATTTCATCTCGTGTGGTGAAGATTCCGGCGCAATAGATCAACACTCAGCAGTTAGGGTTGGAGATTACTATTGAATGGAGCATTGATTCAAGAATTCGAATGCGTATTTGAGTTTGTGGTAGGGATTAGTACTCATATGCAAAGTTTTGGGGAATTCAGAAACAAAAAGTGACGCACCGATATTAGAGAGAGCAGGCCAACACGATTTATTGGAGATGATTGAGTGACATGGTGTTGGTATGGTAGTGATGAGATTTCGATGAGGAGAATTGTGGTTGTTTTTGTTTTCATTTTCGTGGACTGAAATAAATGCAGTAATCAAAGGAAGAATCGAGAATGGCCATAGGAAATGGCTGGAGCACGAGGTAACGGGATTGGGGAAGAAAGGATTTTCGCGGGTGGGCTTTGATAGTGGGCCGCCATGTTTTAAAAGGGTTAAGGCCTCTTTATTTAAATAAAAGGTTAAGTTTAATTTTTATTTAAATGTATATTAACTTGTCAATATCATAACTTGTACATACGAAATCAGAATTTGGCGAAACAAGGTCCGTTGGGATCGTATCGACGAGAGCGTCACAATGGAATAGACTGAGAGTGGATAGGAGCTCGTTACAAGTCATAGCGAAATAAATTGTCCGATCTTAATCGACAACAGTTATCGATATATAACGATAAACCACCAATGTGAGTAAATCTCACTTTTCTGATCAGTTTATATTTTTATAATGTATTTTTAGAACTGATAAATGTTGGTTGAATTCTGTGTGTTGGCTACTTGATTGAACTGCTAATTGATTGGTTGAAATTATAGATAACGATATATATATATATATATATCGTTAATCAAATATAGATTCTGTTTATCAGAATATTTCATAGTGAATTGAAATTGATGTTAATTGTATTGTTTAACATCTGTGGATGCAGGGAAACAGGTCGGAGGAATCCGAGTGGATTCCTCAACATTTATTTTACTGTTTTTAATATATTGAAATATATGATGTGATATATACACTACTACAAAACGGGTCATTTGCTACGCTTGTTTAACCTTATTTGCGACTGTTTGACAACTGTCGCATATGCGACTGTCGCAAGATGTATAAATTTATTGCGACAGGGTTAAAACTGTCGCAATATATGGTTATTGCGACAGTTATTAAATAACACTAGTCGCTGTAGGCTAATTCATTAGGGACGATTTGTTTTACACTCGTAGCAAGAAATCGATATTTACCTTCAAAACTTTAATCTTGTGCGACTGGTATTAAAATTGCTGACGCGATAGGTTTAGCATTTGCGACTGTATTTTATTTACAACAGTAGCAAATAACTTCTGAATTCCGACCACATTTCATCTCAGCCATTACTATTTTCAGCTCTCAATACAGTTCAACATTTCCTAGCTTATAAGCAATTCACAAAATATATGAATACAAGAAATCTACACACAACTCAAAAAAATGTTATATTATTTGACAACAAAACACTAACAATGATAATCATATAACAAAAATAGTTTTGCATATATGTCATAACCAGTCATATGCTAAGCTCCAACAATATGTGTAAATACTTACATATGTCATAACCAGTCATATACGTCATAACAGTCATAACCAGTCACATGACTACAAAAGAACAAAGTGGTTCATCAGCTTAAAACTTAAAATAGCACAATCCGATCCGTCTTCGTGATTGTTGACTTAAATCGGCATCTGTCAAAAAAACCAACATAGCATTATTTGGACTGCAAATGAAAATTAAAAGACATGAAACTGGATCACAAAACAAAACACACACACACATGAAACCGCAACATAACATTATTTGCACATTGCAGTCTGCAAAAGAAAGATGGTATACAACACATACACACTTTGGCTAAATGATATTGGCACTGGACAAAATTAAAAGACATGAAACTGGATCACACATTCAATCTTGTAGAGTAGTGTAGACACAAAAGAAAACAATATGACTATTATAAATACAAAACTGGACAAAATCATTTTCACTTATTTTAAAAACATACTAAATTCGCCATCGTATCTATTATAAATACAAAACTGAAAGGCGTGTTTGCTGCTAAAAATTCTTGATGACCATCACCGAAGCCTCTGAGAAGAACACTATGCCTGAAAACACTTTAACTGTAGTTATCTTGGAGTTTTCGATAGATTGGTTCAATTGCTTGAAGTTTGTTTTCAGACAACTGATAATACCATATATTAATAAAGTCTATATTCACTAGACTATAATTCATCCCAGATTTTTGTTCAAGCTTTTTCATGTTTCTTTTGTATTTAACTCATTTGCTAAATAGAGCTGATGTGTGCTGTCAAATTATTTGGTTTCCTTTTTGCTTTATGCAACTTTAAGATGTGCGAAAAGACACTACTTACAGGTATTATTAATTCCTCGCCATCCGAAGGTGCACTTCTGCAGTTCTTCGACCAGTTAGAACAAACCAAAGAAATCACTGTCTGCTCAGATTTCCAGACACAAACACTATGGTTGACATGTTTTTCAGTTGATCAGATTAATATCGGAGAATGCAGAGGTTTGAAACTACAACGTGACTCACAAAAGGAATATTCGACATAACATGATTGATAATTCTCGAATTGGAGAAGAAACTTCTAGAGAGTTTGTCTTATAACTGCCACACAGAATCATGTTTTTTGCTTTTTGCTTGGTGCTATTTCAAATAAAAACATACTAAATTTGAGTTCTGTCTGACAAGTATACATAGGCGAACTATCCGGTATTGCACTATCTAGATCTAATCTCGAAGTAAGAGAGTAAGAGATTCAAAGCAAAGAACAACTATACAGGAAAAGAAATAAACTCACCACACTATAGCATACAGGAATACATCTAGTTTTGCATGATATAATCAGCTAAATTATCCCGAATCTCATTTATTTCTTTTTGGCTATAGGAGCCGACTTGTTCAAAGTACTGCAATTAAAAGATTGTTTCGAAAAATTAATCATATATTTGCTTCACATGAAATATGAAGGGAAAAAAAATAAAGTGATACCTTGGTTAGATCGATGTTTTTACGGTGGTTATTTACTATTTCATGCATATACCTCATCACATAATATACACAATCCGTTGATCCGGATTGTTGTGGACACTGTTACAATATTATATGATAATTTAATAGTCAGTTTAAAACGTATTTATATCCCAAAAGAAATAAAAGCTCTTTTTTTGAAAAAAAATTACCTTAACATTCAGCTACTTCAAGAAAGTTCCCCGAGACTTACCACCGACTACCTTATAAGCTTTAAAGGCCCTGCGCATTTGCAATAAGATGTTAAATAATAGCTGTAACTAGTTTAAAAATGAAAACGATAAAAAGAACAAATTTAGCTATAAGATATAATTTCACCCCTCGTATGTTGTCATATCCCGTGATCCAGTGTATAACATAATCAAAGGAAACAAATACGACTTACAGGCTCACTTGAGGCTTAATTTGCGGTCTACGCTTGTGATCAGCCTGAGGATCAAGAACATACACCATATTGTTTTCTATATGGAAAACAAGTAGAAGACAATGTTTCCTACATTTACAAGATATATATGATGTTAAATTCAGCAACAAATTTGCAAACTGGTTACTAAAAGTTTAACGTTCATACCCTTCATAGTACGGGGCTAAAATTAGTTTTTTAGATTGCAATGCACGCCATGTCTCCGTGATATATGTATTTGTCGCATCAGGGAGTTGCTGCAGTTAAGAAAGCTTATGAGGACACAAGAATCCAATGGTCTCCACTTCCAGATCGTTGCACATATGATCTAACCACCTACACATTATTTAACATATAAACAACATTAATGAGCATGTCAAGAAGTTTGTTATTAATAAAAAAATAGCATGTGTGACCCTAGCTATGTTAGTTTGAAATTAATCAATGAACTTATTCATCTACGCAGTCAAAATTCAAATAACAGTAGGATGCTTTAAAGAACATTTATGCACACATTATTGGAGTATTCTTGAATAACCCAAAAAGCGCAAATGCAAGAGGTATTTGAAAGTGACATAAAAGAAGAATGGTTTGCGAAAAGGTAATGCGTTCTTGCATTACAAAAGGAACATTTATAACTGCTTGAGAACATCAATTATTATTGTTATATTTGAACAAATTTGAGTTTTAGCTGTAACCCATTATCTGTTTTAAAAGAATTTCAATTTTAAGTCTGCTCATTTTGATGTTTCCATTGTAGGAAAACCATCAAGTTGGCAAACCTCATTTTGAATCTTTCATACAAATGGATTGACGGTAATTACAACAACATTGAACTCTTATTTTGGCTGGTAGGAACTTAATAAAAGAGATCCTCAACATTATTTGTTATAGTTTCTCAAGCGGAAAAGAAAAGATGTGTCTTATTTTGTTATCTCATAGTTATTTGTATTTTTATTTTGTGTATTCCTCCTCATTATTTTTATAAGTTATAAATACTATATTCATAAATGTTTTTTGTTACGCCATATATTTGTTTATTTTTGGTATGGTAAAGCACGCTATACTTTATAGGTTAAATAAATTTGGGTAGCTATCAACTAGCGAGCAGTATAGGTTTTGAATAAAAATATGTTTAACTATATGATAGCAGGTAACTGGTATTTTAAGTGAGTACATGTCTAATTATGAGTAGCAACAAAATGAGTAATATGCTACTTGAAAGAACAAAATCCTTACTGTATAAGGCTATGATGTCTTTTTTGATAGTTGGGTTAATGAACATCAATGATTGGTGCAGAGGTATTGAAGAAAAAATGCAGAACTCTACCATTCCACAGTTTGTTTAATATGAGGTGCACATGAGTGATAAAAACACCTAAATTTTCAAAGCACATGGTATAAAACTAAAAATACGTATGGAAAAAAAATACTCACATGATGTAAATTTGCAACCACGATTCATTCAACCATGTCATGCTAAGGAATTGGGTAATGTCAGTCATCGTGATATGGATTTCAAAGTCCTCATTGTATGTAAATAGATCCTTTTTCACTTGAATTGCATTGACGACATTAACTTCGGATGGTGCTTGGACTATCAAGTCGTGGAAATATTTGCACTTGCCCGTTAAATTTTTTAAGATCTCTTCATCCACAATTGTTTTGTGCTTTGAAGACTCATTTCTTATCTTATCCATGACTTTTTTACTTTTATTCATGGTCTTAACAACACACTCTTCCACTTTGTCTTTGCTCATAATAGGTGCAACCTGCACACAACAAACTTGAAAATTAATGAATTATCTTATGATAGTCATTATACACAACAAACTAGAAATTAATGTGCTCAACTAACAAAAAACCGAAACGACTTCTTTACCGTATTATCATCTCCTAATAGAAAAAGATTTTTAGGCCACTGAACAAAACTACCAAGTGCTTCTTCTATCATGGAAAGATGTTTGTCTGGGACTGGAAGTGAGATTCGTGCATGAATTGGCTCAACTGCATCGACTCCAACCTTCACATGATCCGGTAAAATCTGCTGATTATGGCAAGTCTTTGAAGCTGGATGCACTATACCATAAGCCACTACAACAATCTTGGATTTCAAATTCACCGCTAAACGACATTTAGTTGGTATCTAGAATGACAAAAACAAAAGCAGATCAATTCAGGTATTTTATTTTGATTATAGGTACTTATCTAGAAAGCATTGGGGACCAATATGTGAAGACGACAATATTGTGCAAATGAAAGCATTGGGGAAGAGATCGGCTCAAGAAGGATATGTGTACACCTAGCCTTCTCCGAAACCAGTTGTCTTTGTTTTTTAATGAATTATATGCTGCAAGCAGAATAAATAAAATAATGCAACAATGGAGCAGAGCATCCATCCCTCTTCTTTTTTGCTACTATATATGCTTATATTGTTTACTGTAATGACATGTTATACTGTAATGCCAATTTCTCTATTTTATTAGTTGCAATTTTAGTTAGGAAATAGAAAGTTAAGTTATCTCAGCTAAAAATAAAAGAACTTGGGAAGGGCCAGGTTTGCCGAAATATATAAAATTATTTGTCAAATGTATGACTGTGCTTAGAGGGGAATAAATCTTAAGATCGCCTGTAAGTTATTCCTGACTTCAAATCGTTACACTAATAAGCAATAATGTGAATTCTCTAAACTAAATTGGTAACAATTAATTCCTTTTTGTTAATTGCATGATTATAATGTTTGATATTACTCTGATTTAAATTGGAATTAAATCAAAGTGTTAAAAATGATAATTATCTGGGATTATTTGTATTCTTTTTTCCAGTTGAGTTCAACATGATGAATATTTTTAACATGATTGAAAATGAATAAATTATGATGCATAGATTTATATACTATATCTCTATAGTTTGATTCCAATTAATTATTGAAAATTAAATGAAGAATGAAATACCGTTAAATCCAATTAATTATTATTTATATCTCTATAGGTTGATTCCTATTACAACCATATCTCCATACACTTCAAATTAATTCCTAAGGCGACCTTCGTATTTGCATCGATGCCAAAAAATACGAGCTATCAGGTTTTTGAAATGATATGTTATAATATTTCCAAATGTCAGCAAATATGTTATAATATTTCCAAATATCAGGTTTTTGAAATGCTATCAGGTTAGGAGCAAAGGCATCACTTGAATGAGACATTAATAATATAAAATAAAAGTTCAGAAATCCACCCAGGCTGCAGCCTAAGCGGCATTGCCCTTGGATCCATCCCTGCATACAATAGTCATTTGTTGCTTTAAATATTATGAAAACTACTGACAGTTTCTTTCTCTTGTCAGCAGCCATTTGACATATATGTACAGTTTCTAAAAAAATACAACCTAAAGACTACATCGTTGAAGATAATTAATCAGGTAAATATTTGGAGTATACCTGTAAGTTTGCAAATGGATCTATCTTTTGAGATTTGTCTGCATATTGTGGCTTGTCTAGTTGTACAGATTGACAGCTACTACGACGACCAACTGATGGTGCGTTGTCAACCATCATATCATGTGGCATGTGCATACCCATCCTGTTTAGTATATCTTCCATCTTCTGTTCAACTTTTGCATCCACCATAGCATCAAAATTTTGGCTCACCTTAGCCTCAAGTTCTTGGGTCATCTTAGCCTCGAGTTCTTGGGTCATATTAGCCTTGAGTTCTTGGGTGATAAGAAACAGGTCATCTGCTGATATCACACCACTTGGACCTTTATTTCTTTCTCCTTTCCCAAACACGCTTTTGATACCTGCTGTCCCACCAACTCCTCTCACTCGACCTGGATGCTCTTTTTTTCAAGAGCACGATTTAAAACATCATCATGTCTGTAAGGAATCCATGTCCCTTCGATAGCTTTTTCTCTCCAATCATTCTGTCAAAACATAATAGGTTTCTCATTAACTTATTGTTATATTTTGCAAAAAAATAATCAAAGAGATAAAATCTTACAATTTTATCCGCAATTATCTTTGTTTTCTCATTAGGAATAGTATAATTTCCATCAGCTCCTTTCTTTGATCTTGCCAAAACCCAATCAACACTTCGATCCCAAATAGGTCCACTCGGTAACGTGGTTGTGGAATTATGGCCTTCGGCTATCCATTTTGCCTTTTTCCCAGCATAGCCAGCTTGCCCCCAAATAGTGAGGATGCTCGTTACATGCCCGATTCTTCCTACCTTCTCACTTAGTTGCTAGTTTATGACATAATAAACACAAAATTACGAGGTTGCATAATTCAGATCACTTATTATATATATATATATATAATGCATCACATGAATGCAACATATATAAGAGGACAAGTTACTGATCTTACTTTAATGCAACATAAATGCATCACATGAATTAATGTTGATCTGCATCCTTACTTAAAAAAACACATTGTGTACCTGTTGCTATGTCCTATAGATTTATATACTTTAACACTTTTGATTCTATCATGTCTAATTGTCTATGCTTTGTGATATGACAAAAAATTTGTAATATTCAATAGCTATTTGCTGAGTTCCATGTTTGAGACACTGGGAGATAATGTAAACGAAGCCAAAAATGCCTTTTACAAAAGCTAATAAAAAAAATTCAGCTGCGTAATTATATGATTAGAAACGGAGATAAAAATAAGGTTAGGGTCCAACTTCTTCCAAGTAAATAAATGGCTCAATGAGATAGAATGTTATGCAAGTGATAATGTGAACAAGCTTTTAGTTGGATTACTCTTTCGAAAATTATGTCCACTATATATAACCAGCCTGGAACCAGCCTGTAACAAGTAATATAAGAGGACAAGTGATAATGTGAACATACACCACTAGATATAACCAGCCTGTAACAAGTTATAAAATTATGTCCACCAAAGCAAAAAAACTGAAAATTGCCCAGATTATTACTCATCTTTCCTCATATTCTTTTTCTGCATCAAAAATATTTAGGACTACTCTTTCGAGAAAGTCGATTGTTTCACAATTTTATTCAGTACAAGTCAAAGAAAATGTACCTTAAATGCCTCGGTTTCACAATTTTTCTTAAATGTTTCCCACTGTGCTTGCGTGACACCATCATAATATTCATACGGCTCTTTACGGTCATCTGGAAGCTTTCTCGTCTTTGTAAACCACCCGCTAACCAATCTCGATTTGAAATCCTTCCATCGTTCACACGCATTTCTTAACACAGCGTCTCTCATTTTGTCATCAATGTGGTACTCAGTCTAAGATAATTAAAAAAAAATCCTTAACATAAACAGCATTGTTGTTATGAAGTGACGCATGATTCTAGCCAACAAAAATATATAACAGTACACATAGAAGTAAGAATACAGTAAATAAAAATGCAGACAACTTATTAATATTTGTTAAGTTACAATATTATGATGCCTTAACGTCTTCCCATATACTGTCCTTAAGCCCTTGACAAACACCATCCCAACTCCTAATATTGATATCAATTTTACATCTGCATAAATTGCCAACATACGCCTTATAAGAATTCATCCACTTTCCAATGGGTTTGCCATTATCGCTCCACTCAAGAAATTTCGGCTCTTGTGTTTTATATTTTTTCCTGGTTGTTGGACCTCTTTTCTTCTTCTTAGATGTTTGCGAAGCTGAAGAGTTCTGCTCTTCATTGTCTCTATATTGCTCTATTTCCATTATTCCTGCATCAAAAAGATTTTAATATTTAGTTTAAGGCGTGAGCACTAAAGTTATATGCAGAACAACAGCTAAAAAATAATCTACAAAAGAACAGCCATATCTACAAAAGAATAGTCATATATAATGCAATTCTTCAAGTTATGTTTTTCCCCCCGTTTTGGTTCAAATATGTTAACATATGGAGTATATTTTCCTTTGCCTTTCTTCATAAGAAAATAGTTTTTGAAAGGCTTGTACATGCTTTTTAAAACACTAAGCTGTGTAACTAAAATGGGTAATCTGTTATAAGTTCTGCATTGACTTAGCTTAATTTTGTTTCTTTTAAAAACAGTAGTAGCATGACCCCTGTAGCATGGACTACTTGTAATGCAGTTTTTCCTAATATTTGAAGAAAACATATAAAGTATCATTATGTTGTGTTTGGTTAGAACATGTTGTATAAGAAAAAAATTAAGTGAATTTTTTTGAAATCGAGTGGACATGCATATTCTCCACATTCTGTATAGGTAGAACATGCTATATAGAAAGAAAATAAATGTTAAAACACGCTGTATACTAATCAAGTGTATGGTTAGAAGTTAGAATAGCTGTATAAAAAGAAAATAAATGTTAAAACATGCTGTATAAAAATCGAGTGTATGGTTAAAACATGCTGTATAAAAAGAAAATAAAGCTCACTTTAAGCTTTTCAACTTAATGAATGTTAAACATTAACCTGCATTGATATATATATATGTGTGTGTGTGTGTGTGCGCGCGCGCATGTAACAATCAGCTTGTATAGCATGGTTATCATAATCAGCTTGTATATCAAAGTTATCATAATCAGCTTGTATAGCAGCAAAGTACAATATATTGATTCATCAAGCAGCACTTCTACTTGAACTAGGTCATGATAATTATTCATAAATCTAAAGCTGGAAGAAATATTATATGCCTAAATAAAACAATGAAATAAAATTTATAGCTTAAATATTACAAAAGGCTTGTCTAAATAGCATCTAGTAACTAAATAAAAAACTTCGGACTTGAGTTTAAAGTTTATTACTGGTTTTACCTTTGTAGCACCATGGACCATTAAAAAAATTACTCTCGTATCCAAACTCCTTCGTTATGATCCAAACGTGCGTAGTCCTCATCTAAATCAACTTCTTCTTGTAGACTTACGCTAACGGAGAAAGATGGATTTTCATCAAACTGATTATATTCTTCTTCATCTATCACATCTTCAATTCCAACAATGCGTCTTTTGCCGGGAAGAACAACAGACCATTTAGGATCGGCTGGGTCAGTCACATAAAAAACTTGTTTTGCCTGAGATGCCAAGATGAGTGGATTATTATCATGACTCGCTCGATTAAAGTCAACCAGTGTAAATCCATGCCCATCCACTCGTGTAGCGCGAGGGTTGTCAGCCCATTTACATTGAAATAGAGGGATGGTGAAGTCCTTATACTCAAGCTCCTAGATATTTTCAATTATCCCGTAATACGTCATTGTCACATCTATTAGTCTGTTATCTTTAGCACTAGCAAATTCTCTTGAAGATGCAACGACACTAACCCCACTATTTTTCCTTTTGCTCTTCTCATCCCGACGCTTCGTATAAAATACGTACCCATTAATGTCATACCCTTCATATGATTTAACTTGAAGTTGAGGCTTATATGCCAACCATCTTATTGTGTCAGAAATATCATGATTTGTTTCAGATAGTTGAGACATTACCTTTTCTGAAAACCATTCGATGAAAGAGTTGTTGTGTTCATTTGTCAACCATATTTCATTCTTAGAAGGATTCTTAGATTTTAGAAATATCATGTGCTCCTCCAAGTAAGGATGAACCACGCTAAGATGTTGTAAAACAAGTAGGTGGGCTTTCTGAATCATTTCATCACCAATTGAAATCAACTTTAACCCAATTGTGCCATGGCCATCAAGTCGTTCATCATGCCGAGACTTACAAAGTCCAATAGGTTCAACACCAGTTAAATATTGAGTGACAAATTCAATAACCTCCTCAGCTACAGTACCTTCTACAATACTAGCTTCAGGTCTATATCTATTCTTTGTTTTCCTTTTTAAAGTACCCATATGCATTTCAAATGGATACATATATCTCATAAACACAGGACCACAAATCTTAATTTCCCGTACAAGATGAACAACCAAATGCACCATAATGTCAAAAAATAAAGGAGGAAAATATATCTCAAATTGACACAATGTAATAATAATAATATCAGCTTGTTGATCGTCCAATTTATTAGGATCAACTACCTTGCTACAAATTACATTAAAAAAGAAACAGAGTTTTGTAATAACATGTCTGACATGTTTAGGCAGTATACCTCGAATTGCAACAGGTAACAAATGTTGCATCAACACATGACAATCATGAGACTTCATGCCGATCAACTTTAATTCCTTCATTGATACACGACTGCTGATGTTTAAAGAATAACCAGCTGGAACCTTAACACCACGAAGACACTCACATAAAGAAGTTTTTTCTTTTTTGGACAATGTGTAACATGCAGGAGGCAAATAAATACGTTTACCTCTCTCTACTGGTGCTAATTCTTTTCGAATACCCATTTTCAACATATCTTGTCTAGCTTTCTCACCATCCTTTGTCTTACCAGGTATATTCAAAAGTGTTCCAAGAATACTATCACAAATGTTTTTTTCAATATGCATTACATCCAAACAATGCCTAACATGTAAGTGTCTCCAATATGGAAGTTCCCAAAATATTGATTTTTTCTTCCAAATGCCTTCTAGAAGAGGAAAGGCTTTTCCAAACACATTTTCAATATTTTTTTACCCATTCATAAACATCATTTCCAGTTAACAGAAAATGAGCAATGCCACTCTCTATCTCTCCATTAAAAGGCTTCTTCTTTTTACGATAACGGTGATCGATAGGGAGAAATCTACGATGATGCATATATACGTTTTTCTTGCAATAATGCAAACGCTCAATAATCATGTCATCTTGACAAACCGGGCATGCTTTGGCACCCTTTGTACTATAGCCAGACAAGTTACCATATGCAAGAAAATCATTTATGGTACAAAAAACCATTGCACGCAATGTGAAATCGCTTTTACTATATGCATCAAACATGCGCACGCCTTCATCCCACAGAATCTTTAGATCATCAATAAGAGGAGCTAGGTAAACATCGATGTCGTTTCCAGGTTGTCGTGGTCCTGAGATTAAAAGAGACAACATAATATACTTGCGCTTCATACACAGATGAGGTGGAAGATTGTAAATCACCAAAAGAACCGGCCATGTACTATGCTGACTACTAAGGTTGCCAAATGGGTTTATGCCATCTGTGCAAAGACCAAGCCTGAGATTCCTACTTTCTTCCCGAAACTATGATATATTGTACCAATATTTCTCCACTGCGGAGAATCAGCTGTAAGCCTTAGTAACCCATCATTCTTCCTCTTATCAGCATGCCATCTCAAGTTTTTGGCACTTTCTTTATTTGCAAATAAACGTTTAAATCTTGGTATAATGGGAAAATACCATAACACCTTTGCCGGAGGTCGTTTCTTATTGGTGTTGTTATGAACATTTACTCACATTTTGTAATGGGATAATCCACACTTAGGACACTCATGCAAGCTCGCATATTCATTTCGATATAATATACAATCATTTGGACATGCATGTATCTTTTTGTACCCAACACCAATTGGACACATAATTTTCTTTGCCTCGTAGTTAGAAGTGGGAAGCTCGTTACCCTCCGGAAGCATGTCTTTCAAAAGCTCCAGCAGCGATGTAAAACTTTTATCACTCCAATCATTCTTTGCTTTTAAATTGAAAAGCTTGAGCACAGCCGACAATACTGTGAAGTTAGCACAACCTGGAAATAAAGGCTTCTCTTTGTCAATTAGTATTTTTTCATAAAACTTTAGCTCTTCTCTCAAATTTTCTTCAACATCACAAAACATCTCATGAACACGATCATCCTCATTATTCTCGTCATTCAGCTCATTGCTCGCATTATCTTCAATGTCATTTTCGTTGTTTCCAAGATTACTAGAGCTAGTTCTATTAAGTATACTTTCACCATGCCATATCCACCGTGTATAATTTTTCTTAAATCCATTACGAATTATGTAATCCTTAATCTGCTCTATGTTATGAAACCTCCTCATATTTTTGCAAAGTCGACAAGGACAAACAATAGTTTCTTCCATTTTTCTTGATTGATCATTCAACGCACAAATGATGAACTCTTCAATTTTGTTCCAGAATTCAGCATCGCTACGTTTCACGTTGTACATCCAACTGCGATCCATGTTCAAATACCAGCCACACTACAAAAAGGAATCATAAATAATAATAATAATAATAATAATACATAGAAAATGCAAATTTATCTATGTTTGACGGTATAACTATTCACAATTGCAAAAAATACATGTATTGCATTGTTTCTAATATATCCATCTTCGTCCAATGCATGATTTTTTTTTCCAATGCATGATTTTTTTTCCTATCTAACCGTGATGCAAGTGTCTAAAGTAGATACATATGGATATTTATTATCTGACTTTGTTCGGTGTCATTTTCCATTTTTGTTTCTGCATTTTATTTTTTAAGTGCTCTTAAGATAATAATGATATGTTTGATTTTTTTTTTTGATTTTTTTGAGTTTTCGTCCATATAAAAATATAAACGTCGCATACATACCATAAGAAATAATCAATTAAAAATGAAATTATAGCATAATAAAAACAATTTTTTTATTTTTATTTTTATTTTCCATGCCTCGGAAAACGACGGACAACGAGAGACAACCATCGTTCCGTCATCGCCCACCGTCGTTGTTATCATCTTCACCTTCCCTCCATTTCCACCGTTGTTCCTTTTTAAAATACACTCATCAGCCTCAGTTTATAAATTTTTAAAACTTCTCACTACTAAGAAAACAATGAATAGATAAATCAGGAAAGCCAATTCACCCTAAAAGCAAGGCTCATATATCACTAACCCTACATAAGAAATTAAACATGATTTAATTCTTAAAGTAGAAATATCTGCTGTAGATTAGAAAAATATGTTTTAACCTTGGAAGATATAGCGCACCTATATTATACTTGTCCTTAGACTAATTATTTACATGTAATTGCTCTCCACATTTTTGACATTAATCTGAATAACTCTTACTTAGACGTGAGCACTAATGGAATGTCCTTAGACTTTTGGTACAACAAAAGGAATACAATCATACTTGGTGTGTACAAACTTTTAAAACGTGCTCCACCCAAAAAGGTGTAAATCTTCAGGTATTAATTTAAAAAGATAAATATATTAGTTCAAAACTTCGATCAGCATAGCTAAAACGGGAATTTTATCAATCTGCCTAAGCAAGCCAAAGGAAAAAACATACAAAGTACGGGAAAATTTAAACATCAGTTATGAAGGTATTTGACCGCCTCCTTCGATCCTCCACCACTACCGCTACCGCTTCCGCTACCTCCGTCCATCACAGATTACGCTCTAACATTTGCTAACTTATTATCGCCCATCATCATCCGTTTCTTCTCCTTCATCTCCGCAACAGCCTTCGCCTTCTCTTCAATGAAGCTCAACAAAAAGACCAAGTCCTCGTACCCTTAGCATTCGTCGACGCTCCTGACTCCGATCGGGCACTCCTGCAGGAACGCTATGAGTTCCACCTCCCTGTTATCCCTCTACTGCTTCCTTATCTGATCCTCTGCTTTCATTATTTTCTGCCTCACGTACTCCTTCTGATCGACTCTTCTCCTGCTTTGCTCCGCTTGAGGCATGGATCTGAACTGCAGAAGAAGCTCTCTTGCCTCGGCTTCTGATGGGTAGACTTCGGGTTTTTGCTCTTCAGGGTCATATACGACTGCGCATGTTTTGATGTCGCACAGTGTTGAAAGTTATGCTGCTTTTTTCATGAGATTTTGTTTTCTTTTTCTCAGTGTTGATCTTCGCTTTGCGTCGTTGGCAATATATGCTATATTTAGTTTTCTTCTTGCCATTTTTGAAATAATTATCTTTTGTTTACTGAAGACTTAAAAGATGCTATGTATGTATATATATATACACATACACACACATATCAGGGAAGGGAGGAGGTGGTTAAATATAGAATTTTGTTAATTATTTTGCATAATATTACCTTATTATTTCGTATGTTTATTTCTGATTTGTAATCAAGTAAATATTCTGAATTTTCTAATTAGGAATTGAATATATATAAGGAAAGCAAATCATATATAAATTCGAATATCAGAAGTTACCGTGTTAACATTTGAGTGAAATGCTTAAAAAATTGTTGGATTTACTGAACAAATTACCATAAGATTGTTGTTTAATAAAAGTAAGTTGCCAAATATAACTTCAATTACACGTTCTGCCTATGCTTATGTACCACTTTTTCTAATTATGCATCATCTATAATCAGAACGATCATCAACTAAATGCTTCAAACTAACGGAACCAGTTATAACTTGCAAAATCATCCAAATATTTTTCAAACTCACAAAATATTCAACTCGCAGGATCATCCAAATTCCAAATGTTGGACTATAAGGCTCTGTTTTTGCATCAGCAGCAATTGCTAGAGATGCCCCAAGGCTTAGGCGAAGGCATTACCGAATCAGATTGAGAAAAACTTTTTGAATGCAATCACTTATACACTGAACGCAGCAAGCAATCTCAGATCCCAAATCAAATCATATTTCAAACCAGTTTACTTCTTGGTCACTACACCTAAGTCATATTTCAAACCAGTTGAATAATTATTTATCTAAAATGAAATATAGCTACGACCTCTTCCAATATATGGACAGGTCAAATATTGCATAGAAACGCATACGGTAAGTATCAATCATTTTAGTTTGCATGACAGTTTCCTACACCAGTTGTCATATATGGAAATCTTCTGTTAATTATTTCATAACAACTGATTTTCAGTTAGCTTGAAATGAGTCAAAGGGGACTTGCAAATAAGCAGTAAAGGAATGAATTTATCCATCAAAACAAATAATGGTATTTAGGTTAATCATTGGCTGATTCCCCACAGTACAAGGGCATGTCTTTATATTTGGATATTAGAGTTTGGTTTTTTTTTTTAAAAGATGAAACAAGCAAAAACTTGTCAACTAATACAAGGAAACATCTTTTATCTCAAGGGATGAATATTCATTTAGGACTTCATATACATTCTAATAATGAAAAGAGGCTAAAATTTTAAGGAATAACACATACCATCAAGCAAAAATGACCATCCATCCGAATTTACATACAATACCCAGATAAAAACTTTCAGACACTAAACCCGAACAAAAATACAAGTTAAAAATTAGGCTTAATAAGGAAAAAGGCATGTTAATCAGCAAAAGATACATCTGGAAATCCATTTCCAGTTCGTTCCCTCCTCCCTGAAGCCTTCTTCTCAAAATAAAAAAAAAATAGATATTGTAAGAAAGTTGGGAAATCCGCTTCCAAAACCCAGCTCATCACCTCCAAATTAAATTTAAAAACCAAAACTTGTTACAAATTAAAACTATAATCATGTAATCACTTCTAAACCATGTAATTATTTCATTTTGTCTCAGTTTGAAAGTGATGTTGAGTTTTCTTCTTTGCATGTTGTATCTATGTTTAAATGTTGTTAAAATCTCAAAGCAATCCAAAATTCAATCTTTAATCAAAATGTTCACTGCAAATCGCTGTAAAATGCCATGTAGTTGACTAAAACTCATAACATATAATTTATCAGTGTTTTTTGTTCAATTTTTGTTGATTCAGTGAGTTTTTCGATTCGCTTTAAACATAAACATAAACATTGTATTTTTATGTTTACAGCCAAAAACATTTTTATGTCCAACTTTGGGATAACATATCTTCTTTAATTCTTGTTGAAATCATGCGAAACTTGTTTGGAATGTTAGTAGTGTTTCTGTTCGTTATGCATGTTGATTTTCAGGTCAAACAACCTCTATATCTTGTAATAAAATTTGGACATTGTGTCATTCAAGTTTGCATATGGTTATAAGATGATACAAACTTGTTGTAAGATGACAAAACACGTATCGAACTACAAGAAACTCATCATATGTATATATGATCAAACAAAAAAATCCCAATAGAAATAATAATGGTTAACTCTAATACCACTTGTTAGAATATAATTCACTACGGATCTGGATATAACAATAATGCAACTCATGGAATGTTAGTAGTGTTTCTGTCCTTCAAGTTTGCATATGTTCAGACTACTCCTGTGATGCGCTAGAACATATGTCATTTTCTAAACTACGATGCACATCTAAAGTGGAATTCAGTTTTCGTACCCAACGTTGCTTAGTTTGCTCGGAGATCCCAATTGCACTTTATTCAATAAAATAACAAATTTGCATCGAGGATATTAACATAGGACACTGCATTTTCTTCTTTTTAGTCCATTCTGTAATAATATTGGAATTTGCAGAATAGGGTTTCTTATTCGTTCTCTGTCAACAAACCAATTTCCATTAACCTAACGTAAATAGAGTTTCGAATAAATTTGGGCAGGTTTCAAGAACATCAACAAATCGCTGCTTTCCCCCCCAAAAAAAAGGAAATGCTTTACTTCATGTATGATTTAAACCTAAAATTTTACGAAGAAAATTACCCCGCTTCACAGCTGACAACCGGATCTAGATGATGGCAACCTCCACCTACACTCACGGTACAATCAGTTAGCGAGATCGATGGCCTTTTCCCCAAAAAAATTCAGCGCCGAGATCGGACTCAAATCAACGAATGGCAGTTTTTTTTTCTCTCTCTCTCCTTGGAAACGAAAAAGATGGAGTTAATTAGCCTGGTCAACAAAATAAAGGCGGGCAAATGTGTTAAGGGGCATAACCCATTAACCAATTTAGCAACGACCAATTACAACCAGTTGCACGTATTGGGTTGGATTTTCCATGGAATATTTGCGACAGCTAAGATATCAACCAGTCGCAAATAACGTTACACGTAATTCTTGTTTAAATATTTGCTACGGCTGTATAATAAAGAAGTCGCAAATTATTTGAGATAATGCGGGAAGTTCATTATCATGGAATATTTGCGACTACTAAGATATAACACAGTCGCAAATACATTATCTGCGTCAGATATTAACTCAGCAGTCGCAAATAAAGCGACGCAGCAGATATATTGTGTACTAGTGATAATCTGTGATGATTACGTGTGTTGAATGATATCGATCATTGTTATTTGGATATTTTAAATACCGTAAGAAATATTGGAATGTAGGAAAGGGGATTTTCAAAGTGTATTTTGAAAATAAATTATTTATATAAAAACAATGGATTTTGTATATAAAAGGAAAAGGTTTTTTTTAAGAAGATAGTTATAAAATAAAAAGGGTTTAGAAAAGGAAATAGTTATAAAATAAAAAGGGTTTAGAAAAGGAAATAGTTATAAAATAAAAAGGGTTTAGAAAAGGAAATATTTGTAAAACATTTACAAATAGAAAAGGAAATATTTGTAAAACATTTACAAATGGAAAAGGAAATATTTGTTAAACATTTACAAATAGAATTGAAAAGGGAATATTTGTAAACATTTACAAATAGAATTGAAAAGGGAATATTTGTAAAACATTTACAAATAAAATTGAAAAGGAAATATTTATTTATTAAATAAATAAAATTATAAAAGGAATATTTATTTGGAAAATAAATAGGATTAAAAAAGGGAATTAACGAGATATAATAGTGTTATGAGGAGATTGTTTAAAGGGGATATCAAATAGCGTTGATCAAATAGAGTTGATCGAATTAGAATTTATTCGAAATAGAGTTAATCAAATAGAGTTGATCGAATTAGAATTTATTCGAAATAAAGTTAATTGAATAGAGTTGATCGAATTAGAATTAATCAAATAGATTAATTGAATAAAGATTGATCGAGTTAGTGTTAATCGAAGTAGAGTAATCAATTAGAGTTAGTCGAGTTATAGTTAATCGAATTAGAGTTAGTCGAGTTAGAGTTAATTGAATTAGAGTTAGTCGAATTAGAGTTAATTAATTAGAGTTATTCGAATATAGTTTATTCGAAAAGAGTTACCGAATACTAGTTTATTCAAAAACGAGTCAATCGAATATTAGTTATTCGAAAGGATCATCGAATATTAGTTTTTCGAAAGGATTATCGAATATTAGTTATTAGGAAGGAGTTAATCGAATATAGTTTATTCGAATAGAGTTAAAGGAGTTAATCGAATATTAGTTTATTCAAAAAGGAGTTAAATAGAATATTAGTTATTTGAAAGGAGTATCGAATATTAGTTATTCGAAAGGATTATCGAATATTAGTTATTCGAAAGGATTATCGAATATTAGTTATTCGTAAGGAGTTAATCGAATATAGTTTATTCGAATAGAGTTAAAGGAGTTAATCGAATATAGTTTATTTGAATAGAGTTAAAGTAGTTAATCGAATATAGTTTATTCGAATAGAGTTAAAGGAGTAAATCGAATATAGTTTATTCGAAAAGGAGTTAATCGAATACAGTTTATTCGAAAGGAGTTAATTAATAGGGTTTAATTAATAGGAGTTAATTGATAAGAGTTAATTGAATAGAGTTAATCCGATAGAGTTAATCCAATAGAGTTAATCAAATAGAGTTAATAGAATAGAGTTAATCAAATAGAGCTAACTGATAAGAGTAAATTAAAAGGAGTTAATTGATAAGAGTTAATTGAATAGAGTTAATCCAACATAGTTAATCAAATAGAGTTAAAAGAATAGAGTTAATCAAATAGAGTTAATAGAATATAGTTAATCAAATAGAGCTAACTGATAAGAGTAAATCGATTGGAGTTAATTGATAAGTGTTAATTGAATAGAGTTAATCGAATATGGGTATTCTAAGGAAAGAGTTATCGAATAGAGATTTATTCGAAAGAGAGTTACGTAAGGGGGTTCGTTAAAGGTTTAAAAGGTGAGCCTTGTTTATTTCGAAGTTAGAAATGTTGTTCAGTTAAGGTCTAATAGGTAATTATACCCCAACTTGATTGACTTCGTTATTAACAAAGTAATGGTTAAGGTTCGACAATGAAGATTGGTTAAGTGAATTTAGTTAATGAGTGTAAAGTTTTGAGTTGGCATAGCGATGTTTTATTTAAACATCTGGTTAAATCCAAATGTAGGAGTTTTGGAAATGTTTTCCAAATAAGAATCAGAAATGTTTTCTAATATAGAAAATATGAAATGGAAAAGTTTTCCATTGTTAATAACTTATATTTTCTAAAATTAGAAAATAAGAAATGTTGAATATATGGAAACGGAAATAGGGAAAAGGATAATTGAATGACAAATTAAACTAAAATGGATCAGTGTTAACTGATGATTGCTCGGTAAGATTTCCATTTGGAAATACGACCGTTGTTTGTATACATGTTTTCCTTTGATAGTTAAATCACCGACTATCGAAGATTTTGACCATTTCCGTTGCCAATACGGAGAGACCGGGATCAGATATATTATCTGAAAACCACTCCATATGGCATTAGTGTTGCGAATCAAATATGATGAAGAAAATTGAAAATGGAGTTATGCAAGGGCTGTCCTGTTTACAGAATAGTGCCTTCGGTTTGTCCAGTCCTAGGACGACCTGTATGGAAGAATGTCTGACAGAGTATATTTAATAGATTGCGTAAGTTGATCTCTTCAAACGAATGTACGTTTGGTGGCAGAGGAATTCGTTTCTCTTAGCTGTATACCCGTTGTATTTTTAGGGAAATCAATTTGTGATTTGGTCGGTATGACGATGTGACATTCAAAGTGAATAAATGTGTGATCTGTCAGAGATAAGCGTGGCCTCTATCCTCACAACTGGGAAATGACAAAAATCGGGCAGGCAGCATGGCTAAGTGGTTGGCTGCCAATTAGGGTGTATTATCACCTATCTAGAGATATTCATTTCATTCTTTAATCTATTCGATGTTGTCCCATTCGGGAAACGGTTGCTGACCCCAACCGTTGGTGATATACATTTGATACACTCAAGCGAAATGAGTGGTCGGTCATGTGTGGCCAGGTTGCAAGATGTTCTTGTTGAACCCAGTGTATTCCTCTCTGGAGTTACACTATCGAAAGGCGGTTCCATACCTTGTCATAGTTGGAAATCCATTACCCAATAAGTGCTCGCAGTTTTGATTGTATACTATATATGTGGAACGTGAGATGAAAGCGTTCTGCAAGATGATTATTTAATTGTGGGTGATACACACTATTATAATATCAAAAGAGTTTTGATATAAAAGAATCATTGTTTCTTTCAAAATGATTTGAAAGTTAAATCAAATTGATTTGGATTTTCATAAGGGAAAAACCCGTTCCGTTATACGACGTGGTCTTATGAGATATCGTTATTTTCCCAAAAATGTTTTAAATTGTTTACTCATACCAGTCCCATGACTGACCCAAAGTTTATTTTGTTTTGTTTTCCCTAAACTCTTGGGTTCCCAATTTTGTACGGGCAGTCAAGTAGTCGAGATTTTACAGATATGCTTGGAGAGCTTGGAGCCGGAGGCTTTAGGATTTTATAGCTATTGTTATTTCCGTTGTGTTGTAAGTGTTGTACTATGATAATGTTACTGTATACATATACTGGTTTTATTTCAAAGTTATGCATCTATTATATATTGTTCGTTCCGCTGTGAGATTCGTGTTACTCTGATGTGTGTGTTCTTCTTTTTCTTCTTCTATTCTAAGTTTCTATCTTATCTATCCTCACCCTCTGTTTTCTTTCTATTATTTTTCTGGTTTCCAGTGTAATTTGGGTTGGACTTGTGTTATTTGGTTATCTCAAATTGTATCGGAATTTCGGGACACTACAGTTGGTATCAGAGCTTAAGGTTAAGTAATTACCTTGGCTCTGTGGCGTGACTCAGTAGAGATGGGGTTAGTAATACCCTATATTGAGTTGAGTGTATATATATGAGTGCGTATTTGTTATTCAATATAAAATGGTTTTATATTATGGAGATTTATTGGTTGAGTTGTTTATGGGTTCTGGTTGATCAGTTTGACAGTAGGAGTTTCTAAACACTCGAATACGATGGGTCGACACGATATGTTTTGAAAAGAGGGTAAATGGAAATAATTTTACCCAAAGTATATTTTGATATAGATGAGATATATATATATATTGTAATTATAGTATATTGGATATATGGTTGTTATTATAATCGAGTAAGATTATGAATTCAATGGTTATGTAAATAACCAATCAGAATTTGTATAAGTGAATATATGAATCGAATGAATTAAATCTGAATTCAGATCCGAATTGGAATTAAAACCCTGGAAGGTTATAAAAGTGTTTGTAAATGGATTTGGATTAAATATATGTGAATTTAAAATTCTGGGAGATTTTTGAATTGTTTTAAAGCATTGTAAATGGTATTTTGAAATGAATTTCAAAATGGAAGTGTTTAAATATGGTTTTGAAAGTGACATAGTATTGAAGTCACTTCGATAGCTGGAAATAGATTCCGATGATGATCATGACATCATCGGTGTTCATTTTCGAGTTGTAAGTGACGGATTACTACCAAAGAGATTGCTTTCGAATTATTTTGGGAAAAAGAGTTGTTTTGATATTCCGAATTGAAATTTGATTTTTAAAAAGGCAAGGTTGTTTGGAAACTCCCAGGAACGGATGGTTTAAATTAAAACAAATTAGATGGAAATTTGTGAAACTAAATTGAAAATCAAGAATGGTAGTTGAGATTGATAATGGAATTTGGCTTGGATAAACGAATGGTTGTGTTGGAGATAAAAGTGATTTGAGTTTGATTGGGATGACATTGGTATATGCAAAATTGGTAACAACTGGGAATGATAATGATATGCCCGACAAAAAGGTACCAGTTTATATTATATATGGGTTTGAGATGTTGATGAGCTGAATTGGAAAGCTGTTTGACTGTTTGATTTTCCTTTGGGTTGGAGATCGCCTAGAGAGGCAAGTTGTAGTTGTACCGATTGAGCCGTACAAAGGAGATGCTGGCGAAATTTTTCAAAAATTTAGGGCGTTAGAAAATTTTCAGGAATTTTGGAAATTTTCGTTAACAAGAATGAATTAATAATTTCATTAAAATTAATCGGTATAGTGAAACCGAAGTTAAAGATAAAACAAATAAATTTTTACCAGTTAATAGGGTTTGTTTTCGACCTTAGCAATTTCGAGGACGAAATTATTTTAAGTGGGGAAGAATGTAACGACCCGTATTTTGGAGATATAATAATTAATTTTATTTAATTATATAAATAGTGATTTAGAGATTTGAATGGTCGTAGATTAAATAATAGTGAATATTTAATTAAATTTAATAATAGAATAATATATTTAATTTCTGAAATAATCAAAAATAGTGGAATTCACAATATTGTGTAATTTGGATTATTTAAAAGTGAATATTAGGCTCACATCCCTATTTTGAAACTTAATTAGGCTCACATCCGGTCATAAACTTATTATAAATTAGGTCCCTATTTTCAAAACTTAAAAAAAAAATTCGTAAATTAGTAATAAAATAAATTATGCATTATAAAAAATATTCAGTTCAAAAATCATGTCAGAAAGAAGAAAACAGCAAAAAAAAAACCAGAAAAAACTGCAGTTAAATGCATAATATTATGAACCTTTTTGAGTTTATTGCATGCATATGTGCAATTATTACAGTTCCTACAGCGCCTAGATTTAACTGCATATTTCAGTTCATTTTTATATGCATCCAAATGTGCAAATATCTCAGAAAACATGCACACATGTGTGCAACATTTTTATAGGATAACACGTTAGCTAAAAGTAGGGACCTAATTTATAAAAATTAAAATTAAAATTAAAACCCGCCCACTATTTTCTGAGTTCTGCCTTTTTTAAAAAAAAAAATGTGCGGTACTTCATAAAAAAAAATCTAAAATCTGGAAATAATTTCAGGATTCCACAGAAATCAAAAAAAAAAAAAAATAGTTGCATACATTTATGCAATTATTACAGATAATTGCATATATGTATGCAACTTTTCCGTAAGCTGTGTTCGGTTTGGAAATCTGAAAATAAACCTGCACAAATGTGTGCAAGTATTTGAAATATCTGCACACAAGTAAGCATGTATTTGCATGAATAAAAATCAACGAAGATGAATGTAGTGAAAAATAAGCACGGATGTATGCAGGAAAATGATATATCTGCATACTATTATGCATTTAACTGCAAACTTCGTTTTTTTCTGTTTTTATTTTATTTTTGACGCCTTGTTTGATGATTTTTTATTCTGAATTTTTTAGCGTTTACATGTTTTATTTAAATACGAATTTACGTGATTTATTTATATTTTTTTGATGAATTTTCAGAAAATAGGGACCTAGTTTACAATAAGTTTATGACCGGGTTTTTTTATATTTTGAAACTTAATAGGGACCTCTAAAAAACGCACCCTAATTAAAATATATAATTCAGTTTAGAGTTGAATTATATTCACGAATATATTATATAAACGAAGTTTGAACGTATAATTATATTATAATTATAATCGAGCTCGAAATGGCGCCGCAGTTCGTAATTTGGCGATTTGAACTTCAACTGAATATACATGGTCCGTTTTAAATCGGATTTCTATGAAATAAGAAACGTTCGGAGCTGGTGAAGTATATATTTCTAGTGGAAGAGAAAAATCAGGATTTCATTGTGTAGATTTTGATCTATGCCCAAATCAAATTTTCGAAAAGTCACTATGGAAATTCCTTTATAATTTATAACGATATATTTATATAATAAAAGGATTTAAATATAAATCGAATATCGATATAACTCTGATGATGAAATATCGACTTGTAAATCCATATATATTTATTCTGGAGTTGTATGGTATTCTATTGTGAATATATACGATAACATTTATTTATAAATATTAAATTTAATTATTTTTAAATTTATATATTTAAATGGGTTTTTTAGAGTTTTAAAAATAACCAGTTTTGCAAATGAACTCCATTTTGAAACTAATTTTGTTGGATCCGCAATATTAAATTATTGTTAGATTTCAATTTCCGTGATTTTTAAAATCAGTATGTGGCCGTACAGATTTTTAATGTGAAAAACATTCAGTATTTTGACGGTTAAAAATACGTTGTGTGAGCAAACGGAGTCGGAATTCGATGAAACCAGTTTCGTTGGGTCCGTAATGTCGAACTGAAGGTGTACGTCCATTTTCGTGATTTTTGGTATCGTATGTGATCACAGGAATTTTAGAGGACAAATATAATTAGCGGTTGCTTAAAAACATATAAAATAATGAATATAAAATTATTTAAATTTCCTTATAAATACAATACCAATTTTTCTAACCCTAACATTTTCATTCTCCGGTCAAATTTCTATGCCGCCACACTTCTTCATTTTACAGTAAAACATCCCTCTTTGAAAATCAGAACCGATCAATTCGTTCAATGGAAAATTCGAAAGTAAATTCATTTGGGTTCACAATCGAGTGCTCTTCGAATCTAGGTCTATTTCATCTCGCGCGGTGATGATTCCGGTGCAACAGATCAACACTCAGCAGTTAGGGCTAGAGATTACTGTTGAATGGAGCATTGATTCAAGAATTCGAATGCGTATTTGAGTTTGTGGTAGGGATTAGTACTCAAATGCAAAGTTTTGGGGAATTCAGAAACAAAAAGTGACGCACCGATATTGGAGGGAGCAGGCCGACGCGATTTATTGGAGATGATCGAGTGACATGGTGTTGGTATGGTAGTGATGAGATTTAGATGAGGAGAATGGTGGTTGTTTTTGTTTTCATTTTCATGGACTGAAATGAATGGAGTAATCAAAGGAAGAATCGGCAATAGCCATAGGAAATGGCTGGAGCGTGAGGTAACGGGATTGGGGAAAAAAGGATTTACGTGGGTGGGCTTTGATAGTGGGCCGCCTTGTTTTGAAAGGGTTAAGGCCTCTTTATTTGAATAAAAGGTTAAGTTTAATTTTCTATTTAAACGTATATTAACTTGTCGATATCATAACTTGTACATACGAAATCAAAATTTGGCGAAACAAGGTTCTTTGGGATCGTATGGACGAGAGTGTCACAATGGAACTGACTGAGAGTGGATAGGAGCTCGTTACAATTTATAGGGAAATAAATTGTCCGATCTGAATCGACAACGGTTATCGATATATAACGATAAACCGCCAATGTGAGTAAATCTCACTATTTTGATCAGTTTATATTTTTATAACGTATTTTTAGAACTGATAAATGTTGGTTGAATTCTGTTTGTTGGCTGTTTGATTGAATTGCTAATTGATTGGTTGAAATTATAGATAACGATATACATATATATCGTTAATCAAATATTGATTCTGTTTATCAGAACATTTCATAGTGAAATGAAATTGATGTTAATTGTATTGTTTAACATCTGTGGATGCAGGAAAACAGGTCGGAGGAATCCAATTGGATTCCTCAACATTTATTTTACTGTTTTTCATATATTGTAATATATGATTTGATATATAATCTGAGATGATTACGTGTGTTGAATGATATCGTTCATTGTTATTTGGGTATTTTAAATACCGTAAGAAATATTGGAATGTAGGAAAAGGGATTTTCAAAGTGTATTTTGAAAATAAATTATTTATATAAAATCAATGGATTTTATATATAAAAGGAAAAGGATTTTTTAAAAGAAAATAGTTATAAAATAAAAAGGGTTTAGAAAAGGAAATAGTTATAAAATAAAAAGGGTTTAGAAAAGGAAATAGTTATAAAGTAAAAAGGGTTTAGAAAAGGAAATATTTGTAAAACATTTACAAATAGAAAAGGAAATATTTGTAAAACATTTACAAATAGAAAAGGAAATATTTGTTAAACATTTACAAATAGAATTGAAAAGGGAATATTTGTAAACATTTACAAATAGAATTGAAAAGGGAATATTTGTAAACATTTACAAATAGAATTGAAAAGGGGATATTTGTAAAACATTTACAAATAGAATTGAAAAGGAAATATTTATTTGTTAAATAAATAAAATTATAAAAGGAATATTTATTTGGAAAATAAATAGGATTAAAAAAGGGAATTAGCGAGATATAATAGAGTTATGAGGAGATTGTTTAAAGGGGATATCAAATAGAGTTGATCAAATAGAGTTGATGGATTAGAATTTATTCGAAATAGAGTTGATCGAATAGAGTTGATCGAATTAGAATTTATTCGAAATAGAGTTAATTGAATAGAGTTGATCGAATTAGAATTAATCAAATAGATTAATTGAATAAAGATTGATTGAGTTAGAATTAATCGAAATAGAGTAATCAATTAGAGTTAATCGAATTATAGTTAATCGAATTAGAGTTAGTCGAGTTAGAGTTAACTGAATTTTGTTAATCGAATTAAAGTTAATTAATTAGAGTTATTTGAATATAGTTTATTCGAAAGGAGTTATCGAATACTAGTTTATTCGAAAAGGAGTAAATCAAATATTAGTTATTCGAAATGATTATCGAATATTAGTTATTCGGAAGGAGTTAATCGAATATAGTTTATTCTAATATAGTAAAAGGAGTTAATCGAATATAGTTTATTCGAATAGAGTTAAAGGAGTTAATCGAATATTAGTTTATTCGAAAAGGAGTTAAATCGAATATTAGTTATTCGAAAGGAGTGTTGAATATTAGTTATTCGAAAGGATTATCGAATATTAGTTACTCGAAAGGATTATCGAATATTAGTTATTCGGAAGGAGTTAATCGAATATAGTTTGTTCGAATAGAGTTAGAGGAGTTAATCGAATATAGTTTATTCGAATAGAGTTAAAGGAGTTAATCGAATATAGTTTATTCGAATAGATTTAAAGGAGTAAATCGAATATAGTTTATTCGAAAAGGAGTTAATCGAATATAGTTTATTCGAAAGGAGTAAATTAATAGGAGTTAATTAATAGGAGTTAATTGATAAGTGTTAATTGAATAGAGTTAATCCAGTAAAGTTAATCCAATAGAGTTAATCAAATAGAGTTAATAGAATAGAGTTAATCAAATAGAGCTAACTGATAAGAGTAAATTAATAGGAGTTAATTGATAAGAGTTAATTGAATAGAGTTAATCCAATAGATTTAATCAAATAGAGTTAATAGAATAGATAGAGTTAATTAAATAGAGCTAACTGATAAGAGTAAATCGACTGGAGTTAATTGTTAAGTGTTAACTGAATAGAGTTAATCGAATATGGGTATTCGAAGGAAAGAGTTATCGAATAGAGATTTATTCGAAAGAGAGTTACGTAAGGGAGTTTGTTAAAGGTTTAAAAGGTGAACCTTGTTTGTTTCGAAGTTAGAAATGTTGTTCAGTTAAGGTCTGAGAGGTAATTATACCCCAACTTGATTGACTTCGTTTTTTACTAAGGAATAGTTAAGGTTCAACAATGAAGATTGGTTAAGTGAATTTAGTTAATGAGTGTAAAGTTTTGAGTTGGCATAGCAATGTTTTATTTAAACATCTGGTTAAATCCAAATGTAGGAGTTTTGGAAATGTTTTCCAAATAAGAATCAGAAATGTTTTCTAATATAGAAAATAAGAAATGGAAATGTTTTCCATTGTTAATAACGTATATTTTCTAAATTTAGAAAATAAGAAATGTCGAATATGTGGAAACGGAAATAAGGAAATGGATAATTGAATGACAAATTAAACTAAAATGGATCAGTGTTAATTGATGATTTCTCGGTAAGATTTCCATTTGGAAATACGACCGTTGTTTGTATACATGTTTTCCTTTGATAGTTAAATCACCGACCATCGAAGATATTAACCATTTCCGTTGCCAATACGGAGAGACGGGATCAAATATATTAACTGAAAACCACTACCGTATGGCATTAGCGTTGCGAATCAAATATGATGAAGAAAATTGAAAACGGAGTTATGCAAGGGCTGTCCTGTTTACAGAATAGTGCCTTCGGCTTGTCCAGTCCCAGGACGACCTGTATGGAAGAATGTCTGACAGAGTATATTTAATAGATCGCGTAAGTTGATCTCTTCAAATGTATGTACGTTTGGTGGTGGAGGAATTCGTTTCTCTTAGCTGTATACCCGTTGTATTTTTGGGGAAATCAATTTGTGATTTGGCGGGTATGACGATGTGACATTCAAAGTGAATAAATGTGTTATCTGTCAGAGATAAGCGTGGCCTCTAGCCTCACAACCGGGAAATGACAAAAATCGGGCAGGCAGCATGGCTAAGTGGTTGGCTGCCAATTAGGGTGTATTATCACCTATCTAGAGATATTCATTTCATTCTTTAATCTATTCGATGCAGTCCCATTCGGGAAACGGTTGCTGATCCCAACCGTTGGTGATATACATTCGATACACTCAAGCGAAATGAGTGGTCGGTCATGTGTGGCCAGGTTGCAAGATGTTCTTGTTGAACCCAGTGTATTCCTCTTTGGAGGTACACTATCGGAAGGCGGTTCCATACCTTGTCATAGTTGGAAATCCATTACCGAATAAGTGCTCGCGGTTTTGATTGTATACTATATATGTGGAACGTGAGAAGAAAGCGTTCTGCAAGATGATTATTTAATTGTGGGTGATAGACACTATTATAATATCAAAAGAGTTTTGATATAAAAGAATCATTGTTTCTTTCAAAATGATTTGAAAGTTAAATCAAATTGACTTGGATTCTCATAAGGGAAAATCCGTTCCGTTATATGGTGTGGTCTTATGAGATATTGTTATTTTCCCAAAACTGTTTTAAATTGTTTACTCATACCAGTCCCATGATTGACCCAGAGTTTATTTTGTTTTGTTTCCCCTAAACTCTTGGGTGCCCAATTTTGTATGGGCAGTCAAGTATTCAGGATTTTACATATATGCTTGGAGAGCTTGGAGCAGGAGGCTTCAGAATTTTATAGCTATTGTTATTTCCGCTGTCTTGTAAGTGTTGTACTCTGATAATGTTACTGCATACATATGTTGGTTTTATTTCAAAGTTATGTATCTATTATATATTGTTCGTTCCGCTGTGAGATTCGTGTTACTCTGATGTCTGTGTTCTTCTTCTTCTATTCTAAGTTTCTATCTTTTCTATCCTCACCCTCTGTTTTCTTTCTATTAGTTTTCTGGTTTCTAGTGTAATTTGGGTTGGACTTGTGTTATTTGGTCAGCTCAAATTGTACCGGAATTTCGGGACACTACAATATTCTTGTCTTTGATGTATATATAGAACAGTACAGTTATAAACACATTTAACAGTAAAATATATTTGGTTGTTATCATCAAACAAAAATCATATAATTGTGTATACAACACCGTTATATATAACAATATCCCCCTTTTGATGATGACAAACAAATATATAAGATTTTGAATCCAATAAATGTGTTTGACAGTGAAGAACTGAACAAGAACTGAACTCCCCCTATTTGAATGCTCCCCCTACAACAGAAAACTCCCCCTACAACTGTGCATGAGTGAAATGTGAATAATAATGAATTTTCAAAATTAAAAATATTTATAAAATATTCACTCATAAATCAAAATCTCAATCTATTCTCCCCTTTTTGTTATCATCAAAAGGATTCAGAATTTAAAATATAGATGAAAATTGACTAAAAAATATAATTTCAGCTTAAGAGTAAGAACGGTCATCATAAATCTCAATCAGTCAAACAAAAATCATAATAAACTGAGAACAAGTGTCTTATTTCACAATATAGAGAATAATGGATTTACGATGAATTATATATAAATGGGGAGAGTTATAAAAATATGAATATTTTCCAATTATTTTCCAATAAATTTTTTTTACATGAAGCACAAAACAGTGATGGATTTGGACTATAATTATAGATTCAATTTAAGTGACGCTATTAAATAGTCTCAAATCCCAGTAGCTGTCAATCAACAAATCATAATACATCATAAGATGTTAACACATTTCACAGATTAGAAAATGGATTGATAGACTGGTTTTTATACACCAAGGAGAATTTCATATACAAATTTATTTAGCAAATTATTTTCTTTTCTTTTTCTTTTGATTTAAGAGCACACTGACCACGCATAACCAGATCTTGGATTTTTAAATGAGATCAATTGCAGCTTAAATATAAGTAATCTCATAACCATGCATAACCAGAGTTTGGATTTTTAAATGAGGTTAGAGAAACACTTATGAATTAATTATATTTATCATTTCATTTTCAGCTCCAAAATGAAAAACTCCTCAGTATATATACAAACCATTATGAATGATAGAAATGTGGTAAGTACAGAAATGGACTGTGAAATAAATTTCTAAATTAATCATATTATGAAATATGATCAACTGTACCGAGATCATTGAAAATTTTCAATTGTCACTAATTCTGAATAATAACATAGTTCAATTTCTATCACAAATATTTTCTCTGTTTATTCAAAAAGATTTTTTTTTTTAAAAACTCTCCACATTAATATAAATGACATGATGGATGGCAGAATGATGATAGATAAAGGAGATGGTCGTGAAATAATCGCCAATTCAAAGATATTATAATAACTATTCAACCATCTTGAAAATCTAAATAAAAACTTCCCTTGTTGTGAGATATATTGTAGTCATAACCCATCACAATTTCAAAAACTGATAATTATTTTGATGAATTATAAATACAATTCTATTTGGATATTGATTTCAATTTCTGAATGAATAATCAATAAATAATTTTAAAATTGAAAATCAATTTCAAGAGGAATATGATGATCTATACAAGACAAGAGGGATTAAAAAAATATACAGCAAAAGCAAATTCCGCACTTCTAAACAACTGATACCACTTGATGTCTCAATCAATGAGGATTTTAACATGACACGGGAGACGAACAAAGATATCTTAAACAACAGAATCATAATCACAAAGCCTAAGCAGACATGGTTAACAAATTAAGAAAATTAATTTCATCTATCAGAGCATGGTATATATTTGATACCAAAAACAAGCAGTCACCAAAAATATTTTTCAAGAACAAAATCTGAGCAGCAAAAAAATCATTTTCAAAGCGAACTTTTCTAGGAGATGTTTCAAAGATATTTCAGACAGTTAAAGAATGGTTCATGATCCAAGATTAAATATATGGTTTATTTTAAATCATTTGAAGGGATATGAAAAGATCGAGATTCAATGAATCAGTCACACCAGATTATTAATTTTAAATTCATGATGTGTGCGAGATTCAAGAAATCAATAATTTCAAATGATTTTAAACAAACAGATATTTAAATCAAACAATAATGAAATGACAGTATGTTTCAAGGAACAGATTTTTTTTACAACTTTTTCTGATAAGCACAAGAAAAATTCTAGATCATTTATATCACATTTAAAAGAAATTCATGATCCAAAATAATTTATCTGAAATCACTTGAATCAATGCCAAGTTTTGAGATATAATGAATTAATCACACAAGGTTGATAATTTCAAATTTAGGAGGTGTGTGGAATTCAAAATATCAAGAATTTCAGATGATTACAAATAAACAAATTTTAATCATGAATACAAAATGAATTTCAAGATGTATCACTGAGATTCAAGACAGATTAAAAAATATCCAAGCTAATATGAAAAATAATGAAATTATCACAACTATAAATAGAGTGTGCTGTAATAAGTATGTTATTTCAAGCTTTTCTAAAATGAATTAGAAGTAACTCAAAACAGCAGATTTGTGTGAAATTTCAATTGTTTTTCAGATCTTTAAAAATTTAGAATTCAAATTAACAGCGTTCAAGATATGGAAAGAATACATCAACACTGTTATGAATTCAGAAATCAGAAAATAAACTTCAAAACAATTGCAGATATTTACAAAGTTAATATTCAAGATCTGGAAAGTTTAAAAAAAAAAAGCCATCAGAGTTCTATTCAAATAATGTGAATTTCTAGAAGACCATGAATACTACAATTGGAAGTTAATGAAGCCCAAAATGAAACAAAAAATATGGCAATGAAAAATAAAAATAAAAGGTAGAAGGAGAAATAAAAAATATTTACAAAGATGATTTCAGAGATCGTACCTAAAATCAATGTAAACCAGAATCTATGACTAAACAGATGTGGCTAAGGAACTGTGATTGATTCAGTGATATGAAGCGGTTTGAATCCAGTTTTTTTTAGCAATGCAGTTCCTCAGCCTCCTCCGGTACCTAACAATTTAAGGGATCGAGTGGTCTAACAAAATTTGTAAAACCACTCACAGTTGTATTCATATGTTTTGGTACCCAGACTTGTTTATATAATAATCCATCCGAATTTACCTTTGTACCCTTTGGAACCCAAATCTATTTGAATCTAATGAAGTTTGTTTTATTTCTTTTTGGGATCCAGGATTGTTTATATGAATTATTATAAAACAAATTCACATCACGTTTATGATTCAGAAATCCTTTGAGATCATCAGAGATTGAATTTTCAAATCAATTATTTCCAAAGCAATTTGAAGGATTTTTCAAATCATACGAATTCAAATTTTCAGAAGCATTCGATTTCCCGAAACCAAGACCACGTTTATTTCCAATAGAAAACTGGTTCTTCAATAACATGTTCAAAGATTTTTCTCCGTTAGAGAATCTATCCGAAGTTAATTCGAGATGTTGAATTTTAGATTTAAGATTGTTATTCTCTTTCATCAGATTTGAACAACGGTTAATATTGATCTTTCTCTTCTCAACATCGTTTTGTTTCAAAAACAAGTTTTTGTTTTCAAGCAATTTAATTCTGGTCTTGGATTCAAAGATCTCTGATTCAAATTTAATTTGTTTTTCAAATTCAAATTTCTTGAGATTTTCAATCTCTTTTTCAAGCCCACTCAAAATCAAATCTGTTTTCAACAAACTATTATTTTCCGCAATTTCATGTTTGAAATTTTTGATAGCCTTAAAATTTAAATTCCTTTGGTAAACAATTGTTTGCATCTTTCAGCTCAATCTCGTTATCTTTTAAAATCAAAATTTCATCTTCAAGTCTTTGAATGTTTTTATTTAGATGAACGAGATCAGTTTCTAATCTCAAACAATTTTCACAATCAGAATTTTCTAATTTTATGGCATTTGAAAGTTTTGATTCTAAGCAGTTAATTTTGCTGGTCAACTCATGATTTTTAGATTTTAGAAATATATTTTTCAGTTGGAGTTTATCAACATATTTAGTTAAATCAACACACATATAAACTAAATCTTCATATGAGAAATTTTCTATCTCATCGTCTGTTGAACCTCCATCGACTGAACACTTGAATATTCATCTGATTCTCCTTTCAGGCATAGATCTGAATCTTAGTTGGCCTTCTGGGGTTTTGAGCTACAGTTGTCAATTTGTCCATATTTCGTATTGAGAGTATTCCAGATTTCCTACGCAGTTAAACATTGGGAAACAAGGCTATATTGAACATCATCAATATGAGAATATAAGATATGTGTAGCATGATTATTAAAACATATGTCTAACTTATCATAACCATTAATAACAACATTCCAACATTTAAAATTAACAGATTTTAAATAGAACTCCATTTCAGATTTCCAATTCAAAAAATCAATACCATTAAAAATAGTTGGAGTACGACTGGACTGATTCTCTATGGACTGACAACTAGGGATCACCATTACTCTAGAGTTAATGAATACCAGGCTCTGATACCACTTGTTGGATCTAGATTAACCCTAGAGGGGGGGGTGAATAGGGTTTATTGTTTTTAGTGAGTTATTAAAATATTCACAGATCACAGAATATAGCAGAAATAGAAATGCAAAAAGTAAATGACACAAGATATACCCAGCTCGGCAAAATCATGCCTACTGCTGCATTCCTAAGGTTTCTACTAGGTGATAGAACAGATCCCACTTACAAGACCATGTAAACTCGCACTCCCTGCTCTTGTACTAACCCTACGCTCAAGACCCTAGACTGATCGATATCCCCTCGACCAGATTTTCCCGAATTACAAACCTGTAATCTATAACCCTAGATTTTACAGACTCTAGTAAACTGCCAGCTAAACCCTAACTGGATTCCCCTAGAATTTTACAGACTCTAGAACTGGTTCAGAACGATTACAATTCAAATTACAAAAACAATAGAAAAATATAAACAAAAATTAAAACCGTAGGATTTAAAATAAAAGGGTCATCTCCTTTTCAATTTAAAACCAAGCTAAGCCCTTTTAGAAGAATTTGCCAGCCCATTTTCTTTTTCTCCTGATCCCTCTTTGCTCTGTGAATAAAATGGCGGCCTTCTAAAAAACTAGGGTTTCTTTTAGATCCCAAATCGAGACAATGACTTCTGGAATTGTTGTGATGGCTTTTCTGATTACCGAATAGTTGATGCTCCCTCGTCGTTTGGTTTTCTTTTTTGAATGTTGGGTTGGTTTTCGATACACATATGCCGATGATGATATGGTGTTTAAATAGGATAAGGAATCCGATCATCTTTGATTTCAAACTAATGGCTTGACTGATTGCGTGTATTTCCTCTTTTGATTTGCACTGCAAGTTGCCGTGATTTATGTTGCCATGATTTCCTCTTTTGGCTCCCTTTGTCTGCGTGATTTTGTGATGAACCTGGATGATTATATAAACCATACTGAACCAATGCAAACTTAAAAAAATTGTTGCCTTTAATATGATGTTTATTTCTGGAAAGCATTGATTCGATATTCTGACCATTAATCATTCCAAATATCCTTCAAACAATTGAATAGATTTGTTAATGAAAAAATGCTCCTCTTGTCCCTTGCGTAATTGATTGTTTTCCAAAGAAAAAGAATTGATTTCTGTCCTAAAATTATGTTGAGAAAAATCTGGATAAATATTGTTGATTTTGTGGTCCCTTGAAAAATTTGATGATCATTTCCAGGATGTTTTAAATCGGCATTGATTTGTTTCTGGTTTTAAATTTCTTGTCCAAAAGTATATCATGATTTTTGGAAATGATAGTGAATTGGTTTCCAAACAGGAAACTAATTTGCACAGTTCATCCTTGCTGTTTTGTTTCTTCTGTTTGCACCAGAATTGTATTAGCTTGATTGTTGCTAAAGAAAAACTTTGCCAAATATGTTTTTCCTAAAAAAATTTCTTGCCTAGTACCATACTGAAAATGCTTGTTTTTAAACTTGCCATAAATTATCTCATGCATTTCTTTTTTAGCCTCTTTGAAGAACCATTGCCAAAAAAAATTGATTGCTAAAAAACTGGAAATAATATTCCATTTGAAAACTGATTTCTTGCCTGAAAATAATTTGTACAATTCTGTTGATGCATCCATGTTTCTTGTATAACATCCCTTGTGTTGCTTCACCATCTTAATGTAGACTTGTACATGCATACACACTTGATTCATCATATTCCTTTGTGCACCATATTTGCTAGCTTCACCACTTTAGCTCTTGCTGTGTGTACTTGTTCATGATATATGGAGTTTGTTTGTATTCCTGCACCTGTGCTTATTTGGATATCAAAACTGTCTTGACCACTTTGGTTTTTGGGCTAACCATTTATGTGTATCACTTGCATTTGTACCCCGTTGCACTTGCACTTGAAAGTGTTTGGGCTGATCTTGATTTGTCACTCATGTATTATGTATTGAAACTTGTTGCACCATTTTTGAGCTGTCCATTTTCTTTGATCAATTGTCTGAACTACTTGGCATGTTCACAAACATGCAAATGTACATGTTATCCTTAGTTTTGCCATCATGTACAACACTTTTGAGTTTGCACCACTTGTTCCACTGCCTCATGCATGTTGATGACTGTTGTGTACTTGAGATAAATGACCATGCTGATGTATTAGAAACTGCTTGTTGTTGTACCACTGTTTATCACCATGATCATATACTGTGTCAACTTGTTGTTCATTGATGCTCGGCCATTTTACTTTGTACTTTGAGATGTGTATTTATGCAAGCTCGACCATGTCTGTATAGCTTGAGTTACACTGAGTCGAGTTGGTCCACGTGGCTGCTCCTTAGTTGCTCGCTACTACATTCTGATTGGTGAGGCAGTGCACACGTGTATATCTATGCACATGTGTATATGCAGCCATCAGACAAGATTTTCTGTCCCTGTACTTGTAACGACAAGGATTTCGCCCGAGCCTAATCGATCGCTAAACCGACCAAGACCGTTCAAATCCCGCATACGCTAACTCTGGGTATACAACACATCAGAACAAATAACAGAAGACTTCTATAAACATCATAACAATGTTACATCAGAGTACAGAATATCAGAGTATCTTGAAAATAATACACAGCGGAAGAAAATTAACATAAATGTAATACAATGCACAACGGAAATATAAACTACACAGCGGAAGACTGTAAATGTCTGGACATAGCTTAAAGCTTCAATCCAGAATCCTTCTCAATACATCTGCAAAATAAAACTACTCGACTGCCCGTGTGGAAAATAGGGGCACCCGAGTTCGCAAGGGAAAAGCAAACTACAGGTCAGTCATGGGACTGGTGTGAGAAACTCTAACAGTTATAATTAACTTATTTACTAATGTGGCATATTACAGGACTACGCCGCTAACGCGGAACGGGTTTACCCCCATGAATGCTAGTGTATAAACAACAATCAATATAGGTATATGGATCTACTATGCATCAATCAACATGCAATATCCCAATCTACCCACTTAGATTAATCACTACACTTAGATTTTCTAAACCCAATTCAATTTACAGAAATTATTCCTTTGGATTTTATTCCCGATTTCTTATTTCAAATCATTTGAAATACATATCTAACTTTCTATATCAAAGTATATTTCACTTCGGGATCTCAAATCAAATCGTCTGGAAATATGAATTCCAAAACATAACAATGCATACAAACAAGTATGCAATCAAATATCGTGCTCCCCATCGACAAGGCAAAGGGTACGCACCTCGCAACTCGATATATAAATGTGCACCTACCCCATATAGGAGCAGGCTACACCGACGATGCACCTCCCACACATGGAGAGCATACACCGCCCTCTCACCCACACTTTTAGTCTCAGGGTTACCCGACTCTTTAGCCACATACTAAATCATTTCATATCCCGAAGTAGGGAAAATCATTTCACAACATAATAATCACAAGTACTTTCAAAATATAGTACTTCACATCAGTAATTCACGCATATGATCAGTCACTATTAATCACATAACCTTTGAGCTGGTACGTCTCAAAGAAGGGTGTTAAGCAAGAGAATAAATTCTCCGCCACCAAGCAGATACATCATCAATAGCAACTAATCGAATATGCGATGAACCACAATGTAACATATAATACATTTCTAAATCATTTTAGAAATCATCGGGTTTTGTGCCTCGAAATTCTTTCTGTTTTATAAAACATTTTTATTAAACATTCCCTGTCCAAAATCGGGAATACATTTCTTTTCACTTAAGAAAAATATCATTTCACAATCATTCATTAAATTTGAAATGAACACAACATCGCTAAACACCTTATCGTCAAATCGTGAAGTGTTTCACAGGGCGTTAGCACACAGATATTTTCAACCCAACCCAATGCTAAATGTAAAAGCATATTCTGCTCATAAACTGGTCGAGCACAATCCAAACAATCAATCAATCAAATTTGACATTAAATATAAGGTTTTTAATAAAGATAGTATCGACTTATATTCAACATCAAATCCTGAAACCAACAGATATCATATCGGGAATAAGATATCGATATCTTCCAAATTCCCATCACGATATGTGTATAATCACGGAATCCAATATCGAAAATATCCAAAGATAATTTCAATTCAAATCCAATCCAATTTATTTATTTATAACCATTTGATTATTTTTCTAGTTAATAACTAGTTCGTTTCGATAAAATATATTTTTATCTTTTCAAATGTGGAATTTTTCATCCCAATTCTTCACAAATCATTTCTTATGATTTTACACAAATTATCGATATTTTTAATAATTTTATCAAGGCCCGTACAGTCGATTTCCATCAACGGTCGTCGAACTGCACTTATAGCGACCTTTTCCAAATTTGATTTGGACATAATTCCAAATCCAACCATTAGATTTCAAATCTCTAATATTCGTTAGAAAGCTCTTTTCGATACGAACCCAACGGTTCCGGTTTCAGGAGAATCCAACAGTCGGATCTCCCGTAATGTCCATTCGAAGTTAATGGTCGAAATTCGTGAACTGCCGTAGCACGGCGCGTTCTATTCAGCCCATTATATATATATATATATATATATATATATAATATGTATTTCGTCGATTTCTATTTAAAACGAATTTTATAAATCGTTTTAAATTCGTTTCAAAAACCATTTCAACTTTCATTTCAATTTCAAATCCAAATTGAATTTTCCCTTATAAATTCTTTTTACATTCATTTCTATTTGATTTCAATTCAAATCGATTTCAATTCTATTTGAGTTCGTTTTCAATTGGATTCAATTCAATTCGATTTCGTTTCCTATTCAATTCAATTCGAATTCGTTTTCTATTCAATTCAATTCGAATTCGTTTTCTATTCAATTCAATTCAATTCGAATTCATTTTCTATTCAATTCAATTCGAATTCATTTTCTATTCTATTTCAAAATCGAATATTTCATATACATGACAATTTTATACAGTGTATATATATCTGTTAAAAAATATATTTTTAACAATCAAATCATTTTCACATTTCATATATATATATCGTTTTCATTTTATATATATATATCGTTTTCACATTTCATATGTATATCGTTTTCATTTCATATATATATATATATATATATATATCGTTTTCATTTCATATATATATATTATTTTCACTTTTCAATATGTACGATATTTTCACTTCCAATATATATACGATATATTTTCAATTTCAATATATATACGATATTTTCACTTTCAATATATATGATATATTTTCACTTTCAATATATATGATATATTTTCACTTTCAATATATATGATATTTTCACTTTCAATATATATGATATATTTTCACTTTCAATATATATATGATATTTTCACTTTCAATATATATGATATATTTTCACTTTCAATATATATACGATATTTTCACTTTCAATATATATGATATATTTTCACTTTCAATATATATGATATATTTTCACTTTCAATATATATACGATATTTTCACTTTCAATATATATGATATATTTTCACTTTCAATATATATGATATTTTCACTTCACATCACGATCAATTTATTTCATTTCACATCACGATCAATTTTCACACAGAATACAATAAAACAAGTCGTCCATGTTCTGTGGACGACGGGGAGCAGTTCATATATGCAGTTATAAAATAAATAACTGTACACAAAATTATAGTGAGAGAATTTCTCACATTGACTGGTTTTAATTTCTGAATTCCTGTTCGCGTTCAAATTTCCTTGAAATTCTAAAGTGCTCCATTTCCGTTTTGGTTTTTTCCATTGGGTAGATATCTTCACCACGATCCCAACGGATCTGAAATCGCTGAAATCCGTACTCGTATGAAGGAGATATCGCATTTTACATGTTAATTACAATTCGAGGTAATTAATTATTAAATAAAAAAAAATTAACCCACCCTAATTACATCTCCACGTCTTCATCTTCCAGGCGATTCCCAGGCCTCGCTGAAACCCTTGAACCCATCCACGCACGAGAAAAATCCGCCACTGCTCGCTCTACATCGCGCCGCAAGTCATCGGAGGTCGGCCCTCCGAAGAACACGCCGCCCCCTACCTATGCCTGGCCACCACTGCGAGCTCGAGGGCCCCACTCCCTCTAGAAACCGCCTTGAACGAAGGTGCTTTGAGCAAGAAAATCGAGAAATCCGCAACCTCAGATCCGATCACAACCGTTGATTCTAAAGAGCTCTTAGGCCTCTTCGATTTCCCTTTGGGAATTTTGAATTTCATTGAATGATTTAGGAGATCGGAGGAGGCGAAAATGGGACGATATCGTCCGCTGAAGGAAGAGAGCGGCGGCTGAGTTGGTTACGGGCCCTAGGGTTTAGTTTATATAGAAAATTATATTATATTATTTAATATTATTTTTAATTCAAAAGCACTTGTTAATTGGTACCAACTCCAAATCAAACCCAACGAATGTCGCCTCTAGCTAAATACCCCCATTTCGAACACAATGGGATATGTTTCGTAAGCCAATTCGACTGTTTCAGTCAGTTTTCATTTAAGTCAAAATATAATTCTTTATATTTTTAATTTGAACATACATTTTAATTTACCGGGGTCACATACTGACTCTAAAAATTCTACAAAAATTATTTCTAGCTTCGTATTGACGATACGGTCCTAACAAAACTAATTTCGTCGAATTCTGAGACCGTTTGAAAAATGGCCATTTTCTGGTCGATCAAATTTAACTATAATTGACCAAAACACGTTTTCCTTTTCCACGCTCACATACTAGCTTCAAAAATTATGAAATTTGAAACCTAGCAATAATTTGACATCCCGGATCCAATAAATGTGGTTTCGTCGAAAACCGAGGTCATTTGCAAAATTTCTATTTTTAAGGGCCTGAATTCCATAGCGACTATTCTAAACTTTCAACTGGACATATCTTTTGATTCCCGCTATGAAATTTCGATTTTTCGGATTCGTTGGAAAGATATTATCAATTAGATTCGAATATTTTTGGTTTCACTAAAATCCGGTATATATTGCACCCGGTACATTCGTTTGAAGTTTGAAATCGAATTATCGAACTACCGCGCCATTTTCAATTCCTTTTTATAAATATAAATAAATATTTATATTCTATCGTCGATTCAAACGAATATATACGTTCGAATTATATTCAAAATAAATTTCTCATCGATATTATTTAAAATAATTCATTTTAAATAATCAAAATTCGCTAAAATTGCCAAAATAAAAATTTTAAACTGGCCCAGATTTCCGGGTTATTACAATCTCCCCCACTTAAAACTTTTCGTCCCCGAAAAGGAACAAAACCGAAAGTTGTTTCACAAATCAACTCAACTTCCAATGTTTTGATTACGGCTTAAGTTCTTCAACTTTTCAATTTCTAAGAACTTTTCAAATTTTTCAAAAATTTGGCTAACACCCTAAATTTTCGAAAAATTTCGCCATAACCTCCCTTGCACCGGGAGCACGGGAAAATCCCGAAATTGCCATACAGGCCTTCTGATCTCAAAAAGAAAAAGAAAAAGCCAAGCGGCTAGCCAATCGGCTCATAAAATCATCATCACCCAAACAAAACAGTAAATTATGGTAAACATGTACCTATTTGTCGGGCAAACAATTTTATTCTTCTGCTCTAGCCTCTTTGCTATGACCTGTTCAATGTAATTACATGTATATGCAAGCAAATGCAACTAATTTTCAATACAGTTTACTATTTGGTTCACTTTGTATACAATTTGTCCTAATTGGTTCCTTCAATTCAAATGTTGATTTTATTAGTTAACTAATAATCAAACAACACAACCAACAACCAATTAATTGATTAGATTTTTCAAATATATAACTTTATATAATTAAAATCATATTTTCTAAAACCAGATTATATATATAATCACAAATACGTTATTTATAAACAAATAACTCTCGACTCATTCTAGGGCATTTCTAACCCCATCTCTAACGAGTCACTCATTCTAGAACGCTACTGATTCTATCTCTAATGAGGATTCTTTTATAGGACACTACTAATCCTACCTCTGATGAGTCTTTTGTTCAGTTCTAACGAGTTGTACCCCAAATATTTGAGTTAACCAAAGCTCTGATACCAGCTGTAACGACAAGGATTTCGCCTGAGCCTAATCGATTGCTAAACCGACCAAGACCGTTCGAATCCTACATACGCTAACTCTGGGTATACAACACATCAGAACAAATAACAGAAGACTTCTATAAACATCATAACAATGTTACATCAGAGTACAGAATATCAGAGTATCTCGAAAATAATACACAGCGGAAGATAAATTTACATAAATGTAATACAATGCACAACGGAAATATAAACTACACGGCGGAAGACTGTAAATGTCTGGACACAGCTTAAAGCTTCAATCCAGAATCCTGCTCAATACATCTGCAAAATAAAACTACTCGACTGCCCGTGTGGAAAATAGGGGCACCCGAGTTCGCAAGGGAAAAGCAAACTACAGGTCAGTCATGGGACTGGTGTGAGAAACTCTAACAGTTATAATTAACTTATTTACTAATGTGGCATATCACGGGACCACGCCGCTAACGTGGAACGGGTTTACCCCCATGAATGCTAGTGTAAAAACAACAATCAATATAGGTATATGGATCTACTATGCATCAATCAACATGCAATATCCCAATCTACCCACTTAGATTAATCACTACACTTAGATTCCAATTCAATTTACAGAAATTATTCCTTTGGATTTTATTCTCGATTTCATATTTCAAATCATTTGAAATACATATCTAACTTTCTATATCAAAGTAGATTTCACTTCGGGATCTCAAATCAAATCGTCTGGAAATATGAATTCCAAAACATAACAATGCATACAAACAAGTATGCAACCAAATATCGTGCTCCCCATCGACAAGGCAAAGGGTACACACCTCGCAACTTGATATATAAATGTGCACCTACCCCACATAGGAGCAGGCTACACCGACGATGCACCTCCCACACATGGAGAGCATACACCGCCCTCTCACCCATACTTTTAGTCTCAGGGTTACCCGACTCTTTAGCCACATACTAAATCATTTCATATCCCGAAATAGGGAAAATCATTTCACAACATAATAATCACAAGTACTTTCAAAATATAGTACTTCACATCAGTAATTCACGCATATGATCAGTAACTATTAATCACATAACCTTTGAGCTGGTACGTCTCAAAGAAGGGTGTTAAGCAAGAGAATAAATTCTTTGCCACCAAGCAGATACATCATCAATAGCAACTAATCGAATATGCGATGAACCACAATGTAACATATAATACATTTCTAAATCATTTTAGAAATCATCGGGTTTTGGGCCTCGAAATTCTTTCTGTTTTATAAAACATTTTTATTAAACATTCCCTATCCAAAATCGGGAATACATTTCTTTTCACTTAAGAAAAATATCATTTCACAATCATTCATTAAATTTGAAATGAACACAACATCGCTAAACAGCTTATCGTCAAATCGTGAAGTGGTTCACAAGGCGTTAGCACACAGATATTTTCAACCCAACCCAATGGTAAATGTAAAAGCATATTCTGCTCATAAACTGGTTGAGCACAATCCAAACAATCAATCAATCAAATTTGACATTAAATATAAGGTTTTGAATAAAGATAGTATCGACTTATATTCAACATCAAATCCTGAAACCAACAGATATCATATCGGGAATAACGATATCGATATCTTCCAAATTCCCATCACGATATGTGTATAATCACGGAATCCAATATCGAAAATATCCAAAGATAATTTCAATTCAAATCCAATCCAATTTATTTATTTATAACCATTTGATTATTTTTCTAGTTAATAACTAGTTCGTTTCGATAATATATATTTTTATCTTTTCAAATGTGGAATTTTTCATCCCAATTCTTCACAAATCATTTCTTATGATTTTACACAAATTATCGATATTTTTAATAATTTTATCAAGGCCCGTACAGTCGATTTCCATCAACGGTCATCGAACTGCACTTACAGCGACCTTTTCCAAATTTGATTTGGACATAATTCCAAATCCAACCGTTAGATTTCAAATTTCTAATATTCGTTAGAAATCTCTTTTCGATACGAACCCAACGTTTCTAGTTTCAGGAGAATCCGACGGTCGGATCTCCCGTAATGTTCATTCGAAGTTAATGGTCGAAATTCGCGAACTGCCGCAGCGCGGCGCGTTCTATTCAGGCCATTATATTATATATATATATATATATATAATATATATTTCGTCGATTTCTATTTAAAACGAATTTTATAAATCGTTTTAAATTCGTTTCAAAAACCATTTCAACTTTCATTTCAAATTCAAATCCAAATTGAATTTTCCCTTATAAATTCTTTTTAGATTCGTTTCTATTTGATTTCAATTCAAATCGATTTCAATTTTATTCTAGTTCGTTTTCAATTGAATTCAATTCAATTCGAATTCGTTTCCTATTCAATTCAATTCGAATTCGTTTTCTATTCAATTCAATTCGAATTCGTTTTCTATTCAATTCAATTCGAATTCGTTTTCTATTCAATTCAATTCGAATTCGTTTTCTATTCAATTCAATTCGAATTTGTTTTCTATTCAATTCAATTCAATTTGAATTCATTTTCTATTCAATTCAATTAGAATTCATTTTCTATTCTATTTCAAAATCGAATATTTCATATACATGAAAATTTTATACAGTGTATATATATATGTTAAAAATTATATTTTTAACAATCAAATCATTTTCACATTTCATATATATATCGTTTTCATTTTATATATATCGTTTTCACATTTCATATGTATATCGTTTTCATTTCATATATATATATATATATCGTTTTCATTTCATATATATATATATATATATTATTCTCACTTTTCAATATATACGATATTTTCACTTCCAATATATATACGATATATTTTCACTTTCAATATATATGATATATTTTCACTTTCAATATATATGATATATTTTCACTTTCAATATATATGATATTTTCACTTTCAATATATATGATATATTTTCACTTTCAATATATATATGATATTTTCACTTTCAATATATATGATATATTTTCACTTTCAATATATATGATATATTTTCACTTTCAATATATATACGATATTTTCACTTTCAATATATATGATATATTTTCACTTTCAATATATATGATATATTTTCACTTTTAATATATGTACGATATTTTCACTTTCAATATATATGATATATTTTCACTTTCAATATATATGATATTTTCACTTCACATCACGATCAATTTATTTCATTTCACATCACGATCAATTTTCACACAGAATACAATCAAACAAGTCATCCATGGTCTGTGGACGACGGGGAGCAGTTCATATATGCAGTTATAAAATAAATAACTGTACAGAAAATTATAGTAAGAGAATTTCTCACATTGACTGATTTTAATTTCTGAATTCCTGTTCGCGTTCAAATTTCCTTGAAATTCTAAAGTGCTCCATTTCCGTTCTGGTTTGTTCCATTGGGTAGATATCTTCACCACGATCGCAATGGATCTGAAATCGCTGAAATCCGATCTCGTATGAAGGAGATATCGCATTTTACATGTTAATTACAATTCGAGGTAATTAATTATTAAATAAAAAAAATTAACCCACCCTAATTACATCTCCACGTCTTCATCTTCCAGGCGATTCCCAGGCCTCGCTGAAACCCTTGAACCCATCCACGCACGAGAAAAATCCGCCACTGCTCGCTCTACATCGCGCCGCACAGTCATCGGAGGGCGGCCCTCCGAAGAACACGCCGCCCCCTACCTACGCCTGGCCACCACTGCGAGCTCGAGGGCCCCATACCCTCTAGAAACCGCCTTGAACGAAGGTGCTTTGAGCACGAAAATCGAGAAATCCGCAACCTCAGATCCAATCATAGCCGTTGAATCTAAAGAGCTCCGAGGCCTCTTCGATTTCCCTTTGGGAATTTTGAATTTCATTGAATGATTTAGGAGATCGGAGGAGGCGAAAAATGGGACGATATCGTCCGCTGAAGGAAGAGAACGGCGGCGGAGTTGGTTACGGGCCCTAGGGTTTAGTTTATATAGAAAATTATATTATATTATATTATTTAATATTATTTTTAATTCAAAAGCACTTGTTAATTGGTACCAACTCCAAATCAAACCCAACGACTGTCGCCCCTAGCTAAACACCCTCATTTCGATCACAATGGGTTATGTTTTGTAAACCAATTCGACTGTTTCAGTCAATTTTCATTTAAATCAAAATATAATTCTTTATATTTTTAATTTGAACATACATTTTAATTTACCGAGGTCACATACTGACTCTAAAAATTCTACAAAATTATTTCTAGCTTCGTATTGACGATACGGTCCTAACAAAACTAATTTCGTCGAATTCTGAGACCGTTTGAAAAATGGCCATTTTCTGGTCGATCAAATTTAACTGTAATTGACCAAAACACGTTTTCCTTTGCCACGCTCACATACTAGCTTCAAAAATTATGAAATTTGAAACCTAGCAATAATTTGACATCCCGGATCCAACAAATGTGGTTTCATCGAAAACCGAGGTCGTTTGCAAAATTTCCATTTTTAAGGGCCTGGATTCCATAGCGACTATTCTAAACATTCAACTGGACATATCTTTTGATTCCCGCTATGAAATTTTAATTTTTTGGATTCATTGGAAAGATATTATCAATTAGATTCGAATATTTTTGGTTTCACTAAAATCCGGTTTATATTGCACCCGGTACATTCGTTTGAAGTTTGAAATCAAATTATCGAACTACCGCGCCATTTTCAATTCCTTTTTATAAATATAAATAAATATTTATATTCTATCGTCGATTCAAACGAATATATACGTTCGAATTATATTCAAAATAAATTTCTCATCGATATTATTTAAAATAATTCATTTTAAATAATTAAAATTCACTAAAATTGCCAAAATAAAAATTTTAAACTGGCCCAGATTTCCGGGTTATTACAGTACTATACATATACAAACTGACTAGACACAGATGAATCAGATCAAGTCACGAAAAATGATGAGAAACACACCAGAAATCTGAGGCAAATAAATTTTAAAATTAAATTTATATTCGCTAGAATTTAGAATATTATTTCTGTTCTATATGCTTTGTGTGTTTCTTTATATGACAGGTGTGAAGACAGGACTGACTGAAAGACGCTGTGAAGACAGAAGACTAAGAGACAGTGTAAGTGAATGTAAATGTAAAATGAGTGATTATATATATATGAGATGTATAGACAGAGTGTTATAGTGAGGAGCTGTGTAACAACAGAATTGTACTGATGTTTCCATTAAACAAATTTGTTTGAAATAAAATATTATTTTATTGTGCTCAAATTTGTGTTCAAGCAAATTTGTTTATCATATTCAGTTTATATACAAGTACAATGTCATGTGAAGAATATATAAATAGTGGAGTTATAAATCTGTGCTGTTTTTAATTTTGAAATTGAATATTATATTCAAATAGAATACAGTTTGAATGTTCAATTCTAGTGCAGTAGTATTCCATTTAAATATAAATATTATATTCCTGTCTATGATGTATATATAGAACAGTACAGTTATAAACACATTTAACAATAAAATATATTTGGTTGTTATCATCAAACAAAAATCATATAATTGTGTATACAACACCATTATATACAACACTATCCTCTACTTCAAAGATTACGAACAAGTCCTCTGTCTCCTTGAGCCGATTTCGAGCTTCAACGAATGTCTCATTCCCATGGAATGGCTTCCCTCCCATAGCATGGAAGTCTTTGCAGATCTTGGAGAAGTTATCTGCTCTTGGAGGGGGAGGAGGAGGAATGATTGGCGCAGCTGGGGGAGGAACGTCTCTTAGGCCTTCGGCACGCGCCGTGACCTCCAAATACCTATGGAACCATCCGGGTATTGTGATGCCCTCTGGGATATTAGGAATGTTTTGTTCCCCAGACATGCTGAAAAAAAGGAAAAGGAAGCAATTTAGATAAGGGACCAAAGGATACTACATATGGCTTTTTGGGGAATGTTTTTCAAAACAGAATCTCCTTTTTGAAAATGCTTTTTTTTTAAAACCTTTTTGAAAATAATTTTCAATTTTTTTTATCTAATCTGGTAACCTTCAGCTTTGATACCAAGTGTGACACCCCCACGTCCATTAATGTCACTCACTAAGGGAATACATTAAGTTCCGTGAAGCGTTATAGGTAATCAGATACGGAATAATTACAAGACGGATATAAATAAGATAGCAGCGGAAATTTAAATTTTTATTTCAATAAAAATACCGTGGTCCATAATTTCATAAGTCACAAAAATCATTACAATAAAATAACTTCTTCTTGCATCATCAGAGTACATAAGTAAATAAAAAGCATAATTCTCCAAATGAAAGAGTTAAGCCATAGTAGAGACAAGAACTTGAGCCATACCTCAGCAATAGCTCCTAGCAAGATGATATCTGAATCCTGACTAAGCCTGGGTGTTTCCTCCCTGTGAACCTAGGGGGAAATGGAAGAAAGAAGGAGAAACAAAAAGGGTCAGACAATAAGTCTGGCGAGTCTAGTTACTTTTAGCCAGTAGATAAATAAAAGTAACATGATAGGCATATAAAGTGGATAAGGGAGATCACTACATAAATGGCAGGTGTGACAAGGTAAGCAAGATAAAGTATATATGCCTCACTAATGATTTCTCTGCACTGTTACTAGTATATCCAGAAAGAGATGACCCCTCCAATTATAAGGTGGTAGATTTAGGTATACGTCCAAATTTATCCTAACCACTACCCTGATCGATCGGCTCCCTAACCCTCGTAGATACCTTGTGCTGGCCCCACAGTAGGAAGTATAACTTCCTAATGTGGCAACTCCTCATCATAATAATGTGCACAACCATATCTACAGGTGTCACGGTCGTCTTAGCCCCCTCTACCCGGCCCATGCACGCACATGTCCCCGGTCGGTTTGCGCCGCCCACACCGTCCTCCTCGTTTGTATCTCTTACAATCAGTCCAGTAAGTGTGCCCCTTCTCCGATCTAGCTCGGAGTATATACTTGATACCAATTCCGGGTCACTGGCTGAAACGGGTCCCACGTAATATGATACAAGCTCTCCCCTTTGTCTTGTATCCCCCACTAGGTTTTTCACTGACTATGTATACCCTTAAGTGTCTTTAATTATATAGCCCTATGTCAGTTATGCTTACCTATAGGTGTCTTTAATACATAACCCTCAATCTTTCTATCGGTTATGCTTACCTATAGGTGTCTTTTATACATAACCCAATCATTTCTATAAGTTATGCCTACCCTTAAAGGTGTCTTTAATTGCATAACTTTATTATTTCCCTCGGCTATGTATACAACTAGGTGTCTTTAATTACATAACCTTATCAGGTTTAGTTTGTGGGCCTATATATACTAATATTACCCACCTACCCAAGATTTACTTAACCCTCCCACTGATTCAAGCATGTTTATTTAACGGTTAAGTTTGTGGGCCTATATATAATAATATTACCCACCTACCCAAGATTTACTTAACCCACCCCTTTTGTTCAACCAAGTTTACTTAACCCCCAACTTAAATTTAAGTTCATACAATCTCTATGGATTAACTTAGGTTAAGTATTCCAATTCATTACCATTTCCATTTATGGTTTACAATGGACTAGACCTCCCACATTAGGCCTACAACATGTGGATGCTGGATATGCCGGTCGGGTCCGGGCAGACTTATTCCACAGTTGGGCCTAACCTCGTGTCATAGTCTGATTCGTATTTACGTACTTAGACCACCCACATTAGGTTCAACATTAGTGGCTGCTGGATATGTCGGTCGGGTCCGGGCAGACTTCCACCACTAATGTAACCTAACCTCGTGTCATAAGTACAATTACAATTCCTAATTGTATTTACTAAACATTCCATTTTTAATTAATTAATCAATTAATTAACCCTTTCCTTTTATAGGTGCCAATACCTATTTTGCCCAATAATTTGAATTACATGTCCATATATGTTCGTATTCAAATTATGCCATTTTTATCCCTTTCCCCCTTTCCTTAACTAGCGCTCTCATAAAATTAGCAACATGCATAGGCTTGACAATAGCCTAGTCATAAACAATAATAGGGAAAATAATGGGAATATACTAAAATAATCACCTTGGCATAAACATAAACTTGTATGATAAAAGGTGAACATACATACTAGCATGGACATGAAATTTTCATTATAACAAGGTGGACATAAAACTGATGAACTATGATGTCACAATATCTAAATTAGCCATTTTAGATGTCCAATCGATTTAAATCTAACATGATAACATAGGGTGATAATTTAGATCAGATAAAATAGATCTAACATGAATCATAAAGTGACAAATTTAGATCACATAGGATAGATCTAACATGAATCATAAGGTGACAATTTTAGATCACATAGGATATATCTAACATAATAATTTTAGATCACATAGGATAGATCTGACATGAATCATAAGGTGACAATTTTAGATCACATAGGATAGATCTAACATGAATCATAAGGTGACAATTTTAGATCACATAGGATAGATCTAACATAATAATTTTAGATCACATATTATAGATCTAACATGAATCATAAGGTGACAATTTTAGATCACATAGGATAGATCTAACATGAATCATAAGGTGACAATTTTAGATCACATAGGATAGATCTAACATAATAATTTTAGATCACATAGAATAGATCTACATACATTTGCATCATAGCATATCATAAAAGTTACAACCTAAGATCCATAATGATAACATAGTAGAACAATTGAATTGAATCCAAAGAAATAGATATATCATAATATAGCATGAGATCTACCAATAACATAGGTTTAAAGTCTACAATCGCATCCACATCATAGTCTTTCATAGTTTCACTATTATTTATCTAAACCTAAAAGCAACTAGAACTCACAGTGATTGGATTGCTAAAATGATAGAAAAGGTGCTGAGTCTATGTTTGAATCTCAGAATTTGATAAGCTTTAGAAGAAGATGAGAGATCCTAATTCAGTCCAGAATCCGGCATAGTTTGGATGTAATGACCCGGGTTTTTGACGATCTTGGTTATCCGATATACAACACATATCGAACATCCAAGGATCGAAAATACCGGTCATAAATGAAATAAATTAGAGGGTGAGAATAGATAAGATAGAAACTTAGAATAGAAGAAGAAGAAGAACACAACATCAGAGTAACACGAACCTCACAGCGGAACGAATAACATATAATATATATAACATAACTTTAAATATACATTTGTACTTGAATATACATCATTATCAAAGTACAACACTTACAACACAGCGGAAATAAACTATAGCTATATGATCCTGAAGCCTCCTGCTCCAGCTCTTCAAGTATCTGTAAATCCCGACTACTTGACTACCCGTACAAAATTGGGCATCCAAGAGTTTAGGGAAAACAAAACAAAATAAACTCCAGGTCAGCCATGGGACTGGTATGAGTAAAACAGTTAGAACAAGTAAACGATATCTCATAAGACCACCGGAACGGGTTTTTTCCTTATGAGAATCCAAAATATCTTTATATCAAAAACCTTTTGATATTATAATAATGTCTATCAACCACAATATAATAATCATCTAGCAGAAATGCTTTCATCTCACTTTCTACATATATAGTATACAATCAAAACCGCAAGCACGTATTGGGTAATGGATTTCCAACTATGACAAGGTATGGAACCCCCTTTCGCTAGTGTATCTCTCGAGAGGAATACACTGGGTTCAACCAGAACATCTTGCAACCCGGCCACACATGACCGACCACTCATTTCGCTTGAGTGTATCGAATGTATATCACCAACGGTTGGGATCAGCAACCGTTTCCCAAATGGGACAGTATCGACAATAGATTTTTAGAAATAAATGAAACTCTAGATCAGGTGATTATACACCCTACTTTGGAGCGATCAACTTAGCCATGCTTCCTGCCCGATTTATGTCATTTACCGGTTGATGAGGCTAGAAGCTACGCCTTATCATCACATCAGATTCACTTCGAATGCCACATCGTCACATCCATCAAATCACCGATTGACGTCCTCAACAATACATTATGTGTTAGCTAAAAGAAGTTTCCTTCTCCGCTTTCACTCTTGGTATGGTTGGAGAAATCAATATACGTGATCGTCAAGAAATACTCTGTCTCCAATTATCTTTGGCATATATGATTCGCAATGCTTATGCCAATACAGAGTGGTTCTTTGGATAATAATCCAACCGGTCTCTCCATATTAACAACGTTAAAATGGTCAAAACTTCGATAGTCTGTGAGTTAACTATCAAAGGAAAACACATGTGCAAACAACGATATTATTTCCAAATGGAAATTCTATCAATCAATCATCAATCATATATATATAAATATATATATATTTCCTTATTTTCTATGTTTAGAAAATATATGTTATTAACACTGGAAAACATTTCCATGGCTTAATTATGTATCACTATTCTTCCACATCTATCAGACTCTAACTATAAACTAACAAGAGAATAACTTCCTAAGTATAAACCCCGAAGGCCGAAACCAACATCAGATCGATACTCAGGAACCCATTCAACTTACTAATTCTAGTCAGTTTCTAATTTTGCTTAACTCTATATCTTTAACTCTATTTGATTAACTCTAGTTCGTTTTTTAACTCTAATCGATTAACTCTATTTGATTACCTCTAACTGGTTAACTCTAACTGATTAACTCCTTTCAAATAAACTATATTCGATTTACTCCTTTAACTCCATTCGAATAAATTATATTCGATTAACTCCTTTAACTCTAACTGATAAATTCTAACCTCTTTTATAAAATCGTATTTATTTTCTAAATAAATATTTCCTTTATTCTATTTATTTTCCTAAATAAATATTCCTTTATTCTAATTCTATTTATTCCCTAAATAAATAAATAATCCCTTATAATCTATTTGTAAATGTTCTACAAATATTTCCTTTATTTTATTTTATTTGTAAATGGTTTACAAATATATCCCCTTCTCTATTCTATTTACTTAACAAATAAATATTCCTTTTCTTTTCTATTTATTTCCTAAATAAATAAATAATCCCATTTAATCTATTTGTAACTGTTTTACAAATATCTCCTTTAAATCCTATTTGTAAATGTTTTACAGATATTTTCTCTTTATATTTGTTTGACAAATATTTCCCTTTATATTTGTTGTACAAATATATTTCCCTTTACATTTGGTTTACAAATATATTTCCCTTTTATCTTTTATTCATTTTCTCAAATAAATATCTCCTTTAACTCCTTTATTTATTTTCTAAATAAATAACCTTTTTAATCCTATTTATTTATTTCTAAATAAATATCTCTTTTTATAAAATCCTTCGATTATATAAATAATTTCTTTTATAAAAAATCCTTTTCCTTTTCTATATAAAATCTATCGATTTTATATAAATAATTCATTTTCAAAATACACTTTGAAAATCCCCTTTCCCACATCCAGTATTTCTTATGGTATTTAATATACCATATAACAACGATAAATATCGTCCAAACACACAAATCAACAACATATTATATATCACATCATATATCACAATATATGAATCACAGTAAAATAAATGTTGAGGAATCCTGTTGGATTCCTCCAACCTGTTTCCCGGCATCACAGATGTTAAACAATATAGATAACATCACTTTCAGTTCCATATGATATATATTCTGTTAAACAGAATCAATATAGAAAATCAACTAACTGACTAGCAGTTCAATCTAACAGTCAACACACAGTCAATCAGCCAATATTTAACAGTTCTAAAAATACAACATGAAATTATAAACTGTTCAGAGTTAGTGAGATTTACTCACATTGGTCGGTTTATCGTTAAATAACGATAAACCGTCGTTTGATTTGAATCAAACAGTTTATTTCGCCATAAATTCATACGAGCCCCAATCCACTTCCAGACAGCTTCATTGTGAAGCTCTCGTCCATATGATCCCAACGCATCTTGTTTTGCTGAATTCCGTTAACATACGAGCAAGTTATAACACTTCAAAGTTTGCACTATTTAAAATGGAAAAAACTTGGATTTTCTATTTAATGGGCCTCACCCTTAACACCATCGGCCCATTACTCCCTTTAAAACCCACGGCCCGCCAAATCCTTCTCTCCCAAATGCTTGTCATTACCTGCTCCTATTCATGGCCATCCACGCGCCATCTTTTCCACCACAAACTCCTTTGTTTCATCACCGAATCGAAGACAGAGACCACCATTCAATCCCCTTCCCCGAATCCAACTCCTCCATATCCATTTCCTTCCTCTCCATCTAAGGAATCCCACCGTGTACGATGGGTCTCGACGCTCGCTACAGTGGTCATCACGACCCCTTTTTCTTCCAGACTTCACCAAAAATTCACACACCACTCTACTCGATGCCAAGATCAACCCTACAACATCCGTCAGTTGAATTAAAACCCCAAAAGCTACTAAACCCGAACCCTAACTGCTGTATACAAAAACACAGCGACCCAAACCTAGATCGAACTAGGTAAAACAAGTAGGGAATCGAAGAGAACGACGATGGGGACTCCAATAAACTTGTTTGGAGATATTTCGGATTTTATTTAGGTTGCTATGAATTTTTGAAGGAGGAAAATATCACATTTTGGGTATTTTGGTTTGGAAAAGCATGACGGCGCAATCCAGAAAGATGAAATTAGGTTTAAGGGTTAAGGGTGGGTATTTATAGACAATTTAGATATTTTTCTATGGATTATTTTATTCTATTTATAATAAAATGTTAATTATCCTTGTCTCTAAAAATTCGTACGACCACATAAAATACCCAAAAATCATGGAAATGGTCATGCAGCTAGAGTTCAACATTACGGTCCCAACGAAACTGGTTTCGTCGAATTCCGACTCCGTTTGCCCACACAGCATATTTTTAACCATCAAAATACTGACTGTTTTTCACTCTAAAAATCCGTACGGCCACACAGTGACCCCAAAAATCATGGAACTAGGAATCTAACAATAATTTGATGTTGCAGATCCAACAAAATTAGTTTCGTCGAATTCCGACTTCGTTTGTAAAACTGGCTATTTTTAAAGCTCTAAATAGCCTATTTAAATATATAAATATATTTAAAAACAATTAAATTAAATATTAATAAATAAATATTATCGTATATATCCACATACGATATCGTTCAGCTCTAGAATATTCCTATATGAATTTCTAGCTCGATATTTCAAATCCCGATATAAATTGACATTCGATTTATAATGAAATTCCTTTTATAAATATAAAAAAAATATAAAGGAATTCCATAGCGACTTTTCTAAAATTTGATTTGGACATAAATCAAATTCTACACGACGAAATCTCGATTTTTCTCTTCCACTAGAAAGATATACTTCACCAGCTCCACACGTTTCTTGTTTCACAGAAATCCGATTTAAAACGAACCTTGTATATTCAGTTGAAGTTCGAATCGAAAAATAGCGAACTGCCGCACCATTTCGAGCTCAATTTTAATTATAATATAATTATACGTTCAAACTGCCGTTATTTAAATATATTCATTATTCAAATTAAATTCTAAACTAAATTATATATTTTGAATTGCCCAGTTCACAACATATCGTCATTTCCGCCAATTCTGATTATTTCAGAATTAAATATATTATTTAATTATTATTTTAATTAAATATTTACCATTATTTAATTCAACGACTATTAAATTCACTATATCACTATTTATATAATTAAATAAATTAATTATAATACCTCTGCCAATGCGGGTCATTACATTCTTCCCTACTTAAAATAATTTCGTCCTCGAAATTGCTAAGTTAGAAGACGACCCTATCGACTGGTTAGAACATATTTGTTCACTTCTTAACTTCAGTTTCAATTGAACCAATTTAATTTCAATTAAAAATTAATTAATTTTTATCAACGAAAATTTTCAAAACTCCTGAAAATTTTCTAACGCCTTAACTCTTCGAAAAATTTCGCTAGCACCTCCTTTGTACTGGTCAATACGTCAAACTCCAACTCGCCACTTTAGGCCATCTCCAACCCAAAAGAAAATCAAACAACCAAGCGGTTTGCCAATTCGGCTCATAAATCTTATATCCAATAGAAATATAAACTTGTACCTTTTTTCCCATATCATTATATCCTTCCAACCTGTTATCAATTTAGCGGATACAAGGGTCATCGCAATCAAATTCCAATCTGCTTTTATCCACAACACAACCACTCGCTTATATCCAAGCCAAAAATCATTTCAACTCGAGTTTCTTCTCGATTCCCAACTCTTAACTTGATTATAACATTACACTTCGAATTTGAATCTCACAATCCAATTTGTCTTGATATCATTCTAATTCAATTTCAGTTACCACTTTACTGGCTTTACTTTAATTCAAATTTGCTTTCACAAATTTCTATTAAATTTGTTTTTAATTCAAACAGTCTTTCCCAGGGAGTTTTTAAACAGTTTACTCTTTTCAAAAATCAAATTTTCCTTTTTGAAATTCAACACAACTTGTCTTTCCCAAAATTCAAAACACTATCTCTGGTAGTAATTCGTCACTTACAACTCGAAAATGAATACTGATGATGCAGCTATCATCATCAGAATCTATTTTCCAGCGATCGAAGTGAGTTCAGTACTATAAAACCATTTCTAAACATTTCTACTTTGAAATTCATTTCAAAATATAATTCAAACTGCTTGCAAAACAATTTAAAATCTCCAAAGATCTTAAATTTTCCTAATTTTTAATCCAAATCCATTTACAAACACTTATCCAATTTTCCAGAATTTTAATTCAATTCCTGGTTTAAATTTTAGATTTAACTCGCTTCTGACTTCACGTATTTCACTTATAAGAATTCTGATTGGTTACTTACATAACTATTTAATTTATAATCTTACTCGATTATAATAACAACCAATATATCCACTATATTATAATTTTGATATATATATATATCCTCTATATCAAGATATACCTTGGGTAAACTTATTTCAATTTACCCTCTTTTCAAAACATATCGTGTCGACCCAACGTATTCGAGTGTTTATAAACTCCTACCGATACAGTGGATCAAACTGATCGACCAGAACTCATAAACTACTCAACCAATAAATCTCCACAATATAAAATTATTTTTATATTCAAGTACAGATGTATATTTCAAGTTATGTTATATATATTATATGTTATTTGTTCCGCTGTGAGGTTCGTGTTACTCTGATGTTGTGTTCTTCTTTTCTTCTTCTATTCTAAGTTTCTATCTTATCTATTCTCAACCTCTGTTTTCTTTCTATTAGTTTTCTGATTTTCCAGTGTAATAGGGGTTGGACTTGTGTTATTTGGTCAGCTTAAATTGGACCGGAATTTCAGGTCACTATAGTTGGTATCAGAGCTTAAGGTTAAGTGAATTACCTTGGCTCTGTGGCGTAACTCAGTAGAGATAGGGTTAGTAATACCCTAGATTGAGTTTGAGTGTATATATACGAGTGAACGTATTTGTTACTGATATAAAATTTTGTTTTATATTGTGGAGATTTATTGGTTGAGTCGTTTATGAGTACCGGTCGATCAGTTTGATCCACTGTATCGGTAGGGATTTTGTAAACACTTGAATACGATGAACCGACATGGCATGTTTTGAAAAGAGGGTAAACGAAATAATTTTACCCAAAGTATATTTTGATATAAAGGATTTATACCGGAGTGATTATAATATATTGGATATATTGGTTGTTATTATAATCGAGTAAGATTATAATGGAGATGGTTATATATATATAACCAAATAAAATTCGTATAAGTGTTATGAGATTAATTAAATCTGAATTCGAATCAGAATTGGAGTTAAAACTCTGGAAATTTGAATAAGTGTTGTAATTGGACTTGGATTAATTATATGTAAATTTTAAAATCCTGGGAGATTTTAATTTGTTTACAAACATTGGAATGATATTTTGAAGTGATTTCAAAATGGAAATGGTTTAAGAAATAGTTTTGAAGAGTGACATAGTATTGAACTTACTTTGATCGCTGGGAAATAAATTCCGATGGTGCATCATCGGTGTTCATTTTCGAGTTTCTAAGTGACGGATTACTACTAAAGACTTTGTTTTTAAATTGTTTTGAGAAAACAAGGTGTTTAGAAATTCAAATGTTTTGAATTGGTGTTATGATTTCAAATTGATTTGAAATAAACCCAGGAATTTAAATTTCGAAATTTAAATATAACTTATGAAGTTAGAGAGATTGAAATGGTAAGAATGAATATATAAAAAATTAACTTGAACTAAGTTAAATAAAACCGGATTTGATTATAGGATAATCTGGAATGGAATTGAGTTGAGGAGTTAACAGTTTGAATTTGAAATTGGAGTTTGAATGGAATTCGACTTAGGTATAAGCGAATGATTTGGTGTTGAGGATGAATTGATTGGAGATCGATTGGTAATGCATATTTATAAGCTGAAGTGGTAACAGATGGAAGTGATATAGTTGATATGCCTGACAAAAAGGTACCAGTTTATATTATATATGAGTTTGAGATTTTGATGAGCCGAATTGGCAAGCCGCTTGGCTATTTGATTTTCTTTTGGGTTGGAGATGGCCCAGAGAGGCGAGTTGGAGTTTGACCTATTGACCAGTACAAAGGAGGTGCTGGCGAACTTTTTCGAAAGGTTAAGGTGTTAGAAAATTTTCAGGATTTTTGAAAATTTTCGTTAGTAAGAATTAATTAAAAATTTAATTGAAATTAAACTGGTTCATTTTGAAATGGTAAGAAGTGAACAAATAAGTTCTAACCAGTCGATAGGGTTTGTTTTCTACCTTAGCAATTTCGAGGACGAAATTTTTTTAAGTAGGGAAGAATGTAATGACCCGTATTTTCAGCTATATAATAATTAATTATTTAATTATTTATATAGTGAATTAGAGAATAAAAGGTTGTTTAATTAAATAATAGTGAATATTTAATTAAAATAATAATTAAATAATATATTTAATTCTGAAATAATCAGAATTGGCGGAAATGGCGATATGGTGTGAATTGGGAAATTCAAATTATATAATTCGGTTTAAAATTGAATTACGATAACGAATATATTTAATTAACGAAGTTTGAACGTATAAATTATGATATATTTATAATCGAGCTCGAAATGGCGTGGCAAATCGCTATTTGGCGATTTGAACTTCAACTGAATGTACAGGGTCCGTTTTAAATCGAATTTCTGTGAAACAAGAAACGTGTGGAGCTAGTGGAGTATATCTTTCTAGTGGAAGAGAAAAATCGGGATTTCGTTGTGTAGATTTTTATTTATGTCCAAATCAAATTTTAGAAAAGTCGCTGTGGAATTCCTTTATAATTTATAAAGGAATTATTTATATTTTAAAAAGGAATTTCATTATAAATCGAATATCGATTTAATCGGGATTTGAAATATCAAGTTAGAAATTCATATAGGAATATTCTAAAGCTGTATGATATTCCACTGTGAATATATACGATAATATAAATTTATTTATATTTAATTTAATTATATTTAAATATATTTATATATTTAAATGGGTCATTAAGAGCTTTAACAATAACCAGTTTTGCAAACGACATCAGAATTCGATAAAACTAATTTTTTTGGATCCGCAATATTAAATTATTGCTAGATATCAAGTTTCGTGATTTTTAGAGTCACTGTGTGGCCGTACGGATTTTTGGAGTGAAAAACAGTCAGTATTTTGACCTTTAAAAATACGCTGTGTGAGCAAACGGAGTCGGAATTCGACGAAACCAGTTTCGTTGGGTTCGTATTGTCGAACTGTAGCTGCATGTCCAGTTTCGTGATTTTTGGGTATTGTATGGGATCACAGGGATTTTTAACAACAAATATAAGTAGCATTAAGAAATATATTAATATAAAATTCTAATATTAAATTATTAAAATTTTCCTATAAGTACCACTAACTCCCTTAAACCGTAATTATATTTTTTCTGCAGTCAAAGGAAAAATGCGCCGCAAGTTTTTCTCCAGTAAAACAAATTATCATCTTCAAAATTTCAAATCAATTCAAATAAAAATCTATAAATAAAAGGAGATGTATATTTGAATTCCTGGATTGATTCTCTTCGATCCAGTACAACTTTTGTGGAGTGCGATGCATTTTTTGAATCGCTCAAGTTTTGAGCAGTAAACTAGGTTTACTGATTTCGGTTTCTGTGAGCATCTATCTTTAAATTTGAGTTGGGAATGGTGTTCGTGGCATCGGTAGCACTTGGAGGCCAAGCTGTGTGGAATTCGGTCATAAAAAAGGGACGGGGGGTTCTCTACAGTTTTGCGATGCGAATCAAATCTATGGCATCGAGTGGAGCGAGGGTGTATTGAGTAGAAAGAGCAGGAGAAGAGGAAGATAAAGGTGGTTTCCGTTTTGGGAACAGTGGATTTTAGGAGGAGCAGTTTGTGGTGAGATCAACGGAAATGGCCATCGAAGGAAATACTGGAGTATGAAATGGTTTTGGGGAAGAAGGTTAGGGGAGCAGTTGGGCTTTAACGGTGGTGTTGGGCCGGGTATAATGGGTGAGGCCCTAGTCATTTAAATTCAAGTTTTATTTGATTTAAAAGGTATATTAACTTGTAAAATACGTATCTTCTACATACGATATCAGATTGACGAACCGTAAGTTGCATTGGGATCGTATGGACGAGCACTACGTAATGGAACTGACTGGTGGTGGATTGAAGCTCGTTTGAATTTATGGCGAATTAAATTGTTTGATTCAAATCAAACGAGAGTTTATCGTTCTTTAACGATGAACTGCCAAAGTGAGTAAAACTCACAAACTCTGAACAGTTCTATTTTTATAACGTATATTTAGAACTGATAAATGATGACTTATTGTTATGTGTTAACTGTTGGTTAAGTTGTTTGTGTATTGATTGAAATCATAGATAACGATATATATATATATATATATATCGTTAATCGAATATTGATTTTGTTTAATAGAATATTTTATATTCGTGTGTTTAACATCTGTGATGCAGGGAAACAGGTTGGAGGGGTCCAACTGGACTCCTCAATATTTATAATACTGTTCTGTTCATGTATTGTAATATATGATGTGATATATAATATGTTATGGATTCTGTGTGTTAAAATGATATTGATCATTGTTATTCGATATTTTTAATATCATAAGAAACCCTGGGATGTAAAGAGAAATATTTCAATGTATATTGAAATAAAGGAATTTTATAAAATCAACCGATTTTATAAAAGGAAATATTTTGAAAATAAAGTATTTATAAAATCATAAGATTTTATGAAGAGGAATATTTATTTACGAAATAAATAGAAGTATAAGAGGAATATTCATTTAGGAAATAAATAGAATTTATAAAGGAATATTTATTTAGGAAATAAATAGAATAAAGGAATATTTATTTAGTAAATAAATAGAATCATAAAAGGAATATTTAGTTGGAAACTAAATAGGATTATAAAAGGAAATTGACGAGATAAAAAGGAGTTAATCAAACGTAGTTTATCAAAATGAGTTAATCAAACGTAGTTTATCAAAAGGAGTTAATCAAACGTAGTTTATCAAAAGGAGTCAATCAAACGTAGTTTATCAAAAGGAGTTAATAAAAACATAGTTTATCAAAAGGAGTTAATCAAACGTAGTTTATCAAAAGGAGTTAATCAGACATAGTTATTCAGGATAATTTGCCATTTTGCACGACTGCTAGCGTAATTCGTAGGGCTGCAGATAGCCTACGGCGGTCGGATGATTCCTGAGGGAATCAGGCGTAACCATTGTGACCGCTGCGATCTAGAGTTAAGCGAATGGAGTTAAATCGAATATAGTTTTTCGAAAGGAGTCAATTGAACATAGTTATTCAAAAGGAGTTAATCGAACATAGAAATTAAGAAATGGAGTTAAACAAAAATTAGAAACTGACTAGAGATTAATAAGCTGAATGGTTTCCTGAGTATCGATCTGATGTTGGTTTCGGCCTTCGGGGTTTATACTTAGGAAGTTGTTCTCTTGTTAGTTTATAGTTAGAGTCTGATAGATGTGGAAGAATAGTGATACGAAATTAAGCCATGGAAATGTTTTCCAGTATTTTTGACGTATATTTTCTAAATGTAGAAAATGAGGAAATATATAAATTTATATATGTTTGATGATTGATCAATATAATTTCCATTTGGAAATAATATCGTTGTTTGCACACGTGTTTTTCTTTGATAGTTAACTCACCGACTATCGAAGTTTTCGACCATTTTAACATTGTTAATATGGAGAGAACGGTTGGATTATTATCCAAAGAACCACTATGTATTGGCATAAGCGTTGTGAATCATATATGCCAAGGATAATTGAAGACGGAGTAAAGTGCAAGGGCTGTTGTATAAATCTTAGGTAAAGATTTGCCTAAGATGGATGTACTGAATAGTGCCTTCGGTTTGTCCAGTCCCTGGACGACCTGTATGGAAGAAGGTCTGACAGAGTATATCTAATAGATTGCGTAAGTTGATCTCTTCAAGCGTATTCACGTTTGGTGGCGGAGGAATTCGTTTCTCTTAGCTGTATACCCGTGGTATTTTTGGGGAAATCAACTTGTGATTTGGCAGGTATGACGATGTAATATTCAAAGTGAATAAAGAGATGATATGTAAAAGATAAGCGTAGCTTCTAGCCTCACATCCGGTAAATGACAGAAATCGGGCAGGCAGCATGGCTATGTAGGTCGCACCTATTAGGGTGTATAATCACCTGATCTAGAGTTTCATTTACATCTAAAAATCTATTGTTGATGCTGTCCCATTCGGGAAACTGTTGCTGATCCCAACCGTTGGTGATATACATTCGATACACTCAAGCGAAATGAGTGGTCAGTCATGTGTGGCCGGGTTGCAAGATGTTCTTGTTGAACCCACTGTATTCCTCTCTAGAGGAACACTAGCGAAAGGTGGTTCCATACCTTGTCATAGTTGGAAATCCATTACCCAATACGTGCTTGCGGTTTTGATTGTATACTATATATGTAGAACGTGAGATGCAAGCGTTTCTGCTAGATGATTATTATATCGTGGTTGATAGACATTATTATAATATCAAAAGGTTTTGATATAAAGATAATTCGGATTCTCATAAGGGAAAAACCCGTTCCATTATACGGTGTGGTCTTATGACATATCGTTTACATGTTCAAACTATTTTAAACTGTTTTACTCATACCAGTCCCATTACTGACCCGGAGTTTATCTTGTTTTGTTTCCCCTAAACTCTTGGTTTCCCAATTTTGTATGGGCAGTCAAGTAGTCGGGATTTACAGATATACTGGAAGAGCTTGGAGCAGGAGGCTTCAGGATAATATAGCTATAGTTTATTTCCGCTGTTTCGTAAGTGTTGTACATTGATAATGACGTATATTCAAGTACAGGTGTATATTTCAAGTTATGTTATATATATTATATGTTATTCGTTCCACTGTGAGGTTCGTGTTACTCTGATGTTGTGTTCTTCTTCTTCTTCTATTCTAAGTCTCTATCTTATCTATTCTCACCCTCTGTTTTCTTTCTATTAATTTTCTGATTTTCCAGTGTAATTGGGGTTGGACTTGTGTTATTTGGTCAGCTCAAATTGCACCGAAATTTCGGGTCACTACAGATGCTATATTTGTTTAAAACCCAAGAAAAGAATTGTGAAGATCATGGTTGTACCTAGCTTTTATTGTGTGACAATTCATAGAAACCTAGAGGGAAAAGAAGGGCATAGGCAAGGGGTTTTAGGGGTGAAGTAAGGCTGATGTAAGCCGTGTGATGGTGCTGTTTTGATTTGGTAGAGAAAAGGGTTTTATTGAGTTGTCTTTCACTTGTCAAAAACCAAATCTAAAAACTGATCTTTACCACCATTATTTTAATGATCTTTACCACTATAAATAGTACCTAAGCACACACATCTAACCCACACAAACACACACTCATTCAAGAGAGTTCAGCAAGAATAAAGCTAAGGTTTTCAAGTTTCAAAGGTGAGTAAACTGCTTTTTAATTCTTGTTTGAATTTCCTGCATCTTGCTATCTTGAACTGTAAATTGAAACTTCGGTTGTATGATGATGCTGTTAGGTAATGTGTTGTGTGGAATTCTTGTTTGGTAGGAGAAAAATCATTGGTTGTTAGTTAATAACCTTAAGTACCAAAAGTTAGAAAAGTTATTATCGGCTATTGATAAACAGACCATGTATTTTTGGATTAACTTCTACTAATCTAAATGGATCAGAGAAAAAAAACCATGTTTGTGGATTAAAATGAGGTGGCATACAATGTTTTAAACCTTTACATAGTTATTAAAGTGCTCAAAAATAAAACATGCTTTACCAAAACCTTTACTGTTGTTTAAAAATAAAACAGCAGGAAGCTCTCTGGTTCACAAAACAAAAGTGGATTTTCAAACTTAGTGAAAACTTGATTTGAGTTTACAGATGGAATGATAGATCGAAATAATGATTTTTAGAAGTGAAATCAAGATTTTTAACAAGTTAAATCATGAGGAATCTTAGATGATCAGAAAATGAACAAAGACAAAATTCCGGTGATCCACTTGATCGAAGATGATACAAATCGGTCTGGAGGAGCTTGGCGAGATGTAGATCGTAGGAAAATTACTATGGGATTTTTCTATGGCTTTGATTAAAGGTTTGAATTCTATTTAGGGTGTTGGTATCTAAATGGGTTCATGAGTTTTGGAGGCGTCGCACGTGGTTCCCACGTGATCGAGTGGGCCAAGGACGAGGGGGAAGGTGCGCACGAGGTCGAAGGAGAGGTGGAAGGTGGTGCGAGCATCTCAGGTGGTCGGAGGTGATCAGTGGAGACGGGTTTTTGGATGAACTGGTTATGTGGTTTTCGGTTTTAAAAAGATGAAATGGTGAATTCGAGGAGGGGGACTTGGGGATGGCTCAGGTGAGTGGTTGGCGAACCGGAAGGGGAGCACGACAGGTTTGGAGTCGTGCGGTGGCTCATCGTCGGGCGGTGGTGGTGTACACGTGCACGGGAGGAGTGATGTACATGTGGTATTGTGGTACTTTGGCCAAAGTACCAAGTGGTACTACCAGGGTCAAGAGCAGGACGATGGCGCACGACATTTTCGAGTGATCTGGGGGTGAACCGGAGGTGAAATGTCGTGATATTCAGATGTGGTAGTTTGCTGTTTTTACATAAAAATGAAGGTTTTTTTAATATAATTTAAATTCAAATTAGTTTTTAAATTAAATAAGGGTTTAATTAAAAAGAATAAAATAAATAAAAATAGAATTTTTATTTAATTAGCCAGTAAATGAAAAAGAAGTGAATCATGATTAGAAATACAGTTTTCGTAAAAAAAGACTGAAATTAAAAACAGAAACTGTAATTAAATTATAAATTTAATTTAAGAATTAGAAATGATTTTCTGATAAAATTTTCAAACTTTAAAGTCAAACAAAGGAAGTCGATCAAGTGGGAAAAATCAGATATAGTTTTGACAAGAAGACGAGAAGTCAGTACCGAAGCTGCAATTTTATTAAATTATAAATTTAGTTTATAATTTAAATTTGAATTTATTTTCAAATATTTAGATTTTAAACAAACAAGATAAAAGAAAACCGTATGTAACACATACGCTAGAATTTGTCGATTTTAAACTGAAATTTAAAATCCCTGATATAAGAAACTGTTAATGAACAGTTCTGTACTTTGTAAAATAAGAACTGTGAATAATGTTTTAATCGTGTGTAGACTGATAAATAAATAAAAAGAAGGAACTTTATCAGTATAGAAAGAAGAAGAAGAAGTAAATCAAGAATGAGGATCAAAGGGAAAATTTGACGAGGAAAAAAAAAACAAGTGTAAAAGTTGTAAAATAAATGATTAAATCATAATTTAAGTCATTTTTAAGGTGAAAAATAAAACGGAAAGAAAAACCGTGTGCGACGCACAGACTAAAATTGGCCGTTTTGAAAAGATGATCAAAATAACCAGATAGAGACCAAATGATCTTATACTGTTTAGTTTGACTGTGATTATATATGCAGATTAGATTATAACCTTGTTAGATTTATAATTTAAAAAGGAAAATGTTCATTAATCATTTCAAAAAGGCCGGAATTAACATTCCACTTTGATTTGATTATACGCCGTATGTCAGAAATTTTTAAATTGAAGAAGGCGAGATACAATGACTATTTTTGAATAGTGCCTTCGATTTGTCCAGTCCCAGGACAACTTGTATGGACGAATGTCTGACAGAGTATTTCCAAAAGAATCACGAACGTTGTTTTCTTCAAACGTATCAGTTGCTGGCACAGAAGGGAAATTTCTTTAGCCTGACTACCGGAGTATTTTTGTGGAAATCAATTAGTGATCTCTGATGGATTGACAATGTGGCATTCAAAGAATTTAAACAGTGATGCTGAAAAGGTAAGTCTAGACTCAAGCCTCACACCCAGGAAATGACAAAAATCGGCCAGGCAGCATGGCTATGTGGGTCGCTCCCATTAGGGTGTATAATCACCTATCTAAAGAAAAACTTATTTGCTTCTTTAATCTATTTCAATGCTGTCCCTTTTCGGGAAGACGGTGGGTAGCTCCCAACCGTTGGTGATATACATTCGGTACACTCAAGAGAAATGAGTGGTCGGTCATGTGTGGGCCAGGTTGCAAGATGTTCTTGTTGAACCTAGTTGTATTCGCCTCTAGAGATACATCATCGAAAGGTGGTCCCATACCTTGTCATAGTTGGAAATCCAATTTCCATAAGCGCCAAGCGGTTTTTATTTGTATACTATATAGGAGAATGTGAGATGCAAGCATTCTTCTAGATTCTAAATTATTTTTGAAACACTTAGACACTATGATAATATCTGTTTTCAAGTATACAAAGTGTTTTGACCACATAAGGTAAAAACCCATTCCGTATTTATGGCGTGGTTTTATGAGATATTTTTATTTGTTTTAAACTGTTTACTCATACCAGTCCCCTGACTGACCCAGAGTTTATTTTTCTTTGTTTCCCTTAAACTCTTGGGTATTCATAACGCTTATTATGAATAGACAAGTGAATCAGGAATGGATAAACCTTTGAAAAGCTGGAATAAAGACTTTGCGGTGTGCTGGTCCACCTATCTATTGTATAATTAAGTCTGTCAGTTTGGACATCTATGATATGTATAATGAATGATGTACTATGAATGGCTTGTACCACTAGTTCAGTATGCTCTGATGTAATATGTTCCGCTGTGTAATATTTTAAAGTATTATCTTTTGTGAAAAATTCTGCTGTGAGATTCTGATGTTCTGTGATTTTATCTTCTATCTATTCTTATTCTCATTAATGACACGACTTCCGATGTGTTCGAAAGTTGGGTCGTTACACATTCAAATTGATTTTAATTAATTTATCCACTTTGATCTGTTTAACTTAAGTTAAATTTTAAATTCCAACATTCAAAATCCCGAGTTTTATTTCAAATCCCTTTTGAAATAATATATAAATATATACATATTTATTTCCATATCAAATTCAAAACACTTGAATTTTCAAACCACTTTGTTTTCTTTCAAACAAATTTCCACCAAAACTTTTCTAAGATAGCAATCCATCACTTAGAAACTCGAAAATGAACACTGATAATGCTGCAGTCATTATCAGAATTATTTTCCAGCCACTGAAGTGAGTTCAGTGCTTTATCACTTCCAAAATCCATTCAAAAATCGTTCCAAAACAAAGCCATATTATTTTAATATACTTCAGAAAATATTTTCAACTTCCCAGGATTTAAATTCTAATTTATGGTTTAAATCTAGTTTTAGTTAATCTCATTTGTATATCTTATTCAAATACAAATTGTATTTGGTTATATATAACCATTCAAATTTTTATTATCTCATTTGACTATAATGTTAACATCCAACACATCCATATATTATAAGAATTTCAGAAAATTATTCTTTTTCTATCAAAAATATAATTTTTAGGTAAAATTATTTCATTTACCCATTCTATCAAACACTCGTCCATATACGTTCGTTCTGGGATTGAACGAAACCAAAGGCATAATTCCTATTAATCCATCTTAGGCAATTTCTACCTAGGATTAATAGAAAAAGCCCTTGCACTTTTCTCCGTCTTTGATTATCTTCATATAACCTGATTCGCAACGCTAATGCCAATACAGAGTGGTTCTCGGATAATAATCCAATCGGTCTCTCCATTTTGACAACGATATTGGCAAATACTTCGATAGTCGGTTATTTAACTATCGAAGAAAAACAAACAAACATTCAACCCAAACATCAAACAATCACTAGGCCCCTTAATTAATATTTCATTAATTAAATCACTTCTCTATTTCCTTATCAATATTTGTTAACCAAATATTTCCAATAATCATCTTGGCCTCTTACGCTATTTGGAAAACATTTCCATATATCACCTTCTTTTATTTTCTATACTTAGAAAATATTTCCTATTTATAATTAGAAACATTCTAATTACTTCTCTCTTTCCCGAACTCGGATATTTTTATACCTAGGAAATATTTATTATATATTCCCATATATCGCCTTCTTTTATTGTCTATACTTAGAAAATATTTCCTATTTCTAATTAGAAACATTCCAATTACTTCTCTCTTTCCCGAACTCGGATATTTTTATACCTAGGAAATATTTATTATATATTTCCATTTATCGCCTTCTTTTATTATCTACACTTAGAAAATATCTTCTATTTAAAATTCGAAAATATTCCAATTACTTATCTCTTTCACGACCATTCATTTCTATACATAGGAAATATTTATTATTATATTTCCAAAATTCCACTTACTTGGGTCAAAACGAATGTTGTGTAAAACATTGTTACAACAACCCAAATTACTGCATTCAACTAAATCTTATTCAAAACCTTTCTCTTCGAGACTGAATCTTATTATTTATCAGTTAATAAGGAAATCAATCAATTTAGGGTAAAATTACCTCTCAGGCCTTGACTAGAAACATCAATAACTTAAAAATAGACAAGACCGTTATTCCCGAATAATCAACACCATATAAACCAATTATTTATTTTTAAAACGTATATACATTTCTCTTTCTATTACTAGATTATCGATTTACTGTTTGTTATAATATTCTATTTTAAGTTCGTTTCCTTATCGAATTATAATATATCGATATATTAATTTCCAGTTATCAAAATTCTTAAAATATTATAACTTCTTAAATTTTCGTAAAATCTCACCACAACCTTCTTTGTACTAGTCGATAGTTCAAACCTCAACTCGCCTCTCTAGGCCCTTTCCATTCAAAAAGAAAATCAAAAAGCCAAGCGGCTTACCGATTCGGTGTGACAAAAAGGAATTTCACTCGATCTGAATCAGTCGCTAAACCGATCTAGACCGTTCGAAACACCTGATTGTTTTGAGAACACGACAAAACGGAATGCATACAAAAGAACATTTCATTGTATATTACAACAATGCATCAGATTACAAGAATATACAGAGTATAAATGAATATTACACAGAAATATCAGAGATTTAAATTACATTTAAATACATAGCAGCGGAAAATAATACAATACACAACTAGAAGAGATATACGGATACAAAGCTTTCCGGATATCGCTCCAGCTGTAAACCAGGATCCTGTGAATATAAATCTGCAAAACCAAAACTACTAGCTGCCCGTGTCAAAATAGGGGCACCCAGAGTTCAGGTTAAAACAATAAACTCCAGGTCAGTCATGGGACTGGTGTGAGAACTAAAACAGTTATTAATATTTATTTTAAAATTCGGTAAATCAAGGGACCACGCCGCATAACACGGAACGGGTTTCCTCCCAAGGATACCAGTGCATAAAACAACAGCGCAATGCTAAATAAAGAAAAATGAAGCTATTATAAGACCCAGGTCCTATCACACAATGCAACGCAAGCCGGGGGATAGGGTTTTTACCTTATAATAGCCAAGAATGCTTGATACGTTTAAAACAAATCATTTGATACTATCATAAGTGCATAGTGTATAAAACAATCTTCAAATCATAAGTATCAATCATAGGCGGCATGGGTACCATATATCATGTCGCCATACTAGTTCTACAATTAAAACCGCAAAATCACGTATTTGGAAATTGGATTTCCATCTATGAACCGAGGCCAGGGATCGTCCTCTACCGATTCGAGACTCTCTAGCCCGAGCCTCAGGAACAGCCGCAACTGCCCCATGGATCGTCAGGGCCGGTCCACCGATGTGGATTATAGTGCCAGAACAATACGTTTCCCCGCCCTTTGGGGGCGTAAATGAGCCAACGAATGACTCCATCGGACCCGGATCGTCCGATCAAACCGAGGCGCCTCGCAACAGCAACAACCACATAGGTGAAAAGTATATAAATGTCAGGGCTGGTAGGTCACTGACACAACCCTAGCTACAAAGAAACGCATGCCCTCCCGGAGGTCCTCTCCCGTTTTTGGTTCACAACCGGGGTGCGAGGCTCGCGAATTCACGTTACACAAAGTTGTGCCACACAGGCTGTGCTTTGATCATCACCACAAGACTTTGCTTTTCAACAGAAGCCTCGATCAATTGCCACTTAGGCATGCCACACAGGCAATTCACTCCATGCGTTTGATATCCATCAATATATAACCCCTGAGCTCGTACGTCTCAGAGAAGGGCGTTAAGCAAGAGAATAAATTCTCCGCCGCCAAACAGATATATATTTAATAGAGATCAATCACACGGACTAAAATCCAATGTCAAGCACACAGTCCATTTACAAGTCCGTTCTGGGTCTGAACGAAACCGGAGGCACCTAGTACCCCGCATATCCATCGATCTCCAAGTACGTCTGGACGATCACCAACTGTTTCCATCTTCTTGGGTGTACAGTCCAATCAAGATCATCAGTAATCACCCAAACGACATGAAGACTTCTGGTCTTCAACCACCGTCTTCATCTTCGACTTATCGTCGTATCAATTATTCAGAATGGGATAAACCCGGTCTTTCCGAATAACTCGCGTATAATTTTAAATAAGAGTTACACAAACACAACATACGCCTCATTCCAATTCATCAGTCACTAACCGTAAATTAATCAAGAGAATAATTCCCCAAATATTAACTCCGAAGGCCGAAACCAACATCAGATCAATATCCAGAAAACCATTCTGCTTGGCTAACCGACAGTTAGTTTCTAAATTTCACATTCATAGGGAAATGTTCCCATTAATTTTATCCAAGATAAATTCCTTGAATTTATTTTCCAATCTCCTTTTGAATTTCGATTCAACTAGTCGAGATTAACGGACCTTACCGAAGTAATCATTGGTTTTAATTTCCCAATCCCAACCTATTCATCCCATGAAGTAAAACGGGTCTTACTTCATATCTAACACCACGGTGTTATCGGTAAATTCAATTACCATTTCACATTCAAATCTAATTAAAGATTTGACTATCGCCTGGAGCAAAACTGGTGATACTCCATTCTAACACCTTTTCAATCCAATTAAAGATTCATTAAAACTCCACTTAGTTTTAATCATTAATTGGGTTAAAGAATCAGTGTCATTTAAAACACGGTTCACGATAAACCCAAAATCACATTCCATTAATTATCGGGTTAAAGAACGAGTGTTATTTAAAACACTGTCCACGATAAACCCAAAAATCAATAACAATTCAATTCCAATTAAATATTATTTAATTGGTACACTTCATTAAATCTAAATAAAAAGATTTAATCTTTTCTCAACTGGGTTCAAGAACAGTGTTAGTCAAGACACCATTCACGACAAACCCAAATCACATTTGACATTAAATACAAGGCTCTGAATAGAAAATATATCGGCTTATATTCAATATCAAATTCTATGACCAACAGATATCGTATTGGAAATAACGATATATATATCTATATCTTTCAAATTTCCATAACAACAATGTATAATCACGAAATCCAACATCAAAATATTCCGAAGACAATTTCGATTCAAATCCATTCCAATGCAATCATTGGAAATTCTGGTCATTTTCAAAACCATTTCAAATTCAATTTATTTATTTAAAAATAAATAGAATTATAATTCTAGTTCAAAACTAGTTCATTTCGATAAAAATCTATTTTCATCTTTTCAAATATGGAGTTTTTCATCCCAATTCTTTCTAAATCATTTCTTATGATTTTACACAAATTATTACTATTTTTAATAATTTTATCAAGGCCCGTACAGTCGATTTCCATCAACGGCCATCGAACTGCACTTATAGCGACCTTTTCCAAATTTGACTTGGACATAATTCCAAATCCAACCGTTAGATTTCAAATTTCTAATATTCGTTAGAAAGCTCTTTTCAATACGAACCCAACGGTTCCGGTTTTAGGAGAATCCGACGGTCGGATCTCCCGTAATATCCGTTCGAAGTCAATGGTCGAAATTCGCGAACTGCCGCGGCGTGGCGCGTTCTATTTAGGCCATTATATTATATATATATAATATATATAATATATACTTCATCAATTTCAATTCAAAACGTGTTTTATAAATCGTTTTAATATTCGTTTTCAAAACGATTTCAACTTTTATTTCAACTTCAAATCAAAATCGAATTTTCCAACATAAATTCATTTTCTTTCCATTTCGAATTGATTTAATTCAAATTGATTTCTAATTCAATTTCTGTTCGTTTTCAATTCAATTCAATTTCAATTTCAATTCGAATTCATTTCTATTCAATTTGAATTTGAATTCATTTCTATTCAATTTCAATTTGAATTCATATTCATTTCTATTCAATTTCAATTTGAATTCATTTCTATTCAATTTCAATTTGAATTCATATTCATTTCTATTCAATTTCAATTTGAATTCATATTCATTTCAATTCAATTTCAATTTGAATTCATATTCATTCAATTCAATTTCAATTTGAATTCATATTCATTCAATTTCAATTTTAATTCGAATTCATTTCTATTCAATTTCAATTTGAATTCATATTCATTTCTATTCAATTTGAATTCATTTCTATTCAATTTCAATTTGAATTCATATTCATTCAATTTCAATTTCAATTCGAATTCATTTCTATCCAATTTCAATTTGAATTCATTTCTATTCAATTTCAATTTGAATTCATATTCATTTCTATTCAATTTCAATTTGAATTCATATTCATTTAATTTCAATTCGAATTCATTTCTATTCAATTTCAATTTGAATTCATTTCTATTCAAAATATCAGATTTTGAAATCACTTTCGATATTTGTTATAAAATGAATAAAATCGATATAAATATCGTTCACGTCAAAATGGCGTCAATCTAATCAACACGGCTTCATATATTCATATTTTCAAATATTCCATTTCGAATATTTCTATTTTAAATATTTCTTTTTCAAATATTTCCTTTTTCAAATATCTCTATTTTAAATATTTCTTTTTCTAAACTGGAATGAGGCCCAATCAATTACCATATAATGTTAATTATATGGATTTTCTACAACCCATGTATATATCAACGATGACAAATAATCAACCATCATCCAAAGTGCATTTTACACTGTATAAGCATCAAATATAAATATCTAACGCTTATGACAGTCTGTCAATCAATCGATCGACATACAACTAAACAATCGGGATTAGTGTATGTCAAATATCATCCCAATACCCATGTGGGGTTTCAAACAATCAAACATAGATTTTATTGGTGCAGTTGGGCGATGTGTAAAATTTATCGTCCCAATCAATATCAGTCAAATGTGTGTATATAAACAAATCGTCCGATTTGTTTATTTTTATTTCATTTCATATGACGTTAAAAATTCTATTTTTAACTATAAAATATTTTTAACTATATAAATATTTTATTTCATTTCACATCACATCACACAATCAACTACACATCAAAATCAAACAAACAAGCATACAAGCCGTCCATGGTCTGTGGACGACGGGTGTCGGGTGCTACTAAACACCGTCTGCATCCTAGTATATTTTTCAACTGGAAAAATAAATTAAAGGTGAGAAGTTCTCACCGAATTGCTAATCCAACGACTCGACTCTTCTTAGGTAGAAATCTTCGTCGTTCTTGCCTCTTGTTACTTTCTTTGCCCGTATTCTCTACATATGTAAAAATCGAATTTTTACTTCGCTATTCAATATATAAAAATTGAATTTTTACTTCGTTATTCAATATATAAAAATCAAATTTTTACTTCGCTATTGAATATATAAAAATCGAATTTTTACTATGCTATTCTATATATAAAAATCTAATTTTTACTATGCTATTCTATATATAAAAATCTAATTTTTACTATGCTATTCTATATATAAAAATCTAATTTTTACTATGCTATTCAATATTTAAAAATCTAATTTTTAACTTGTTTACATGACTAAAAATGGATATGGACGACTTACAGCTGCTGAACGATGAGGGGAAGAGACCTCCGACGATCGGGGAGGGTGCTGGTGGTCAAAGGCGGCGCTTGAAGGTCCTCCGGTGGCTGCGTTGCGCTTGGGTGGAGCGATGGACACCCGCTGGTGGCTTCAGCTGGAAGTGGAGGCGGCTCGGGGAACTGTTGTGGCGCTGTGCGGGGCTGGAGGGGATGGAGATGAAGCGGCGGCCTTCCAGTGGTTGGGGCGAAGGTGGGTGGTGGCTCCGACGATGGGAGTGCGATGGATTTGGAAGGGAAGGGGGTTTCAGTTTTACAGGGGAGAAGGAGGAGAGATGGAGGTCGGAGGCGCGGGGGTTTGGACGGAGGGGGAGGCGATCGAGGGGGGGTATCGGCGAACGACGGTGGCGCCTGGCAAGGGTTCGGCGCCCCTTTTCTTTTTCTTTTTTTTATTCAAGAGGAGAGAGAAGAGGGAATGAGGGGTGAGGTGTTTAAAAATATATATAATATAATAATTTAATATTATTTCTCCTTAAAAGGTTGACTTTACATTCGAACACCAAACAAGGCCCAACGACTGTCGTCCCTAACTAATTACCCCCATTCTGAACACAATGGGACATGTTTCGTAACCCATTTCGGCTGTTACGATCAGTTTTCGTTCAAATTAAAGTATAAATCATTATATATTGAATTTGAACGCACATTTCATTTTACTGGGGCCACACACTAACTCTATACATTGCAGAAAAATATTTTCTAGCTTCGTATTGACGATACGGTCCTAATAAAACTAGTTTCGTCGAATTCTGAGATCGTTGGAAAAATGGCCATTTTCCAGTCGATTAAAATCAACTGAAAGCGGTCAAACGCGCTTTCCTTTGCCACGCTCACATAGTGATTCGAAAAAATTATGAAATTTGAAACCTAGCAATAACTTTACATCCCGGATCCAACAAAAGTGGTTTCGTCGAAATCCGAGGTCATTTGCAAAATTTCCATTTTTAAGGGCCTGAATTCCATAGCGACTATTTAGAATTTTCAACTGGACATATCTTTTGATTCCCGCTATGAAATTTTGATTTCTCGGATTCGTTGGAAAGATATTATCAAATAGATCCTATGATTTTTGGTTTCACTAAAATCCGGTTTATTTTGCACCCGGTACATTCAATTGAAGTTTGAAATCTAATTATCGAACTACCGCGCCATTTTCAATTCCTTTTATAATTTAAAATAAATATTTATATTCTATCGACGGCGTATATAAAATATACGTTCGATTTATATTCAAAATAAATTTCTCGTCGATATTATTTAAAATTATTCATTTTAAATAATCAAAATTCGCTAAAATTGCCAAAATAAAAATTTTAAACTGGCCCAAATTTTCGGGTTGTTACAATCTCCCCCACTTAAAAATTTCCGTCCGCGAAAAGGAACAAAGTCGAAAGTGGTTTGATCAATCAACTCTACGTTCGATCTGCCTTCCATTCTCCAACTTTTCAGTTTCTGAGAATTTTCAAATTCTTCAAAAATTTGGCTAACACCCGGAATTTTCGAAAAATTTCGCCATAACCTCCCTTGCACCGGGAGCCACGGGAAAATCCCGAAATTGCCATATAGGCCTTCTGATCTCAAAAAGAAAAAGAGAAGGCCAAGCGGCTAGCAAATAGGCTCATAAAATCATCATCACCCAAACAAAACAGTAAACTATATAGTAAACATGTACCTATTTGTCGGGCAAACAAATTTTATTCTCTGCTCTAGCCTCCTTGCTATGACCTGTTCAATGTAAGTACAAGTATATGCAAGCAAATGCGACCAATTTTCAATACAATTCACTATTTGATACAATTAGGCGTAATGGTTCAAAATTATCAAACAAATAAACAAACAACACAAACTTCAATCCATTAGTTGATTAGCTTTTGAAATTCATAACTTTGATACATAGTCAAAAAATCAGATTTTTGATGCCAAATCACAACAATAGACCCTATCTTATTTTGGTTCTCACACCAGTCAATAGGAAATATATAGAAAGTCCACTTTCGTCACTCGAACTTGAATTCTAATGATGGAGCTCCATCATCAAAATCATCTCCGGGCGATTTGAGTGTAATTCTATATCTATCCAGTATATTAAAACTTCAAATACACGTTTGCAAGGCGTATATGCAAAATCTTTATATACTGGACTATCCAAATCAATACAAATAAATAATCAAATACGAATGATTGATTTAGATTTTCAAAACAAAATTTGTTTTCACTTTAAAAATATACTCTTCACACTCGTTCTAGGATACTGCTGATCCCATCTCTAACGAGTCATTCCCGTTGGATATTACTAATCCAGTTTCTGATGAATTCTTCTGTATGGTTCTAATGTGCATTGTTCTCTGAGCTTTGTAAACCAAAGCTCTGATACCAACTGTGACAAAAAGGAATTTCGCTCGATCCGAATCAGTCGCTAAACCGATCTAGACCGTTCGAAACACCTGATTGTTTTGAGAACACGACAAAACGGAACGCATACAAAAGAACATTTCATTGTATATTACAACAATGCATCATATTACAAGAATATACAGAGTATAAATGAATATTACACAGAAATATCAGAGATTTAAATTACATTTAAATACATAGCAGCGGAAAATAATACAATACACAACTAGAAGAGATATACGGATACAAAGCTTTCCGGATATCGTTCCAGCTGTAAACCAGGATCCTGTGAATATAAATCTGCAAAACCAAAACTACTAGCTGCCTGTGTCAAAATAGGGGCACCCACAGTTCAGGTTAAAACAATAAACTCCAGGTCAGTCATGGGACTGGTGTGAGAACTAAAACAGTTATTAATCTTTATTTTAAAGTTCGGTAAATCAAGGGACCACGCCGCAAAACACGGAACGGGTTTCCTCCCAAGGATACCAGTGCATAAAACAATAGCGCAATGCTAAATAAAGAAAAATGAAGCTATTATAAGACCCAGGTCCTATCACACAATGCAACGCAAGCCGGGGGATAGGGTTTTTACCTTATAATAGCCAAGAATGCTTGATACGTTTAAAACAAATCATTTGATACTATCATAAGTGCATAGTGTATAAAACAATCTTCAAATCATAAGTATCAATCATAGGCGGCATGGGTACCATATATCATGTCGCCATACTAGTTCTACAATTAAAACCGCAAAATCACGTATTTGGAAATTGGATTTCCATCTATGAACCGAGGCCAGGGATCGTCCTCTACCGATTCGAGACTCTCTAGCCCGAGCCTCAGGAACAGCCGCAACTGCCCCATGGATCGTCAGGGTCGGTCCACCGATGTGGATTATAGTGCCTGAACAATACGTTTCCCCGCCCTTTGGGGGCGTAAATGAGCCAACGAATGACTCCATCGGACCCGGATCGTCCGATCAAACCGAGGCGCCTCGCAACAGCAACAACCACATAGGTGAAAAGTATATAAATGTCAGGGCTGGTAGGTCACTGACACCACCCTAGCTAGAAAGAAGCGCATGCCCTCCCTGAGGTCCTCTCCCATTTTTGGTTCACAACCGGAGTGCGAGGTTCGCGAATTCACGTTACACAAAGCTGTGCCACACAGGCTGTGCTTTGATCATCACCACAAGACTTTGCTTTTCAACAGAAGCCTCGATCAATTGCCACTTAGGCATGCCACACAGGCAATTCACTCCATGTGTTTGATATCCATCAATATATAACCCCTGAGCTCGTACGTCTCAGAGAAGGGCGTTAAGCAAGAGAATAAATTCTCCGCCGCCAAACAGATATATATTTAATAGAGATCAATCACACGGACTAAAATCCAATGTCGGGCACACAGTCCATTTACAAGTCTGTTCTGGGTCTGAACGAAACCGGAGGCACCTAGTACCCCGCATATCCATCGATCTCCAAGTAAGTCTGGACGATCACCAACTGTTTCCATCTTCTTGGGTGTACAGCCCAATCAAGATCATCAGTAATCACCCAAACGACGTGAAGACTTCCGGTCTTTAACCACCGTCTTCATCTTCGACTTATCGTCGTATCAATTATTCAGAATGGGATAAACCCGGTCTTTCCGAATAACTCGCGTATAATTTTAAATAAGTGTTACACAAACACAACATACGCCTCATTCCAATTCATCAGTCACTAACCGTAAATTAATCAAGAGAATAATTCCCCAAATATTAACTCCGAAGGCCGAAACCAACATCAGATCAATATCCAGAAAACCATTCTGCTTGGCTAACCGACAGTTAGTTTCTAAATTTCACATTCATAGGGAAATGTTCCCATTAATTTTATCCAAGATAAATTCCTTGAATTTATTTTCTAATCTCCTTTTGAATTTCGATTCAACTAGTCGAGATTAACGGACCTTACCGAAGTAATCATTGGTTTTAATTTCCTAATCCCAACCTATTCATCCCATGAAGTAAAACGGGTCTTACTTCATATCTAACACCACGGTGTTATCGGTAAATTCAATTAACATTTCACGTTCAAATCTAATTAAAGATTTGACTATCGCCTGGAGAAAAACTGGTGATACTCCATTCTAACACCTTTTCAATCTAATTAAAGATTCATTAAAACTCCACTTAGTTTTAATCGTTAACTGGGTTAAAGAATCAGTGTCATTTAAAATACGGTTCACGATAAACCCAAAATCACATTCCATTAATTATCGGGTTAAAGAACGAGTGTTATTTAAAACACTGTCCACGATAAACCCAAAAATCAATAACAATTCAATTCCAATTAAATATTATTTAATTGGTACACTTCATTAAATATAAATAAAAAGATTTAATCTTTTCTCAACTGGGTTCAAGAACAGTGTTAGTCAAGACACCATTCACGACAAACCCAAATCACATTTGACATTAAATACAAGGCTCTAAATAGAAAATATATCAGCTTATATTCAATATCAAATTCTACGACCAACAGATATCGTATTGGAAATAACGATATATATATCTATATCTTTCAAATTTCCATAACAACAACTGTATAATCACGAAATCCAACATCAAAATATTCCGAAGACAATTTCGATTCAAATCCATTCCAATGCAATCATTGGAAATTCTGGTCATTTTCAAAACCATTTCAAATTCAATTTATTTACCTAAAAATAAATAGAATTATAATTCTAGTTCAAAACTAGTTCATTTCGATAAAAATCTATTTTCATCTTTTCAAATATGGAGTTTTTCATCCCAATTCTTTCTAAATCATTTCTTATGATTTTACACAAATTATTACTATTTTTAATAATTTTATCAAGGCCCGTACAGTCGATTTCCATCAACGGCCATCGAACTGCACTTATAGCGACCTTTTCCAAATTTGATTTGGACATAATTCCAAATCCAACCGTTAGATTTCAAATTTCTAATATTCGTTAGAAAGCACTTTTCAATACGAACACAACGGTTCCGGTTTTAGGAGAATCCGACGGTCGGATCTCCCGTAATATCCGTTCGAAGTCAATGGTCGAAATTCGCGAACTACCGCAGCGCGGCGCGTTCTATTCAGGCCATTATATTATATATATAATATATACTTCGTCGATTTCAATTCAAAACGTGTTTTATAAATCGTTTTAATATTCGTTTTCAAAACGATTTCAACTTTTATTTCAACTTCAAATCAAAATCGAATTTTCCAACATAAATTCATTTTCTTTTCATTTCGAATTGATTTAATTCAAATTGATTTTAATTCAATTTCTGTTCGTTTTCAATTCAATTCAATTTCAATTTCAATTCGAATTCATTTCTATTCAATTTCAATTTGAATTCATTTCTATTCAATTTCAATTTGAATTCATATTCATTTCTATTCAATTTCAATTTGAATTCATTTCTATTCAATTTCAATTTGAATTCATATTCATTTCTATTCAATTTCAATTTGAATTCATATTCATTTCTATTCAATTTCAATTTGAATTCATATTCATTCAATTCAATTTCAATTTGAATTCATATTAATTCAATTTCAATTTCAATTCGAATTCATTTCTATTCAATTTCAATTTGAATTCATATTCATTCCTATTCAATTTCAAATTTGAATTCATTTCTATTCAATTTGAATTCATATTCATTCAATTTCAATTTCAATTCGAATTCATTTCTATTCAATTTCAATTTGAATTCATTTCTATTCAATTTCAATTTGAATTCATATTCATTTCTATTCAATTTCTATTTGAATTCATATTCATTTCTATTCAATTTCAATTTGAATTCATATTCATTCAAATTCAATTCGAATTCATTTCTGTTCAATTTCAATTTGAATTCATTTCTATTCAAAATATCAGATTTTGAAATCACTTTCGATATTCGTTATAAAATGAATAAAATCGATATAAATATCGTTCACGTCAAAATGGCGTCAATCTAATCAACACGGCTTCATATATTCATATTTTCAAATATTCCATTTCGAATGTTTCTATTTTAAATATTTCTTTTTCAAATATTTCCTTTTTCAAATATCTCTATTTTAAATATTTCTTTTTCTAAACTGGAATGAGGCCCAATCAATTACCATATAATGTTAATTATATGGATTTTCTACAACCCATGTATATATCAACGATGACAAATAATCAACCATCATCCAAAGTGCATTTTACACTGTATAAGCATCAAATATAAATATCTAACGCTTATGACAGTCTGTCAATCAATCGATTGACATACAACTAAACAATCGGGATTAGTGTACGTCAAATATCATCCCAATACCCGTGTGGGGTTTCAAACAATCAAACACAGATTTTATTGGTGCAGTTGGGCGATGTGTAAAATTTATCATCCCAATCAATATCAGTCAAATGTGTGTATATAAACAAATCGTCCGATTTGTTTATTTTTATTTCATTTCATATGACGTTAAAAATTCTATTTTTAACTATAAAATATTTTTAACTATATAAATATTTTATTTCATTTCACATCACATCACACAATCAACTACACATCAAAATCAAACAAACAAGCATACAAGCCGTCCATGGTCTGTGGACGACGGGTGTCGGGTGCTACTAAACACCGTCTGCATCCTAGTATATTTTTCAACTGGAAAAATAAATTAAAGGTGAGAAGTTCTCACTGAATTGCTAATCCAACGACTCGACTCTTCTTAGGTAGAAATCTTCGTCGTTCTTGCCTCTTGTCACTTTCTTTGCCCGTATTCTCTACATATGTAAAAATCGAATTTTTACTTCGCTATTCAATATATAAAAATCGAATTTTTACTTCGTTATTCAATATATAAAAATCGAATTTTTACTTCGCTATTCAATATATAAAAATCGAATTTTTACTATGCTATTCTATATATAAAAATCTAATTTTTACTATGCTATTATATATATAAAAATCTAATTTTTACTATGCTATTCTATATATAAAAATCTAATTTTTACTATGCTATTCAATATTTAAAAATCTAATTTCTGAGTTGTTTACATGACTAAAAATGGAAATTGATGACTTACAGCTGCTGAACGATGAGGGGAAGAGACCTCCGACGATCGGGGAGGGTGCTGGTGGTCAAAGGCGGCGCTTGAAGGTCCTCCGGTGGTTGCGTTGCGCTTGGGTGGAGCGATGGACACCCGCTGGTGGCTTCAGCTGGAAGTGGAGGCGGCTCGGGGAACTGTTGTGGCGCTGCGCGGGGCTGGAGGGGATGGAGATGAAGCGGCGGCCTTCCGGTGGTTGGGGCAAAGGTGGGTGGTGGCTCCGACGATGGGAGTGCGACGGATTTGGAAGGGAAGTGGGTTTCGGTTTTACAGGGGAGAAGAAGGAGAGATGGAGGTCGGAGGCGCGGGGGTTTGGACGGAGGGGGAGGCGATCGAGGGGGGTATCGGCGAACGACGGTGGCGCCTGGCTAGGGTTCGGCTCCCCTTTTCTTTTTCTTTTTTTATTCACGAGGAGAGAGAAGAGGGAATGATGGGTGAGGTGTTTAAAAATATATATAATATAATAATTTAATATTATTTCTCCTTAAAAGGTTGACTTTACATTCGAACACCAAACAAGGCCCAATGACTGTCGCCCCTAACTAATTACCCCCATTCCGAACACAATGGGACATGTTTCGTAACCCATTTCGGCTGTTACGATCAGTTTTCGTTCAAATTAAAGTATAAATCATTATATATTGAATTTGAACGCACATTTCATTTTACTGGGGCAACACACTAACTCTATACATTGCAGAAAAATATTTTCTAGCTTCGTATTGACGATACGGTCCTAATAAAACTAGTTTCATTGATTTCTGAGACCGTTGGAAAAATGGCTGGCCATTTTTTAGTCGATTAAAATCAACTGAAAGCGGTCAAACGCGTTTTCCTTTGCCACGCTCACATAGTGATTCGAAAAAATTATGAAATTTGAAACCTAGCAATAACTTTACATCCCGGATCCAACAAAAGTGATTTCGTCGAAATCCGAGGTCATTTGCAAAATTTCCATTTTTAAGGGCCTGAATTCCATAGCGACTATTTAGAATTTTCAACTGGACATATCTTTTGATTCCCGCTATGAAATTTCGATTTCTCGGATTTGTTGGAAAGATATTATCAAATAGATCCTATGGTTTTTGGTTTCACTAAAATCCGGTTTATTTTGCACCCGGTACATTCAATTGAAGTTTGAAATCTAATTATCGAACTACCGCGCCATTTTCAATTCCTTTTATAATTTAAAATAAATACTTATATTCTATCGACGGCGTATATAATATATACGTTCGATTTATATTCAAAATAAATTTATCGTCGATATTATTTAAAATTATTCATTTTAAATAATCAAAATTCGCTAAAATTGCCAAAATAAAAATTTTAAACTGGCCCAAATTTTCGGGTTGTTACATTCGGCACATAAAAACTCATATGGAATTTAAACGTGTACCTTTTTGTCGGCACTTAAATTATAATCTTCATACACTTCATACCATTCCTATCTAACCTATCGGTATCGGTTGCTCTAATAGTCTGGTGTCGTTTATCTACTTTTGAAACACTCTTGGTGCCGATGGTGCTCCGATTCCCCTTCTCTAATCCCTTGCTCTGGTGTTGAATTTGGTAGTAACATTTTCCCCCTCCTTGTGAAGGGATATTTTCGACTTTTCAAGTTAAACCTTGGGCTTTTGTTTTGCTCTTTGTTCTGACACTAACATAAGGTTGTTCACTTGTCATATACTGACATCGACAATATGTTTCTTGTTCTTTCTTTTGCTTGCTAACCCGGTGCTACTGCAATTATCTCTCTTCAATTTTCTGCCAGTATCATTGTCTTTGTAGTTTTCTTTCTTCGCTTTTACTTTGGTAGTTGTTCCCAATAGCCTTTCGTATTTTGATATTATATTCATATTCTTCATTCTTTGCTCTTGACATCAACATGTGTGCTCCCTAACCCTTCTCTTGCTTTGTTTTGGTTTCGTTGTTTCAATCCTTATGCCCTTCAGGCTTTTAAAATGTTTGTCCTATTACAAGTAGCCAACGCAAAATTTTGATGTTTACCTGATTCCTACATTTCCCTTTTGCAATTCAGGAGATATCAGTCTTATATATACCAAAATAATAATATGAGAGTGAATATGAAGTCTCCCCAGTATTAGAATTTTAAACTTGGGATTATGCACTCTTCAAAGATAACAACATTTCCGTTTATGTTTTTAAGTTGAAAATTCGTGGACTTAGGATTCTCTTATTAGGAATAAGCAATCCGAGATTTTAACCTAAGTATTTATCACCAAGGATCTATCCTTGGTAATATGGGATAGTAAATTCAGGCTCAAGGTTTAAACACATGCAACAAGAATTTTAAGGTCTACTTTCTAAGACATAATCAGAGGAACATAAATTCATGTATAAAGATTTTGGATAGATAATCAGAAACTCTTTTCTAAAATAATAAAGTCCTTTGAGTTTTGATCCAAGTGTTTATCATGAAGGTTTAAAATCCCACCTCTGGAACTAACTGTAATTTTGTAACCTATGGGAATACTACTGAAACACCCCACCTCCGTTAGGGTCACTCTCAAAGGGAATGCCCTAATTTTGGTGGAGGTTTATAAGTACAAGTCACAGATATACAAGACAGATATAAGAACACATATTTGTAAACAGCGGAAGAACAACAAACTTTTATTTCATAAAAGCAAATACGTGTTACAACAACATCCTTTCCAAAAACATAACATAACACTTTCATAATCTGTCTTGAGTACATTATTTAAAGAAGCATAAATAAAACGTAGATAAACTGCAAAAGCCCCATAGTGGATTGTCCAAAGCCATAGTTCAAAACAGGAAAGTCCAAGCAATACATTTCTCTACTTCAAGCTGGATGTCAAGGCTGATCAAGCTGCTGTGTTCCCTCCCTGAGGACCTGGGGGGGAAACGGAAGAAAGAAGACGAAAGAAAAATAGAGTCAGACATAAAGCCTGAGTAAGTCTAGTACTATTTTGTCTATGAATAAAGAACTGGGTATGATAAGTACAAACAAGAAGTGGGCAAGCACAATAAACTTGGTTAAGTTGTCTAGGGTCGAATATACTATCGTACCCCGGGTTAATCTCTGAACCCATATAAACTAGTTTCCAACTGGCACCCCATAATCAGGGTGATGTGATCCATTCAATAATGATCGGCTCCTACTCGCATAGTTACATGTGTCTTACGGCCCCTGATGTTGTAGTTACCTATGCTGGTCCCACCATGGGGTGTATCAAGTCCCATGGCAGCGGCCCGACACAACCTTAGAATGCACAGGTATGCTACTGGTGCCCAGTGCTTTATTTTTCTGCGCCGGAGTGCGTGCACGCCCGCACACCGTTAGAACCTACACTGCTACACCACCGCCGTCGCTTTGACCTCTTACAATCAGCCCAGTAATCGTGCCCCACCCTGCCTAGTTTTCAGGGTATCATGATACACCTTATAGGGTTACTGCTGAAAAGGGTCCCCCGTTACTAGGTTTTCTATCTCTAGCCAACATGCTAAGTTGGTTAAGTGTTTCTAACCTAACCCCCACCAGTCCGTTTAGTTTAGCATGTTCCATTTTGATTAAGTCTTTAGTCCACTTAATCCTAACAACCCTGACTCAGCCTTAATTGTCTTATTAAGGCCCTGACCTCTCACATTAGACAGGTATTGTTGTGGCTGCCTGTTGCCGGTTGGTTCCGGGCAGTCTTACGCCACAACTCAGTCTAACCTCTGGTCTTTATTGGGCTCCATGTTTAACCTCCCACATTGGATAGGTATTGTTGTGACTACTGGACAGTCGGGCGGTTCCGGGCAGGTTTACATCACAACTCAATCCAACCTCGGGTTAAACACATCGTATGTTCTACATTTACATATTTTGTCTTTCTTCTTTATTTATATGTAAATATTTGCGGCCCATTATTAAGTTAATGGTGTAAAGGTTACACCAATCACGGGCCCAACCCATACTTGAATTTGGGCCCTTCTATTTTATATTTTCATTCATTAATTAATTTTAACCCAACGTTATTTTCCCCCGTTTTACACGTCCGTTCATATATATTGGGCTTATCCTTTTAAAGCCCAATTTAGCCATGCGAAAGGGGAGGCTTAAAGCGTGATTACATACACAAAGAGGGGAAGGTGAGCGCATGAACTTGCATATGACGTTGGAAATACATAATAGAAACTGGTGTACTTGCATATATATATATACTTTGGTCATAAAGCATAGGTGACATGAACCAAACCATGTAAACTTAAGATAAGAATCTAAATTAGGTGTCACATAGTCTTAACTACAACATAGACCTATGTTCTCAATTAGGCATAAACATAAACAAGTCATGTTCATAAGGTTTCTACATGTTTACAAAGGGGATACTTTGTTACTAACACAAAAGCATAGATCAACTTAATTATGGTTTTTGTCTAATCACATAACGATAGTATAAATATACTTATGCATAAATATTCCTAATCATGGTGTTTGCTTTAAACTTGCAAAAAGGGATTTTTGAGTCTAACCTAGCCATGTCTCACATATGTCATCATATAATTCTTGTAAACAAGATAGACTTAATCATGGATTTCAATTATGCCAAATATCATTCATAGCCTAGCCATATTCATAAGTTTGCAAAAGCATGACTTAATACATGGATTATGGTGTCAAAATTCCAACATAGTTTCTTATGAACTATAACAACCAACCTTGTTTCAATTACTTGCAAAATGATTTATGCACAAAAATATACATCATGATGACATAATAACAAAGCCCCAAACTTGCATGAATTTCAATCAACTACATACATGTAGCTTCAACATAGATTACATAATTTGCGCAATATTCCCAACGTATACTTGCATAGAACTACCGCATGTAGTTCTTTATAATGAATAACATAATTTTGCACAAATATGAACTACTTTATTATCCCAATTCAAGCATACAAATCAATACAGTTGTTTATTCATACCAAAGTAATACTCTACTTACAATGGTTGCGGCGAATTCTCTAATTAAGAGATATGATTCCTTTGTTGAATTGATTGGCTTTAGGTTGCTTGAATTGCTTTAGGCTTTAGAACTTTCTTCCTAATTCTCTCTCTAGTTGGCGGCTACTCTTAGTCGTTCCTCAGCAACATGGCGGCTATGTTCTTAATTTGAATGAATAGATTAGGGTTTAGTCTAGGGTTGTTTATATAGAGGTTAGGAATTGATTCGGACCATTGATGTTGCTAGGTTAGATCGTAGCCATTCATTAGATAGAGAGACCAATTAGAACCCGCCACCTAGCCCTAATGACAAAGCAGACCACAGAGAATCGGCCAAACACAGACCTGGCCAGCCAGGTTGGACTGGGCTCGACCAGGTCGATACCCCTGTCGACAGGGCTGTCGACAGCCCTGTCGACAGGGCTGTCGACAGCCCTGTCGACATGGGTAGCCCAGGTCGACAGCCCAGTCGACCTGGGTGGCCCAGGCGGGTGTTCTTCCACCCTGGCCCAATGGGCCCCACTTCGGAATATTTAATTATTTAATTCTGTTTGAATTTTAAACTTAATTTAAAAACTTCCGAAGGCCATATCTTCTTCATACGGACTCCGTTTTTCGAAAACTCGGACTCTATTTCGCGTATTTTTCCGAGACGAACGCAATGGCGTATCCCGTTTTCCTTAGTTCTTTGATTTGAATTTGATTATACTTTAATTTATGAATTTCACAGTTATAGAATTCTCGGGGTGTTACATTCTCCCCCACTTAAAAGGATTTCGTCCCCGAAATCTTCAAGTTAGGAGGAATGTATATCCTAACATCCAATCATCCATCTACTCATCCATCAAACACGAGCATCCATTGTCCTTAAAAGACTTCTAATGCTTCATGATCATATGCAAAGTGTGTGTGTACATGTACTTATCTAATGCAAAATCAGGCGGTCTACTGATTCAGTTGACCTCCTTAATGCGAATCATGTAAGTGCCATGAATCCATTATGTATGCAAATTTTCCTATTCATGATTCTACATGAGTGCACAATCATTCAATACAAATGCAACATCCACATGACCACACATCAAAGTTCAACCATATACGAATGCAAACATATATGCATATGCAATATGAAGTGACTGAGCCGATCTAAAACCTAGATTGTGTGTGTATATGCAACCATGAGCAACCACTAGCAATCACTTGCAACCACTTGCAACCATCATACATAACATGTTTCAATTACATGTTTTCATCCAAAAAGGTTTCTACCTAAAAGATAAGGTCGAGTAAATACACCTAAAAAGATAGATAAAAGCGCAACTTAAGGAAAAGGAAAGATCAAGGATGTACCCTCGAACAGAAAAGGGTAGGCTGCACGGATTCTAGCTTCAGTTTCCCAAGTTGCGTCTCCCTCGGCGTCGCTCCACTGAACTTTGACGAGCTTGACTTCGCGGTTGCGTAGCCTCTTCACTTCCGTTCCTAAGATGCGGGTTGGAACTCTCCTTATGGTTGCTTCGCGTTCCACTTCGGCCTCTTCGAGGATATTTGGCTCTACCACTTCAGCAGACTCATGTAGACATTTTCGGAGGTGTGAAACGTGAAAAACGTTGTGGACTCCAGCCAACTTCTTGGGTAGCTCTAATCTATAGGCCATTTTCCCAATTTTCTCGATGATAGGGAATGGACCTACGAACCTTGGTGCTAGCTTTCCTGTGGTTCCAAAACGAACAACGTTTCTTAGCGGTGATACCTTGAGAAAAACTCTGTCTCCAACCTCAAATTCAAGGTCGGTCCTTCTCTTGTCGGCATAGGACTTTTGTCTGTCTTGGGCCGTCTTCATCCTTCTTCGTACTAAGTCTACTTTCTCTAAAGTCTCTCGGATCATATCTGGTCCAAGTATGAGCTTATCAGTAGACTCCCACCAACAAGTGGGCGATCGGCACGGTCTTCCATATAAAGCTTCGAAGGGCGCCATTCCAATGGTTGCTTGATAACTGTTGTTGTAGGCAAATTCCACCAAAGGAAGGTGGTCTTCCCATGTCCCTCCGAAGTCAAGGACGCATAGTCTTAAAAGGTCTTCCAAAACTCTGTTCACTCTCTCCGTTTGGCCGTCGGTTTGGGGATGATAAGCTGTGCTCAAGCATAACTGTGTCCCTACTGCTTCTTGCAGACTCCGCCAAAACTCACTGGTGAAGATGGGGTCTCGGTCACTAACAATGCTAGATGGTATTCCATGGAGTCGAACGATTTCCTTGAGGTAAAGTGATGCTAGGGATGAGGCGGTTCTTTTACTTTTGACTGGTAAAAAGTGGGCGCTTTTAGTAAGCCTATCCACTATTACCCAAATGCTAGTGTTGCCTCTCCTAGACCTAGGCAGCCCATCGATGAAGTCCATTGAGATGCTATCCCACTTCCACTGCGGGACCTCCAGAGGATGTAGTAGTCCGCCAGGCTTTTTCTGTTCCGCCTTAACCTGTTGGCACACCATACATTTAGAAACGAATCCTGCCACGTCCTTTTTCATACCATTCCAAAAGAAAGTCCTTTTTATGTCTTTGTACATTTTATCCCCGCCTGGGTGTATCGTCATCTTAGAGTGATGTGCTTCCTCGAGAACCTTCTTTATTAAATCGTTTGTCTGTGGGACGCATAGTCTTCCGTCTCGCCTTAGAAAACCCTTATCGTCGATGGCGTATCTGTTGAGGTGACTTGAAGTGTCACCCCTAATTAGCCTATCAATTATTTCTACAAGCTGAGGGTCTTCGCGTTGTGCTGTCCCTACTGAATCCACTAAAGTTGGCCGTACTTCGAGAGATGCTAGCAAGCCTGGTACGAAATCGGAGGAGGGCCTAAAGTCGAAGCTGGCTATAAACTCTAGGCTTTGTCTTTCAACAAACAATGGGCTTAGGGTCAATTTCTTTCGGCTCAACGCGTCTGCCACTACGTTGCCTTTGCCCGGAGTATAGGAGATTTCGAAATCGTACGAGGCAAGAAACTCCATCCATCTTTGTTGTCTCAAGTTAAGATCCTTCTGCGAGAAAAGATATTTCAACGATTTATGGTCAGTGTAAAGTTCGAACTTCTCACCTAGGAGATAGTGTCGCCAAGACTTGAGTCCAAAGACGATGGCGGCTAACTCAAGATCGTGGGTGGGGTAGTTCTTTTCGTGCACTTTCAACTGCCTCCCGCCATAAGCTACTACCCTTCCTTCTTGCATTAAGACGGCGCCTAGACCTGTCCCACATGCATCCGTATAAACAGTGAACATCTTGCTCCCATCTGGCAGCGTCAAAACTGGGGCTGTTGTAAGAGCCCTTTTCAGTCGTTGGAAAGCAAACTCGCAATCCAAGTCCCAATTGAACACTAGATTCTTCTTAGTCAATTTCGTGAGCGGAGCTGAGATTTTCGCAAAATCCCTTATGAATTTTCGATAGAAACCCGCTAGTCCTAGAAAGCTTCGGACCTCCGTTGCATTCCTTGGTGTCTTCCAATCCTGTACCGCCAATACTTTAGCAGGGTCCACTGCTAACCCTTGTTTGGATACTATGTGCCCAAGGAACCTCACCTCTTCTCTCCAAAAGTGGCATTTGGAGAATTTGGCTTTTAGTTGATGGACTCGCAAAGTTTCCATGATTGCCCTTAAGTGTTGAGCATGTTCCTCTTCACTCTTTGAGAAGATAAGGATATCATCTACGAAGACCACTACGAATTTGTTGAGGAAATCTCTAAATACCCTACTCATCAGGTCCACGAAGTAAGCAGGTGCATTTGTCAAGCCGAAAGGCATGACAAGCCATTCAAAGAAGCCGTCTGGGGTTCTGAACGCCGTTTTATCGATGCTATCTTCAGCCACCCTTAGCTGATGAAAACCGGTTGCTAAATCGAGTTGGGAGAAAACAGACGCTCCTACAAGCTGGTCAAATAAATCGTCAATTCTAGGGAGAGGATGCCTATTCTTTTTCGTTAGCTTGTTGAGCTCCCTATAGTCAACACATAGACGGAGTGAACCATCCGCCTTTGTAGCGAACACCACCGGAGCGCCCCATTCTGAAATGCTCCTCCTAATGAACCCCTTTTCTAGAAGCTCTTTAATCTGTTTACTGAGCTCTTTTCTTTCTCGTGGAGCCATATGTCTAACGGGAAACGCAACGGGCTTTGCATTATCTACAAGATATATGCGGAAGTCTATTTCCCGCTTCGGAGGCAAGCCCTTCACCTCTTCGAAGACATCCGGATATTCCCGGACCACTCTAACTGATCGCAAATTTTCAACAGAGGCATCTAGCGATTCAAGATAACTAAGCATAACCGCATACGAGGGATTACAAGAAATTTCCAAAGTATTACCGAGCTGGGTTAGGAGCCTAACAACCCTTTTCTCACAATCAAGGATGGCCCCATTACTGGATAGCCAATCCATACCCAAAATCAAACCATACCCCGAAAAGCCCAAAACAAAGGCACTACATTGAAATTCAACACTTAGGATAGAAATTTTCAAATCCAAACAGATCATAGACAAATGAGCTGGGCCCCCAATTGGGTTTGAAACAATTAAGGGGTCCTCTACCATACTAGTTTTTAGGTGCAGAGATTCTACTAAAGCAGACGAGATAAAGGAGTGTGATGCGCCAGAATCAAATAAAGTGCGAACGGGGTGATCATAAAGATAGACTACACTTTCTACAGAAGTGTTTGTACCTCGCTGTTGCAAAGGTGGCGCTTCCAGCACATGAACCTGTGCCCCTGGGGTGGATCCAGCGCCCTGCCCCTGTCCTCGTTTCTTTGGGCAATCCTTAGCCCTGTGGCCTGTCTGACCGCATGCAAAGCACCCACCATTCTCCTTGGCCTTCTTTTTCCGGCAGTCCTTTACTAAGTGCCCCACTTTGCCACAGAAATTGCACTTCCTTTTCTCTTTGTTGCCTTTCTCGCCTTTCTTAAAGTCCGTCTTCTTAGGCTGTAAACCCTCTTTCTTCCCTTGAGAGCTTTCTGCCTTCGTCTCCTTCTTGCCCTTGTCCTCTTCATTCAGCAATGCCATTTGCACCAATCTTTCATACGTGGCTACCATGGGTATATGGGTCATGGCCAAACTGTGTAATGGCTCATTTAACCCTTTGACGAAACGGAGAGCCTTCTTGTGCGGGGTGTTGACTAGGTCAAGCCCAAACCTAGCCAGCTCATCGAATTGATTCACATACTCTCTGACAGTCTTGTCTCCTTGTTTAAGAAATAAGAATTTTTCCAACTGCAAACTCCTTTCCGCATCTGAGAGAAATTTGGTCTCAAACCTTGCCCTAAAGTCCTCCCATGTCTCCACTGGTCTTTCAGCATTAGTGACCTCCCACCAGTAGGAAGCCTCGCCCTTCAATAGCCACACCGCCAGTTGTACTTTTTGTCTATCTTCTACCTCAAAGATGATGAATAGGTCTTCAGTTTCTTTCAGCCAATTCCTAGCTGCTACGAAGGACTCAGTTCCATGGAAATCCCTTCCTCCCATGGCTTTAAAATCTTTACATATCTTAGCGAATGTGTTTCCCCGTGGAGGAGGTGGAGGAAAAGGTGCTGCTGCAGCTGGATGATTTCCTGCAGCTGGGGGAGGAGGAACGGTGGGACCTGGCTGAGTGGCCCTTGCTTCTAAGAATCGTCTAAACCAACCAGGTATTGGTACCCCTTCCGGTAAGTTAAGATCTTCGGACATGCTGAAACAAAAAGGATAGACTCAAAACGAAGGGTAAGAGATAGCACCTATGGCTTTGGGGAATGGACTTTGCCTTTTTAAAATAAAATAATATTTTTATCTTTAAAAATGCTTCTTTAAATTTCCTTTTTGAAAATAAATTTTCAAAACTTTTTATCTTATCTGGTAAACCTATGGCTCTGATACCAAGTGAAACACCCCACCTCCGTTAGGGTCACTCTCAAAGGGAATGCCCTAATTTTGGTGGAGGTTTATAAGTACAAGTCACAGATATACAAGACAGATATAAGAACACATATTTGTAAACAGCGGAAGAACAACAAACTTTTATTTCATAAAAGCAAATACGTGTTACAACAACATCCTTTCCAAAAACATAACATAACACTTTCATAATCTGTCTTGAGTACATTATTTAAAGAAGCATAAATAAAACGTAGATAAACTGCAAAAGCCCCATAGTGGATTGTCCAAAGCCATAGTTCAAAACAGGAAAGTCCAAGCAATACATTTCTCTACTTCAAGCTGGATGTCAAGGCTGATCAAGCTGCTGTGTTCCCTCCCTGAGGACCTGGGGGGGAAACGGAAGAAAGAAGACGAAAGAAAAATAGAGTCAGACATAAAGCCTGAGTAAGTCTAGTACTATTTTGTCTATGAATAAAGAACTGGGTATGATAAGTACAAACAAGAAGTGGGCAAGCACAATAAACTTGGTTAAGTTGTCTAGGGTCGAATATACTATCGTACCCCGGGTTAATCTCTGAACCCATATAAACTAGTTTCCAACTGGCACCCCATAATCAGGGTGATGTGATCCATTCAATAATGATCGGCTCCTACTCGCATAGTTACATGTGTCTTACGGCCCCCGATGTTGTAGTTACCTATGCTGGTCCCACCATGGGGTGTATCAAGTCCCATGGCAGCGGCCCGACACAACCTTAGAATGCACAGGTATGCTACTGGTGCCCAGTGCTTTATTTTTCTGCGCCGGAGTGCGTGCACGCCCGCACACCGTTAGAACCTACACTGCTACACCACCGCCGTCGCTTTGACCTCTTACAATCAGCCCAGTAATCGTGCCCCACCCTGCCTAGTTTTCAGGGTATCATGATACACCTTATAGGGTTACTGCTGAAAAGGGTCCCCCGTTACTAGGTTTTCTATCTCTAGCCAACATGCTAAGTTGGTTAAGTGTTTCTAACCTAACCCCCACCAGTCCGTTTAGTTTAGCATGTTCCATTTTGATTAAGTCTTTAGTCCACTTAATCCTAACAACCCTGACTCAGCCTTAATTGTCTTATTAAGGCCCTGACCTCTCACATTAGACAGGTATTGTTGTGGCTGCCTGTTGCCGGTTGGTTCCGGGCAGTCTTACGCCACAACTCAGTCTAACCTCGGGTCTTTATTGGGCTCCATGTTTAACCTCCCACATTGGATAGGTATTGTTGTGACTACTGGACAGCCGGGCGGTTCCGGGCAGGTTTACATCACAACTCAATCCAACCTCGGGTTAAACACATCGTATGTTCTACATTTACATATTTTGTCTTTCTTCTTTATTTATATGTAAATATTTGCGGCCCATTATTAAGTTAATGGTGTAAAGGTTACACCAATCACGGGCCCAACCCATACTTGAATTTGGGCCCTTCTATTTTATATTTTCATTCATTAATTAATTTTAACCCAACGTTATTTTCCCCCGTTTTACACGTCCGTTCATATATATTGGGCTTAGCCTTTTAAAGCCCAATTTAGCCATGCGAAAGGGGAGGCTTAAAGCGTGATTACATACACAAAGAGGGGAAGGTGAGCGCATGAACTTGCATATGACGTTGGAAATACATAATAGAAACTGGTGTACTTGCATATATATATACTTTGGTCATAAAGCATAGGTGACATGAACCAAACCATGTAAACTTAAGATAAGAATCTAAATTAGGTGTCACATAGTCTTAACTACAACATAGACCTATGTTCTCAATTAGGCATAAACATAAACAAGTCATGTTCATAAGGTTTCTACATGTTTACAAAGGGGATACTTTGTTACTAACACAAAAGCATAGATCAACTTAATTATGGTTTAAGTCTAATCACATAACGATAGTATAAATATACTTATGCATAAATATTCCTAATCATGGTGTTTGCTTTAAACTTGCAAAAAGGGATTTTTGAGTCTAACCTAGCCATGTCTCACATATGTCATCATATAATTCTTGTAAACAAGATAGACTTAATCATGGATTTCAATTATGCCAAATATCATTCATAGCCTAGCCATATTCATAAGTTTGCAAAAGCATGACTTAATACATGGATTATGGTGTCAAAATTCCAACATAGTTTCTTATGAACTATAACAACCAACCTTGTTTCAATTACTTGCAAAATGATTTATGCACAAAAATATACATCATGATGACATAATAACAAAGCCCCAAACTTGCATGAATTTCAATCAACTACATACATGTAGCTTCAACATAGATTACATAATTTGTGCAATATTCCCAACGTATACTTGCATAGAACTACCGCATGTAGTTCTTTATAATGAATAACATAATTTTGCACAAATATGAACTACTTTATTATCCCAATTCAAGCATACAAATCAATACAGTTGTTTATTCATACCAAAGTAATACTCTACTTACAATGGTTGCGGCGAATTCTCTAATTAAGAGATATGATTCCTTTGTTGAATTGATTGGCTTTAGGTTGCTTGAATTGCTTTAGGCTTTAGAACTTTCTTCCTAATTCTCTCTCTAGTTGGCGGCTACTCTTAGTCGTTCCTCAGCAACATGGCGGCTATGTTCTTAATTTGAATGAATAGATTAGGGTTTAGTCTAGGGTTGTTTATATAGAGGTTAGGAATTGATTCGGACCATTGATGTTGCTAGGTTAGATCGTAGCCATTCATTAGATAGAGAGACCAATTAGAACCCGCCACCTAGCCCTAATGACAAAGCAGACCACAGAGAATCGGCCAAACACAGACCTGGCCAGCCAGGTTGGACTGGGCTCGACCAGGTCGATACCCCTGTCGACAGGGCTGTCGACAGCCCTGTCGACATGGGTAGCCCAGGTCGACAGCCCAGTCGACCTGGGTGGCCCAGGCGGGTGTTCTTCCACCCTGGCCCAATGGGCCCCACTTCGGAATATTTAATTATTTAATTCTGTTTGAATTTTAAACTTAATTTAAAAACTTCCGAAGGCCATATCTTCTTCATACGGACTCCGTTTTTCGAAAACTCGGACTCTATTTCGCGTATTTTTCCGAGACGAACGCAATGGCGTATCCCGTTTCCCTTAGTTCTTTGATTTGAATTTGATTATACTTTAATTTATGAATTTCACAGTTATAGAATTCTCGGGGTGTTACAACTACCTGGTTCTTTACCTGTGTTTTTGAATATCCTTATATAGGATTTTTTACCATATTATGTCCCATATGGTTTAATACATAAATACTTGCATAAGATGTATATAGTGACTGACACAACTTAAGTGAAACAACCTTCAAATCATAACTGCACAGATAAATGAACTTTCGATAGAGTAATATAATCAATTGTCCTTGAATAACTATTGTTCACAATCCAAGTTTAGAAAAGCTCCCTGTTTGGGGCACTAAAGTACATGACTTTTTTTAAAGGTTTCAGCTGGAAGATTTAAAGCGTCAATTCGCATACCAATTAGGAAATCTTCTTTTAGAGAGCATAGGTCATAATGTTGTGACTGGATTTTGGAATTGTAATTCTGACTCGGTATTTGGTAGGAGACCAGAGATTCAAATCTAGTGGTCGAAGAAGTTTCAGACCAAAACCCATATTCTGGTATTTGATAGTAGACAAGAAATCTGTATCTGGTATGGTGGATGTCCTGAACCAAACCCAGATTCGGGTATTCGATTTGCGAACCACTGCCATGGGTTTAAGTTTTAATTTGACGAGCCCTCTTTTCATTTTAGTTTGAGAAATCATCCTTTCAGTCTTTGATTTTATTTTATGAGCCACTTCCATGGGCTTTGATCGGCAATTTTAGCCTTGTCCCTTAAGCATTGGTTGTACGTGCCTTAGAGTTTTTTTTTCTCCCTTCTACGGGACAGTGTGCAAGCTAAGACGAGGGTTGTGCTTAGATGGCTCTTCCAGAGCTTTGTTCCTTATATTGGGGTAAGATGTAAGCGGAGGATGTACGTACTTACTGTGCTCCCCCAGAGCATTTATTCCTTTCTGCGGTAATACACACAAGCAGAGGTAGAGCGTGCTTATCTTTAGAGCAGAGGCAGAACGTGCTTGGTTGAAGCAGAGGCAGGACATGCTCGTCTATGAGTAGAGGAAGAGCGTGCTTTTATTTCCCTTCCACAGAAACAAAGGACATAAGTAGAAGTAAGACATGCCCTTCTACGAGCCGAGATAGAATGTGCTTAGTCCGAGTAGAGGCAGAGCGTGCTCATTAGACGCTCTATCCCAACCATTTCTGGCATGGATCAGAGGCTTACACTTTTGATTCTTTAACCCGGTCCTATTTGATTTGGATGATGTTAAAGGCTTACACCACACCTCCCTCCAGGAGATGCCTTGCCCTGGCCATCTTGGCGGTGACAAGGGTTTTTAACCATTGTTGGTGGCTTCACCCCTCTTCGGGTAATTCCAAACTTCGTGGGTTTCCGTACACTTATTATGCAGATATTCTGGAGAAGGGCTTCCCTTATTAGTTGAAATGTGGGGTTTCAAGTGTTCTTCATTCCATACTCTAGACGTAAGATCATCCTTTGGTTTTCATAGTTACCACGTTTTAGGCATGATTTCTTGGTGAATATTCAAGGGTTCCTCCTAGTTTGGGCCTAGCAGATCATCTGATGGATTCTTTGTGTTAGGCATTACCTTTCTTAAGACCAAATCTTCTCTTCTTAAGGTTCTAATTTTAATCCTTGAATTGTAGTACTTGGTGATTCCTCTTTGACACTCAGCTATTCTAATGTTTGCTTCATCTTTCATCCCTTGAATTAGGTCTAAGGATTCTCTTCTTTTTTAACTCCTGATTAGGATCAAGCGTATAAACTATCCTTCTATAGTGAGGGAATTTCAACCTCGACTGGAAGCATGGCTTCACATCCGTATGTTAGGGAATATGGTGTATGCTCCGTCACCATCTTAGCTGAGGTTCTATGATCAAAGCACTAAAGGTTACTCATCTACCCAATTTCCTTTAACTTGGTCCAGTTGTTTCTTTAGGATTGTCTTGATGGTTTTATTTGCGGTCTCAACAGCACCATTTCCCCTTAGATGTTCTATAGAAGAAAAGCACTTTATGATTCCATTTTTATAACAAAACTGTTTAAATTCTTCGTTCTCGATTTGCATTCTGTTGCTTGACATGGTCTCATAAGCAATTTCCAAAACGTGACAATATTCTTTATCACAAACCCCTACGCCCTCTTAGATATGATAGTCGGAAGGGGTTCATGTTTTAACTCATTTGGCAAAGTCATTGTTTGCTACCACCATACACCTAGTTCCTCTTCTAGTTCTAGTAGGAAGTCAATCAAGTTTATTTTCCCATATGTAGGAGGTCGGAAGTTTGATATGGTTGTTGAGTCCCTCGGGATCCTTGAAAGCTTCATGGCTTTGTCGACACTTCTCACATTCCTTACTACGTTCCATTACTTGATTAACCATTCGCGACCAATAAGTTCCTTGTTGCATAATCTTTTCTGCCAACTTGATCCACTTAAACTGGCTTTCACAGGTATCTTTACATATTTCCTTCGACGAGTTGGATCTATTTCCCAAAGATTATACTATTTGGATAGGGAAACGAACATTCTCTTCCCTAAGTATTTAGTTCATGATGACCAATGTCAGGGATTGACACTTAACCCTTACTCTCCTTGTCGAGTGACATACCTTTTACAAATTAATCTGCTATGAGAGTAACCAAACAACTAAATCCTTAAACTAATTAGATTAAGATATCTTAGTCATTCATTTATTCTTCCAACCGGCTACATTTGATCATCCCTTTGTTAGCGGGACGCTGCCAAATGTAATGACCTAGATATTTTTGACATCTTAAAATATAAATTAAATTAAGATTTAATATAAAATAAATACTTATATTTTGAATTTTATCTATTTTGAATGATATTTAAGTAGACCATTAAAACCAGATTTTCGTTTCTAACCGATTTGAATCTTTAACGTCCAAATTCCTCGGTTGAATTTAATACAAACATTATACAAAAACAAGGGTTATCACCATTATTAATTTATTTATTAATCTAATGAATTTAATATTAATTGGGTAATTTGGTTCAAGCAGAAGATGTATGTTTAATTTGAATTTGGACCTTTATTTTGAACGTAGCATTCACTATTAAAAATGAAATGGTGTTCAAACATTTTGCCAAGATTTAATGGTATTACAATTTTTGAACCGTGAAAATAAGGTTAACTTTGGAATAAACCTTGAATTTAATTAAGAAACAATTTATTGATTTTTGGAATGTAGGACTCTGTTGCATAGTAAAGTGTCATTGAAACTAATTTTGTTCAAAACAAACCATTAAATATAAATGGAGTAATAAAACGCTAAATTAATTCCAAAATATAAGATATAAGTTTGATATAAATAGTGATTAATTTTTTTTATTACACCGCTAAGTTTATGTCAAGACGGTACTATTTGAAATACGATTAATGTAAAAAAAATGGAGAATGAAACTTTAGAATACAAGCGGTGAAATCAAACTGGAAATATGATCCATATTTAAATAAAAAATGCATAATAAAAAGGAAATAAATAAATTATGGAATAAATTCATATATTTTGCAGTACCATTTGAATTTAATTTATAGTTCATAGCGGTTAAATTTATAACATTTTGGAATAACATAAACAACGTTGATTGTTAGTTCACGTTTTGACTAGAATTCGCATACCATTCATAAGGAATAAATCAAGCTTCCTCCTTTGAAGGATACTGAGGGCAACAATATCTGAAAAAATCTGGTCCAAATCTTTCCATATCAGTACAAGATCTGAGAAACAGTACCCCAAAGATTTTGAATAGTTCTGGTACAAAGAATCCAATGATGTACTCAATAAACAAATTGGACAGCATAAATAAAAGGAGCTCCACACCTGCATCATGTACCACACTTCTTCCCTTATTCCATTCCTTCTTCATGCGCATAGTCTTCCTCCCATTTCATATTTTCGTTCCTAAATTTTCAGTACTCAGAAAGAAAAAAAATCCTGGAAGTTGAAGCTCGCACCTTCTTTACTTACCCCATTTTACCTTTCTACCCATTGTCATGAGCACCGCACTCCACCCATTCCGCTCCCTAAACCTCAACGGCCCCTTATCTGATGTCTGTCAGAACCGCGCGCTGCGATGCCCACCAGCTCCGCTCACCTCGCCACCCTCTCCTCTGGCCTCTCCTCTTTCCTCCAAAACCAGTTCGGTTTTACTCCCTTCCCTCTTGCAAACTTCGACAACCGCCAGCACACTCCCGCACCACTGCCACCATCTCCACCATGTCATCCACCACCAACAGTCAGCAACCTCTCCATGGACCACTGCCACCTCCCCATGTGACCTACTCTTCCTTCAAAACCCAACTCCAGAACACTGCTCCCCTCAAAAACAGTCCGCCCTCACCTTTTACAACCATCACCGACCACTGTGCCCGTCACCTCAGCCACCGCTGTGAACGGACAGCATCCCCGACCACCGCATCAACTTGACAACCCCAGATTCTGCTGCAAAACCTTCCAGATGGTCAGACATCCTTCCCCACTGCAAACCAGTCTGCCTCCCCTGAAATAGTACCAACCCTTAGACTTGCAGCCTCCTTCCACCTCCTCAACAGCGCCAAGAGCTACTGCATCCTTGTTCCTTCTCATGGCGTGCCCCGCAAGCTCTCGCAACTCTGTCGAGTACACTGAATCATGCATGCATGCTAAGCTTAGAGTCTGTATCCAACAAAACATCATGCATGGACGTTCAAAACCCATGCAACACACTCTGCAATTGTGCATGCCCAAACTCCACCAAGAAGAATCCTTCCACTATCGCCTGAGCATTATTTTATGCTTAACCCATTCACCTCCTTTGAAAATGAACAGTTGTCTACTTTACATAAAAATTGAACAATAATAAGTGAATATTAGGGACACATCCCTATTTTGAAACTTAATTAGGCTCACATCCATGTCATGTTTCCCATCAAACCTGCCCCCTGTTTTTGAAAACTTCCGCCCCTATTTTCAATACTTCCGCTGCTATGTGTTTTCTTCCAAAAAAAAGGCGCTCCCAAGTAAAAAAAATTCTAAAATCTGGAAATGTTCTCGATAGTCCACGGAAATTAAAAAAAAAGTTGCATATATGTCTACAACTTTTGCCAATAGCTGTATACATGTATGCAACTATATGAATACGCATGCAGTAAAATGTCCACGACTATTGAATAATTGCATAGAAGTATGAAATTATTAAGACATAACGACATACTTTTATGCAAGAATGTTTTCCAAAATTGAGGCATGGAAATATTTCCATGCTTGTATGTTGCTTCTTATGTACAATGCATACTTTTATGCAGATATACGTTGGTGCTTGTTTTCCATGAAGAAATTGAATTGTTGCATAAAAACATGATCTCATGAAATCTGCATACATGTATGCATGTATGCTGCTGTTTGAAGCGGAATTGAAATAGATGCATACACATATGCAACTATTTTGAAATATATGCATCTTTCGATGCATTTTACTGCGTTTTCGTTGTTTTTGTGTGTTTTTTGATTTTGTGTTTTTTGATTGTTTTCCCTTGATTTTTTCCCGATTAATTATTTTATTTAATTATTAATTTACATGATTTTTTTATATGTTTTTTTTAATTTTTATTGAATTTTCGAAAAATAGGGACTAAATTTACGATAAGTTTTGGACCGGACCGGACCTGTGCCAAACGGACCCTAATAATAACTTGCAAACTAAAATCGAGAAGACGACACAATGGACGGAACGGAGAAAAACAGTGGATACAATTGAAGATGAAGATGGATGAAGATCGGAACACAGAGTTGAAGGAGTTAGAAAGCAAATCTGGGTGAAAACAATAATTTAAATTATGTTGATTGGGTAGAAAATGTTAATCTCAATTTGTTGATTAATTTATGATTTTTGACTACTCAAAAATTGTTGCTATTATTTGTGATGGTTGATGCATGTTTGAAAATTTAACACTAAATACTAAGTGTTGTTTAACGTAACGCTTGCGCACATTTTATAGTTATTTGATTTATTGCCATGTTGATGGATGAACTTATGTTCGTATGGATTAATTTTAGTTGTGTCACACACATCATGGTGGTGGTGATATGGGTAGTCACTTTAAATCTCCTGCATATGTGAATAAGAATTTTTAATATAATAAATAAAAATTAAAAGGTTAATTTTTGAATTTAGATTTTAAATAAATTTGAAAACTAAGTCAAGAATGAATAAATGATTTCCCATAAAAACAAAATGATTTTGGAAATGTTTAAATTATTTTTGGTTGAAACAAGTTGGGAAATCTAATTAAAAACTTGATTTTTGAGTTACATTTGTAAATGGTTAGGTTCATATCCATCCATAAGCTTTAAATTTTAATTATAGAAAATTGATCTTAGTATGTAACTAAACATTCGCTTTATTATACGTTTTGTTCCATTAATTTCAAAGACCCTTTGTAAGATTTTCAAATTGATAATATTATGTTAAATTTCCGATAAAATCCGAAACACGGTTTTAATTGGAGTTATGGAAACCTTAATTTTGAATTTAAAAAGGGATTGGACAAATTTATGTTTGAATCGTTATCGAATGCATATTGATGACATCTCTTTCAAATATATATATATATATATATATTCATATACCAGAACGTTCCAGGATGACAGAGAGGAGAGTGTCTAAGGCTTGGGTTTGGAAAAACAGTTTCCTACTCTCCCAGGCTATCCCTAACTGATCTGACGAACGGGATGGTTAGTTCAAATCGGATTTGGAATTTAATTTAAAGCCTATTAAAACTTGGAACAGTTTTGGAATTTAATAAGCGTTGTTATTATTTAAGAATGATTTGAACAAAGGATTTAAACTTGAATGGATTTTTAACCTATTTGGTTTAAATAGCAATTTTTATAGCATTTTAAGTAACGCTTTAACATTTCCTTGAAATGACTCAGTTTTGAGATTTCTAAATCAAGAATTATTAGTTACACTTAAAAAGGGTTTCTAAAAATATTTTGAAGGTTTTAAAGCTAATATTTGAGTATGAAATTTTAAATTCGAATTTAGATTTAGTGACTTATGGAAACAACGAATAAAGGAATTGTGTTCCAAAATTTAAGGTGGGTAAACGAACGTGGATTTGAAAAAGGAAATGAAAATGAGATTTAGGGAATTTGTAATGAATCCAATTTTATCCTAATACGAATTGACAAACATTAGGAAGGAGATTTGGATTGAAACTGATATAGTCCATAACTTTTGTTTGAGAGAACGCTTATTGCTTGAAAAGACCGGGATCGGATTTAAGTCCGAAAACCTTTCCATGTAATAATACGATGCTATGAAGCAAATTTAAGACTTGGAAATGGCAAATGAAGACCGGGAATCTTTGGATTGATTGCTGATGTCTCGAATCAGGCTGTACAACTAATACGAGGTTATAAGTGGCATAAGGTCTGAATATATTTGAGGATTTTCGGATTTTGTTCCGTTTATACCCAGAATGGACTTGTTTGGATTATGTGTCTGACATTGTAATTAACTGCGTAGCACTGATTTCTGTTGATATATATCGGATTTATGGCAATAAATTTTTCCGACTCTAAGATAATTGAACTTAGAGGTTATGTATGGATTGAAATCTGTGATATGTTGTGAATTGACAATGTGGCAACTCAAGTTATGTAATGAGCTAGTGATACTCAAAGCATGGCTTATTTAAGCGTATCTTTGTGTATACCGCGATGACAAGCCTCACACCCTAGATGATGAGAAACTGGCGGTTAGGTTGTTTACTTATACATGATTTTATGATTGATAACTGCGGCAATGGTACCACTTGTGTACATAGGGGAATAGGGTATGTTCGGGTGTCCGGTCTGGACGAAAACCATTGATTTACCTCGCGGTTTGTAGTTGGTTTCCGAGTCTGGATGGAAAAACCGTGGAACATTTCGCTTGTGTTCCTGATTGATCTTTCGTTTCAGGAATCATCAAGTTGGAAAACCAATTCTCCAATACGTGACCCTACGGTTTTATTTGTATACCTACGGCGACATAGTAGGATGGGGTACTATGCCGTTTAAGATTGATACATTTATTTTTGAATTTGTTTCTACACTATGCACTAATAATATGAAAGAGGAATTCACGTACGAAGGCAATTATTGGTTATCATAAGGTAAAACTCGCCCATCTGGTGTGCGCTTGCATTGTGTGATGTGGGACAAGCTTATGGTAGCTTCATTTTCCAAAAGTCATTACGAATTTATATGCACGGGTATTTACATGGAGTAAACATGTTCCGCATTAACGGCGTGGTCCGGTGAATTTCCCAACTTTAAAATAAACCCTAAAAATAACTGTTTTATGTTCTCACACCAGTCCCATGACTGACCTGGAGTTTATTGTTCCTTCCTAAACTTTGGGTGCCCAATAATTTCCATATGGGAAGCTAGTGGTTTAGTTTTACAGTTGTAGATTCTTGGAGTAAGATTCAGAGCGCGTTATGAGTTGAAGCTTCAAGTTAGAGTTGGAATTTCTGCCATATCATTTACTTCTTCCGTTGAGAATATGTTTTCTTTCCGTTGTATATTTATTGTAACTCTGATGTAACATTTGTATTATGAAATGAAAAGTTCTTTTATTTTGTTCAATATATGCTAGTGCCCATAACAATCCGCCTTTGTGAACGGTTTAAGTGGGTTTAATTACCGGTAAGAATCGGCCAAAAAGACGGGTCGTTTCAGTGTGGTATCAGAGATTTGATTAAACAAAGCTACCAGGTGCGACGTATTTGAACAAAAGATAGAACTCATCAGAGTTATAATATCTCATTGGAGATTGGGTTAGAATGCCCTAGAATGAGATTCTGGAATATTTCGTTGAGAGAGTGTATTTTGAAATTATAAATTATTTGGAAACTAAGCAAATTGTTTTGAAATATATACAACTTTTAATATAAAAAATTCGAGTATTTTATTCAATGTCACGATTGGACTATCGGTATATAAAGATATGGAATATATGCCTGATCAACATATATCCAAAGTCTTATATATATACTAGATGGATATAGAATCACACTCTAGTTGCCTAAGGATAATTTTGTTGATTGATCGATCATCTTCAGATATTTATTTTCGAGTTTCGAAAGTGGGATAACTATATGATTCCGATTAGGACGTCGAGAAATACTTAAACTATTTCAACAAATGTTTACAAATGTTTCCAAATGTTAAATAAATTCAACATAAGGTAGTTAAGATAAAAATATCCTTAATTTGGATAAAACGTATAAGTGAAAATCAAACTATTTTGTCGACAACTGAGAATATACATTTTGGAAGTGCACGTAAGTGAAATAATTTATAAGAAATTATTTTTAAGACATGTTGAAAATATCACCTCATCTTTTAGAATGACAATAGTAGTAGATCAAATTATGACAAGGTTTGAATATGAAGATCTAACAAGGTATCATCTTACCCACGTCGACAAATATAAGCAATAGTTTCGGATATATACCTAGCATGAATTGTAAATGATAAAATGCAAGCTAAACTAATTTGCTTAAAATTATATTTAAAAATCGAACTCCCCTTAAGAAATTTGAAGGCGATTTTGATTTAAGTTAGGAAACTTGTATAAAATATAATTTAAATTATAACAAACATCTACGTGGAGGAGAAGACTGCATTTGTATGAATGAATTGAATGGAATTACGTAACAAATAATCACACATGATGCAGTTTAATGAGGAAAGTGGAGTACCTCAAGATTGAACTACCTATAACTGTATCCTTAAGTAATTGACTTTCCTATCTTGGCCTAAGTTAGTTCCATCATCTAAATTCGAACCGTTTGTGTAGAATCATTCATTTCCTTATATCTTATGAACTTGGTCAAGCATTTTGACTCGAATTGTCGTACTTTTGGTATTCGTTGAACTCTCATACATCTCTACATAACTTGAACACATGGAAGTTAACCTGGCCCATATATACCCTTTGTGCCACCTATCGAACGAAACCAGATCTGATTTGTCCAAAACATTATGTTAGAATAACTTCAAATAATAAGCCTTACATAGTAAGTAGGCAAAGAAAATTGGATTTTCGAAATATTAAAAATTTGATAATTTGGTTCTCAAAATTTTGAGATTAATGTTTAGGACAACACTAGCTTGTACATGCATATACTGAATCAGAGTAGCATAGTGGAAGCATGATGATATTTTAAATAAAAATGTTTTAAGAGACTTTCCGAATAAGGTAACCTTTTCAAATAAGATTAGATATTTGGAACAAGAATGAAAGAGAATAAAATTCAAATATTTTGGATTTCAAATGGTTAAAGGGAAAGATTATTCGATTATACGAATTGTATATGAGTTCTAAATTATGGAAACAAAACTCTTCAAAACATTATGAATATGGAAATTATTTAGAAATCTTGAAATGTGATTCAAAGGAATTTAAAATAATGTAGGAAGTATAAATGATCTTCTAAAACTTTAGAATGTGAAAGGCTAGGATTTACATGGTTCAAATTTTGAAAAGCCATTAGGGAAATCGTACCGATTGAATTCGGTTTCCCACTATTGAAAAGAAAATTTCATGGAAACATAAATCTATTAGGAAGATCAACTTGTGTATTATTGTTGGAAAAATGATTTGAAAGGCTTGAAATGTTTGAATAAGATCATGATTTCGAAAATATGAAAACATAAGTTGGAAGTGGTATTAATGAAACTCGATAAATGGTGGTTTCGACGACTTGATTCCCGATACTTTGAAATATTTGGAAACAACAAAATTATAGTTAAAGTATTTGTGAATTATGGATTGCGAAATGATTTACAACTTCGAGATATGAAATGATTTGGTTTGTTGGAGTAACCCATGACTAAATTGAGGTGGGACTGGATCGCGTGCGAGGGGTGATACTCAGTAACCCGTCATGTGGAAGAACTTCTCGAACCAATAATATATAGATTGATTCGATTTCATTAAAGAATGTTGAGATTTTGAAAGAAAATTTGGTTTTGAAATCCCGAGGTAAAGTATGATTCTCTATATGAAGGAAATATGTAATATTCCAATGATTTGGAATGAAAACGGGATTCTAAGTTCGGAGAAATCATTTCGAGACTTTCAAATGTTTTGAAATATAGCTCTTTAATTTAACTTATCTAATTTATTCAACGTGTCACTAAACGACTATTTTTGCATTTGTACTTGAAATTTATTTCTTTCAACGTTCTTTTACCTATATTATATTACTATGGTATTTTCTATTTTCTATCAAGATTACTAAATTGTTTATATTTAACATTAAAGTAATCTTATATTAAACTCTTTGAATGTATACCTTAATCAAAACTACATACTTCAAAATAACTTTATCGATTAAACTATTGTCACTCAGATATTTTTTCTATACGTTGAACATAGCCTTCTTTTACATTATATAGAAAATCTCCTTATGTAGTCTTATATGATGATTTAAGTTTTTCCTAAAGTTTGATATAAGAAGTTTTACCAATTTAGTTGTATGATAAACTTTGTGAACCTTTTCCAAACTTATTAGGAAAGTATTTTGATTCAATAAGCTTTATCTATATGTTGGTCTTAATAAATTTTATAAATAAGGTTTATTTTACTAAGCATAATTTTACAGCTCTCCTTTTCGAGGACGAAAAGCCTTAAGTGGGGGAGATTGTAACGAACTAAAAAATTTTGACATTTCAAAATATAAATTACATTAAGATTTAACGTAAAATAAATATTATATTTTGAATTTTGTCTATTTTCAACGATATTTAAGTAAATCATTAAAACGAGATTTTCATTTCTAACCGATTTAAATCTTTAACGTTCAAATTCCTCAGTTGAATTTAATACGAACGTTATAAAAAAACAAGAGTTATCACCATTACTAATTTAATTTGTAATCTAATGGATTTAATATTAATTATGTAATTTGGTTTAAGCAGAAGATGTATGTTTAATTAGAACTTGGACCTTTATTTTGAACGTAGAGTTCACTATTAAAAATGAAATGGAGTTTAAACATTTTGCCAAGATTTAACAGTATTACAAGTTTTGAACCGTAGCGATGAAAATAAGGTTAGCTTTGGAATTAACCTTGAATTTAATTAAGAAACAATTTATTGATTTTTGGAATGAAGGATTCTGTTGCGTAGTAAATTATCATTGAAACTAATTTAGTTTAAGACAAACCATTAAATATAAATGGAGTAATAAAACGCTAAATTAATTCCAAAATATAATATATAAGTTTGATATAAATAGTGATTAATTTTTTTTAATAAACTGCTAAGTTTATTTCAAGACGTACCTATTTGAAATACGATTAATGTAAAAAAACGGAGAATGAAATTTTAGAATACAAGCGGTGAAATTAGACTGGAACTATGATCCATATTTAAACAAGAAATGCATAGTAAAAAGGAAAGAAATAAATTATGGAATAAATTCATATATTTTGCAGTACCATTTAAATTTAATTTATGGTTCATAGCGATTAAATTTATAACGTTTTGGAATAACATAAACAATGTTGATTGTTAGTTCACGTTTTGACTAGCATTCGCATCCCGTTCATAAGGAATAAATTAAGTTTCCTCCTTTGGAAGGATATTGCAGGCAACAATATCCGAGAAAAATCTGGTCCAAATCTTGCCATATTATTACAAGATCTGATAAACAGTACCCCAAAGATTTTGAACAGTTTGGGTACAAAGAATCCAATGTTGTACTCAATAAACAAATTGGAGTAGCAGAAATAAAACGAGCTCCACACCTGCATCGTGTACGACACTTCTTCCCTTATTATATTCCTTCTTCACGCGCATAGTCTTCCTCCCATTTCATCTTTTCATTCCCAAATTTTCAGTACCCAGAATGAAAAAAAAAATCATGAAAGTTGAAGCTCGCGCCTTCTTTACTCACCCCATTTTCCCTTTCTACCCATTGTCATGAGCAACGCTGTAACGACCCGCATTCTACGCATCGAAGGATCGTAGAATATTTCTTTCTTTCTCATACAATGTCGTATAGCCATGTAACTTTGGGAGATGACTATTGGGGTCATTTCCCATGTTCATGATTTTTGCCGATTTTTAAATGACTATTTTGCCCCTAGCTGATCTTGTTTCGGCCATAACTTTTGATTGGAAAGGAGTTTTGACCTGAAACCACTTCCATTGGCTTCGGATGATGGTTTACAATTCCGTAGAGTGGACACATTAGCCAAAAGGACTCACCATTTGGGAGATATGGCTGAAACAAGGTTTAGAAGGTGAAAAACAACTTAACCGGGCCTAATCTGGGTGATTAGTGAGTGGGCCTATAACCCATTTCGGGATTAGGGTTATGAGGAGGCTGATAGGGTTAGGAAATTCAGTTTCTATCATTTTCCAACCGCCACTTTTTGTTCCTTCAAGTTTAGCCATGGCCTCCACTTTCTAAAACACCCCAAATTACCTTCTAATCGCTAATTAAGCCTAATCTACATCAAATTAAGGAGAAATAGCACCAAAGCAAGGTTAGAGCTGCTGTTAAACATCAGTATTCGTGCCAAACAGAGAATCATTTTAGATCTACAGTTTATTTGTGGCAAAGGTGAGTGATTAGCATTGTTTTTACATTAATTGCAGTTAATTAGGGTGATTAGTGTTGATTAACGAAATTATGCACGTTAAAAATCTAGAAAAATATTTATAAATTTCAAAATATTGTTTTAGGCCTCTGTTAGAAAATTTGGTTAGTTTGGTTAAGTTTTACTAATCCTATCGTTCGCTTTGCTTAAACATGCTTAAGGGAAAATATGGGGTTTTGGCTATATTTGATCCGTTTTAACCTATCAAATTATTGTTTTGGTGTTTGTGGTCAATACTATATGTTTCTATGACTGTATGGTTTGCTTGGTGATTGTTTAGAAAAGATAGATTAGCCGAAAACGCCATCGAACGACATAAAAACAGGTCGCTGGACAAAGTGCAGGAAATGTGCAGAGGTCGGATCAGATCGAATCCCCTGAACCCCGAACCGAACCGCTTGCACTTGAAGCTCCACGACCCGACCCGCTTGAGAGAGGTAACCCCGACCCGAACGGATGCCACTCACGAACTGGAGCATGCCCCACGGACCGAACTGAATGGAGCACGAACTGGTTTTCTTCTCCAAACCAAAGCGCTACCGATACGACCCGTATGGAGCAATCTGATCCGAACCAGTGTGGCACCATGATTCAGTTTGGAGCATTTAGAAGCAGGTGACCACGACCTGAACTGATAGAGGAGGCCGAACCGATCCGATGTGATGACCACGAGTCTACTTGGAGTTCACGAACGGAAGGAAGGTAACCACGACCGATCCGAACCGCCCCAGGAGAACCGAACCGAATGGAAGCCGAACCAAGATGAACACCCAAACGTGAGATGCAAAGGCAGTCCAAATAGGAAGTAGAACTCAGGATCCAGTTGGGAACCAACAAGTCAACTTCATGAGTTGGGCTTTGCTGCGGGATGTGTGCAAAGGTGTTATCGACGTCCATAGCTTTGATTCACCATCAAGACGGATGTTAGGCTACGTATCAGTGCAGTGGGGTAGTTATTACTCTATGGGGCAGAGTGATCGTAGCATGGCTATGAGCCAGTGCAGTGGGGTCGTCATGACTTCATGGGGGCAGAGTGGACATAGCAAGGACTAGTGGCTATGGATCAGTGCAGTGGTGTCATTATGACTCCATGGGGCAGAGTGATCATAGCAAGGATTTGGGTGATCAAAGCAGTGGATATCGTATGCTTTACGCACTGAGTAAGAGATGTGAGGATGGATGCTATGCTTGATTGTTTGTTATCACTATGACATGCACACCCCACCCCCGTATTCTTTACACCATATATTATTGGCACCTTAGAGTATTGTACATTGTGTAGTGCTAACTCTTTGGTTGCAGGTCCAGGTTCAGGTATGGTTTAGTATACATGTTATTATTCTGTTTTGTTTCTTATCGCTCATACCAGACTTTTGTCTGCCCCAGAGTCTTATGTCTCTTCTTATTACTCTGGGTGCTCTTAAACGGGCAGACTAGAGACCGGTTAGGTGGTATGCACGGGTAGCTATACCAGAGACAAGCAGGAGGCTTCCACGTATGATATATATAGATATTCTCCCTGTGTCGCTGCTGGTCACTACTTTGGGTATTAGTAGTGTATCTTTTTCTTTACTTTAGAGATAGTATGTTGAAGTTGTAATAAGCTGTATTTTGAATTTCCGCTGCTATGATGATTATGGTTTAGTTTTCAGCTTATGCACTGTCTCGCCTGTTTTATGTCAAGTATTGTTATTATTATATTTTATCCCATGCGCTGCGAGACATTCTACAGGTTCTTTGTTAGTTCTCCTTTAAGTTTCCCTTCTTTTCCTTTCTTTGGCGACTGTCCCGTGCTAGTTGGACATTGGCATAGCGCATTTCGAGGGAAATGTTGGCTGGTGCGGGGCGGGCCGTCACATTTGGTATCAGAGCTCTAGGTTGCGTAGTTAAGATAGGGAAAGACACCAGGGAGAGATAGTATATGTATATGAGAGCGCGTATTTGTGATTATTTTGGTTTTCAAAAGCTATATATATATACTATTAGTATAGCTAAGGATGAATTCGCACTGCACTGACACCACAAAGAAGATGGTTAATCGTTTCTCCTTACAGATTGAAAGATGAGCCGATATACGACTGGTAGAGGAGCTAATAATGGGAATGCTCCTGATATGAAGACGATGTTCACAGACTTTATGAGGGAGATGCTTAGTTATGTGCAAGGAGCAGTTCCCAATGCTGCTAATGGTGGTGGTACAGCGGTGTAGACTCCTAGGGCCGATTTCGCCAAGCTCTGTAAGGACTACACTAGTGTTGGTGGGAAACCGTTCCACGGAACGGACTCGGCTATGGATGTTCAAGATTGGTTGGATAGCTGTGAGCATATCTTCGAAGACTTGGGTATCGAGGATGCGATGAAGAGAAAGCTAGCATCCCATCAGGTGCAAGGACGGGCTATGAATTGGTGGAATGCTATTAAGGCAGCTACTCCAGAGGATCAAATTACATGGGATCAGTTTAAGGCCCGATTCCATGAAAAGTTTATCCCAGCTGCTCAGAAGTCAGAGTTATTTAGGAAGTTCCTGGAGCTTAAGCAGAATGGTAGAGCAGTCTCAGAGTATATTGCTGAGTTCGATACTTTATCGAAGTATGGATTATCCCTCATTGACACTCCCAAGAAGAAGAATGAGAAGTTCATAAAATGCTTGGATCAGTACTTGGGGGAAATGCTTATTAACCACATAGATGAGACATTTGAATCAATTATGGGGAAAACTTTAAGATCAGAGAGCCTATACACTAAGTCGAAGGCTGAGGTTGCATCTGCAGAAGAGCCAAAGTCGCAAGCAAGCGGTGGAGGCAAGAATGGTTCTCAGAATAAGAGAAAGCAGAATCAGACCAAGGATAGCCAGAAAAAAATAAGAAAGATATTGAGTGCTTTAGCTATGGCAAGAAGGGCCATTATGCTAAAGAATGTCGAGCAAAGCCAGCGGACAGGAAGTGCTTCAACTGTGGCCAAGTAGGACATCACAAGGATAAATGTCTGCAGCCCCTAAAGAGAAGCAGATTGTGAAAGCATATGCTATCAATGTTGTTCCTTCTTCGTCGAATGCCCCAACTGCAGCGGAGAAAGGAAAGAATGTTGTTATTCAAGGTATGCTTTCTGTTTATGATGTTCAAGTTAGAGTGTTGTTTGATACCGGAGCTTCCAGTTCCTTCATATCTAGTGACCTGGTAGGTAGGTTTGGATTGGAGCCCGACATTGTCGATAGACCATTAGTAGTGACGAACCCGATTGGTGGTTCGACTAGCCTTAGCAAGATTTGTCGTAATGTGGTCTTATCGAGTCATGGATGCATGTTTGTTTGTGATTGCTTTATTTTGGGCTTTACTGGGTTTGGCATTATTTTGGGAGTCGATTGGCTCCAAAGATACGGGGTGGTGGTACACTGTAACAACCCGGATTCCAACAGACCGATTTTTTTCTTTTCAAAATCCCAGTCTATCGAAACCCGAGTTGGGTGCTCTGGTATCCTGCAGAAAAAGACAGAGATAAAGAAACATGTCAGAACTCGTAAAGAATCTCATAGCGAAAGGAAATAAAGTATAATTTTCAAATATTGCTTTACCTTATTAACAATACTGCTAAACCAGTATCCAAAGCTATATCATCTCTGTCATTAACCTAACCTGGAAGTATGTAATGAGGAGGGGGTCAGAACATAAGTTCTGTGTGAGTGGACTTAGAATAAACTTCTGTATAATCCTACATATACCATTCAGTTATATTTTCTTGGTTATTAGGTTATTAACAATGTTAGCTCTCAAAACTTACACACACGTCGCACCCATCTACCCCCTTGTAGATTAACCTAAGATAGTGTATATGTAGCTACCCCCAAACTGAGGCACACCCCGTGATACCCCACTCGCACGGTCTCCTCCGTATCGCCACAGTAATATGCGCAGTCCCTCATCCTATGCCATAGTAACGTACAACGCTACATCCACATAGAACCACTATCGCTGTGCTATGTAAGCGTACTGACTGCTATCCTCGAACTATTCGATCGAGTTTGGTTCCATCACCGAATAATGCCCTCTTGTCTACGATAAACCACCCAAAGCAGACATGGTTGTACCTAGACGTTCCCACATACGTATCATCAATCGTACTCGATGTTTCTACTGCACATAACCTCTACTTGTGCACCCAAGTTCCGTGGCAGGGCTACACTAGAAAACATGGAACTCGGTCGGGAGCTTTTCTATATCTGTACGGGCCCGCCTCTAAGAGTGTCCAATGTACAGATATCCCTCGGGTCTGGTTTTTCTATGGTGGTTATGGCCCCAACTCAGCCCCTCCCTCAACTACTAAAGACCACACGAGCTAAGCGACCACCCCTAACAAGCAAACAATCTAAACATCCATGTGGGGTCTCCCCGCACCCGTCCATTGATAGCAAAGGTTAACGATCTCTAGGGGTTAGCTCTTGTCTTTTCGCATTCCTTAGGCTGCTGGTTACAGGCGTCCGACGATCTTGCTATCGTTTGGTCTTGACCCTCCACCTCCGCCTAAGGCAATCGCCGAACCACCCTTAATGCCACCGCGTACAGCATTCTGACTGCCCCCTATTATGCAGTCAAGGCCCACCCACCTAGTAGTTCCGCGCAGACCCAACCTCTGTAATCCTAGCCCGAAGCTAAACCACCACAGAGGACTACCAGGAGCACCTTTAACGTCTCAAGAAGCCGCGTGCTTCCCCTTCCAGTCCGTTGGGGCTGCCAAAATAGCGAACGTGCGCCCTCCTCGAGCCTTATGACACCGTCATGATCTACCTCGTTGGGTTATTCATCCTACAACGTACGGACTGCCTCAAGCACCTTAGTTTTATATGTCATTAGACCCTAAGTCTAACCATTTATTTCACGCTTGTGCCACCTCGTCAATTTCTCATTTAACTTGGTTATCCACATTAGCTTCTTTTTTGCGTATTCACCAAGCTACCCGCTTATTAATTCAATTTATACTTAACCCACTTAAGTCCATTAACAAGCCCACAACATGTTATTTTCCAATTTCATAAATTATTCCCTTTTTGGGTTACAACAACATGTTATACTTAATTCATAGTTAAGTATGCCTTACCCCACATACATACTGATTAGGAGAATAACCCTCTAACACCAGCCCCGAAGACCGAAATCAACATCAGGCTGGCACCCAGAGAATTACTCAACCCAACCAACATATATGATTCTATTTTACTTATTTTCCACTCTTATAACTTATATCATTTTTAATTTCACATTTCTCCTTTCCAAACCACTTAATTTAAGTATATCTTTACATATAAGTTATCTCATCTTCCTTATCGTTCCTTATAACTTATCTTGTCCCATAAGTTATAATTTCCACCTATTATCCTTTCTTGCCTTATTCAAGTTTATTCATAATAAGTTATTTATCATTCCCCGTTTCTTGTCATTAATTTTAGATTTGATTTAACCCTTCCATTTACTTAACCCGTTACTTAAACTTTACCTAATTCAATTAATTTATGATACCGTTACGGGTCCCATTTGGTTAAGCATATCTAAATTTTTGTTTCACATGTCACCCGTGTCCCACTTAACCCCATTTATTATAGTTTCCATGTCTTACACATGTCTTACTACGGTTAAGTCTACCTTAGTCATGTTTTACATCACATGTCTTACAACAGTTAAGTCCACATTAGTCATGCTTTACATGTCATTTATATCACCCACTTAACCCTCTAACCATACCCATGTCACCCACATGTCTTATTATGGTTAGTATTTCTTAATTTATTTATTATGCCATAACAATGTACGACCTCTCACATTAGACACCCGTTTGTGGCTGCCGGATTTGTCGGGCGGTTCCGGGCAGTCTTACACCACAAACGCGCCTAACCTCGTATCATAAACCGTTACGCCTCTAGTTCTTGTCGTTGACCTCTCACATTAGACGTCCGCTTGTGGTTGCTGGATTTGCCGGGCGGTTCTGGGCAGTCTTACACCACAAACGCGCCTAACCTCGTGTTATAGGTATTCATTAAAAATCGTCTTTCACCCAAACCCCAAATTCATGTCATGTGTTCTAAATTCAACTTAATTACAATTCAATTTTATGCCTATTTCCAATTTGTCATTAACTACACCAATTACATAATAGTTAGCCAAATTTCATATTACCTAAATTATCCAATTATAGCCAAATTCACCAATTACATGTTATTCATACCCAAACATGCCAATTTCCAATATCCAATTATACCCAATTTCATAATCAAAATTCATAGCTGTGCACTATCCACCATAGATTCATGTTCCCAAATCATACCCAAAGATTCATTATGAATTACGCCCTAAAATTATCAGTTCAAACTTTACTTCATTGAATAATCCCCATATACAATTTGCCAATAATATTTGCAATAATAATTGTTACGCCCCAATCCCAAATTACAAATTATATTCCTCGATTGCATAAAATAAATTATGCCCAATGTTCGCAACAACAATTGTTATGCCGCAAACCTCAAATTACAGATTATATTTTTCGATTGCATAAAATAGATTATGCCCAACATTTCCTATATCCCAACCGCACGTATGCATAATAAGATTTTCGTCTAGGTTCGAGATTACCAAGATCCAAAAATAAAAAGGGGAAGGAGAATAAAAGTAACAATTATTTTAACATGAATCTTGAATTAAATTAATAACTGGGGAATGATGAACGATAATAATACTATTATACAACAAATTTATTATAATTCCACTCACCTTGACCGGGTTGGGGAAAATAAACGATTTGTTGATGTAGAACGCTGATTTAATCTTCTTATTTGATTGTTGGCGAAGAGCTTGAATCGTTGATGAAGAATTTTGCTTCTTGATTTGATTAAACTTCAAAGTTGGTGAAGAACTTGTAATTTAGTTTAGGGTTTTGGGGCGGCGGCCATGTTTGGTTGAAGTTTGGCGGCATGGAGGCATCAGAAGGAATTGTTTATGAATTAGGTTAGCTCTAGGCACTATTCTATAGGTGTAGAGAATGTTTTAGAGCCCTTAGATTGACCTAGAAGCCATCAGCTCTGTACAACACATTAAAACACGTCACAGGTGCTCAAAAATGGACTCGGCCTGCTTCTGGACCGAAATTCTCATCCCAGGTCGAGATAGGTAGACCTCCCTAAGAGGTAGGTCAACATTAAAGTCGACCTCCCCTTGGGAGGTCGACACTAAGGTCGACCTGGTCTTTTTTTTTTTCTTCTTCTGTTCTGAGCTGGTTGATTTCTGAATTTTTCTTGCATCTTCTGAAGGCCATAACTTCTTCATACGAAGTCCGATTTTCGCAAACTTGGACTCTATTTGAAGCAAAATTTCGAGAAGAACGCAATGGTGATGTCCGTTTTACTTAATTCCTGATATCTAAATTAAGTATCCTTATTTTATTGTCTTCTCTGTTACGTACACTATTATCGAATTAATTTTTCCTTCTCTTCCATATATTAATAGATTTTCATTGTACATCACCATTATTTACCTATCTATGCATATACACATATTTTTACATATTTTTAATTATATTAAAAATGCGGGGTGACACATAGACTGTGAGGGCTTTTTGGTGACAGTTATAGCGGATGATAGGCGGAGGGTAGTGTTTGGTGGTCTACATAGTGATGGGGGTAATGGCTAGTTTTCTAAATTCCCTCGACATCCCGCATGATGAGTTGTCAGATGTGCCCGTGGCTGGCCAGTATCCGGACGTCTTCGAGGGAGTGACCGGACTTCCACCACACCGAGTGATTGAGTTCCGTATTGATTTAGTGAAAGAAACCAGACCTATAGTGATGCTACTTCGGCGTATGGCACCAATGGAGCAGCGAGAGCTCGGGGTACAAGTAAGTGATCTTTTGAAGAAGGGATTTATTAGAAGAAGTGTTTCTGAAAGGGGAGCACCAGTTGTGTTTGCTACCAAGGCAGATGGTTCCCTTTGATTATGTGTGGACTACCGCGAGTTGAATAAAGTGACGAGGAAGAATAAGTATCCTCTACCACGGATAGATGATTTGTTTGGTCAGTTGAGTGGCGTGAGAGTGTTCTCCCAGTTGGATCTCGCGATAGGTTTTCATCAGCTTAGGGTGGAAGCTGAGAGTATAGCTTTGGCGGCATTTCGAACGCCGTCTGGATTCTATGAGTGGTTGGTCATGCCATTCGGGTTGACCAATGCACCAGCATATTTTGTGGATCTTATGAATAGGGTATTCAAAGATTAGTTGAATAAGTTTGTTCTTTTGTTCGTGGATGATATACTTGTTTATTCGAGGACAGAGGAAGAACACAAAGAAAACTTAAGGATAGTGATGGAGGTGTTGAGAAAACACCAATTGAAAGCGAAGTTTTCTAAATGTCACTTCTGGAGGAGGAATGTGAGGTTCTTGGGCCATGTTGTTTCAGAGAACGGTATCGCTGTGGATCCTACGAAGGTGGCTATGGTACAAGATTGGTCTATGCCCAAGAATGCAACAGACGTAAGAAGTTTCTTGGGGTTAGTCGGATATTATCGTAAGTTTATCCAGGACTTCTCCAAGATAGCAGCACCGTTGACTCAGTTGACCAAGAAGAATCAAGCTTTCATTTGGAATGAAAGGTGTGAAAATGCAATTAAGAGTCTAAAGGAAAAGTTGACGTGTGCGCCAGTGTTAGTCATTCCTAAAGGGAATGAAGAGATGACAGTATATACGGATGCATGTGGTACCGGACTAGGTGCTGTACTGATGCAAGGAGGTAGGGTTGTAGCTTATGCAAGTCGGCAACTGAAACCGCATGAGAAGAGATATCCTACCCACGATTCGGAATTGGCTGTTATCGTGTTCGCATTGAAAATGTGGAGACATTATCTCTTGGGAGAAAGATTCGAGTTGTTTACTGATCATAAGTCACTAAAGTATCTTTTCTCTCAGAAGGATCTAAATCTCCGACAACAAAGATGGTTAGAATTCTTGGCTTCCTACGATTATCGCATATACACTAGGAAAGGGCAATTCGGTAGCTGATGCACTGAGTAGAAGACATGCCAGTTTGGGGGCTATGTTTCTAGAATGGAAGCAACTGGAGTACATCGCTGGGTATGATTTCAGACCAAAGTGCGAATTGGATACAGTAATGTTAGCAAGTTTGACGATCAGACCCACTTTGATTGAGCGGATTGGTTCCAGTCAGAGGGACGATCCTAACCTATTGTAAATCATCTCCAAGTTAGAGATGGGTATCGATGAGGAGATGGGCAAGTATGGGCTTGAGCGAGATGGATGGCTAAGAAAGAATGGAAGACTGGTCGTGCCCAATGTCAAGGGATTGAGAGATGAAGTGCTTTGAGAATGTCATCACTCAAAACTGACTATACATCCCGGTGGTAACAAAATGTATCGAGACATGAAGCAGGCCTACTACTAGGAAGGGATGAAAAGAGACGTTGGGAAGTTTATATTCAAGTGCATGAATTGCCAGCTAGTTAAACATGAGCAAAAGAAGCCTAGTGGTTTGTTACAACCGTTAGAAATTCCCGAATGGAAATGGGAGCAAGTTCCAATGGATTTCATCGATGGTTTACCAAGGACTAGATAGGGCCATGATAGCATTTAGGTGATTGTTGACCGATTGACCAAAAGTGCAAGGTTTATACCAGTCAAGTCGAGTAGAACGACAGCTAAGTTAGCTGAACTATATCTGAAGCGGGTAGTGAGATTTCATGGAATACCCAAAGGCATTGTGAGTGACCGAGATCCGTTGTTCACTAGTGGATTTTGGAAGAGCTTACAAGAGGCGGTAGGATCAGAATTACATTTCAGTACCGCGTATCATCCTCAAACAGACGGTCAAACAGAGAGGGTGAATCGAGTATTAGAAGACCTCTTGAGAGCCTGTGTATTGGATTTTGGTGGATCATGGGATGACCATTTACATCTAGTAAAGTTTGCATATAATAATAGTTATCAGTCCAGTATCGGTATGGCTCCATTTGAAGCTTTGTACAGAAGACCGTGCAACTCACCGTCATGTTGGTTAGAACTGGTGAGAAGTTTGTGCTTGGACCAGATGTGATAAGAGAAACTTCAGACAAGATCAAGATCATCCGACAACGAATGAAGGCTGCCCAAGATAGGCAGAAGAGTTATGCTGATAAGAGGAGAAGAGATTTAAAATTCTCCATTGGCGACTTAGTGTTTGTCAAGATTTCTCCGTTAAAGAGCGTGATTCGATTTGGCAGGAAAGGCAAGTTAACACCAAGATTTGTTGGTCCATTCCTAGTTCTTGAGCAAATTGGGAATTTGGCATATAAAGTTGAATTACCAGAGAAGATGGCAGGAGTTCAAAACGTATTTCATGTTTCCCGGTTAAGGAAATTTGTGCACGACCCCGATATGGCTATTTCACCTGATCACTTAGATGACATCGAGGTTGAACCCGAGGCGGTTGGGAACCGCAGACTCATGCATATTGTTGGGAACGATACGAAGCAACTTCGAAGGAAAGCGGTGAATCTAGTCAAAGTTCAGTGGGGGTGAGAATGAAAATGACTGTACTTGGAAGACAGAGGAGAACATTAGGAAGACGTATCCAGAACTCTTTGTCTGGTAAGATTTTAATTGTGACTTAGTTTTCCGCATGCTAGGATAGGCTTCTTTGTTGTTTTGCATGTTTGATCATTTGTAAATGATTGGTAGGCATGCGGGATCCTTTGTACGCTTTGGGTTAAGGAATTTCGGGGACGAAATTTCTTAAGGGGGGGTGGGAGAATGTAACGATCTGCATTCTACGCATCTAAGGATAATAGAATATTTATTTCTGTCACATACAAAGTCGTATAGCCATGTAACTTTGGGAGATGACTATTGGGGTCATTTCTCATGTTCATGATTTTTGCCGATTTTTTAATGACCGTTTTGCCCCTAGCTGAACTTGTTTTGGCCATAACTTTTGATTGGAAAGGAATTTTGAGCTAAAACCACTTTCATTGGCTTCGGATGATGGTTTACAATTTCGTAGAGTGGTCACATTAGCCAAACGGACTCACTATTTGGGAGATATGGCTGAAACAAGGTTTAGAAGGTGAAAAACAGCTAAACCGGGCCTAATTTGGGTGATTAGTGAGTGGGCCCATAATCCATTTCGGGATTAGGGTTATGGGGAGGATGATAGGGTTAGGAAATTCAGTTTCTATCATTTTCCAGCCGCCACTTTTTGTTCCTTCAAGTTTAGCCATGGCCTCCACTTTCTAAAACATCCCAAATCACCTTCTAATCGCTAATTAAGCCTAATCTACATCAAATTAAGGAGAAATAGCACCAAAGCAAGGTTAGAGCTGCTGTTAGACATCAGTATTCATGCCAAACTAAGAATCATTTCAGATCTACAGTTTATTTGTGGCAAAGGTGAGTGATTAGCATTGTTTTTACACTAATTGCAGTTAATTAGGGTGATTAGTGTTGATTAACGAAATTATGCATGTTAAAAATCTAGAAAAATATTTATAAATTTCAAAATATTATTTTAGGCCTCTGTTAAAAAATTTGGTTTAATTGGTTAAGTTTTACTAATCCTATCGTTAGCTTTGCTTAAATACGCTTAAGGGAAAATATGGGGTTTTGGCTATGTTTGATCCGTTTTAACCTATCAAATTATTGTTTTGGTGCTTGTGGTCAATACTATATGTTGCTATGACTGTATGTTTGCTTTGTGATTGTTTAGAAAAGATAGATTAACCGAAAACGCCATCGAATGACGTAAAAACAGGTCGTTGGACAAAGTGTAGGAAATGTGCAGAGGTCGGATCGGAACGAATCCCCTGAACCCCGAACCGAACCGCTTGCACTTGAAGCTCAACGGGCCGACCCGCTTGAGAGAGGGAACCCTGGCCCAAACAGATGCCACTCACGAACTGGAGCATGCACCACGGACCGAACTGAATGGAGCACGAACAGGTTTTCTTCTCCAAAGCGCTACCGATCCGACCCGTATGGAGCAATCCAATCCGAACCAGTGTGGCACCATGACTCAGTCTGGAGCATTTAGAACCAGGTGACCACGACCCGAACCGATAGAGGAGGCCGAACCGATCCTATGTGATGACCACGAGTCGACTTGGAGTTCACAAATGGAAGGAAGGTTACCACGACCGATCTGAACCGCCCCAGGAGAACCGAACCGAATAGAAGCCAAACCAAGATGAAGACCCAAACCCGAGATGCAAAGGCAGTCCAAATAGGAAGTAGAACTCAGGATCCAGTTGGGAACCAACGAGTCAACTTCATGAGTTGGGCTTTGCTGCGGGACGTGTGCAAAGGGGTTATTGACGTCCATAGCTTTGATTCACCACTAAGACGGATGTTAGGCTACGTATCAGTGCAGTGGGGCAGTTATTACTCCATGGGGGCAGAGTGATCGTAGGATGGCTATGAGCCAGTGCAGTGGGGTCGTCATGACTTCATGGGGCAGAGTGGACATAGCAAAGACTAGTGGCTATGGATCAGTGCAGTGGTGTCATTATGACTCCATGGGGCAGAGTGATCATAGCAAGGATTTGGGTGATCAAAGCAGTGGATATCATATGCTTTACGCACTGAGTAAGAGATGTGAGGATGGATGCTATGCTTGATTGTTTGTTATCACCATGACATGCACACCCCACCCCCGTAATCTTTACACCATATATTATTGGCACCTTAGAGTATGGTACAGTATGTAGTGCTAACTCTTTGGTTGCAGGTATAGGTTCAGGTATGGTTTAGTATACCTGTTATTTATCTGTTTTGATGCTTATCGCTCAGACCAGATTTTTGTCTGACCCAGAGTTTTATGTCTCTTCTTATTACTCTGGGTGCTCTTAAACGGGCAGACTAGAGATAGGTAAGGTGGTATGCACGGGTAGCTGTACCAGAGACGAGCAGGAGGCTTCCACGTATGATATATATATATATATATATATATATTCTCCTTGTGTCGCTGCTGGTCACTACTTTGGGCATTAGTAGTGTACCTTTTTCTTTGCTTTAGAGATAGTATATTGAAGTTGTAATAAGCTGTATTTTGAATTTCCGCTGCCATGATGATTATGGTTTAGTTTTCAGCTTATGCACTGTCTCGCCTGTTTTATGTCAAGTATTGTTATTATTATATTTTATCCCATGCGCTGCGAGACATTCTACAGGTTCTTTGTTAGTTCTCCTTAAGTTTCCCATCTATTCCTTTCTTTGGCGACCGTCCCGTGCTAGTTGGACATCGGCACAGCGCATTTCGAGGGAAATGTCTTGTTGTGCGGGGCGGGCCTTCACAAACGCACTCCACCAATTCTGCTCCCCAAACCTCGACAGCCCCTTATCTGATGCCGCCCATCAGAACCACGCGCCGCCACGTCCACCAGCTCCGCTCACCTCGCCACACTCACCTCTGGTCTATCATCTTTCCTCCAAAAATAGTTCAGTCTTACCCCCTTCCCTCTTGCAAACTTCGACAACCGCCACCACACTTCGGCACCATCTCCACCGTATTAGCCACCACCCACAGTTAGCAACCTGTCTATGGACCACTGTCACCTCCCTGCGTGACCCACTCTTCCTTCAAAACCCAACTCCAGAACACTGGTCCCCTCAAAAGCAGTTCACCCGCACCTTTTACAACCATCACCGACCACCGTACCCGTCACCTTTGCCACCACTGCCAATAGACAGCATACCCGACCACCGCATTAACTTGACAACCCCAGGCTTCGCTGCAAAACCTTCCAGATGGCCACACATCCTTCCCTTCTACAAACCAGTCTGATTCCCCTGAAACAGCGCCAACCCTTAGACTTGCAGCCTCCTTCCACCTCCTCAGCAGCGTCGAGAGCTACAACAGCCTTGTTCCCTTCTCATAGCGTGCCTCGCAAGTTCTCGCAGCTCCGTCGAGTACACTGAAGCATGAATGCGTGCTAAGCTTAGAGTCTGTATCCAAGAAAACATCATGCATCGATGTTCAAAACCTATGCAACACACTCTGTAATTGTGCATGCCCAAACTCCACCAAGCGAACCCTTTCTCTATCGCCTGAGCATTGTTTTATGCTTTACCCATTCACCTCCTTTGAAAATGAACTGCCGCCTACTTTAGATAAAAATTGAACAATAGTAACTTGCAAACTAAAATCGGGAAAACAACACAATGGATGGAACGGAGCAAAACAGTGGATACAATAGAAGACGAAGATGGATAAGGATCGAAACGCAGAGTTGGAAAGCAAATCTGGGTGAGAACATTAATTTAAATTATGTTGATCGGGTAAAACGTTAATCTCAATTTGTTTATTAATTTATGATTTCTGACTGCTCATAAATTGTTGCTATTGTTTGTGATGGTTGATGCATGTTTGAAATTTTAACACTAAACACTAAGCTTTATTTAACGTAACGCTTGCGCACCATTTTATAGTTGTTCGATTTGTTGCTATGTTGATGGATGAACTTGTGTTCGTATAGATTAATTTTAGTTATATCACCCACATCATGGTTGTGGAGATATTGTTAGTCACTTAAACCTCTTGCCTATGTGAATAACGATTTTTAATATAATAAATAAAAATTTAAAGGTTAATTTTTGAATTTAGATTTTAAATAAATTTGAAATCTAAGTCACAAATGATTAAATGATTTCTCATGAAGACAAAATGATTTTGGAAACATTTAATTATTTTGGACTCTTAAGGTTAAAACAAGTTTGGAAATCTAACTAAAAACTTGATTTTTGAGTTACATTTGTAAATGGTTAGGTTCACAGCCATCCATAAGCTTTAAAATTTAATTATAGAAAGTTGATTACAGTATGTAACTAAACAATGGCTTTATTATATGTTTGGTTCCATTAATTTCAAAGATACTTTGTAAGATTTTCAAATTAATAATATTATGTTAAATTTCCGATAAAATCTGAAATACGGTTTTAATTGGAGTTATGGAAACCTTAATTTTGAATTTAAAAAGGGATTAGACAAATTTATGTTTTGAATCGTTATCAGATGCGTATTGACGACATCTCTTTCAATAATATATATATATATATATATATATATATATATATATATATATTCATATATCGTAACGCTCCAAGATGACTGAGAGGATAATGTCTAAGGCTTGGGTTTGGAAAAATAGTTTCCTGCTCTCCTTGGCTATCCCTAACCGATCTGACGAACGGGATGGTTAATTCAAATCGAATTTGGAATTTAATTTAAAGCCTATTAAAATTTGGAACAATTTTGGAATTTAATAAGCGTAGTTATTATTTAAGAATGATTTGAACAAGGGATTTACACTTGAATGAATTTTTAACCTATTTGGTTTAAATAGATATTTTTATAGCATTTCAAGTAGCGCTTTAACATTTCCTTGAAATGACTCGGTCTTGAGAATTCAAAATCAAGAATTATTAGTTACACTTAAAAAGGCTTTCTAAAAATATTTTGAAGGTTTTAAAGTAAATATTTGGGTAAACGAACATGGATTTTAAAGAGGATATGAGATGAAAATGAGATTTAGGGAATTTGTAATGAATCCAATTTTATCCTAAAATGAATTGACAAACATTAGGAAGGAGATTTGGATTGAAACCGATATAGTCCATAACTTTTGTTTCAAATAACGCTTATTACTGGAAAGACCGGGATCAGCTTTAAGTCCGAAAACCGTTCCAAGTAATAATACGTTGCTATGAAGCAAATTTAAGACTTGGAAATGGCAAACGAAGACCGGGAATCTTTGGATTATTTGGATTTATTGTTGATGTCTCGAATCAGGACGTACACCTAATATGAGGTTATAAGTGGCATGAGGTCTGAATATATTTGAGGATTTTCGAATTTTGTTCCATTCAGACCCAGAATGGACTTGTATGGATTGTGTGTCTGACATTGTAATTAACTGCGTAGAACTGATTTCTGTTGATATATATCGGATTTGTGGCAATAAATTTTCCCGTCTTTAAGATAATCGAACTTAGAGGTAACGTATGAATTGAAATCAGTGATATGTTGTGAATTGAAAATGTGGCATACTCAAGTTATGTAACAAGCTAGTGATGATCAAAGCATGGCTTATTTAAGCATAGCTTTGTGTATACCGCGACATCGACAAGTCTCACACCCTGGATGATGAGAAACTGGCAGTTAGGTTGTTGACATATACATGATTTTGCGATTGATAGCTGCTGCAGTGGTACCACTTGTGAACTTGGGGTAATAGGGTATGCTTGGTGGTTTGGGTCTGGATGAAAATCGTTGATCTACCTCGTGATTTGTAGTTGGTGTCCGAGTCTGGATGGAAAAACCGTGGTACATTTCGCTTGTGTTCCTGATTAATCTTTCGTGCCAGGAATCATCAAGTTGGAAAACCAAATCTCCAATACGCGACCCTACGGTTTTTTTTGTATACCTACGGCGACATAGTAGGATGGGGTACTATGGCATCTAAGATTGATACATTTATTTTCAAAATTGTTTCTACACTATGCACTAATATTATGAAAGTGGATTTTCACGTATGAAGGCAATTTTTGGTTATCATAAGGTAAAACTTGCCCATCTGGTGTGCGCTTGCATTGTGTGATGTGGGACGAACTTATGATAGCTTCATTTTCCAAAAGTCATTACGAATTCGTATGCATGGGTATTCACATGGAGTAAACTCGTTCCGCATTAGCAGCGCGGTCCGGTGAATTTCCCAACATTAAAATAAACCCTAAAAATAACTGTTTTATGTTCTCACACCAGTCTCATGACTGACTTAGCCCCTAAACTCTGGGTTCCCACTAATTTCCACATGGGAAGCTAGTGGTTTAGTTTTACAGTTATAGATTCTTGGAGCAAGATTCCGAGCATGCTATGAGTTGAAGCTTCAAGTTAGAGTTTGAATTTCTGCCATATCATTTACTTCTTCCGCTAAGAAAATGTTTTCTTTCCGCTGTATATTTATTGTAACTCCAATATTCCTTGTAACTCTGATGTAACATTTGTATTATGAAATGAAAAGTTCTGTTATTTTATTCAATATATGTTAGTACCCATAACAATCTGCCTTTGTGAACGGTTTAAGTCAGTTTAATTACAGGCAAGAATCAGGCAAAAAGACAGGTCGTTACACCTAATCTCACCCTTCTACTTACACAGTATGCAAAATGAATGAAAATATGTGAATGACTGATGATATGCAAATGAAGGATCACCTTCTAAGGGAGTTACACCAACTCCCTTATGCGGGGGAATGAATTTGTTATTGTTAACCCCACTTAGGAGGTACTCCATTTATTGAAGGTTTAAATATTATTAATAACATTAGCCCTGCTTGAGGGAATATGGAAAACAGGTGGTCCTTTTTCGTGAGAGCTCTGCTTGATTTGCTTTTTCTCTATTGCCTGCCAGCTACCTGTAATGACACATACACTCATATTTAACATTTGTCTAGCTGTAAACTAAGAAGAATGTTAAACTACTAATGAAAGTATTGTTCTAATATATCCATTAAATTGCAAGGTCCTTGACCATTCGTTGTTGGTCATCATTCGTCCTTTCCAAGCCGCCTTTTCTTTCTTTTAGCTTAGCCTCTTCTTCATTAAATCATAACATTGGTTGGTTTTATGTCCTTGGACCTTATGATAAGAGCAGTAACCTTTCCCTTGGTTCGGCTATGAATAACCTTTCACAGAGGGATCCGAGCCGAGTTCTTCAGTCTTCTAGTCTTGTGCCACCCTTATTTTTGTGTTGTACACTTTTTTTATATGGATGAACCTGTTAGCTCTAGAATAAAAGTCAGTTAAACTTTCACATTCTCTTAGAGCCAGCTTGTAACAACTCGGAATTTTGGTAGTAAGGATTTATTATTTGAATTTCAAAAATAGGAATTTCTGAAAATGATGGAATTTGACCACGAAACTTTAACCGATGCGTTCCTCCTGGAATTCTGATCAATTTTCATGTTTGGAGTTACACAAACGGAGTCCGTATGAAAAAGTTATGAATGAAATATGAAAACGGACAGAAAATAAATAAAACAAAATATTTTATATATAGAAATAAGTAATCCTCCAACCACCTCACTACCAGGCCGACCAACCAGTCGACCGCTGGCTGCGACCGCTTGGTCGAGCCAGGCAGTGACGATTAGGGTTTAGCTGTATAATATAATATATGAACGGACGGATGTTTAATAAATCAAATCTGACGGTTCATGGCCAATTCCACTCCTGGTAAGGCCTCATTCTTTTCCACACAAATCTGTAGGCAGCAGCGAGGCTCTATCATTTTCCTCTTTCTTCGAACCTAATTTCTTAATTAAAATATATTCTTATACAACAAATTAAATACAAATCATATAGAATTGAGAGGATTATCATATTCAATGGAAAAGAATGTGAATTGGCGCTCAACATCAGATTCCCCCTCTCTTCCTATCTTCTTACATATCTACAGACCTTAAATTAGCCCCTTTTTCAAATGAATTGTAGATTTATAAGAATTTGGGAATTGTAGGCCTAAAAGATTATTCAAACTCCATATTTGGAAGCTTTAAGGAGAGTTGGAAATTTAAATATATAGTTATAATAGCCTCTTTATCTCGTTTGAATTAGATCTCAAAGTATATGCCAATTTTCATCAGACTTGTTCATAATATTGTTGTAAATGAATTGGCACCTATCAGATCTGATTGTAAATGTTGTCAAAACTTGTAATTGATGACTTGTGGTCAGTAATAATATTAGTTGTAGGATTCTTAAATTTTTTATACATATTTCCTACAGTTATACTTTAAAATGTATTGTAGTTGTTGTAAAACATAGAGGATTTGCAAATCAGTCCCAATAACCTGTTTAGTTGTAATTCTCTTCCAAATTCCTAGTTCAATGTAAATTGGTGAATTATGTGATTTTAATTTAAAAGGATTATACCTATTTGTGTTCTATGTTGTTGGGTTATGGCTAATCTGTTGTAAATATGTCGTTTTCCTCTTTTTGAGCAAAAAGATATTATTTTGAATTTACAAGAGATGTGACAAAAAGATTGAAAAAGGGAAAAGTGGTGCAAACGTACGTATAAATATAAATATACATATTTGTGTGTAGTTTTCTGTAACACCCCGTGATTTTAAATATTAAAATTTACAAATTAAAGAATACCTAATTTCAAATGTGAGAATTAAGGGAAACGGGTTACGCCATTGCATTCGTCTTGGAATTCTGCTTAAGATAAGTCCGAGTTTGCGTAAATTGGACTTCGTATGAAGAAGTTATGGCCTTCCAAAGTTTTAGCAATTTTATAAAATTTAAGACAGTTCAGAAAATAAATTCGAAATTCAAATTCAAACAGGGGAGTGGGTTGGGCGGGAATTTTCCCGCCCAAAGGCCGGGTCGACCTAGGGTCGACCTACCCATACAGGTCGACCAGGGGGTCGACCTGGGGGTCGACCTACCCATACAGCTCGACCTGGGGGTCGACCTACCCCCCTAGGCAGATCTGAAAGATGACGCTGTTTTGACCTGTTGCTGAGTCATTAGGGCTGAGGTGTTATTCTATCTTGACTGGATGGTCTTGATTGATTCTAGGTTAATCAGACGGCTCTTAGTTAACTAAAAGTCTATATAAGCAACCTAATTCTTAACCTAAAATCACATTAATTCGTACCAAGAGCCGCCATGCCGTCAATGGAGAACCTAGAGTAGCCGCCATCTCTTTCAACCCTAAAGCTAGAATCAAATCTAATCTAAACAACAATTAGTCTACATCAAAGGTGAGCAATTCAGTTTCAGAATTCAGATCCCAGAAAGACAAGACTATTCTTTTGTTTGTGAGTATAATAGCTTTCACAAAATAATTAATTAATTTAATTATGATAAGTTATAAATGGGACTATGAGAATATGATTTTGAATCATGTGATGTTGAATTATATGCAAGTTTGTGATGTTGGATTACATGTTCTCATGTGAATTATATGCAAGTTTGTGATGTTGGACTATATGTTCTTGTGTGAATTATATGCAAGTTTGTGATGTTGGACTATATGTTCTTATATGAATCTTATGCAAGTTTGGGATGTTAAAACATATGTGGATCATGTATATACATATGCTAGTTTATGTGACATTAACCTTTATGTTTAGATCCATATGCAAGTTCACACCTTTATGTTTAGATCCTTATGCAAGTTCACATCTTTATGTTTAGCTCCTTATGCAAGTTTACACCTTTATGTTTAGATACATATGCAAGTTCACACCTTTATGTTTGGATCTATATTTAGATCCATGGCAGTATGTAGTTATGCAAATTTATCTTTGCCTATGTTGGTTTTGAATGTGAATCATATGTTAGTTTGAATGTAACTCATATGCAAGTTATAGGAAAACCATATACATATATGCAAGTTCACTATTACATGTTTAGATCTATATTTAGATCCATGATAGTTTATGTAAATTTATGTATACTCATTTCCTATGCAAGTTATTGGCTATGCAAACTTATGTCATGATTCTTAGATTTATTCTATGTGCTTTGCGAGTTGTGATGTTGCTTTTCTTTAATAAGTTAGACTATATTGGGAGTCTAAGATATGTTATAACGTACGAATAGCACAGGGACAATGGGAAAACATTAAATATACATAATTGTGAATTGGCATAAAATGGCCTTAAAAGGCATATAATTAATTTGAGGCATTAATTGGCATAATTGGTATTTATGGACATAATTTAAGTGACAATTATGGACATAAATAAATTTGGAATCTATTGACAAATTTAAATAGGGATATTAATCCAATTTGGGGTTAAATAAAGATGTGTAATAATTAATCGCCTAAGACACGAGGTTAGACTTGTTTGTGGTGTAAGACTGCTCGGACCCGCCCGACAAATCTAGCAACCACAAACGGTAGTCTAATGTGAGACGTCAAAGGCACGAATTAAATGTGTAACGATTGAAAAGACACGAGGTTAGGCTCTTTTGCGGTATAAGACTGCCCGGACCTGCCCGGACCCACCCGGCAAATCCAGCAACCGCAAATGACATTCTAATGTGGGAGGTCTTTACAAGGTTACGGTTCTAATGAATTAAGTAACACTTAACCAGATAAACATGTGGTGGGGCATGGGGGTTAAGTGGGTGGCCTTGGGTGGCTTGTGAAATACGATTAGAAACACTTAACCAAGTTGAAAACATGTAAGAAGACATGAATAAGAAGGGGTTAAGTGGGAAATTCTAGTGGGGACCAAGCATAGGTGGAAAGCTTGTATCAGGCAACGGGCCCTATTCAAACCAGTAACCCATTAAGTATCTTTGTGAGCTCGACCCAAGTCGAGGACGGGACACGCTTACTGGGTTTGATTGTAAGAGGTCAAAACGGGTTAGCGGTGGCAACGCAAGTCCAACGGGGTCATGTACGTGTGTGGGCCCGGGCTGGTAGGTAAGATGTTGTTGCATCGTGTAGATATAAGTCGTGCATCTTTGGTGGTATCGGGTTGCCACTTTGGGGAGTGATACACCACACTGTGGGACCAGCACGGGTATCTACGAGTTAGGGAGCCGATCGCATGGGGGTAGTGGGTACAACTAGTGGAGATAAGAGCAGACGACACCTATGAAGGCAACTAGGGGTACACGAAACTACCATTATCATTATTATGTTCAGTAGCGGGATCAACTTTTAGGGTGACTAGTAATGGAGCGGTGTATTTAGCATTGGTGCAGTATAGTAATTACCCTATAGTGATTAGGAACGAGATTAACGCCAGAATATTCCTCTTGTTTGCTTTGTCATGCCCACTTGTTTCACAGTCATACCTTGTTTTACCAGTTTATGCCTTATCCTAATTACTTTAATATATTATTAAAGTTATTATACTCGCCGGACTTATTGTCTGAACCCCTTTGTTTCCGCCTCTTTTCTTCTTCCTCCCCCCCCCCCCCCCCCCCCAGGTTCTCAGGGTGTGACTAGTACTAGTGGAGCTTGATCTTGGATCTCTTTCTCTTTCTCTGTTGGAAGTGCTTGGATTGCTGAAAGTAAAGTTCAACTCATCTCTTTCATGGCTACTTGTGTTGGGGTTATGCTTTTTACTTTATGTACTCTGAAAACAATTTGCCAAGATGGATATTAAGTATACTTGGTTTTTTATAACGACCCAGAAAATCTGAACCAATTTAAAATTTTTAAATTGGCTAAAATAATGGATTTTTAAATATTTAAAATAAATATTTTAAATAATAGCAATGAAAACGGAGTTTGAATCGACAATTGAAAATGAATATAATTAATTTTAATTATAAACAAGGCCTGAAATGGCGCTGCAGTTTCAAAAATTGAATTCAAACTTTGTCGGACTGTACCGGGTGCAAACCAAAATGGATTTTAGTGAAACCAAAAATATTTAAATCTGTTTGTGAATACCTTTCTAACGAATCTGAAAAATCGAATTTTCATAGCGGAAAGCAAAAGTTATGGCCAAATGAATTTTCAGAAAGGTCGCTATGGAATTTATATAGCCCGTAAAATTGGCCATTTTGCATACGACCTCGGAATTTGACGAAACAACTTTTGTTGGATCCGGGATGTGAAGTTATTGCTAGGTTTCAAATTTCATAATTTTTGAAGCTAGTATGTGAGCGTGGCAAAGGAAAATGTGTTCTGATCAATTATAGTTAAATTGGATCGACCAGAAATGGGCCTTTTTGCAAACGGTCTCAGAATTCGATGAAACTAGTTTTGTTGGGACCGTATCGTCAAAACATAGCTAGATTTATTTTTCTGGAATTTTCCGAATCAGTTTGTGGCCCTGGCAAATTGAAATGTACGTTCAAATTAAATATTGAATGTTTTATATTTTAATTTGAAGGAAAACTGACTGAAACAATCGAATGGGCCTTCGAAACATATCCCATTGTGTTCAGAATGGGGGTAAAACGCTAGGGATGACAGTCGTTGGGTTTGGATTGGTGGTCGCGTCAGAAAACCCCTTATAAAATCTGTCGACCAATCAGAATTTAAATAAAAAAAAGGCGGACACTCTCTCTCCCCGACAGATCTGAAGGCGAAAAAGCCTTCGAAACTTCCTCCTCTGATTCCGATCGCCACAGTCCACGATAGGACGCGCCACCACCCTCCCTCGAAAGCCCTTCGCCTCCTCTTCAAATCCATACCAGCCTTAACCCCTATCTCACCGTAAATCGTGCGCAGCGGCTCCCTGAAGTTGGCCACTTTCCGTCGCCGCCACGGCCTGGTCCCATCACCGAACTGCACGAGATCACCGACGCTGGGAAGGTGATTCGAAGCTCTTCAACGCTGTGTTGGCTGATCATCCTGAAGTGGTGCGGATTTCGAGAAAAACTCAAACCTAGTTTTGAGCATCAAAACGAGGTATACGGCTTAGTTTATTTTCAACTGTTTTTACACTTTAAAGTGTTGCAAACTTGTAAAAATTATATCTTTTTGCCATGTGGTTGAAATTCAGCGAAATAGGAAACATCGGGACCGTGAGGACGTCTTCTACATTATAGAAGAGACCGCATATTTTTCTGAGCCTTCTTCTATTTTTGGTGGTGTGGAACCCAATGTGAGACTTCTAATTTATAAACGATATGGAAAACGACGATGTATAAATTATATAGTCGATGTATGAGTTATATAAGCGTTGTACACCTCTTGTATAAGCGTTGTATAAGTTGTACGTTCGATGTATAAGTTATATATGCGTTGTAAAGATTATATATGTGTTGAAATAGAAGTGAATTGCTATATATAAATATATATATATATATATATATATATATATACGCCCCTCGTCCACAAACCATGGACGATATTTATTGATTGTGGTTGGTGTGAAAATTGATTGATAGCGAATGGTTGATTGGGATTGTTTGTGGTTAATATTGATTGATTGTGGTTGAAAAATACCCATTTGTGGTTGAGAAATATTTGGTTGAAACCACATAGGATTAGTTTGTGGAAATGAAATAAATATATACATGCCGCCTGCGTGCGAACTAGATGCATGATCCCCATTGTCAAAAACCGCGAGGTTTTAAGGTAGAGCGAGGAGCCGTACTAGGGACGGTCCCGGTTTTAACTACCCTGCCGTTATGCTGCCAAAATTTTGAAGAATATTAATGTGTTTGAATTATTTTCATTTGCTGAAACTATATTTATTCGTTGTATAGAAAACCTTCATGTGTTGAATCGATATTCATTCGTTGATTAGAAATTCGTTTGTTGAATTGTGTTCTTGTTTTAAAATATAAAAATCACATTTTTATCTATATGTATAAACTATAGAAAACCTTCATGTGTTGAATCGATATTCATTCGTTGAATTGAAATTCATGTGTTGAATGGTATTCATATTTTGAAAGAAATTGTTTTACAATAAAAATCCTATTTTTTATCCCCTATATTAACTATACGAAATAATAGTGTTTTGAAATAAATTGTTTTACAATAAAAATCCTATTTTTATCCCCTATATTAACTATACGAAATAATAGTGTTTTGAAATAAATTGTTTTATAATAAAAATCCCATTTTTAACATCAATATGAAAAGTATAAAATAATCCTATTTTTATCCCTTATATTAACTATATGAAATAATAGTGTTTTGAAATGAATTGTTTTACAATTAAAATCACATTTTTATTATATAAACGAATTGGTAAAAGTAGTGAAGTGTTGAAATAGAAGACAGTTAGATAAAAATATCATTTTTATCAAATGTATGAAAATAATGTAGCTTTGAAATCGAAGAATCGATATATATAAATAAATAGAATTAAAATATATCGAATAACGACGCTGCAGTTCATATTTTGAAACCGTGATTTCAAACGATTAGTACGGGAGATCCGACCATCGGATTTTCCTGAAACCGCAACCGTTGGGTTCGCTTTGGAAAAATCTTTCCAACGGCACCAACTTTGTAAAAATCCAATGGTTGGGTTGTCTGGAATGTTTAATTCAAATCTGAAGAAAAACAGTGCCAGAAACGATTATATTTATATATATATATAAATATAATTATATTTAATCGAATAACGACGCTGCAGTTCGTATTTCGAAATCGAAACTTCAAACGGTTATACCGGGAGATCCGACCGTCGGATTTTCCCGAAACTGGAACCGTTGGATTCGTTTTGAAAAGATCTTCCTACTGATGTAAATTTTGTGAAGATCCAATGGTTATATTTTCAGATATGTGTAAATCAAATCTGAAGAAAAACAGCGCCACGGTCGCGTTATGGCCCGAAGCGTCGTTTTGAATATATTGGCTATTTTAAAATAAATAAAAATAGCGATAAATCATTATAAAATATTATAAACAATATGGATGTGATTTAGAAATTAATTGAAGGTTGGCTAAGTCGAATGGTTTCCTGGGTGTTGATCTGATGTTGGTTTCGGCCTTCGGGGTTAATATTTGGGAAATCGTTCTCTTACTGATTGACGGTTAGTGACAAATGAATTGAAATGATGCGTGTATATGTTAGTGTTGCACTTGTTTATTATATACGCGAGTTGCTCAGAAAGACCGGGTTTTTCCCATTCTGAATAACTGAATCGACGATAAGAAATCGAAGATGAAGACGGTGGTCGAAGACCGGAGATCTTTACCTCGTTTGGATGGTAACCGTGGTCCTGATTGGGAGGCATCCCGAAATATGGATAATGAGTGGTGATTGTCCTGACGTACGTGGTGATCGATGGGTTTGCGAGGTATTTAGTGCCTCCGGTTTCGTTCAGACCCAGAACGGACTTGTAAATGGACTGCGTGTCTGACATTGGATTTTATTCTGTGTTGATTGATCTCTATTAAATATATATCTGTTTGGCGGCAGAGAATTTATTCTTTTGCTTAACGCCCTTCTCTGAAACGCACGAGCTCAGAGGTTTTATATCGATGGACATCAGTCGCATGGCATGAATAGCTAGTGTGACATGCCTAAGTGGCAAATGATCAGGGCTTCTGTTGAGAAGCAAAGTCTTGTGGTGATGATCAAAGCACCGCCTGTGTGGCGTAGCTTTGTGTATAATGTGAATTCGCGAGCTTCACATCCCGGTATGAACCAGAAACGAGAGCAGGACCTCAGGTGGGACGTGCGTTTTCTTTCTAGCTAGGGTGGTGTTAGTGACCTACCAGCCCTGACATTTATATACTTTTCACCCGTGTGGTTGTTGCTGTTGCGAGGCGCCTCGCTTTGATCGGACGATCCGGGTCCGATGGAGTCATTCGTTGGCTCATTTACGCCCCAAAGGGTGGAGAAACGCATTGTTCAGGCATTATAATCCACTTCGTGTGGACCGGCCCTGACGATCCAAGGTACGGTTGCGGCTGTGCCTGAGGGGCGGGCTAGAGCGTCTCGAATTCGGTAAGGACTATCTTTTGCCTTGGTTCAGGACGGAAATCCAATTTCCAAATACGACATCGTGCGGTTTTGATTGTATACCTATATATGGCGACATAGTGGTATGGGGCATTAATGCCATCTATGATTGATAGTTATGATTTGAAATTGTTTTCAAAACATATAAACACTAGCAAAAATATCAAATGCCTTTGTTTTATTCGTATCAAGCATATTTTGGTCGTTATAAGGTAAAAACTCTATCCTCCGGTTTGCGTTGCATTGTGTGATGGGAACTAAGTCTTATAATGGCTTCATTTTTATAAAAAGCATTGCGATGGTTAAAAGAATGATTTTTTTTAAAGCACTGGCAATCCAATGGAGTAAACCCGTTCCACGAAAGTGGCGTGGCCCTGTGATTAGCCATTTTATAAATGTGTTGAGTAGATTTCTCATACCAGTCCCATGACTGACTCGTAGTTTGTTTCACTTTCAAACTCGAGTGCCCCTTTTTCTACACGGGCAGCCTTGTATTCAGGTTTAGTAGGCTTTATCTGGATAGCTGGAGATGAAGATGGATTCTATCATTTATCTCTTTTTATGTTGTTCAACTCCTATTGTACATTATGTTTGTTTTCCGCTGTAGACATATATGTATAGTTGAACTGTATTTGTACTAAGTATGATCCTGTATACTGTGTAACTCTGACGATTACTTTTATCCAGTATATTCTATTGTTCATTATCTGGTGTATTTATTTAATTCTGTTCTGCTGTTATCTGTTTCTGTGTTATATTCCACGGATTACCCTTGCCACCGTCCGTACGGGGTTTGGGGTCGTCTCATTTTTATATGGTTTATGAAGTTGTTGTAATCAAACTATTTCTCCGCTGCAATAAAAGTTGTTTTGAATTTTTCAAGTACCAATTTATGTATATGTCTTGTTATATTCTGTTCAATACACTAATAATGCTCCACGAAACTTAATGCATTCCCTTAGTGAGTGACATTAACGGACTTGGGGTGTTACATTTGCATTAACTATTCCAAATATATAATATATATATATACATATATATATGTATGCATATATATTTCTTGTGAATTTGAAATATTTCTATTCCACTAATAAGGCATAATTTACAATAATTACAACTAACGGTCTTTTTTTAAGATTTGGAATCTTATGGCAATGTTTGGATATTGATTAAACCAAATCATTAAATTTATTAATAATAATAATAATAGAGAAAGATAACTACGTTGACCAAGCAAAAACACACACACACACACACATATATATATATACATTATTTGTCCAAATCTGCGTAAAACGGTAAAATATGCGTTATGTTGAATGTTTTAATGATATCCAATTATGGAATTATACATGAAAATGTAATTCATATTGAATTAATATATTTGTGGTGACCATTGTAACGATTAATATAATTAATTGCCATAAATGGGACCGCAAATCAATAAATAACATTGTAACCGATGTTGATTTGGGAAAGGTGGGTACGATAGGATAATGGTTACAATTACTAAATTGATTAGGATTAATTTTGTAAACCTCAATTAGGGAATTTGAATTTTAATCATATTTAGACACGAGATTAAGCTCAACTTATGGTACAAGTCTGCCCGGAACCGCCCGGCAAATCCAACATCCACAGGTGATCTATAATTGTAATAAGACATGAGGTTATGTTCAACTTATGGTAGAAGTCTGCCCGGAACCGACCGGCAAATCCAGCATCCACAAGTTGTCAGCTTAACGTGGGAGACAAATAAATAAATTAATAACGCCTGTCGGGGTACTACAAATAAATTTATTCGGGATTGATAAGATAAGGATATCCATTATGAATTCTGCCTTAGGAAAATTATGGCTGTTAGGCTCATTAATAGCATTGATTATAATCAATGGAATAAAAATGGGATAAATGGGTATTGAAGGTCGTTTTAAGTAATAAGTCCAATTAGGGCAGGTAAATAAATGTATCCTAGGGTAAGAAGGATATGACTTTCCTTATTTATACTAGTTAATATAGTACTTATAATTAAAAGTTAGAGTTGGACTTAGTGGGTTAATAATGTAAAATATTATTAACCATAGGAACCCGGGACGATAATAGATCGTGTGCGTATAGTATTTCGTGAAGAGAAACTAAGCGGAAAGGACTTAATGACATAGAACAATTTATCCCAAGAGGGAAAGGTACTAAAGGCTAATGGGGTACGGACTTAATAACCTTTATATATAGTATGCTTCCTATGTCTTAAGCAGTTAGGGTTGAAGAGTCAACTTGGGAGTAGGTCTTTCAGTTTAGGAGTCTTAAACGGCATGTGTGTGTATTGCCTACCCAAACACGGAAACTTAAAATGTCAGATATGGCTACCTATCCTACGGGAAGTAGTAAGCGACTAAGGGGGTTATCCAATAAGGTCATCTAGATGGTATAGCGAGCGATAAAATACCATCTTTCACCTTGCACGGGGTAAGGGTATATGCATGGATGACGGAAGCCTTAACTAGTAGGGCCCGTAGCTAGTGCCCTCTAGTTTACAATAATGTGAACAAATTATCGAGAGGTATTAAGTGACCAATAGGTTCGCCTAGAGTCTTAAGTGATCGGGAGAATCCACCCTATCCATCATTGATAGTGAGGCGTTAAATAATAAGGGTTAAGTGAATGGAAAGGTGTGTATGTATGTATGTATGTGTATATATATATATATATATATATATATAATTCTGCAGTTAGGGGTTCACTTATCGTTTTAATAATCAGTTAAATTATGGTTCAAAGGCTTCATAAATACAAGAGTAAACTTTCTATCTCGGTATCGATATTTGGGAATGCTAGCTTGAGAATAATAGTAAAGTCATGCATAAACAATTACAAGGTTAGGCTAGAATCACTAACCGTGGTAGGCATACAACTTGGGTTGAACCAAACAGGATACATTTGTGTATTATAATATGTGTTGTACATTTCCTATTCACCAGACTTTTGTTGTTATGACCCCCTCCTCAGTACAACCACCCAGGTTTTTAAGAGAAGGTCAGGTTCTCACAGGTGTTTAAGTTTGGCTTTCGGTTCTCATTCTCTCTCATGCTCGATATTGGCAAAGTGACTTACTTTAAAAAGGTAGTTGCTTGAGTTAATACTAGTTTATCCTATTTTGTTTCCGATGTTAGTTATCTTATCGTACTCTAATTATGCTCATGCTCATTTATTTGTAGGTACCAGATTTGCACGTTTCATGCTTGGATGTGTTTGAATTTCGATTTTTATCGAAATTTGGGCACAGAAAAGTGTGGGGTATTACATTTGGTATTAGAGCTTAGGTTAAACGATTAGAGGAATTACTTAAATAAGGAATCGTGAGAGAATGTAATTCAGTTTTCTTTTCTATTTTTCTTCATCTTTCTTGTTCGACTTTAATTTTTTTCAATGGTGAATTAGTTGTGGGCCTAACTATATAAAATGGGATTTAAGCGATAAGAGTTGAAGTATGTTGAGTTCGGTTTCTGACCAATTCTGTCTTACCCCACATTACGTTGGCGATCTCGTCGTGAAGAGCATAAGGACGACATATGGTGGATTCCGTTGATTTGAGTTTAGAGACTGGACGAAAATCTAGCTATAACCGAGATAGTCATGATTTCTAGTGTTTGGTTTTGTTGGTAGTTCCGGTTAAGACCATTTCTCGATCCAAAACGGGAAAACTTCACGTTAGTATGTCGTATCTATTTCGAAAATATAATTATGAGGTATATCCATTTGTTATTTCATTAGAATTCCAAATATTCCTTCTTTGAAAATATTCATTTGAGTTCTTGCCCTTGTATTCGAAGAAACTATTTGGAAAAATAAGAATGGTTTTATAAGTTTTGAAATACAGTTTCGGAAAATGGTTTTATAATGACCTAGTTTTATAAATATATGCTTTTTAAATTTCAATCTATTCAGGTTTCAGAAATTTTAGGGCTTTGTGTAATTTTAATAAATATAATCTGATTGGTAGGAAGAAAGGAAATAGAAATGACAAGGAATATTCCACTAAATTTAAAAATAATAAATATCCAGTCCTTGTGATTTTTACCGTCCCTTTCCCTATATATATTGGATAATTTATTAAAGTTATCATAATTATTCCTTAAGATTTTAAAAGATCCAACATTTTTGAACACAAAAGGTTTTTTCAGTTTGTAACATAAAATGGAATAGTAATAATAATAAATTGGGTTTACAAGTACGAAACCATTAGTTTATAACAGATTCCATTTTTGGATAATTTTAAATTTTTCTTCGAAAATGCTAAGGAAAAATCCTTCATCCAGATTTTTAGGGTATTTGATCTCGTGAATAATATATTTGTTGTTAGCTAGGTACGGGGAAAATCCATTTTAATTTATATTACGGATTTTTAGATGAATTATTTTTGGAATTCGTTGTGTAGTCGCAACACCGTTGTTGAGACTATAAATCTTTGGAGTTGATTCGGAGTTCAACTACAGTATTTAAATAACACGGTGATGAGGATAATTATTTTTTGGATCGCGTCAGATCTTAAAAGATGACACAGGACGATTAATATTTTAATCCGGCCTAATAAGGTCAAGGTTTGATCTTTGTCCAAAGCAATTTAATAATTGACCATTTAGCGTTATTCAAGAATGGTCAACTAGTCGATGAGTTTTGGTACAACTGGGACCTAGGACTCAACCGTAAAAGTTGCATCCAAATCACCCCTTTAACTTCCTTCTTTCATCCTCCCTTCTTCATCTGGCCAAACCATATCTCTATCCTTCTTCTCTTTCTTTGTGGCTGCCTCGTCTCCTCTTTTTTCGCGCTTGTTTGCACATTAGATCTTGCCTCACTAATATTCCAAGAACTAATTTCTTCTCTCCGACCATTTCTTAGTCCATAACGCTTACTTGCATTACCTGATCTTTCTTGTACCATCCATGTCTCTCCTTAGGAAAGAGATCATTCGGTTGGATTGGGATAAGAAAAAAGGTCTCACTGCTTTAGGGCTATGAAAATTTGTCAAGGCAGCTGGACTTGCACCGGCCAGTTGCTTCGAGATCTTAGAATAGGGTTTGTTGTTTGTGTTGCATCCGCCTTTGCTATACCTTATTTGAAAAGGTTCTTTCGAAGGCGATCGTTGTTTCGGAGATGAAGAATAAGCTATCTTTTGACTGTTTTTCTAAGGAGAATCTTGATGAGATTTTAGAGGAATCCGTGTTTTACGCGGACTTGACCAGCTTTGGAGATTTTGCTGCAAATCTCTTTTTCTTGATGATAGTTTTTTATTCCGGGAATCGATGTTCTAACTGCGCATGTAGACATGTGACTCATTTAGCACATCGTTCTATAAACGGGAAGTTATGGCTAGATTTATCTCATGGTGCGTAAATTAATCTTTTTCTTGATCGATGGCGTAACCATCATTTAGTACCGCACCATATTTGATTCAGCTTGTTGGTCTTGTGTTGTCTCATGGAGTCACTTTCTATGATTTTGCCTATCCATTTTTGTCCTTAGACAATATTAGGTGGATTTCCATGAGGAGAAGTTTTGTAATAGGTTTCATTTTCTATCAAATCTCTCTTAAGAGGTGGTTAACTAAAATCATAAAAATTGTTTGAGCTCTAGCCGCAGGGAAAGTCATCTCGTTGTTTATAGCCATTGTTTTGGGAGTTTCTGTGTTGTTGTTTTGTCGTCGTCTTTATTATTTCCCTTTCCAGCATTAGGTTCTTAGCTTGATGGTGATTCATGCTTGTAACTATTAGTATTGCTTAAATCGCAAGGCTTAGGTTAATGAGATTTCTATATTTGGAATGTTTATGTCATTCATGCATGCTTGTTCGAATGAAATCTCATATTTCTTATCTAAAATAACAGTTGTCCTAAAGCAGGAAAGAATAGAATTCTGTGTTGAATAAATTTTGGTAAAGGATCGGTTTTGCGTCATTTTCGTCACGGGTATATAAATAAATAAATCACCTTCCTTGTCATGCTAAAATTTATTTTGATCTTTTGTGTGCGGTTTCAATCTTCGCGTTTTTGTGTGACTGACTTCCTTTTTCACAACATGTGACTTGAATCGTTTAAGTTTTCGCAAAATACATTTTTGAAGTTTTTGGCAAATGTTGTTTGAAAAAAAAGCTGTTATCATTTTTTTAGGAAGGTGAAATGGTTTGAAAAGAAATTTTCAAAATAATGTAAGAAGTTTTCAATCGAAAATTTATTTTTATGAAAAATTTTAGTTTTTGGTCACATGGACGGCGTAAGGAAGATTTTTGGGTGCTTTGTGTGATCATTTTAACGGTACAATAGGACCGATGATACGATAAAAACGTTAACGACAACAAGGAAAAGGTTGTCTTAGCCTTGGGAACGTTGTTTCTGTACCTTGTCAATGATGCGCGCAGGTTATTAATTAACTCGTTTTACGTTTTAGAACTTGTTTTAAGTCTCTTTTACAGTCTGCAGATGGAAATTTTTAGAGTATTTTGGGTAACTGGGGTGAAAATTCCACTATAGGGCAGGAAATGGAATATTTATAAGTGGGAAAAACGTTAAAATTCTTCGTTTCGGTTTTCTTTTTTCGGTTTAGGAGAAATTAAATAGGAAACGATTAGATTGTGTGACATTTTGGATGGTAGGGTTTGGATGTAAAATTGATTGCTTCACACTTTTATTCGTAATTGTATGAAGGTAATGGATGAAAAAGAGTTTTCAAAAATTTGCATTCATATAGAACAGCGAGTATATTTAGGATGTTTTACATCATGCTTCCAAAAGTATTTCAAAAAATTAGTGCATACATATAGGAGGATCCGATATAGAATCATCTTGCATACATGTTTTATGGTTGAAATTGCATTATCTACACCATGCACATATACACATAGTTGTAAAGTGGATGTAGACTAATTGGTTGTGTAGAGTATGACAATAGGTGTCAGAATTTCGGGACGAAATTCCTTTTAAGGAGGTATGAATGTAACAACCCAGAATTTTGGCAATAGGGATTTATTTTTAGAATTTCAAAAACAGGAATTTCCACAAACGATGGAATTTGACCATGAAACTTTAACTGATGCATTCGTCTCGGACTTCTAGTCAACTTTCATGTTTGGAGTTTCGCGAACGGAGTCCATATGAAAAAGTTATGGACGAAATACGAAAACGGATGGAAAATAAATAAAATAGAATAATTTATATATAGAAATAAATAATCCTCCATCCACATCACTGCCAGGTCGACCAAGTGGTCAACCGCTGGCTGCGACCGCTTCGTTGAGCCAGGCAGTGTTGGCTAAGGTTTGGCTGTATAATATAATATATGAATGGACGGATGTTTAATAAATCAAATCTGATGGTTCATGGCCAATTCCACTCCTATAAATAAAGGGATAAGGCCTCATTCTTTTCTATAAAATCTGTAGGTAGCAACAAAACTCTGCCATTTTTCTCCTTCTTCAAACCTAATTTCTTAATTAAAAATATATTCTTATACAAAAAATCAAATGCAAATCATATAGAATTGACAGGATTATCAAATTCAATGGAAAAGAATGTGAATTGGTGCTCTACTTCAGATTCTCCCCTCTCTTCCTATCTTCTTACATAACTACAGATCTGAAATTATCCCCTTTTTTAGATAAATTGTAGATTTATAAGAATTTGGGAATTGTAGGCCTAAAAGATTATTCAAACTTCAAATTTGGATGTTTTAAGGTGAGTGGAAAATTTACATATATAGTTATAATAGCCTATTTATCTCGTTTGAATTAGACCTCAAAGTATATGCTATTTTCATCAGATCTGTTTATAATATTGTTGTAAATGAATTGGAACCTATCAGATCTGATTGTAAATATTGTTAAAACTTGTAATTTGTGAATTGTGGTTGGTAATAATATTAATTGTAGGATTCTTAAATTTGTTTATACATATATTCTACAATAATGTTGTAAAATATATTGTAGTTGTTGTAAAACACTGAGGATTTGGAAATCATTCCCAATAACCCCGTTTAGATGTAATTCTCTTCCAAATTCCTAGTTCAGTGTAAACTAGTGAATTATGTGATTTTAATTTAAAAGAATTATACGTATTTGTGTTCGATGTTGTTAGGTTTTTGCTAAACTGTTGTAAATATATCGTTTTCCTCCTTTTGAATAAAAAGACATTATTTTGAATTCACAAGAGATATGACAAAAAGATTGAAAAAGGGAAAAGTGGTGCAAATGTATGTATAAATATAAATATACATATTTGTGTGTAGTTTGCATCAACTATTCCAAAAATGTGTATGTATGTATATATACATATATATATATATATGCATATATATTTCTTGTGAATTTAAAATATGTCTATTCCACAAATAAGGCATAATTTACAATAATTATAGCTAACGGTCTTTTTGTAAGATTTGGAACCTTATAGCAAGATTGAACACAAAAATGAATGTTTGGATATTGATTAAACCAAATCATTAAATTTAAGACTAATAATAATAAAGAAATATAACTACGTTGTTGACCGCACGAAAACATATATATATATATACATATATATATATTACCCATCCAAATCTATGTAAAACGGTAAAATATACATTATATTGAATGTTTGAATGTTTGAACGATATCCAAATATGGAATTATATATGAAAATGTAATCCATATTGAATCAATATATTTGTGGTGACCATTGTAGCGATTAATTTAATTTATTACCATAAATGGGACCACAAATCAATAAATAATAATCGTAACCGACGTTGATTTAGGGAAAGTGGATATAATAGGGCAACTGTTACAATTCCTAAATTGGTTAGGATTAATGTTGTAAACCGCAATTAAGGAATTTGAATTTTAACTGTATTCACATGAGGTTGGGCTAAACTTGTGGTAGAAGTCTGCCCAGAACTGCTCGGCAAATCCAGCATCCATAGGTGGTCAGCTTAATGTTAGGGGTCTAATGTGTAAATATAACTATACTAAGATACGAGGTTAAGTTCAACTTGTGGTAGAAATCTGTCCGGAACTGACCGACAAATCCAGCATCCACATGTTGTCAGCTTAATGTGGGAGGTCTGGTGCACAAATATATATATATATATATATATATATACATACATAACATGCAATAACTAACTAAATAAATAAGATTAGTAACGCCTGTTGGGGTACAACAAATAAATATATTCGGGACTGGTAAAATAAGGATATCCATTGCGAATTATTGCCTTAGGAAAATTATGGCTGTTAGGCTCACAAATGGCAATAATTATAATCAATGGAATAATAAAAGGGATTAATGGAGATTGAATACCGTTTTAAATACTAAGTCCAATTAGGGAAAGTAAATAAATGTATCCTAGGGTAAGAAGGATATGACTTTCCTTATTTATAATAGTTAATATAAAACTTATAATTAAAATTTAGAGTTGGACTTAGCGGGTTAATAATGTAAAATATTATTAACCATAGGAACCTGTGACGATAATTGATCGTATGCGTATAGTATTTCCGTGAAGAGAAACTAAGTGGAAAGGACTTAATGACATAGCCCACTTCATCCCAATAGGGAAAGGTACTAAAGGCTAATGGGGGTACGAACTTAAAAACCTTCGCGTATAGTCTGCCTCTTGGGTCTTAAGCGGCTGGGGTTGAAGAGTCTACCTGGGAGTAGATCTTTCAGTTTAGGGTCTTAAACAGCATGTGCGTGTGTGTTGCCTGCCCAAACCTGGAAACTTAAAATGTCAGATATGGTTACCTATCATACAGGAAGCAGTAAGCGACTAAGGGGGTTATCCAATAAGGTCAGCTAGATGGTATAGCGAGCGATAAAATACCATCTTTCAGCTTGCACGAGGTAAAGGTATATGTGTGGATGACGGAAGCCTTAACCAGTAGGGCCCGCAGCTAGTGCCCTCCAGTTTATAATAATGTGAACAAATTAGCGAGAGGTATTAAGTGACCAATAGGTCCGCCTAGGGTCTTAAGTGATCGAAAGAATCCACTTTATCTATCATTGATAGTGAGACGCTAAATAATAAAGTGTAAGTGAATGGAAAGGTGTATATATATAAACTCCGCAATTAGGGGTTCACTTCTTGTTTAAATAATCAATTAAATTATTTTTTAAAGGATTCATAAATACGAGAGTAAATGTTGTATCTCTATATCGATATTTGGGAATACTACTTTCGGAATAATAGTATAATAGTAAAGTCGCGCGTAAACAATTACAAGGTTAGGCTAGAATCACTAACCTTAGTAGGCATACATCTTGGGTTGAACCAAACGGGATGCATCTGTGTATTATAATACGTGTTGTACATTTCTTGTTCACTAGAATCTTGTTGTTCTGACCCCCTTCCTCATTACAGCCACCCGGGTTTTCTAGAGAAGGTCGGGTTCTCACAGATGTTTATGTTTGGATTTCGGTTCTCGTTCTCTCTCATGCTCGGTATTGGCAAAGTGACTTACTTAAAAAGGTAGTTGCTTGAGTTAATACTAGTTTATACTTATTCTGTTTCCTCTTTGAGTTATCTTATCGTACTCTAATTATTCCCATGCTCATTTATTTGCAGGTACCAGATTTACACGCTCCATGCTTGGATGTGTTTGAGTTTCGATTTTTATCGAAATTTGGGCATAGAAAAGTGTGGGGTGTTACATAGCTCCTTCCAAAGGGGTGATGGCATAGACAACCAAGATCGAGAGGCTATCCGTTTCCCATTCTACTTTGAGCGACTTGGTTCTAAACCTCCTTAAATAGTTGTCCAGTGATACTTTTGGTTTTCGTTTAACATTGACCAGATCAAAAATGCTTAGTGTTCAGTCCTTTGACTCATGGAATTGTGTGCCGAATGCAGTGAACAGTTGTCTTCAGGATGTGATGAGCGGACCGTGATATTGTCTACACCACCTACTAACTTCCTCCCAGAGAGTTGTCAGGAATACTCGAAATCGAAGTGCTTCGGAAGCATTATATACGTCCATATAACTTTCAAATCTATAGTGGTGGCTTTCTAGATCCGCAGTTCCATCATACGTGAAATAAGGCATTTCTATATTAATCATTCTTTAGAGAATAAGATTCCTGGCAACTTCCCGTCTCCTTGCAATGTTGGGTTCTCGTTTCTCTCTGAATTGATTTTCCCTTTGTTTGCTTGACTGCCTTTTTTCCAATCTGCATTGTCCTGAAGGTTTGGAGGGAATCTAACTTGGCTGTCAAACCCTTGCGGTACTGTTGATTTTGCCTTTTCTTTGTAGGGTTCCACCCTGGAGGAGCTTTGAATTAAGTCCATTTCAATAACCATTCTGGTGGAGTCGATTTGCATAGCCAATTGTCATATTTCCAGCATATCACTCACTTCCTTTGTTGAGATTATGGGTCCTTCAGTCTCCAAACTCATTGTGTTGAATCACTACGCCATAGATGGCCTATCGCAACGAAAATCCATGGTATTGCTAGCTACAATGTTGCCATTGTTATGCTAATTTTTGCCTACTGCAACACACGCTTCAGTGTGTTCCCATAGATATCAGCAAAATGTTGCAGTAGCTATAAATATATTGAAATAAAAAAATAAAAATAAAAATGACACCTCAGCGATCTGCACCTCATTTAAAACAAAATCTCGACCATTAATTCCTCAATCTGCACCTCATTTAAAACAAAATCTAGACCATTTATTCCTCGATCTGCACCTCATTTAAAACAAAATCTCGACCATTGATTCCTCGGTACTATTTCAACTTTTACTCTAATTCACCTGCTATTTTTTTTCATTTTGTTCTCCCCCAAATTACCAATCCCTAACTTTTATTTCGTCAATTCTTTCATCGATAAATCTATCAAAATTCGAGGCTCAAGATGATGGACAACCTCCGGCAACTCGTCGCGCCACCGGGTATTCCGCTCCTGTTGTTTCTCCACCTTCTGCCTCGACGACGACGCACCAGCAAAATAGCAAGAGGCAACAAAATTGCAAGAAGACGCGCATAGGAAGAAGAAAGAAATTAAAAGAAGAAGGCAACGATTATGCTATTGACATCTCAGATCTGATCTAGGGCTGTTCGAATAAGGTGGAAATACAATTAGGGTTTAGGGTTATTTGAAGAACGAGAAAGTTCGTGCAGAGTGAAATAATTTAGGATATCACAATCAGATTTGATTTGTTTCAGGTAAACCTAATCTCTATTTTTTAAAATTGTCCTAATTTAGTTTAACCATTGGCATCAGTATACTGATTCATCTGAAGTTGTAACTGGGATTGATATGTTTTGTCTTAGTTATTTTTAGGATTAAGTTAGTTAATTTTTATGTCGGTTAATTTTTATGTCAGTATAATGAATCAGGATAGGATTCATGAATGTTAACATGAACCGAGTACAAGTAATGTAACACATATGACCCAGAATAGGATATAAGACAAATATATAACACACATCAGTATACAAGTAATGTAACATTCTAGGTCAGCCTTAAAAGAGATCATCTAAATGTGGTCTTTGGCTGTAGGTCAAGTTGTGTATTGTGGTGAACAGAGGGAGGTAATGGTGTGGAGCGTCTGCAAGTTGATTTGAAATAACCAATTCAATTCACGCTTGGCCATTTGCATGCAAGTCTTCCACCAGCCCTGACGATTCAAATCACACTTCTTCTTATTTATTTATTTATTTATTTTTAGCTCATTTTATTTCTCCATTTGCATGCATATTTAAACAACTTTAAAAAACCCTTATCTTTTGATGATTCAACGGTTATAGGAATCTCATGGATGTTAAACCATGAAAGCATAGAGCCATACTAAGTGGCCAGAGCAGGAGGAGCGAATGTCGAATGGCGGTTTTTTGCATGATGGTGCGAGGTTGTTCAGTCGTGGCCAGGTGGAGGCTCTGACGAAAATTGCAAATAGCCATGTGAATATTTGAGTTAATAGTGTGATTAATTCTCACATGGACCTGCACATAGTAATATAAGTTATCAACAGAGGCATCATGCTAAAGGCCTATGCTAGTGGATGCAAGATGAGTGAAAACTTTAGTACTAAAGTCTAAAGAGCAGTTGGAGCAAACTTATAAGAGTTACTTTGAAAAGATGCACCATAATGCAGAGTTGCATCACCACCAAACCGGACAAATCTTGAAATTATTGTTAAGGCAATACATATGACGCATCTGTCCACCCATTCATCTATGATTATTTAACAAAAGCTTAGTGAATTGTGTTAATATAATTCATTAGTGAAATTGGCCTTCTTATCTTTTTCATTATTTGGATCTTGATATATAGAACAAAAACTGACATGCGCTTCAACCATTGTTTTGCATGAGTTGTTTATCACCCTCCTTTTATGTCCTTATTACCATGCTTTGGGCTTTTAGTTTTAGGTCTTACGTTTTGTTTTCTTGAAAAGTTGGAAGCTACAGAATTGAGGCTAAAAGGTCCCAACAAGTTAGGGCGGACTGAATAACGCGTATATGGTACATGAATAACGCGAGTATCAAAATAACCATGCTTTTTTCTCCAATTCCTTTTTTTCTATTGCCATCGCATTCAGTATTTTCCAGAAGCTTATCTTTGTTATTCTAAATTTCATAATTAGCGATCCTGATATCCAAAATATATATTTGAAAGTTTTGAAGCAACATCAAATTATGTCGTGAAACTACAAAGATAGAACTAGGAGGTCTTTTCAGATATGAAGCACATATGCTAATGCAGTAAAAGTGTTAATCAGGAATGTGTTCCAGTCATTTTATCCGATCAAGTAGAGCTACCGTTTCCAAGATGTGATGAGTACAGTCAGCTATCAATAAAATGGCCCTCAATTCGGATAGGACCTCAACTTCTTCAGTATTTGGAATCTATTCTAGGTAAGATATGAAACTTCAACTCAGATAGGTAGTAGATGGTTTTTATAGTCATGAAAGGGATTTTTTGTTTGAATACTGTGTTTCGTTATGCAAAAGAAGTGAATGGAAATCATCTGTTAACTGAAATCATACCTTATGCACAATATATTTGATGATAACCACAAGAATTATTTGATGACAATTAGTAGTGCTTCAATCTACGACTAACGGTCTCAAATTCAAGTGCACTTTATGAAGAGTTGAACTGCAACTGAGCGTGGATATTGCTCTTGATTCTATAGTTAGAACTGCAATTGAGCGTGGATATGAAGAGTTGATTCTACAGTCAGAACTTGCTTCTATGCTTTAAGTATGGTACGTTCTTTTGCCATATTTAGCCTTTGTAAAGCTTAGCGTGACATCTTTGCTTAATTCGGTTCTTGTAGTTTAATTTCTTCATGTATTATGCACAAAGAATTCTCGGACCGAAAGAGAAGAAGCCTGTTTCAAAGAAGAAGCTAAAGAATTCTCGGCTAGCACGTTAACAGCACCCTGTATGCCAATAAGATTAGAAATGCGCAGTTGCTGTTGCCATAACTATAGAGGTGTTTTTATTTTCTTCTAAGTTCCTTTACATATGTCTGTATAGACCTATAGTGACAAGTGGTGAATAACTACGTCTGTTTTAATGAAGAGTCATGCAGATCTGTCTTGATGAAGCACCTACATTTTTTCCGACTGAATAGGTTACTCTTAACATTCATTGCAATTTTTAATATTGGACCACATATTTCTCTTTGGAGATACTTATTACTACTTTTTTCTCCAGGAATTCAAAGACACTCTAAAGTATATCGCAAGCATTCGTCCTAAGGCAGAACCATATGGTACATGCCATATTATTCCTCCATCAACTTGGAAACATCCTTGCCCTCTCATGGAAAAAATGTGTGGACAAGTTCAAAATTTTCTACTCAAGTCCATAAGATCAACATGATTGTGTAATATACGAGTGAATGTATAGTAGTGGAGTCAAAAAAATTGTACCATTTGAAATGTTGAAATAAAATATTTATTTGAATAAAATACTGTGTTATAATAATACTTATTATAATATTATGAAATCTTTGATTAATAGCAGGTGAGGTATAATTACTTTTAGTAGTTGTAAAATAATTTTTAACAACTGCTAGAAACAGTTGTAAAAAAGGTTGACTTTATTACGATTGCCAGCTGTACTAGACATATTACAACTGTTTTTGGCAGTTGTGAAAGGGTATTTTTTGTTCTAGTGGTACTTGTAGCAACACCTGTAGAGATGTTACCTTAGGATAGCAAAGATGTTGCATTTGACTCTAAGGCAACGCGGCAAAAGGCAACCACAAAAAAGTGTTGCCACAGACCTATAGCAACAAATTTTGGCACCTACTGCATCATTTCTTTGGGTTGTCGTAGGCCATCTATGGCGTAGTGAATCTTGATAGTATTATATTTTCTAGAGCAAGAAATGCATTGGAACCTCATTCCTTCTTTTATCTTTCCCCATACATTTTCAACCAAGGTCTTGCTTCTTCAAAGCTTAGTTCAATTTGGGACGGAACAGCACGGTAAGATACGTGGCTGTTAACCACAAGGTTGAAGGTTCAAGCCCTCCTTATAGCACCAAAGTATTAACGATATTTTTCGTCAACACTGGAGATAGGTCTAAGGATTTGGATCTAAGGGAAGTAAGGGATTATTTAGTTCCCCAGGCTTAGGTTAGTTCGTCGTTTCCTAGGTATCAGGGTATTGAGCTCGAAGATTAATTATTCTTCCCTCAAGGGTGAGTATCATGCTTATGAAACTCAACAACCAACAGTTACCTTGGGACAAGGGTTCCCTAAACGAAACAAGAGTTAGGAATCCAGATGGCTTGAAGAAGGGTATTTTAGTAATCCTGGAGAAAAACCAAGGCTTGTGTGTGAAGCATTTGTTATGGAGAAGACATAAGGAAATAGGTGAAAGAAGTAGTAGAGTAACTCATAGAAAATATGCTAAGTGTCGATTCACTCTTCATTGCTCATTGATTTGAGTACATTAACGTTTACAAAGGAAATCCCCAAATCGATTTGGAAATTAGGGTTTACTCTACAAGAAATGAGTACAAAATTGGGGAATGAGACAAAGTCCTCTTAAATGTGACCCCTGGGGTCTTATTTATAGACAAATCGGAACTTCTTTCGTCATTGGTCTAGCAAAAATTTCTTTCAGGTGTAGCGGCTAGGTGTCGATCGCTCTTCTTCTTTCGGTTCCAGTTGCCTTGGTTTCGGCCGCCTTTTTGACATTGTTAGCGGATATAACATAGCCTTCGGTGTGTTGATCTTAGCTTTTGGAATGCTGGTCTTGGTCATAGAAGCTTCTTTTTGGTGTTGCAACTACCTTTCGTATAGATATCAAGCCTGTTGGTATGGATAGTTTTGGGAATGGCTTTTGGCTTTAGGTAATAAGCTTCCGGTTTTGCCTTTAGGTTTTCATAGTATTTACTTTCGTGCTTCAATTATCCATGTTCCGGGAACCGTCACCCCTTTCGGTATCGACACTAAGCAAGTTAGTGTGGATAGCACCTATTCCCATGAGCTCAGGTTCGCTTTAGGTGAATCCTTGGGGTTGGTTTTGGTATTCCAATAGTGAGCTTTCGGTATGTCTCTTGATGACCTCTGAAGTTGTCTCTCGGTGGCCGACAAGCTTTGAATCCAATAGCTAACTTTTGGGATAATTTACTGGTGTCTTGGCTTCTCATGCCTTTAACGTCTTCACCTCCTTCTGTATCGACACGATGTAAATTGGTGCCCATATCCCTTTCACCTCCCTTAGTTAGGCTTGGTGCTCCCTGCCATGACTTTGGTTTCGAGTTATAAGCCTTTGTCCTTTGTTTCCTATCTGCTTCCGGCCTCAAGTGATTTTCCTTTGGAATTGAGTTCATGTGAGTTTCTTTCCATGTCAGCACTGCTTTGTCGGTATCCCTTTTCGTGTCGGTTCTGAACCTTTCCTCTCATGTTATGCCCGATAGACCGCATCAAATCTTCTCGTATCTGCTTTTGAAAGACACTTAGTGTCGATGGTGCATCGATACCCCTTCGCCAATCCCTTGCTCTGGTGTTGAATTGTGGTAGCAACAAATATCTCATTTTTTTACATTTCAACGGAAAATTGCTTTATATGGTAAGTTGGTAAAACTGATATAAAATATCATTTTTTATCATTCTATTTTTCGGAATCGTATTTAAAAATTTTGAGTGTATGTATCCAAAACCATGCGCGGTTATTCCAAATTTTATAAGAATACAAATTTTAAAGTATTTGAATTTCTGGTTGTTACATGCGTCCTAGTAAAATCATTTTCCTATATCCCTGCCTCCTCTTGCAAGCGTTAATTCTCCCATCCTACTTGCCTTTACCCGCTTCAGTTCCTCTGGATCCTGTAGTCCCTGTCTCACTTGATTTCTCGCTTTTTTAGTTACAACTTCGCCAGTCTTGTTGTAACCCTTTGTTATCCCTGTTCCTCACTAGCCTGGTTTACTCAGTTTCCACTGGAAGGCAGGGATTCGGCTGTGGATCGAGTTATTGACGTGCTAGTGCTTGATTGGTATTCCTTGTTTGTTATTCAAACAGTGGTTGTATTTGGTGTTCGGTTTGTGTCTGGTTGTTGTTAGTCGGTCTTGTTAATTCTTACTGTGTTTCAAGTGAGTGTTGTGATCTTCGAGTGTTTCATCTTTGGTTTCGTGTAGTTGGATGTTGTCATGTAGGCTTGTTTTATGGTAGTGGATATCTTGGTTGGTGATTTTGGATCTAGCAGCTTTAGCCAAAGCTTTATAACTGCTTTTTGCAGTGTCTTTAATCAAGTTTAGCCTTGTGCTTCTGTAGTGTTAATTTGTGAATTTCACTCCCTGTGTGGATTAGGAATACAACTTGTGATAACCTTGTGCTACCTTTCTAATCTTGTGATTACATTATCTCCCTATCTGGAGATTGGGAATATTCACCTTGCGTGGTGTTCTAGTGGTGTAGGCGAGTAAGTCTAACCCTTGTTTCTGTAATAATGTATTTTCCTATTTAGTGGTTAGGTGCTCGGCCTAACTCCTGGGTCTTGTATGTTTTTATTGCTGTTATAATGCAAAAGTGGACGGTCCACTAAAAAGCGGTTGGCCTTGAAAAGTAAAAAGCTACAAAAAAATTCATAGTATTAAGTTACATTAATGATAATTAAACAATAACAAATGCATACCTTTTGAATTATTATTGTGCAACTAATTATATTACATTCTCTTATCATTGTAAACACATTATTATTTGAATTTAATATATCATTTACTGACAAAAAATGTAAATAAATAAATTTTTGAATATCGGTACACAATTTCACCAGGCCTTCGGGCGAGATGGGTTTACCCTTACCAGTACGGGTTGTGGGTATAGGGGAAAATTCGAAGCCCGCACCGAATCTATGGGTGGGTCTGGGACAAGGATTTAAAAATTTTGGGGCGGGCCTGGAGCATAAAAAACTCACCTCATTGTCATCCCTAGTTAGAATCAGTAAAAAAAATATTTTTAATCATTATAAAGATATTTATATGATAAAAATTTAATAACTTATCTATCAACAAATTTATCATTACTCGGTCTACTATATATGACTATTTTACCTACACTAAGATAAAGTATCGATAGTCATTTTTGATTTACTAATACATCAATATGACAACGGTTTTCTCATATCAGTATCGAATACCATTCCCATTACTATAATAGTTACAATGTTATTCAAAATAAAAGCCAATGACCTTGATTTATAATGGTGTAAGGGGTTGGGTAAATCAGAATTAGGCAGATTACCCATCTCTCCTTTTTTTCTTTCAAATGGACCACTTCTCTCATCTCTCGCTAGGGTATAAGAGGACGAATGTGTGTCCAACTCCCGTCTTATACATGAAATTCAAACACATACGAATCATACAAGCATTGATTTTGTACATTGCTTGTACGAATCAGACAATAAACGAACAAAATTTGACTAAGACAAAAACATTAAATACTAAAAAAACATGTTTTTTGTACATTCAAAAACATAGTTTTATTTTTCCTATTAATGTTACCAAAATACCACAAACTATTATATTGTACTCTTCTTAATACTGGTTGTTTTAAATGGTTATTAAATGCATCATTTTCTACTTTTTCTGCATGACTATAGATCGTTTACCAACAGCATTTTCAAAGACGATCAACCACTAAACAACAGTAGTTTAGTAATTGACAACCAACGAAATTGATGTTGATCAACCGTGAAGATACCAGTTAGGACAACAAAATTTGTATGAGAAAAAAATCATGTTCGGTCCGCGATTGCTTGAATTCGTCAAAATTCCTCGTAATTCGGTATATAGTTGAGAGAAAATCTAATAAAAATATATATAATTTGATATAAATAATTATGTCCAAAAGGGCTCGTTCGCGTCCGTGTTCGAAAAACACATGTCTATGTTCGACTAATTTCATTTAAAATACTAGTTAGGACAACAAAATTTGTATCAGAAAAAAAATTGTTCGGCCCGTGTTCGATCCGTGTTTGGTCCAATTTTATTTAAGACAAAAATTGAACATACCTCGATCTGGTATGATCCGACTGATTTACACCTCTACTTATGTGGTGGTTGATTGCACTACATAATAGCTTTTGTATTAAAAAATTTACAAAATTTATTGTGTTTAATATTTTTGTCTACTCTATCTGGAAGAGAAAATTTTGATGCCCTTAGGCCATCTCCAATCGCCTAAAGGATTGAATATTCAGCTTTTGAAACTTAAATTTTAAAATTCAGGTGGTAGCATAATAATTGGGCGTCAACTGAGTAGGCTCCCAATTGTTGGACGCCTAAGGAGTAAGCACCTATTTTGGATGCTTACTAGACGGGCGACCAAGCATGTTTTTTATCATTATTATGTTTTTTTTTTTGGTTTGAAAAAAAAAAGAAACAAATGTGTAGTAGAGAGTTGGATTGACATTATTTTTTCACATGCTTAACATTAAACAACATATTTGAACTTTATCAAATTTAAAATAGGTAACTGAAAGTACAGATGACAAACTTAACTATGAAAGAACAACTCAATTCATAATATTCCTCTAAAATGTTAGACAATGATAACACACTTTAACAAACATAGATAAACTACTGGTTACGTTCAAACTGTAATGAATCTTAGGCAGTTCTAAGATATCTTATCTCTTTTTCCAATTCATTTGCATATGTTATACCATTTGGACATAAACAGACGTTTACCCATTCCTCATAATTGCAACCGTCTAGTCGGAGTTTGGATTCTATGTTTTCTTCATCCCCACATACCATAATTTCAACCGCATGCCTGCAGTGGCAACAAACTGGATATGAATCAATCACTTGTTCATATGAAGGTCGAACAATTAAAACCTGATCTACTCTTGTTCATATGAACGTTGAACGATCTCCTGAAGTCTTAGCTGGTCAAGATCTGAGAAAACATGACAGACGGCCTTGTAGTGTTTCTCTTGATAATTGATATGCCATCCCTCATTGGTATGTGGACATTCGATGGGCTAGTAGATTGGATCAAAGTCAATAGAAGAAGGATATAGGACGACCTTACTGTGAGGATTATATGACTATGAAGAAGTAGAGGAAAGTGCATATATACAAATGTAGAAATGTGTCATAGTATACAAGTGTGTTTGTTTTAAAGCGTCAGATGATTGTCACATGAGTTATCAAACAGATAATGCTAGATAATTGTGGATCAACAACATGAAATTCCACTTGGTACTCTTTCTCTTCACATAAGGAGGGGATTTAGCTATTTGAAATGCCCACACACTATAAAAAATCTAACTTGACTTGACACTCCGAACGCTGTCGATTTGGCATGAAAGTTTCAATCATTATTTTTCTCTTCACATGATGGGACATGTTATTATATGGGAGGAACTTCACATTCTGTTAGTAACCTTACTACTTCAATTACCTACATTTCTTCAACTCTAAAAAGAGCCAAACATGGCTTCTCTAGATTCAGACAGTTCCAATAAACAATGGTTTTTGCAACAATAAGAACTGTTGGAATTGGAAATAGAAGCATATTACGTTGAATCATCTGCTCTTGGTCACCATGACAGTTCTCTTATACCGATGGTACATCAAACGAGATCACTTTGAGTTCGAAAAGATACCAATGGAGGATTACTTCTTTGATAACCCATATATGGACCAGAGATCTTCTAAATGATATACTGGTTGAGAAGACTTTTGTTCGTAAATGTACTTAAAGAAGTTTAACAATATGACAAATACTTCACGCTTATGAAATCTGCAATGAATTCATAAGGATTAAGTGTTCACCAAAAGATGAACGTTGCAATAAGAATGTTGGCTTACAGCATCCCATTGGCACACAAAATGAAACATCAAGAATTGCTGAGAGTACTGCCTTAGAGACATCAAATTGTTTTGGAAAATAATTGTGGATGTTATAGCTCTCGATATTTAAGCTCTCCAAATGAGGTCAATGTTGGTAGTCTTATGGAGATTCATGGAAGTAGAGGTTGACCAGAAATGCTTGAAAGCCTTGACTGCATAAAATGAGAACGAAAGGTTTATCCCAAGGCATATCATAGAGCTTAAAATGATAAATCGAAAAGACCCAAAATTTTAGAAGTCATTGTCTCAAATGACTTGCAGATTTGACATGTCTTTATTCAAACGTAGAATCAAATAATGACCAGACCGTAATTGAATATTCTACGTTGACTTGCTCTTGAACAGTCATCTTATGTTCGATTTGATCTTAGAGGACATCACCGGGATTCTGATTACCACTTGGACAATGACATCTATCCCAAGTTCAACACTATAGTCACAATCGTGCTACATCTAATGAACATAAAGTAAAAAACATTCGCTATAGAATAAGAAAGAGAAAAAAAAGTGGAACAAAGGTTTGGAGTTTTATAAGCGTAATTCGCAATGGTAGTCGTCTACGTAGGTTATAGGAAAGTGACTAAATGAAAAGAAATCACGCTTGCTTGTATCATCCCCAATGACATGATTGATGAAGATGGGAGAGGGATTGAAGAGATGAAAATCAGTTATGAATGCGCACGTCCACCACTGAAAGTATTTCATGATGATAGGCTCTTAATCAATGAAGATTTAAGCGAACACATCGACTATCAACTCAAAATCTTAAATTCTCGATTGTAGAAAGATATGATGACTCATATTTGGAAAATCCATAAAAACTGAGTACATTAATGTTTTGTAATTTAGTTTAAATTATTGTCGAATTTTTCTTTATCAATCCGACGGTTAGAGAGGTTTGCCTACTGTGGAAAGTAATCAATTTTCTCTGAAGCCAAAAACACATGGTCCTATGCTACGTTATTATTTCTCGCCTCCCTTTCTTCTCCGGTTTCTCGCTCTCGTTATTTCTCCACATTCCGTGCACTATTTTTATTCTCCTTTTTTTAGCCGATTCTCATCTCAACTCTCATTTAAACTGAATCAGACCTTTTCTTCTCCATCATTTTATGCTCTTTTTCTTCTACTTATTTTTTCACCAATTCTCGTTATTTAAATTCAATCAGATTTGTTTTATTCTCCTTACTTTCCTAGCAAATTACAGAGGGAAAATTGTCATGGCTTCCTTCAGATGTAGCCATATCGATAGCTTTCCTCAAAGAACTAGAAGAAAAGAGAGCCAGAGTTGAGAGGTTTTGGAAGATGCAATAGGGAATAAGGTGGAGATTAGAGAAGAGAAAAGGTATATAAGATAAGGAGAAGGGAAATTTGGACGAAATGGGAAAGGAAATAAACGATCAAAGGTGAGGTATAGATGATCAGAGAGAGTTAGGGCAGGATTTAGATGAAGAAAACAGAAGCAGAAGTTAAACAGAAGATAATAAAGAAGTGTTTGTTTTTACTACTCGCATATCTGATTTACATGACTACATGCCTTTATATATCATGGTTTACAATGGTCACCAGATTAAACATCAAGAATTACAGAAGGAAACCGATCAGACATGCTAAGGTTTGATATATACTTTGTATATCAGTGTGCAGGAGCAACTGACAAAAATTTGCACAGCCCCGTTAGACCCTTCCCACCTTGTCATCTTCCATTCCAGTGCTTGGCTATCATAGCTATCATCAAAGGTCATATCAGGTGAGGGCTCCAATGATCTCAACATCGGAATCTGGCAAACTTATCTTTCTTCCTGAATATCCAAGTTTTTTCATAAGCTTATCATAGAAAAATGTTGTTACATCTCCCTCCCTCTTCGAAAATGGACCTTGTCTCAAGGTCCAGAGTGGGGAACCTTCTGGTTATCGGCCAGTAATCCTCTCAAGTAGCCTCTTCTTCGGATTTACCCTTCCATTTGATCGGAATTTGTACTACGGCTTGGCCATCTCTGGGTACCATCCTTTGACCTAAAATTTTCTCTGGTTGGAGCATTTCCTCTTCTTCATAAGTGGGAATATCATCATGTATAATTATTTGAGTGCCTATCTTCTTCTTTAGCTGGAAAACATGAAAAATAGGGTGAATTTTTATATGATCTGACAGCTGTAACTTGTAGGCTACTTTCCCTGTTTTTTCAATTATCTTGTAAAGGCAATAATATTTGGGAGATAGCTTATGTGTCTTATAATTATTGGTAGTCATTTGTCTATACGGCTGCAATTTTAAATATACCCGGTCTTCTATTTGAAATTCTCTTTCAGATCTCTTCAAGTCAACGTATTTCTTCATTCGATCTTGTGTAAGCTTTAAACTATCTTTTAAAATTCCGAAGTAATGTCTCTGTTGAATAAAAACTCTTCAACCTATTCAACCTTGATTGTGTTCAGCACATAACTTAATAAACCAAGAGGGTCAACATCATAAACTACCTTGTAAGGAGTCATCTGAGTTGATGATTTCCATGTTGTGTTGTACCATAATTCAGCCAAAGTGAGCCAGTTACTCCATTCATGCAGTCGATGGCACACAAAGCAGCTCAAATACCCTTCTAATATCTTGTTAACAATTCAGTTTTCCCATCACTTTGTGGGTGATACGGTGAACTCAGTTTCAATTTGCACCCCTGTAATTTAAAGAGTTCTTGCCAAAAGTTTCTAGTAAACATTGCATCTCGATCACTCACTATGGATTTTGGCAACTTATGTAACTTAAATATGCCACTGAAAAATCCCTACCAACTTCCTTTGCTGTGTAAGGATGGCACATAGGAAAGAAGGAAGCATACTTACTCAATCCATCAACAATCACATAAATAACTGAACTTGTGGCTCTTAGGTAGGCATGTTGTAAAGTCCATAGATATGTCCTCCAATATCTTATTAGAAATTGGATATGGGTGCAGTAGGCCAGGCAGAAGTACGTTTTCTCCCTTTTTTCTTTGACATATGTCACAAGCTTTCACAAAAAATTCTAACACTTCTTTTCATATTTTTCCAATAAAAAGTCCGCTTTATCCTTTTCAAAGTACCTTTGACGCCACAGTGTCCCTCTAAAGGTGATGAATGACGTTCCTCAACTACTGTTTGTCGGAGAGTAATTAAATGACGATCTAGTAGTAACTTTCCTTTATGAAATAGTAATTCATCTACCAGTTTGTATTTCCTTTCACACATTTGTCCTTGTTTATACTTTGAAATATTTTGTTGATACCAAGTAGAAGATAATAAAGTATTTTTTTAAATCTTATAGCCACGGTGTATGCAGAGTAGATATTGCATGAACTTGTACCTCCTGATGAATAGTGTTCTCTTTCCTGGACGAAGCATCAACTGCAGTGTTTTCTTTTCCACTTTTGTATTCTACTTTATAATCTAACCTAGAGCTTTGCAAGCCACTTGTTTTGTACGCCTGTGTGCAGTCTTTGGGATAATAAGTATTTTAAACTTTGATGATCGGTTTTAATAACAATCTTCCTTCCAATTAAATATTGTGACCACTTCACAGTAGCAATGATTATGGCCATTAATTCCTTCTCATATATAGATAAAGACAAATTTCTTCCTTGTAAAGCTTCACTGAGATAGGCAATAGGCTTATTATCTTGCAATAGCATAGCGCAAATTCCCTATCCACTAGCATCACACTCCAGCACGAATGTTTTAGAAAAATCCGGCATTGCTAATATATGCGGGGTCAATTAAACACTGCTTTAATGTTTCAAAAGACTGCTTGGCATCTTCAGTCCAACAAAATGAATCTTTCTTCAACACAATGGTAAGTGGTTTAGCAATTAACCCGTAACTTCTTATAAATTTTCTGTAGTACCCAATTAAACCCAGAAATCCTCTAAGCGCTTTTAAATCCTTGGGAAATGGCCATTCCATTACAGCTTACACCTTGTTTGGGTCCACTGATATACCTTGCACTGAGATTATGTGTCCCAAATACTCCAGATATGCTTTAGAAAAGTTGCACCTAGATAATTTAGAGACCAACTGATTGGCTTTCAGGACCTGAATAGTCAGACTAAGATGTTGTATATGCTCAGATATTGTCTGGCTATAGTTAGTATAACATCAAAGAATACTAGAATAAATTTCCTCAAATAGGGTCTGAATGTGTCATTCATTAAGGATTGAAAGGTGGAAGGTGCATTGACTAAATCGAAGGGCATCGCAACAAATTCATAATGCCCATCATGTGTTTTAAAAGCAGTCTTGTGAATATCCTCCTTGCACATTCTTATTTGATGATATCCTAATTTAAGATCTAGCTTAGACAAACATTTTGAGCCATACAATTTGTCAAATAAATCATCAATTAATGGAATTGGAAATTTATATTTAATAGTTAATGAATTCAAACCTCTACATCCAATGCATAATCTCCACATACTATCCTTCTTCCTTAGCATTACAACCGAGGAAGAATAGGAACTTGACTATGACTGATAACACCATCTTCCAGCATGTCTTTTATGATTTTTTCTAATTCATCCTTTATGTGACGCGCATGTCTATAGGGTTGAGACATACTGGATTAGCTCCTGATTTTAATGGAATTTTGTGATCATGCTTTCTTTGAGGAGGAAGAGTGGAGGAAGTAGTGAGTACTTCAGGATATCGTTGCAATAGCTCTTGGTCTTCTTCTGGAATGGTTTCCAGAGTGTCCTTGCTTATATCAATCTTTGATTCACGTATAGTATACAACGTCATTGACAGTTTCTCCTTAGCATGTTCCTTACTAATGGTTTTTATCTACTAACTTGACTTCTTGCTGTTGCATACCTTGCCAGATGTATCTTTTATTCCCATATGTGAATTTAACCAATAGTTTATCCAAGTTTAAAGTGATCACTCATAGATTCTTCATCCATCGAGCATCGAGCACTATTTATCAACCCTCTAAGGGAAGCAACAACAAATCAACAAGCATTTTACATCCCTGGAAATGAAGAATAACATCATTACATATTCCAGATCCCTGAAGTTTTTCTCCATTTACTACCATAACTTCATAGGTTTTGGACTCATCTATCTTGAGTTTGAGTTTATGTGCTAGCTTATCATCTATGAAGCTGTGTATTGACCCTGAGTCTATGATTATTTGCACTGGTTTCCCTTCCACAGTGCCTTGAACCTTAATTGTAGATAAAGCATGAATTCCACACATAGTTTATAAAGTGATGACATGGGTTTCTTCAACAATTTCCTCATGGTCATCATCTACATTTAATTCCAAAGAGTCTTCGCTGTTTTCTTCAAAATCTGTTAAGGGCATCATGCCCTCCATAATATGCAGTTGTGGGATTTTGCACTTGTGATCCTTATGTCATGGTTCTTTACATCCATAGCATATATTTTGCCTTCTCATCTTAACCAATTGTTGTGGGGTCAGACCCTTGCTTTTGGCCAATTTTTGTAGGGTAGTAGTACCATTTTCTATATTCAGTTGTGCACTCTTGGAAGTAGGAAAAGTTTGAGTAGGGTTAACCTTTGGGGTAAGGTAGGTACAGTTTGTCTTACCTTTCTTGGTTCGGGTCCACGCTCTTTCAAACATTTTTGCTAAGGAGACTGCCTGTTTAAAATTCTGGGGTCTTGAAGTTAGGACATCATATCTTATCTCTTCTTTGAGTCCTCCTATGAATCTATCTAAGAGGAACTGAGGTGGCAGTGTCTCAACTGTGGCTTGTAAACCTTCAAATTTAGATAAATAATATGACACTGTGGTCACCTGTTTAAGCTTTACTAATGCCTCATATGGTTGTTCCATTTCTTCATCATTAAATCTGACCAGGATCTCATCTTTAAATTCAACCCATGTATCGTGATTATGAATGTTCATGGTGTACCAATTATACCATTTGAGTGCGTCCTTCTTTAAATAAAAGGAAGCAATTTCCACCCAAAGATGTTCTTCAGTTTGATGAAACCTAAAGAACTGTTCTACCAGATTAACCCACTCAAGGACCATTTTGTCTTCATTGTATGAGAGGAAGTCAAGCTTAAGGTTGGGGAAAGGTGAGTTTTTGTTCCGAGAAGTATGTTCTTGGATGGTTTGGTTTTGGTTTGAGGAGGGTGGAGAGGCTTGCTTAAGGATCAAAGGTGATGGATTGCTAGAGTTTGTGTTGTTTTATGGAAGCATAGAATTATTTCTCGGATGTTGTTATAGAACAAGAGGGTCGGTAAATGATTGAAGGGTTTGGCCACTAGGGTTTGGGGGAAGAATTCCCTTGGTATTTGCATTAATAGGTTGATTACTGGTAGTTTGGCCTTTGGTCTGTTGTATATCTTATGATATAAATTGTAACATAGTGCAAATTCCCTCGAATTCCTTGTTTTGTACATCAACCTTGCAATTCAGAACATCCAGTGATTGAGTAAACTTGTCATTGACCTCTTCTTGTCTTTCCCACGCTTCTTGATCTTGAAGGAAGGTGAGAAAGGCAATATTATCTTCAGTTGTCTAGGGGTCTGAATCATACCCAAATTGATGCTCTTATACTACTTTGTTATGGCTTCCTTTAGATGTAGCCATGTCGATAGCTTTCCCTGAAGAACTAAAAGAAAAGAGAGCCGGATTAGAGAGGTTTTGGAAGATGCGGTGGGGAATAAAGTGGAGATTAGAGAAGAGAAAACAATATAGAAGATAAGGAGAAGGGAACTTTGGATGAAATAGGGAAGGATATAGACGATCAGAGGAATAGCTGATCAGAGAGAGTTAGGGCAGGATTTCAATGAAGAAACCAGAAGTAGAAGATAATAGAGAAGTGTTTGTTTTTTTACTCGCATGTTTGATTTACATGACCGCATGCCTTTACATAGCATGGTTTATGATGGTCACCAGATTAAACATCAAGAATTAAAGAAGGAAAACTGGTCAAATATGCTAGGGTCTGATATATACTTTGTATATCAGTGTGCATGTGCAATTGACACAAATATGCACAGCCCCCTTAAAAGCTTACCACCTTGTCATCTTCCATTCACAGTTCTTGGTCATCATAGCTATCGTCAAAGTTTATGTTAGGTGAGGGATCCGATGATCTCAACACCGGAATCTGGCGAATTTGTCTTTCTTCCTGAATAATTGTAACAGCCTGCATTCACTACGGCATAGATAGCCTACGCCAACCCCAGAGAAATGACGCAGTAGGTGCCAAATAGTGTTGTTGCAGGCAAAAAATGATCTGTGGCAATACTTTTTTGGGGTTGCCTTTTGCCGCGTTGCCTTAGAGTCAAAGGCAACACATTTTCGATCCTAAGGCAACATCAACACAGGTGTTGCCGCATGTACTAAATTTACAAAAATGTGGGATCCACTATAATCTGTAACCCGGGTTTAAGGAATGGCCACTAAAATCTGTAGGCCGGGTTCACGGAATCCAGTTGTGGGACCCACATGCATAAATCTATGGCAACAATTTTACCACCCAATGGCAACACTATATCATAGCTATGGCAACATTTAACATCACATACTGCAACATTATATCATATATATGGCAACATTACAGAACATAACATCAAACTGATCAAATTAACAAAGAACTTTTTATTTCAAATTAACCAGCGAACATAAGTAGTACTTAGTCAACTACAAAATAACAAAACGTAGCCACTAAATTCAAATTTACAAACATTTCAAAAACAAACACAGCAAGTCCTAAATTCATGTTTACATAAAACTAAAATAGTTTCAAAATATAGCGCACGCCTTCATTGCGTTCAATGCCTCTACTGCATCGCGTACCTCTTGTGCCTTCATTAACAAGTTCTTGAAAATCCTCATCACTGCCTCCTTCACCTGCATACATCAGTTGCATTTCAGCACAAAATAAGAGGTATGCATCTCTCAATTGCATTTCAGCACAAACTATGGTCATAGTTAACAGAGTTTCCTTTCAGCACAAACTGAGTTTCATAACTGAATTCCATTTGCATCAGTATAACATAGTATACTGATCTAAACAATGTGTATAAAAGTGTACTGATCTAAACAATGTGTGAGTTACATAACTGATCTAAACAATGTGTATACAAGTGTATACTGATCACATAACCGAGTTTCATTTGCATTCGCGTTTCATTTACATAACTGAGTTACATAACAGAGGCACAATCTGGATACAAGTGTACTGATCTAAACATAACTGAGTGACATAATTGATCTAAACAATGTGTATATACAAGTGTATACTGATCTGCAATGTGGCAAAAATTATCACTAATCTACAATGTGACAAAACTTAAGATTATACCTGAAAAACTGCCCATGCATGCTATTTCATGTTACTTCATTGCTCTACATTGCCATAACAACACACAAAAGAACTCCAAACATGATCCAAGACATAGCTAAATCTTTTGCAAAGAATTTTTCTCCTGTCTCGTGTTTTCCACATTCAATGTGCATTAGGGCCAACTCTTCCTTCAAATCTTCCACAAATTCATCGGCTTTTGCCCTCTTTTGTTTTTGCTTCAGCAGCTTTTCTTCAATTGTCTTCTTTTCCACGAGCAATGGCAATATAGTCTTTTCTTTTTCCATTAATTTAACACTAGTATCATCCAATTTAGAATTGTTGTTGATTTCATACACTTCGTCATGCCACATAAAATACCCGCAATCGCCAATCTGCACATACATTAAATTCTCGAGTAAAACATCAATGAAAGAAATGATAATCGACATGGAGCAACAAAAAAAACCTAATTTATACTTACCGTCCACATGGAGCAACCAAAAAACTTCTTCCCCGCATTCGACCCCACCTTCACAGTTCTCAACTTCGCTGGGATATTGTGGTGGCAGTTCTTTCTCGCAGCCGCTGTTGATGAATTTGAAGTAGAAATTGATGTCTGCATCATGCAATATTCAGTGATGTTTGCAGTCCGAGACTTAAGTCATAGAAATTTGTGACAATGTGTACTCTTATAAGTACCAACAAAGATTCCATAATATTTATATCGAATAAACATAAACTATTGGATGAAACATCAATTACATTCCTGAAATTTGCATAAATGTGGATATGATAAATGCAGTGTGTACTATATGACATCTAACAAGGCTAAATAAACACACACTTACTGCATCGAAGGAGATCTCACTGGTTGAGAACTAAAGGTAGAAACCCCAAAAAATAATAAGGGCGTTAAGCTCGGCTTTAAAGAGCAATGATTAGGATTCTGATCCGATCAAAACAAGGCTTCTTGGATCACCAAAATTTTTCTTTGCATCCTGCCCAAGCGAAAAAATTCACTTGTATATGGGCCTTGGAAGCGAAAGTGCCTCTCTGAATTCTGTATTGTCACATACTGCCTAGTGGAACATTATCCAGAGAACTTTTGTACTCACAAGGATTGCCACATTCTACCTCCATTCTCCAGATAATGTCCCACCATGCACTATGGTGGACAACAAAATCTACCACCCAAACAATTACGATTTCTACTTGTGCTCACAAGCTGGAATGATAGGCACAACCCAAAGAAGTACTTTTGTGAAACAACATATTTAACGATGCAGGTTTGAGGAAAAAAGACTTAAATGGCTAGGGAATACCTTCATGTTAAGCCTAAAACAGATTAGCGTAAAAAATGAATGTACAGACTGACGAAGTACAACACTATGGATCATCGAAAAAGGGTAAGTTAAGATCAAAAAATTCGTTTACAGTACCTTAGGGTAATGAAAGCAGATCAGCAGCGAAGCAATTTCGTGCAAAATCGGATCTTTATTTGGTAGCAAACAACGTAATTAGTGGTTTTTTGTTGAGAGGAGAAGGAAGCAGAGGTTTTTTGTTGAGAGGAAATAGAATTTAGGGAAGAAGAAGGGCAACAAGAATTGGGATTCCCTGCGATAAGAATTGGGATTTTAGTTTAGGGTTCGAACGATTTAGGGTTTGAAAGTGGAAAAGTGAAAACAGATTGTTGCGGGAAAATGAAAATTTGGGTAAAAGAACACTGCGGTGTTGAAGGAAATCAGATTGATGCGGATCACTAATCTGGACCGTTGGATCGTGTTGATGCGGATTGCTAATTTTATTCACGCGGCTACTGCAACACATGTTGATATCTATGCTAACACATTGAAGCGTGCGTTGCAATAGACAAAAAACATCATAGCAATGGCAACACTGTAGCTAGCAACATCATGCATTTTCATTGCGATATGTCATCTATGGCGTAGTGATTTTACGTATCGGAAGATCGTAAAATATTTTTATTTTATTCCCGGAGGGTTGGATCTTCTCATATTTTAATATGTTGCTTATGGGGATGAGAGACATTTCCATAATTTTTACCGATTTTGTTTATGACCATTTTTCCCCTATCAGCCTTGTACACGGCATAACTTTTGACTCGGGTTGAATCAAAGGGTGAGACCTGTGCCATTGGAAAAGAATTGACGATTGTCTTTCCGTAGAGTGGTTACATTAAAGATTTGGCTCAGCGGTTTGGGAGGAATCGCTGTTTTAAGGTTTTTCAGTTGGTTGTTCAGGTTTTGAAAGCCACAATGGGCTGATTTGGGAAGGCCCATTAATGGGCCGGTGGAATGGTATAAATAGGGGGTGGGAGGTATGAGAAATGTTTTAGTTTCTCTATTCTCTCATAAGGTGGCCTATGTTCCTCCTTACTCAAACACCTTTCCACCATTAAATATCAAAATCCAAGGAGGAAAATCGTACATCTACACCATTGGAAGCTAATCTACATCAATTGAAGTAGGAATTCATCGGATCAAGGGGTTTGGTGTGAGGTGCTTGCTGTCCGGATTCATATTTCTATCATTTTAGCTTGTTTTGGAGAATCGGTGAGTGTTTTACATCTCTCACATGGATTCAATGAAGTGTATCAGTGTTTTATTATGTTTTTCATCAAATTCAAGTGTTTTTCCATATAACTATACCATATTAAGTCTATTTTCATATGAATCACCATAGAATCCAATTTAGTAAGTTTTAAACTGGTAATTTCTATGTATGATTATGCAAGTTAGATCTATAGTTTTGTTCATATTTACATTTATAGTGATTTTGGTGAAATTAACATAATTATTGATGAAATTTCCAAATTGGTGATATTATTGGTTTTATAACATGCTTGTGGTTATATTTCGTAAATTGGTTGAATTGGTTTTGTCAATTGTATCGATTGGCGGAGTTTGGGTCGAAATTGGAGTTGCATTAGAGTGGTGCAGGTTTTGGGTCGCGCTTAGGGTGTCGGTCGCGCACCATGGTGGATTTCTTGGGGAGAAACACAGAAAAGGGATCGATCAAGTGAGCCTAGAGGAAAAAGGATCGGTCGAGCAAGCCCCAGAGTGAAACAAGTGGGTCGGGCGAACTAAGGATGGAGGGTCGATCGGTCGAGACGTGAGAAGTGATTGGGTTGGTTGCTCTTGGTCGGGTCTGTCAGGTAGAGGGATGCTGATCGGTCTCTCTGGTCACTCGTGCGTATGTGGATTTAGCAGGACTTGGTTAGGATCAAGTGTGCCAGGGTTGGGCAGTAGTTCTAGTCGGGCAAGCTAGAGTCGGCCGAGCCTTCGAAACCGGGTCGGTCGTCCATTGCATGATCAGGTGGGTCAAGTCATAATGAGAGAGGGTCAAGCTCAAAGTGGTGGGTCGGACTTTCTTTGAGTTGGGTCAGTCAACCATCGAGAAGGAGAAGACTGGTGTTTTAGGGCGACCAGAGAGGGATCGGGTCGGTCGGTCCAGGGTCGATCGGCCGGTGTAATTTGAGTGGTTTTGATAGTGCTTCTAAACGCTGTGGTGGATGGCATAAGTGTTGTGGTTCGTTTTCTCTAGCAAGTTGATGTGATGTTCTAGATTGTTTCAGACCTTATGATTGATGTTTCTTTGTTTCGAGGATGATGATAACTTCGAGGAGCATTCAAGTGGGACTATTTGAAGTGTTGAATGTGTTCGTTGATCGGTGTAGACCAACGAAGAAGGTGGAAACTCAAAGGTCGTGAGTTGGTGGATAATGGTTGCTCGAGAAGGTTGCTTGAGCTATGAAAGGTCGTCAGGTTGGATGACTATGGATGTGAAGGCCGAGAGATTATCGTTGTCGTAAGTTATAGTAGGCTCAAAGCAGGGGTACGATAGAGGCACCTAAAAGACCGGTTGTAAGTCGAGTACCCTGGGTATCATTGAAAGACCTAGTTGTCAAGGTTGGACATACATACTTATCGTTGAAAGGTGTATGGAGTTTATGCTAGAACTGGGGTTACCATTAGCCCTTGACATATGGCAAGGTTGGCCATCATACGATTAACGATGGTTTCGAAGCAGGATTGGTCGTGATATCCAGAGTCAGTCATGGATGATTGGTTGTTTTGTTTGTACAATCTCACGTAGGTCGTCCAACGTCGAAGGAAATGTTCCTTGGGTGCTTGTCTGATATTTGTTTAGACCTTTGAGGATTGTGCTTGAGGGATGTTGAATTCGATTAGGATGGTTTACATGAGATATATATAATCTGGATGTTATGAGTACTTTACCATGATTGAATGGGTGTTCTAGTTTCCATGGATGAATGGTTGAATTGTTTATTGTAAAGGCGATCACTGTCCGATGTGGGAAAGATAGGGTTGAGTTCTTCTCTGGTGTTGTGGGTAGATTAGTATGTTTATCTATCCATTCTCATATACTTTATTATTGAAGTATGTTAGCTGTTTTATCGCTCACTAAGATTGTTGTCTGACTCAAGGTTTTATATTTCCTCTTATTACCTTGGGCTTTTCATCCGGTTGTGGATGGGCAGACTAAGTAGCAGGTGACAGGTGATTAGTGAGGACGATGCCGCTGTGCAAAGGAGAGCAGGAGGTTGGCTCATTACTTTTACTACTATATAGTATTTTTGTTTCCGCTGTTTGAGTTACTCTATAAGTGTTGTAGTGAGGCCGTATATACATATTTGATATTTCCTATGATGTTGGGATAATCTTTCAAGATGTTGTGAAAGTTTGAAAAGTTTGTTATATGATGCTTCACTATCATTACCTATTATATATGTTCTATTATATTTTATCCTTACGCTGTGAGTTCTACGATAGGTTTTGATGTTGTTTACCTACTCTGATGATCATCCATAGTTGCCTGGCACACCTACCAGAGCATTATTCCTCTTGTTTAATGCAGGGGTTATGGGAGGTCATCACATTTGGTGTCAGAGCTCGGGTTAACGATTTTAGCCAAAGTTCTAGGACGTAATCACGTATGAGAGACATACTTGTAGATTTCAGTTGGGTGCTTACTATATATATTAGCATATATAGTAGTAGCGGCTGTGTTCCTTTAGCAATTTTTCTTGGAAGTGGCTAATTATTTTAAATTGCAGATTTAGAATGAGTCGACGACCATCAAGACACACTGCTAGGGGAGCTAATACTGGAGGGGGAAATGGCAGTGAACCAAAATACCCTACCATGTTTGAAGCCATGATGGAAGCATTGATGCGAAGGGTCCCCGCTCCAGTGGCAGCTACGATATACGTAGGAGTTCAGTTGCCTAGGGTTATGGATTTTGCGAAGCTGTGCAAAGATTATACATACCTAGGAGGGAAACCATTCAAAGGAACTGAACCAGCCGAAGAGGTTTAGAGGTGGATGGACTCTTTTGTTCGTATCTTTGGAGACTTGAGTTTGGATGATGCAACCAAGAGAAAGCTTGCATCAAGGCAACTGCAAGGTAGGGCCATGGAATGGTGGAATTCAGTCGCGCTTGAGACTCCAAAGGAAGAAATTTCATGGAAGCAATTCTAGGCTAAGTTTGAAGCAAAATTTATCTCCACAGCTTAGAAATCTGCTCTATTCAAGAAGTTCATGGTGCTGAAACATAATGGTCATTCTGTGCTTGATTATGTTTCTGATTTCGAGGCTGTGTCTAAATACACTCGTTCATACATTGATACACCTTATCAGAAGAACGAGAAGTTTGTTATGGGTTTGGATACTATATTGGAAGGCCATTGGTGGATCATCTTGATGATTCATTTGAGAAGATTATGGAAAAAGTTATTCACCATGAGAGCTTGTTTCCTAAGGAAGCAAGTGTTGTCGCTGCAACCAAAGAGGTTCAGAAACCACAACAGGGTGGTAATAATAAGAAGAGGAAGGAGCAACAGTAGAAATGAAAGGATGGCCAGAAGAAGCCTAAGAGTGAGGAGGTTTTCTTTAACTGCCAACAGAAAGGCCATTTTGCTAATGAGTGCAAGAATTCCAAAGCTGAGAAGAAGTGCTTCAAGTATGGAAAGCCTGGGCATGAGAAGAAAGACTGTCTAGAATCAGTTAAGGGCAAGCAGGTTGTAAAGGCATATGCTTTGGAAGTCGTGCTAACTTCTCGAGAGCTCCTACTGCAGAGGAGTAGGGAAAGGGTGTCGTCGTGCAAGGTACTCTTTCAGTTAATGGTGTTTCAGTTCGAGTTTTGTTCGATACTGGAGCATCACATTCTTTCATTTGCAATGAGCTTGTGTGCCGCTTGGGTTTGGAATCCGAGATTTGTGATAGACCAATGATCGTGACTAATCCAGTTGGGGGTTCGTCCAATCTTTGCATGATTTGCCGTGGTCTGGTGTTGTCGAGTCATGGTTGCTCTTTTATGTGTTATTGCTTTGTTTTGGGCTTAGATAGGCTCAGTAGGTATGCAACAAGGGTGAATTGCGAGAAGCTAGAGGTGAGAGTTGGGGAAGTGGAAGGGCGAAAGGTGTTGATTAGATGTAAGCGCGAAGAGGGTGTCTTCGTGAGCTATCAATATTCGCTTGGGATTCCATAGGAAGACTTTTCATCTGTGCTGATCGCTAATGAGTATGATGATGTCTTTGACGAGGTCAAAGGGTTGCAGCCGCATCGTGAGATCGATTTTAGGATCGATTTGGTTGAGAGTGCTAGACCAATCGTTATGCCTCTTTGGTCGATGGCGCCTAAGGAATAGCGAGAATTGGAGGTGCAAGTTCATGACCTTCCGGGGAAGGGATTTATTCGGAGAAGTGCATCCTAATGGGGTGCACCGGTCGTGTTTGCCACCAAGGCAGATGGCTCGTTAAGATTGTGTGTGACTATCGTGAGCTAAACAAGGTGACTAAGAAGAACAAGTATCCGTTGCTAAGGATTAATGACTTGTTCGATTAGCTTCATGAGGCCAACGTGTTTTCTCAGATGGAATTGGCAACGGGATTTCACCAGTTGAGGGTGGCGAAGGATAGTGTGCCGAAGACTGCTTTTAGGACACCATCCAGTTTCTTCAAATGGTTGGTAATGCCATTCGGGTTGGCTAACACGCCAACGTATTTTGTGGATCTTATGAATAGGGTTTTTAGAGATCAATTGATCAAGTGCTTGTGTTCGTGAATGACATTCTGGTTTACTCTCGGAATGAGGAAGGGCACAAGGCGCACTTGAGAGTTGTGTTGGAAATCTTGCGAAAGAATCAGCTGAGAGCTAAGTTTTCAAAGTGTCACTTCTAGAAGATTGAAGTGAGGTTCTTAGGCCATGTTGTTTCTGGAAATGGGATAATGGTTGACCCCGCTAAAGTAGTGGCAATCCAGGACTGGGATAGACCTAAGAATGCGACGGATGTTCGGAGTTTCCTTGGGTTAGCTGGTTATTACCGACGGTTTATCAAGGATTTCTCCAACATAGCTGCACCGTTGACAGGATTGACGAAGAAGAACCAAGTGTTCACATGGGATACGAAGTGTGAACAAGCGTTCAGAATCCTAAAGGAGAGATTGACGAGTGCTCCTGTGTTGACTATTCCGAGTGGGAATGAAGGGATGGTGGTATACACCGATGCATTTGGTACTGGACTTGGAGCGGTACTGATGCAAAAGGATAAGGTTGTGGCCTACGTGAGTCGACAACAGAAGCCGCATGAGATAAGTGACCCAACTCATGATTTAGAGTTGGCGGCAATTGTGTTTGCTCTGAAGATGTGGAGACATTACCTGTTGGGAATTCGATTCGAGTTGTTTGCGGATCATAAGTCGTTGAAGCATCTTTTCTCCTATAAGGATTTGAATCTTCAGCGGCAAAGGTGGCTAGAGTTTCTGGCATTGTATGATTCGATATAGCCTATACTCCAGGCAAAGTTTAATGCAGTTCCAGATGCGTTGGCTCGAAGGCACGCAAGTTTGGGGCCTATGTTTTCAGAATGGAAGAGCCTTGAGTATTTGGCAAGATTCTATTTCAGGCCAAGGTGTGAGTTGGAACCTGAAATGTTGGCAAGCTTATCGATAAGACCTACTCTTATGAAAGGATTGGCCAGAGCCAAAAGTGAGATGTGAAGCTTGTCAAGTTTATCCGGAAACTATAACCAAAAGATAAAGAGTTCGAGGTCGATCGAGAAGGTTGGACTCGAAAGCAAGGGCGATTAGTTATTCCGGATATCAACGGATTGAGAGATGAGGTTCTGAGAGAATGCCATCACTCAAAGCTGATGATTCATCTCGGTGGTAATAAGATTTATCAGGGTATGAAGCGAGTATACTACTGGGAGGGGATGAAGCGAGACATTGAAAAGTTCATTTCCAAATGCATGAACTGTCAGTTGGTAAAAGCTGAACAGAAGAAGCTGAGTGGTTTGCTTCAGCCATTGGAAGTTCCTACGTGGAAGTGAGAGTAAGTACCGATGGATTTTTTCGGTGGACTACCTAGAACCAGGGCAGGAAATGAAGGGATTTGAGTCATCGTGGATCATTTGACCAAAAGTGCAAGGTTCATTCCTGTCAAGTCGACTAGGATGGCGTCAAAATTGGCTGAACTTTATGTGAAATGGATAAATCGATTCCATGGAGTCCCAAAGAGCATAGTGAGTGACCGAGATCCATTATTTACGACTGGATTTTGGAAGAGTTTGTAAGAAGCTTTGGGGACTGAGTTGTGCTTAAGTACGGCTTACCATCCCTAAACTGATGGTCAAACCGAGAGGGTCAACCGAGTTTTTGAAGATCTCCTAAGAGCTTGTGTGTTGGATTTTGAGGGATCATGGGAATACCATCGGCATCTAGTTGAGTTTGCATATAATAATAGCTATCAGTCTAGCATTGGGATGGCACCATACGAGGCGTTATATGGGAGGCCGTGTAATTCTCCAGCTTGTTGGTTAGAGACTGGAGATAGGTTGATACTTGGGCCAGAGATGATTAGAGAGACCTCAGATTGTGTCGAGATCGTTCGGCAACGAATGAAGGCGGCCCGAGATCGCTAGAAGAGCTATGCTGAAAAGCGTCAAAAAGATTTGGAATTCGATATGGGCGACATGATTTTCGTGAAGGTTTCACCATTGAAGCATATGGTTAGATTCAGAAGTAAAGGAAAGTTGGCTCCTAGGTTCGTTGGACCATTTTCGATAGTTGAGCGAGTTGGAAAGCTCGCATATAGATTGGGGTTAATGAAAATGATGTCGAGTGTGCATAATGTGTTCCATGTATCATTTCTACGGAAATTCGTGCATGATTCGAATGTGGTGGTATCTCCAGAGCAGTAAGAAGACCTTAAGGTAGAGACTGCAGTTGCGAAACCCCATAAGCCGCTTCGTGTTGTGACGGTTAAGTTAGTCAAGGTACAATGGAGTGAAGATAGCGACGATTGTACATGGGAGACGGAAGAGAGCATGATAGCGACTCATCTAGAACTCTTAGTCGATAGGACCCTTTGATATCGTATCACCTTTATATCATTGTATCTTATTGTTGTTTGATAGAATTCTGCATGCTAGGATAAGGCTATGGATGCATGGCTTGATGGTTGCTAGTTTGGGTGATAGAATTGGCTTCTCATGGATGATAGGCATGCAGAATTGTTGTGGTCGCTTATGTTTGTTTGGAATTTCTAGGGTGAAATTCTTAAGGGGAGGGGAGAATGTAACAGCCCGCATTTTACGTATCGGAAGATCGTAAAATATTTTTATTTTATCCCCGGAGGGTTGGATCATTCTCATATTTTAGTATGTTGCTTATGGGGATGTGAGACATGCCCATAATTTTTACTGATTTTGTTTGTGACCACTTGGCCCTTGTCAGCCTTGTACAAGGCATAACTTTTGACTCAGGTCGAATCAGAAGGTGAGACCTGTTCCATTGGAAAGGAATTGATGATTGCATTTACGTAGAGTGGTTACATTAAAGATTTGGCTAAGCGGTTTGGGAGGAATCACTGTTTTAAGGTTTTTCAGCTGGTTGTTCAGGTTTTGAGAGCCACAATAAGCTGATTTGGGAAGGCCCATTAATGGGCTAGTGGAATGGTATAAATAGGGGGTGGGAGGTATGAGAAATGTTTTGGTTTCTCTATTCTCTCATAAGGTGGCCTATGTTCCTCCTTCCTCTAAAACCTTTCCACCATTCAAATCAAAATCCAAGGAGGGAAATCATAGATCTACACTATTGGAGGCTAGATCTACATCAATTGAAGCAAGAATTCATCGGATCAAGGGTTTTGGTGCGAGGTGCTTGCTGCCCGGATTCATATTTCTATCATTTTAGCTTGTTTTGGAGAATCGGTGAGTGGTTTACATTTCTCACATGGATTCAATGAAGTGTACGAGTGTTTGATCTTGTTTTTCATCAAATTCAAGTGTTTTTCCATAGATCTATACCATATTAAGTCCATTTTCACATAAATCACCATAGAATCCAATTTAGTAAGTTTTAAACCGGTAATTTCTATGCTACCTCATATGATTATGCAAGTTAGATTTATAGTTTTGTTCATATTTACATTTATAGTGATTTTGGTGAAATTCACATAATTATTGATGAAATTGCCAAATTGGTGATGTTATTAGTTTCATAACATGCTTGTGGTTATTGGTTGAGTTGGTTTCGTCGATTGTATCGATTGGCGGAAATTTGTTCGAAATTGGAGTTGCATTGGAGTGATGCATGTTTTGGGTCGTGCGTAGGGGGTCGGTCGCGCACCATGGTGGATTGCTTAGGGAGCAAGATAGAAAAGGGATCAGTCGAGCGAGCCTGGAGGAAGAAGGATCGGTCGAGCGAGCCCCAGAGTGAAACAAGTGGGCCGGGCGAACCAAGGATGGAGGGTCGGTCGGTCGAGACGTGAGAAGTGATTTGGTTGGTTGCTCCTGGTTGAGTCGGTCGCGTAGAGGGATGTTGGTCGGTCTCTCTGGTAGGTCGTGCGTGTGTGGATGGAGTAGGACTCGGTCAGGATCAAGCATGCCAAGGTTAGGCAGCAGTTCTAGTCGGGCAAGCTAGGGTCGGCCGAGCCTTCGAAACCGGTTCGGTCGTCCATTGCATGATCAGGTTGGTCAAGTCATAATGAGAAAGAGAGTCAAGCTCAAAGTGGTGGGTCGGTCTTTCTTTAGGTCGAGCCGGTCAACCATAGAGAAGGAGAAGACTGGTGTTTTGGGGTGACTAGTGAGGGATCGGGTCGGTCGGTACTGGGTCGATCGACCAATGTAATTTGAGTGGTTTTGATAGTGCTTCTAAACGCTGCGGTGGATGGCATAAGTGTTGTGGTTCGTTTTCTCTAGCAAGTTGATGTGATGCTACAGATTGTTTCGGACCTTATGATTGTTGTTTCTTTGGTTCGAGGATGGTGATAACTTCGAGGAGCATTCAAGTGGGAATATTCGAAGTGTTGAATGTGTTCGTTGATCGGTATAGACCAACGAG